>JAAAKM020073195.1:29798456-30076540 GCA_010016025.2 Alatinidae sp. Z8VKAUB7J3 | reverse complement strand
GGGGGGGAAACTCCCCACACGTTTAAGAGGGGGGGGGGGGGTGGAGGGGGGGGGGGGGTGGAATATGACCAAAATGAAGTCAAGAAGCAATGTTTATTATCAAATGCAGCTCTCCAAACTTAAGGTAATACTACTCAAACAATAGTCAGTTATTCAAAGTCATGGCAGTCTCCTACATGGCTTCCACGATTTTAAAAATGTTCCCCTCATCCTCCTGCTCAATGACAGCATTATTGCTAACATGTGTAATGTGCGTCTTCACACTTCGAGCCTCGTAAAAGGCCACCGCCATCTTTTAACGTGGGATTTGTATATTTTAACAAAGACATTTTCTACTTGCCCGCCAAAGTACCTCCTCAAAAAATTGTCATGGGTGGAAGATTACGTAAAAATTATTAGGCGGGGGGTTGGAATCAGAATGTCTTGGGTGGAAAATTTTTGAAAATTTAATTAGCGGGGGGACGTCTATTCGGCTCCCAAGAGTATATTAAATAGGTTTGCAAACCAACCAGAGAACGTCCATTTTAAAACCTTTCCACTAAGATGTAGCTCATAGCTCTTCAAAACCGCAACCATTTCTTGATGGTAGTAGGTGAAGCCATGCTGAATATTTATAGCGTCCTCGTGTTCTTGAAGAAGGATTCCCTACAGCACGAATGACCACTTTTCTGGGGCTACTGTTGAAACAGTAGGAGCTGAGGCCGTTGCTACTGAGAGACAGAGACAGAACACACAAAATAACAGCTTCGTTTCAATCCGTATTTCATACTTCATTTTCATACAAAAATATCTTTCTTGAAACTCTATAGCTATATCGCTTCCCTGAATAGTAGGATTTCATTTTATGATACTTATTATTTTCATGTTCACATTGCGGGTCGGAAAAGAAGGAAAAACAGCACAGCTGCTTGAAATACTACCAGCGGATGCAAAGGTTACAATTATTCAGAGCGTAAATATTTCCAAACAAGAACAGTTTAACGACCTTGAAGACCGCGTCAGAGCACCTGTGAATCATTCGGTAATTTTTACAAGGGTTGTAGAATTTCTGTAAGCGCCGGTAAAGAAAGGCGTGCATTTCTATCAAACCGTAATCTTCAAGACATGTGCTACTCTAGCAAACCGTATGGAGCGTCATGATGTTGAAACAACGAAGTTCTTTGAATACAAGGAGCGCCTCTTAACTTATTCTGTTAACTCTCGATAGGGTGTTCCTTATGCAAAGATGACTCCAAACTAATAACTTGGTCGAACAGGACAATAAGGAGAAGCCGTAGACAGCAACATAACACTTGAAGCTCTCAAAGAGCACAGGAAGTAAGTAGTGGAAAACGTTCAAAATTTCTGGAAATGTTGTTAGTGTACATTGCCCCAAAACAATGAACCACATCGCATTATTACGAAAAAGGGAGACCTATTACTAAAAACTAGCTATAACGTAATAAATCTTATGTCACTAGCTACAAAAGTCTACAACAAAACTCACTTCAATTGAACAAGATCTATGTTGGACCTAATCCTAAGTCAGACTGAAATCCTTACCGGCTGTAGTTTTGCAAGGCAGATACTTGTAGTAGTAAAACGTACCGGACTAACTATCTTCCTCTAACTAGCAAGTCTGATGAATTTTAAAATCGTTTTTTAAAACATGAGATTCCTGCAAAAATTGTAAAGGTCAACAGATCGTTACATGAAAACTTTGTGACATAAAATTGTTGAAATAATTAGTGGAAGAGCGTCTACGGCAATTAATAGGTCTATTGGCGTGCTGCAAGGTAATATCCTTGTCCTGTTGCTATTTGTGATTATTATTAATTACACAATGGTTATGCCTTCCATCACAGAGATGTACCACAATGATATTTAACTAGGATGAACGCCCTGAACTTATTCGGAACAAGAATTAGACATGGAGATTCTCTTCACTCCCCCTAATTCGGAGGTACTAGAAGTTTTTCTTTTAACTCATTGACCTTAAATGAACGACCGGCTTAACGACCGGCAATTAAACCTGTCCATGGTTTTCAACATCAATTCTACAAAGTTTGATTTCATTTGGTCAAGCATTGTAGAAGAAAAAGAGCAACGTACATACACACAAACAGACGGATTGAGGCTTATATTATAAATGATCTTGACTTTCACAGATTTAATCTGCCTACTTGAATCATCACTACTTTGATGTTCATGATTGACGTTCATCTGCAGCCACTGCTGCTGTTCCCCTAGATCTTACAATTATAATATCAAAAACTAAGTACCTAATAATTATTATCAAATCAAATAAAAACTTACAGTCAAAGGTTAAAGAAACAAAAAGGACTTTAATTCAAGTTTCTCCGCAACAGGGTCAGCAACACAGAACTGTACCCAAAAATCAATGGCAAACCATTAAGTGTACAGTGACCTATAGCAGTGTTTCACAACATTTCGTACTCCTCCCCTCCCCCACTTTACTCATCACGTGACATCTCTCCATCAAAGAGCCATGGTGAGCAGTGGGCCTGATTTTAAAGCTACCCATAATGAACATTAAAATCACCAAACAAGTTAAATGACAAATATTGGGCAGCTGGGGAGTACAAAGGCAAGGCGTCTCAATTTAGGCTACCGGGCAGAGAAGCAAGCTATGTGAAAGACTCAACTGCCCAGTATGTCCGCCCCTCACGGATGATGAAAAGAATCTGTCATTAATGAAAACAGATCCTACATCCATTCCCTCTTCAAAAGGTCAAACATTTCTGATCGCGTGGCTTTATTTTAGTCCTCATCCTTTTGCTTTAGATATGAAGACCTTCAGACGTAAATCTCAGATGGTCAAATCCTATGCAAGTGTTAATTCCATTTGTTTGTTGGTTTAGATCTTAAATCTAAAAATTCAATTTGTTGTTTTTAACGAAATGGATGGTAGCGCGGCAAGTTCCGTGTACGTGGTGAAACATTGCTCTATATCCTACTCTTTTTTTATTGAAATATTTTCTGTTTATTTAGGGTAGTTTCAATGTCGGGCCCACTGCTCATCAGGGGTCTTTGATTGAGAGATTGCTAAGTAATTACTTACCGGCCTTTTGACAAGGAATGTATGTAGTATCTGTTCTCATTGATGACAGACTCTTGCCATAATCTGCGACAGGCGGTCCTACTGGGCGGTTGAGCCTACCTAATGGTTTGCCTCGCTGACTGGTAGCCTAAATTCTTGGACGCCTCAGCCGCCCTTTATTTATTAGTTAGACTGTTTGGTGCTTTTGTTTATTTAGGGTAGTTTCAATGTCGGGCCCACTGCTCATCAGGGGTCTTTGATTGAGAGACTACTAAGTAATTACTATTAACCTACTTAGGTACCATTCACGTTTGAATCATTGTAATCGATCCCGACTTTTCTTGGATTTGACGATGTCATTTGATAGACTCAATAAAGAAAGTTACTAAAGTCGGTGAAGGGCAAGGAGTCATGAGTATTTTGGAAACGATACGGGGATTAAACATGCGGTGCTCTCATCGAAATATGAGAGACAAGACAGAGCTTGAATAAACAAGATCCGGATAGGAAAGCTTTTTATTTTAAAAATTATGGATAGATAGAAGAAAGTAGAGAAAAGACATTATAATAGTAAAACTAGTAGCTAGGTTCTTTGCTGGACAAAGAAAAGAGAAATATTTAAGACTAGGTGATGTTCGCGAGATAGTAAAAACGTATGCCTGAGATCTATGGGAGGTCTAAAAAGGAGAAAAGGTCACAAACTAGTAAGAAAGATAGTGACAATTCAAGGTAGAAAAGACTGACTGTTAAAATTCGAAGAGTGAAAATAGGCGAGGGAAAGGATTAGCCCAACGGATCAAGAAGGAAATTGAATAAACAGGCAGAAACGGGATAGGACATTTGGGGGATTATCACTGATAAATGCTAAACAGTTTATCCAAAATGTCACCATTTAGAATGTGTTCACATTTTGTTTTCTAAAGTACAAAAAAGTAACTATTTATTAAAAGAAAAAGGCACCAAGACTCAAAAGTGGGTTGGACACACCTAACAATCCCTCACCTTGTATGCTTGGAACATAAGAACGTGGAGGTGCGAATCCTGTGTTAGACGTACTCCTTTCTCAACCCGATTATGTACCGTCAGTAGACTCAACGTGGTAATCAAACTTAGACTTAGACGTAGTTCTTCCCTCCCCTGCTGGGGCATCAGGCTGCAAACTTTCTCCATGCTTCACGGTCTGCTGCAGCATCTTTAGCTGCGTCCCATGCGATGCCGGCTGACTTTAGGTCATCTTTGAATGTTCTCCTCCAGGTGATTTTTGGACGTCTTCTTCTCTTTTCTCTTCCTACAGGGGCCTATTTCTGGGGCGTAAGATCTCTTCGTTATTTTTGTGATAATCAGATCGCCCCTTAAAGACCATACGACACAACCTTCGTAATAAGCAGGAATCAGTGTCAGACGACCTCTGGTCTGAAACAAACCATGAGAGTACACCAATGACTGTAAGATTTGCTAAAATTCTGTCAATCCAAGTGGAAGCCATTTGAAGACCGTGAAGAGCAGTGGCGGGATTAAACAGTCATAAGAGAGTCCATGAGGTGAAGGACAATGTTAGAACAACGGCAGTATTTAAATCCTTTGTTCGCCATTGTGTATGGCCGGATAGCACGCCCGTACCCATGCGATGGCATGAGGTGGCAGACTCCTCCCCCTAAACAAGATGATACCATTTTGAATTCCAGCGAGTAATACAGCTCGTCGATAATTATGAGTTAAGAAACGGTGGCAGCTACTCGACGTCTGAAATATTTTGAAAGGGTCTTTACGTTAATTCCTCAGCGCTTTGTGTACTGCCAATTCTTTGGAGCCCTATTGGTAGTTTCTAATTTCGACGTGTCACATGATGAGGTAAGCGCTCTAGCCCAGGCTTCTTCCTCTATGGTTTCTACAAACAAGAGCCATTTTAGGCTAGGTGAAGTTATTCTGATAGGATTCCTGATAATTGCGAACGAAATTTTATTCGAGTGAGGCTATAGTTCTAGTTAGTCAATGTTTCGTAACGGGAAAAACGGAAAAAATTCGTTCCGAAAGGAGCGGACGCATAATTCTAGTTAAACCGGTTCGTATTTCGGCGAGGTTATCGTATGTAAATATGTCCTTGAAAGCATGGAAGGTCAGTTTTTATAGACCTTGAAAATTTGCTTACCATGTTAAAGGCCTTTGTTTTTGGCCCGTTTTTACCTCAAACGAAGATGTTTCTGCACTCTTGAGGTCACGCGCCAAAAAATTGGCGACATCTATAAACCGGTAGAAAGAGGGTCATTTACTTGGATTTTAACCTCGTCCGAGTTTCAGACAGAAATGAAAATTACTCGTAGCTCTTTGAGGGAATTCAGTTCAATTTAGAGTGGACGCTCCACGTTAATGTCACGGCAAAATTAAAATTTGCACATAATTTTAGTAGTGTCGTCTTGGAAGAAAAATTCAACCTACAATCTCTGGTTTCGTGCAAGCCAAAAATTAATAACGATCATAGCAACGAACACAATAACATGAAATGGAACAGCATCGAAGCAACACATAGACGCAATTCTTGATATGCATTGATGCATTGTTCCTTGCCAACGCCGCCGATGCTGCACGATGCAGTGAACGGACGCGAATAATGTCCGAAGTACAAAACTCAATGAAGTTTTACTAGATATCTCATCTTTTTATTTTCTTCACTCAACACAAACGTTTTTGTCAAAGATTATTCAAACAAAAATTGCTTAAAACGTTTAACAAAGAAACTAGAATGTAAAAAACCTTTTGGCTCTAAAGAATAGCATACATTCAGAAAATGTCCTTTTAAAAGAATATATTTTTTTGTAGTCGCTAAACTAGTAGGAAGAACTCCGACCGACAGTTCTACTGTAATAAACAAATTCATTCTGTCTTCACACCGTGGTCACAGTCACTAAAGACCCCTCCCTTACGTTCAGGCCTAAAAACCCTTATATCAAACAACAAGCTTCTTCTAATCCTTATTCAAAACAATCTGCTACGGAAATTAATCCAAATGAGGTTGAACGTACATCTATGTTTCATGAGACACGAAACGAAACGAACGTAAGTACTTATTAGTTGGGTCGTTACCCTAAGTCCCAGGCGTATCATAAAGAGAAAAACACATACGAACTTTGAAAACAACAACATGGGAGAGGGCCCGAGGTAAATACACCCAACATATATGGACACGTCAAGCGATATTGCCAATCTTACACAAGGTGGAAATAGATTGTTTAGGATTTCAACAGGTCAATGAAGTTTGAACTCCCTCACGAGCGAAAAGTCTAACGAATTTGCTAACGGGAGAGACTTCTGTTATACTTAAAACGTAACGTAAAAATTGCAAAGGAAAGCTAACTAAACTCACAAAACTATACCTTGGGGTTTAGAATGACCTTAAATCTTATGCCTTCACGCAATTGACCGAGGAAGCTGAATGTCAACGTCCATCGGTGGATGATTGGGAGATAATGTGGAGACTAGAGAAATAGAGTATGTTAACATCGGAGGTCACCTAGCTCAGTTGTTAGAACGCTGGCAACAGGAACGGTGGCAACGGGAACTGTGACAACGGGAACTGTGACAACAGGAACAGTAGTAACGGGAACGGTGGCAACAGGAACTTTGGCAATGGAAACGATGGCAATGGGAACAGTGGCAACGGGAATGGTGGCAACGGGAATGGTGGTAATGGGAATGGTGGTAATGGGAATGGTGATAATGGGAACGGTGGTAATGGGAACGGTGACAATGGGAATTGTGGTAATGGGAATGGTGGCAATGGGAATGGTGGTAATGGGAACGGTGGCAATGGGAATGGTGACAATGGGAATTGTGGTAATTGGAACAGTAACAAGCTTTGATGGTGACAACGGGAATCATGGCGGTGGGAACGGTGGCAATCGGAAAGATGACAGAAGGTGGAAGTATGTCATTTGGAAGCATGACGACCGTGTCTAGTTCCATACAGTAATTACCCGACTTTACGATCTTCAAATGGCCAAGGATCTAGGAACTGTGATATTTTACGTTCCACATTAGATGATAATTGTGATGTTTTGTAGGACCAACTACTACGCACTTGTTTTTATTAGATTGTGATGGAATTTTCTCTTTCTTTCAACAGAATTTTTGGGAATATCACAAATATGACATTTCCTATATTCTACAGCGAAAAGGTAATTATGATATCATTATTTCAATTCCATTTTTGTTTTGTTTTGGAATAAAGTCATGGATATCGGAATAGTCGTGTAAGTGCGTAGAGGAAGCATAAGTTCAAAAGTCCGTAAGAATACGAAACAGGTATCTTAAAAATATGGGCAGATTTGTACTCTCGAGTGCCAAATAATCGTACACCCCCACCCCCGCTTATTAATTTTTTGAAATTTATAAACCCCCCTGCACCTTATTAGGACCCCCGTTTATTAATTTTTCAAGGAATTTTCCCAGCACTCAAAATAATGTCTGAAAATTGTTGAATAACTTACCATGCCACATTTGACCCTGAAGCAGTTGCTAATTAGTCAATTAGTACGAATTTTGTCCTCATGTATGTCATTAAACTTTCACGAAATTGGGATTGGAGTTCAGACCCCCTGTTTATTTGGACCCCCTGTTTATTAACTTTGGACCGTGATGATGACCCCCCGTTTATTCAGAGACCCCCCTGTTTATTCGGCACTTCAGAGTGCTGTATGTTTGCAAAAATAGGAAGTTTTAAATCCTCTGGTCTATGGTGCCGACGCTGATAAGTACAGCAACTTCATGACTGTACTTAACAGGAAGGGGCAGTGTTGGAGTCAAAGAAATGTCTGAGGGAAGTCACCTCAAATAAGATCGTCCCGATTCGTTAGAAATGACGTAGTATAGCATTTTGTGAAACGCTGGTTAAGCTTACGTATGTTTGTTTTTGTTGCCGTACACGTTGCTTTTTTTATAAGCAACTCCATTTTGGGGGTCAGGCCACGAGTTGCTTAGCAATTTTCCAAAATCAAGCCTGGAGTTGCTTTAGTATTTGCTTAGGTATCACTACACGTTATCGTCGAATTTCGTGGTGTTGTAAATGATGAAATACCAGATGATGGTTGGATCTTTGATCTCTTTGCTTGACACATTATCAACAATGTGATATTTGTTATATATCAACGAAATCGAGGCCTCACACGATTTCATCACGTTACGTATGAATGATCGATTGAGCAAGCATATTGTAATAATAAAGTCCGATCGATGAGAGAATAGAGGGGGGGGCAGCTATACCTAAGGTGCCTGTGGGGGTCACTCATATAGTATACTAAGTGCCTTGCTCACATTTATATTAAAAAATTCCGTTTGTTTTTCATAAATAGCAATATATTTAGCGTTAAAAAGGTCTAAGCAATTTTCTCTAAAAAATCTGTATTGCTTACAGATGAAAGGGCTATTCCCACGGTCTCAGGGCTTGGACATCTAAATATTATCACATAATATAATCATGTGATAATATTTAGATGTCCATGGTCAGGGTTATAGAAATTAATTGCAAAAAGTAACCTTAAAATGTAATGTAAACAAAATGCGTTTGTCAATAGTCTCCTTGTGACAACCTCTTTCAATCCTCTTCCTCTTTTGGTGACAAAGCGACAGCTATCAACGGTAATGACCATGTTCAGAGGTCTCATATTACAACTTCCAGGTCTTCAGCAACCACGGAAACAAAAACTGCCTTTTGTTAGAGAAAGTTAGGGAACAACAGTACGCTTACAGAAGAAGAGGTTAGCACCGTAAAGAAAGGTAAGGCGTTAGTCATTTATCTTCAGATGCAGTCAGATTTAGAATAATGTTGTATGGCGATTTGTGGTAAACTCCGCAATGCAGACAATTTGGGTCAGACACCTTGAAGCAGTTAATTACTTCTGGTTAGCATTTTGGGGCACAGAAGACAAGAGGCGTTTACAAATATGATATAACGTTTCAAATTAAACTTTATAGTTTTACCGATAACTAGCGCTTAAAAGATAAGAGGATTGGAACTACCTGGTCTGTAGGACCCCAGTTCAAACATTTTGGAAAAGCCTCTCAAGGTTATTCAAGCTTGCACTTTACCATGAAAATGATTGTTTACAAGTTACAATCTGTCATGCAGTTTTGTGGACTACCAAGTAAAGACGTTCATACATCAAAGTTTAGTTTGTTACGGGAAAGAGTGATCATCCCGGGCTCGCGATCCGAGACGTGCGAGCGAGTTAAAGGTGAAAAATATTAGTTTTGTTAAGTTTCGAGACAATTTTTCGTCACACTTTAAGGGCGCAATCGCCGTGTTCACCCTAGGGCCCTATTGATTCTCGACGGTTCTGTCATGAGACGGAACATGCGTAAGAATATCTAGCATAAGAAGTTTAATTAATGCAGACCGGTGGAGTTGATTTTTCAATTTGCATTTTGGTGTTGAAATATTAACTCAAATCTTATATGTAACTGAAAATATTTTCAATGCTGGCACCTACTGGCCATGCCATCACTCAATGATGGCTAGGGGGCGGGGGGGGCTAAACAATTTTGAAGAAAATAAAATTGTGCATTATGCATTATGTAGATCGTGAGTTGAGGGTAGAAAATAAAACAGTACAAAAGAAACAAAATCATGGCCTCGTGCACTGAGAGAATCTCTTTAGAAAATAGAGGCTAGACCATAGGCTCACAAAGTGATCGATATCGACCCCCAGGGGTCGATGGGACCATCCAGGGGGTCGATGAATACCCAAGGGATCGAATGGGGGTCGATGGATGTCCAGGGGGTCGAAAAAGGGGTCGATGAATAACCATGTGCCCGTCCTGTAGTAAGAAAATGTTATGCATATGCCCCCAGTTTAAGGGGCTAGACGTTAATTCCCGTCAATTGTTTACAAAAACGTATACCGTAAGGTCTAGTCTATATCAAGGTGTTACGGCCGCTCGTTGGCGACTTATCTGTATAGTGATGATGGCGATGGCGATGGCGATCGTGACCATTAATTTAGTGCCCCAATGTACCCTTTTTCTGCATTCTCTTATGATTGCCATGGCTCATGAATGTTTCCTCACTTGCAAAGGCTCTAAATTTCCTATCCCCCTAAATGTTACAATTCTTGTGTCAATTTTATATTATTAGCGACATCTGTGAGTCACTAAAGTATACTTACAAGCTGAAGCGCCTTTGGTCTTCGGGAGTTATCACAGATCTTCCTCTTGACCGCAGATAATCGACTAAACTCCGCTGTAAGAAAAACGATACATCAGTAACTAGTTGTATTCCAAATAAATACGAAGAGCAAGAAAGATAGAAGAAATTATCAACAATTCGTCGAAGAATCAGAATAGCTCCTTGAATAAGGTTCCAACGGGGGCCCAAGGCTCCATGTGTAAATGATAATCTAACAAATTAATGACCGCAATCGTTGTCGTGAAACTTCGTACGTCACAAGAACATACTCGTTCTCCGGCATCTACTGATTAATACAACCCTTCGCATGTAGAATACAATTAATATATTTTTAAGTCAGTTCAATCTTAGCCAGAAGCGTATAATGTCACGTTTGAGGCAATTCAAACCTTACATTCCCACACCCTGGAACTGCCCTAAAGCAAATAGAAACGAACAAGGGGGGAGGTTACAAGGAAGGGATGGGGCTCTTGAAACGAATTGATTGATAAGATCAGAGCGCTCAACAGTTGCAGTAATTCATAATGTTGAGTGAGGTTCCGTACCGTAGAAATACTACAATAATAGCGCGACCGTTGAAAACATATACCGCGAAATTGTCGTGCTGGTATTCGAAACTATAGTTAACATTCATAAGCCCATTAGAAGAGGAAGAGTGAAGGAAAACTTCTGCACGCGTGTCTCCTTAATACCAAGTTCAAATTTTCCTCAACGCTAACGCTCAAAGGTCACCCTCCGATTTCGTATTTGGTATTCCATGAATCAAATGTCGTTTTCGAGGTAACGAGCAGTGTGGGCTCATAGGGGTTGTACCGAAATGTACCTATAGCGAACAACGGAAAGGACGGGGTCAATGGGATAAAACCAAGCGGGCAATGCGGAGGGGATGTAAGATTATAGGATTTTGGAGGACAAATTTGGTGAGTCGTCCGCGTGCCATTTCTCTTGGGCACCCGACTATATTTCGCACATGGAACAATCCACCGAAGTCGCCGACGACTTTACCTATTACGAAAATTGAACTCAAAATATTCTTTTCGCGGAGTCAAAGGCAAAGGTAAATTTCCCCTCACCTCCATCAACCATTTACATCGGTGACTATTCCACAAAGCACAAAATACATAACTTGCATGTTCTGCAAAATGATTTATTTCCATCTTTCACTACATGTATCATGTATCACTACCTACCTTTTCGCAGAACTCTGTAACAATATAAACTTCGTTATTTTGAAAGCAAATTCCGATTAATTCGACTAAGTTTTTATGTTTAAGTGTCCTGCGAAGAGAAAAGTAAAAAGCTGTATTAAATAATGCAAGCAAAGATGCAAAATAATGCAAGCAAGGATGCAAAATAATGCAAGCAAGGATGCAAAATAATGCAAGAAAGGGTGCAAAATAATGCAAGCAAGGATGCAAAATAATGCAAGAAAGGATGCAAAATAATGCAAGAAAGGATGCAAAATAATGAAGTTTTATCTTGAGAAAAAGTGTGTGACGTCTTGCCAGAAACAAATTTAAATAGCGAAATATAGTAGGCCGTTGCCGACAGGCTGGAGAAACAGAGTCACAAGTTATTATTGTCCGCCGTAGCGGAGTGGTCAGGGTATTGGGCTGAGTATCATATGGTCTTTGTTCGATCCGGATTTCGACGCCCAATTCCTTATCAGTTAGGCATTTTATTTCTGTTGCCGTTCAGAAAGACCTTGAAGTTGTGTCCGCGGGAGAGAGACTCTATTCCACACATCCATAGGATGCTTCATACATTCTAAGTTAGCACGGTGTCAGTATAGAAAATAGTTAAGCCACAGTTCAGTGTCATCTTATTCGCGCTTTGTATAGCTACTTTATTTATGGTATTTTTCTTTCGTTCCTTTCAAGGGGATCATCCGTTTAGATAAATCTGGATTTCACGTGATCAACAATGGTAAAGGATCGGTTGTGGTGGATGAAACCGCTGTCTTAAAGGGGAAGGAGGCACTTCTGAAACACAACTCCTCTTTTGAGGTAAGAGTATATGCAAAAATTGAACATTTTGACGTTTTGTTCTTTGGATTATTCGGATTAAATTTGTGTATTGGTAACATATTTTTCGCATATTGCATAAACCTGTTACAAGATGAGCTACATTCATTCATGACCTTGATTTGCTGTTAAGATTGACAAAGTTCCTGATTTCTTTGGAAGTTTGCGCTGTGGAATTCAGTACTGTACTTATTGAGTGTTAAACAAGCGACACCTGGGATTTTAACCTGGTAGTCGCACACACAGCAAGAGGAAGCTTTTGCTTCATTTGATATTATTGGAGAGGCGAATTCTTTACATGTTACCTGCCCGTCGCCACTACGTTCAGTAGGTTTACAGTTACTCGTTACCAGCGCCTTCTGTCACATCTACGTCAGTAGGTTTACAGTTACTCGTTACCAGCTCCTTTTGTCGCATCTACGTCAGTAGGTTTACAGTTACTCGTTAGCAGCGCCTTCTGTCGCATCTACGTCAGTAGGTTTACAGTTACTCCTTACCAGCGCCTTCTGTCACATCTACGTCAGTGGGTTTACAGTTACTCCTTACCAGCTTCTTTTGTCGCATCTACGTCAGTAGGTTTACAGTTCCTCGTTACCAGCACCTTCTGTTAGTATCTTCGCGGGCAGATTGAATACTTCATGCGTCCAATCTTCGACGTCAGCCGTCCACGTCCTCCTTCTTCGAGTTTCTTTAAATATGGGTGTATTTAACACGCCTTCCCAGTGAGCACTGAAGTTCAGTCAGAAAGCAACAACGCGTAAGTGCATCTTCTGTGGCGCTTATAGAGTTCAGATCGTTTCCCCTTTTCGTATGGAAGGATATGTATATATATAGAAGAAAATTGTAATGCGACGTCCTTGTTCGTCGTCACACTTGCCCCTTCGCCGCTCCTTGCATATGTAAACATATGTGTTGTGACGATTTTATGTGTATTTTCAAACGTATAATTTCAAACGTATAATTTCAAACGTATAATTTCGTACATTTGTACTTTCAACGTTTTTTTTTTACGCGTTCAGCCCATTAGTTCGTTCAAACATAGAAAATGAGAAAATAAAAAGGGAAATAACGAGCGTTTCGACCAACATTTCGACCTTTTATAGTGTCGTTACAGGGCTATCTAAATAACAGGCCTAGCCAACATGCAGCTGGAGGCAAAAGCTGGAGGCGATTGAAAATTTAAAAGTTAATATACCATCGATTTTGATATAGTAAGTATAATCTTTTCGTTAAGTATAATTGAATAAGTTTATGTTCTGCTTACTTTAAAAAACTTAAGTTAAAGATTTAGACATTTAAGTCTTAAAACGTTTTAATTTCATGTGGAGTTTTATAAAAAAGACTATGCTTTCAAAGATTTCTCACAAATGAACAAATATTCTTACTATAAACGGGGAATTACAGAGCGGTTTCTCAAAAATTGACCCTTTTTCTGTTTTGGAATAATTTTGTTACTAATACAAATTGCTTGGTTGATACGAGAATGATAAGTGAATAAAAACACTCCTTGGCCCTTTTTGGTATCTAAGTGCATAACTGCATCATGAGAACATGTTACTGATGAGTGGCTTGCGCGCGAGAGTGCATAACATCTAAAATCCAGGGTCAGAAAAGGCGACGCACTAATGCCCTCAAATTTTTTAACCTCCCCTGAACTAAAAACTTTAAGTTGCGAACTTGCTACTACTTTTTATGGACCGACCGGAAAGTTTGCTATAAATTGGTGAATCAAGCATCTATGAAGACTCGATTCTTTTTGTGAAGCTCTTAAATTTTTTTTAACCATATCTCATTTACTCAGATCGTATTGTGTCAGTTCATAAAATCTTCAAAGGAAAGAAATGACAGAAATCTCTTCAAAATAGAAAAACCTTTTATTAGAAACAAACTTTCATAATGTTAAAACGGCGCCCTGTTGAAATTTTCATTCGCGCATATCTACAAGCTCATTTGCTTATCGCATTGATCTAGCCGTGAATTATGTCGTGTCTTTCATTCTGTTCGTTTATCTGTGGCCTGTTAAAGCGAAATATCACTAGGCCATAGGGCTTGCAACGTTTAAATGGAACAGAAAGCATTAAAGGATGACAACAGCATACCTGCAAGGAGTTACGGAGTTGGAAAAACTTTAACAACGAAGTGGCAGCTATGACAACAATTACGTTGTCTTTTTGTTGTTGTCTGTATAGCCAGTCAGTTGAAGTTTGAATAGTTACGTTAATTCGGTTTGAGAGGTAAATTAAAATGGCGGCCAATGATAAAAGTGACACTGTTTACATTATTCCTTTAAATGGTTTGAGTTACCCCACTTGAAAGATTCAAATAAAAATGGCATTAAAGAAGGAAGGGCTGTGGGGCATTGATGATGGTACAGAGTAGGAGCCAGCAGTTGATAAGGCTGATGCTCTTAAAATATATCAGCGTTGAAGAGACAGGGCCTGTGAATATATTATCCTGTCTGTGGATACTTCATTGCTGTATCTTCTCAGTAAAACAGAAGTCCCGAAGAGCGTGTGAGACTGTTTTGTAACCAATTTCAAAAGAATTCATGGAATTCATCGTTGCGGCGAAAATTGTATTCGATGAGGTTTGCGAAAGGGGAGTCTATTTTTAGGCATATTAGAGCCATGACTGGGGGTTTTCGTGACCTTTCTGTAATCGGCGATTCTTTTACAGAACGGAGCAAACTTGTTAATTTATTCTAAAATTTGCCAGACAGTTATGGTATGTTAGTAACAGCATTTAATAATAATTATAATAATAATAATAATTTTAAACTTCATATATTTATTTCATTCCGAATAATGCAACTATTACTCGCTTTACAGGCATAACGGTTACATGTATGACATACGTTTTCCTTTACATCTACCATATAAGAAGTTCGGGATTGGGCCAATCATTATTTCTCTTACAAAAAAGAAAATAATGTCTTCGATTACTTCGTCCTCTTCTTCCTTTTCTGCTTCTTCTGTGTTTTCAAACTTAAATATCTCTGTCATTTTTTCTACTTGATCGTCGATAAAAGTCTTCATTTTTTGTAGAATGACTTTATCGAATGACTTTGATTCTTTGTAGAATCTTTAATTCGAACATTTTCGATCAATACATGAAATAAGTTGGCGGTAATTGTATTTCTTCAATGTTTTGGTTCATGTTAAGAAAATATTTTTATTCCATAAATGCCGTTTTTCTAGGCTTGTACGTTCCTAATGGAAATACAACCCAAAATTTCTGAACTGCTTCCTATCCTATATGATAAAAGTGACCCGCATTCGCTAGCGCTCGCTGCAGGGGCAGTTAGTACACTCAGGCCTCGGATTATCTATCTCTTTCCATAAACGTTAAAAAATTTGTCAGTATTTCCGAAAACAAGGTTAGAAAAATAACGCCTCCTTTTGGTCCAAAATTGCAAAATTTTGGCCATTTTAACACCGGCCCTTGTTACGCCGGCCCTTTTAACGCCGCGTCACGAAAATTAACGCCATTAAGGACCGGCGTAAAAAGGGTCGATAAGGTACTTTAGAAATGGGGTACCGTTTCTTCAATAAAAGGCAATTGTGTCACTTTTACTTACTCAAAGTAAAAACCATGGCTCCCTGTGTGCGTCAAGTCTCTTCCCTCTGATTACTCTCTATCTGTTGGGAACAAAACAGTGAAAATTTATCGATACCGTCTCATCCTTAGCTAAAAGTGGCAAATATTTGTTGTTGTAATACAATCTTTCAGCATGTCTGTTAATCTCTTTTCTGTGAATAATACAGGGTATGGATATTCAATACAAACATAAGATCCTGAGACACGAACGACGTTTTACCAACAGTTTATAGTGTTTCATTGAAATTCGTGACAAAGCAAGTTGCTGATACGTAAACTTGATACACGATCTCCTTTTCACTGTCTGTAATCAAAGATCTATCTGACATACATTCACATGTACAATGAAACAAAGGGCCGACCGTATACATTTGTGTTGTGACACAAAATGGAACGCAGTACTTCATTAATGAGTTTGCACTGACCCGATCACCCAAAATTTTAGACAAAAGCAAAATTACAGGATTACGATCGCGAGAATACTCTGTGAAAATTGACCTTGACTGAGAGTAGAGGCCTTCACTCTATAGGGCGCCAGAGTTCCTGTCCTTGCCACACCTTTTTATTTGTTATCTATAGTTACTTCGGGTTCTTCTGTTCTCTGGCTCTGCTACTTTCATCTATATCACGATATGAATTCAGACGATTATAGGAAATGTGAAAATATCATTGATGAGCATGTGATCTCTTTCTTATCACAACTCCATTATTGAAGTAACATGCTGCAAGCTGATTAAACTTCATGGTGTTCCACATGGGCTGTCACCTACCGGAGTTATTAAAAGCCTACTTTTACTTGCGTTTTGATGTTTTTTTTTATCTCAAAATGAACTTATTTCCTGTTCCAATGAATTGCTGTCACGGACCTCTCTTGAAGTGATTTATATATATAGGTATATATATAAAAAGCAAAAACTGAGAACGAGCTCTCTAAACACATTTGGGAATTAAGGACGAAAGGTACCGAATTCGACATACGCTGGAGGATTCTAAAGAAAATAAAGCCATACCAAGGTGGCAGAAGCAGATGCCACCTTTGTTTAGAAGAGAAGCTCGCTCTGGTGAAAGCCGACTTTTTACCTTGGATAGGCTTGTTTCTTGTAGATTTTTCGAGTAATGTGAATTGTATCTATAAATGTCTGACTTAAAAGTTTCCCTCGGAAATTGCATCGTACTTCATCTACCTATCCATAAGTTAAACTTAAATTTCTGTTTCAGGTCAAGTTTGTCATTTCTACAGACCATCTTACTTTATATGCCAACGAATATTTGGTTGACGGAGTAAAAGTCTGATTATCAATACTGAAATTACACATACTCAATACGAATACATGGACAATTTAAAGGTTTTATTTTACTTAGATAGGCCATGCTCGATCTACATTTACCGAAAGGTCATATCCGTTCAATTAATTGCTCTATCGAATAACACAGTATAGTGATTTCATGACTTGATAACTGTAGAGAATGGAACCACAGGTAAACATGCCATGCAAATGTGTAGACTCCCCGAGTTATTCCTCAATGACAAAGTCCATACGTAACAAAACCTTTCTAGTGGTATCATTAATTCATTTTATTTTACATTGCACTCCTATCATGATTCCGGTTGATTATGGTAATTAGTTACTTTTGGTATTTAAAAAAGAAAATAGTGAAGAAAATTTCACAAACCAGGGCTTTTTTGGCTTACTTTTTGCCAAATGGAAGGAACAAGTTATGTTGACACCTGCTAAAACTTGTGCTTTTGCCAAATTGTAATATTTGCAGCTGCACTTGATTTTTCTATAAGAGAAGCTCAGTTACTTCCACTGAGGAATTGTCTGCTTAATTAAAGTATTCTGTTATAGGGTAAACTTGTTCGAATAAAACCTTTGCCTGCTTTGTTGATGTAATGACCTGTGGTCAAATTATGTTAAAAAGGACAATTTTGTAGTTCGCAAGCGCCTGAAGCTTAGATTCACTTTCTGTATGAAGTTTTGTTAAATTGTGTAAAATTATGAATACCAAGTGGCCATGTGCGATAAGCAATACTAAAGCCATATATTTATTTCAAAAGTGATTGTACATGATGCAAAGGTCATATTTCTTGTATTTTTTATAATATTCATATTGCTGACAATGATAACTGTAATTTGTAAGGGTAAGGTTTTGTCATCATACTACTGGCTATTGCTGGTTATTGTGCATTCACTTCCCTGGAGTTGCATGGTCCAGAAAAGTGTTTCTAGGGGGAGTGCAATTAATTACATTAAGTTTTTGATATTACATGTTAAAGTAGTATCAAAGTGAAGATTTCATCACCTTATAATCATGTCTCTGTGAAGTCTAGCTATGAGTGACATAGAGAACATATGAGAACTCCATCCCCCATCAGCTAATAAGTGTCCCTGTCCTTCTCCATTCAGCCTCATTATTATTTCTTTGAGAAAGAGTTAAGATACACTGCTTAAGGAGCATTTTATTTGCTCAAAGATTTTGTAAAGTGAAGTTAACTATTTCGCATATGACAGAATTTAATTGCATCACAGGATGGAGAGCTACGACTGGTGTTATAATGGTACTATGAATTTAGAATACATGACATGCATTGTACTGGCCTTTATCATTGTTAATACTTTGATACTTGTACTCTTTTACCACTTCAGGGATATCTAGGCCAGTCAGTGTGCAACATATCTTAGTTAAAGGTTTCCCAAGCATCAAGCTTACTATGTTCCTCGTTGGCCAGCATTTGCTTTTATAGTATCACCTGCTGTTACTCTTAATGCTTCAATTTCACGTTGTTATCATAATGATCATCCTCATGACTGTATCTCCTACAGCAAGTGCATTTTATTTCGACCAGAATTTGCATCATCTATAATAAAAAACACCAAAGAAAACTGTAGAGAACTGTACTGAGTTTAAAAAGTGAAAATAAAAAGTAACTTACCTGGAGCTTGACAGAAAAACTCTGTTCATCATGTTTCAATGCAAACAAGAGTGACCCTTGGAATGTCACCAGTGTCTTTAGTTTTTGGAACATCCAGTCATGATCTACCTTCCCTTCAATTATTGCAACATGGAACAAGGTTGTAATATGTTTCATTGACTCCATAGTAGAGATATATATGAAAACTCCTTTGCCCCTTTCCTCTATCATGGATTGGTGTTCACAGACATAAATGTCTTTAAGGCCAAAAACGTCAGTTAGTTGCCATATAACATTTCTGAGTATTTCCGTGGAAGATTGTAATTTTACTAAAATCAAAATCATTATTGCATCCTCATTTTGTCCACAGGTCTGGTCTTCTGGGTAACAATATTCTAAACTAAACTTCTGTCTTGACAGTGGGCATTTATTGTGAGGATGACATTTATCTTCATGGCATTTGCAAGTAACACTATTTGCATCAATGCTCTCTTCGTAACCGCCCTCACTACAAAGATGCATATTTCTAAGAAACTGAGTAACATCATCTCTACTGCCAGAAGTGCCATGTGTTTCATTCACAGACTCCTTGAAACTTGTATCACAGTTTTGGTCGAAAACATATTTCTTGATTGAATTTTGAAGCTTTTCAATTCCTTTATTTGACATTAGTATTTTGCTGCACTCTTCAGAAGTTTTCAGCAACTTATGTTTTATCATTCTTAAATTAGACAAGAAATACTCCATGATCAGGGTTTCTGTTTCATTCATACTTTCATTCCCTCTTTGAAAAGCAATGTCATAAAAGCATGGTATAATAAACTGTAGGCCAATATATAAGTTCAACTCAACTAATCCACTCATCACCTCAATCATCTGTATATACCCCATAGTGTCAACACCCTCAATCATCCTGAGGAAAGCTTTCATATTTTGAAAATGCAACTTCTTTGCAAGTGGTGCTATTCCAGTATCTCCATCATCAACTGTTATTATGTCAAAATGGACTGAATGAAGGGGGAAACTTGATGATACAGATAATGCATTCTTCCCTCTGATCTTACTTAATGTACACCTTAAATTCTCTAAATGGATATTTAAATCATTTTCTAGTAAAGAACCAGTCAGATCTGTAACACTTAAAATGAAACAAAATCTTCCAGAAAATTTGTTGTTACTGAGATTGGATAAAGTGTCAACAAGAGACTTGAACTTTTCATGGTTATTAACCATCATACTGATTTCATATTCTATAAATATTATCCCATATTGCCCTATGATAACGTCCTCTGCCTTTTCCTGTATTTGTGTAAGATTTGATTCCTGCCAGTAATGAACACTTCCTTTACCATTTTCTATAGCCTTGGTAGACACATCCTCAAATTTATAAGGACTAAACTGTTGGAAGGCTTTCCTGAGGTTAGTGAGATCCCTTCCTGAAAAAAAATCAGACAATCCAGTGTAACCCCATGACATCTCAGATAAAAGTGAGTAAAATCTCCAAAACAAAAAGAACTCACCAGTTGGGTTCAATGTTGCTCACCACTTAACCTAATTCATATATATATACTTTAGATTGTTACTTCTTTATGAATGTTTACTTATGCACTTTACCATGGTAGATCATTCATACTTTGGGGGTATATACTTGAAATGTATTGTTCCAAAATCAGAACGAATAAAGAGGAGAAAATAGAATATACAAAATGATATGTTATGGCAATTAGATGAATGTTATTTGTAGCTGATGTATTGGAAAATACAAACTAATGAGATTATTAAAGCAGATAAGTAGTTTGAAGATATAGATATATAAATAGTCTGTTTCTGGTGCTGGAAATGAGAAATAATGCAAAATGGTTGGCTGATTAAGACTACTTGAAAAAAAACCATGAAACATACTTCCCAATCATCTGCTGCTTAAGAAATAGTCAATTCTACCCTCTGCTTTGCAAATTTCGGGAGCTACAGTTACATTATTAAGACATACAAGAACACTTCCATTATTTACGTATGTTCTCAGGGGATGAAAAGATTTGCAATTTAACTTATTTCATGCAGGGAGTAGGCACTCCCCACCCCTTAAAAGTTCTACTATTTCAAGTAACTCTATAGGGTAACAAACTTTACTTAAATGAGTTTTAAATTTATCTCGCTTTGTTAAGAGCAATTGCGTTTATAAAGTTTTTGATCGCTTGAACTTATTGATGACGTAACTATTCACGTTCACGAACACGTACTATATACTATTGTACAGAGAATTAAAAAGGGGAGAATGATAACATAAACGACTAGGGCAGTAGTGTTTTAAAACAAGGGTCACCTAACTCAGATGTTGGAGTACATGTCCATGGGTGGGCCATGGGTTCAAGTCTCATTGCAGACATATTTCCTTTTTGTATAGTGTCTTTCCAAAAGTGAAAGAAGTAAAAATTGAAGAATATTTATTACTTACCGTGGCATGAAAGAACATCCAGTCGCAAAGTTGACGCAACGTGAAAGGCCTCAACGATAATTCTCAGATACCTTGCTATCTCAGGCATCTTCAGCAAGTTATAAACTACGTCAACGTCGTTTGTATTTGCTTTAAATATCTATATAATTAAAGAATTATGTATACAATCATCAGGTAATTAACAGTATATTTATAATTTAAAATTAATTATCAATCAAACTAGTTTTTGTTACACAGAACCTTCGATGAATTTAGTTGTCATTGCATAAAGGAGAAAAATTACTAAAAAAAGACCACATTTTGCTTTATTAGTTTATTGCGTTTTCTCCAACATTTCACGGATTCTTTTATTGGATTTTTCACCCGTACTTGCGCTCACAAAGGGAGAGGGGAGGCAAGTGGGACGGCGCCCCTTGAGGGGATTTATTTACGTATTCCGCCCACATGGCACTCTTATCGGCATATACATTTTTCACTTGAGTATATCATAATGCAACGGAAACCAAAAACGTAGGGCCAATAGGATGACTCTGGGATGACTGTTGCCCGTATGTCTATAAGTATGTGCGTTTAAGTATTCCTCAAAAGTACCTTCCGTAAGATATAACTTCAGAACTGCGCAAAAGTTGTGTCTGTTGGCCTTAGTGAACAAACTTCTCTTACGACTTTAAAGAAATGGCTTAGGCGTAATTTACTTGTTTCAGCTAAAATGAAGACTATGCAAGGCCACTTTCAGTTGAATTTAGCCAACGATAACATTTTGGTATCGATGTAGCCAAATATAAAATTGAATGGATACCATTTTTAGGATTATTTCCAGAATTGATAAAACTTGTGCCCTCCTTCCCCCCTTGATATTTTGGATATGCCAACCGCCCCACCTCTCTTGGAGGGCCAGCTTCGTGAGCGAGAACTTTTAATGGTTATTGTATTAGTCAATTAGTACGATTTTTGTCCTCATGTGTGTCATCCTCATTTAAAACTTTCACGAAATCGAGACTGGAGTTTAGGCCCGCCCGTTTATTTGGACCCCCCCCCCTTTATCAACTTTCGACGGTAATGATGACCCCCCCGTTCATTCAGACCTCTCCGTTTATTCGGCACTCCAGAGTAATAACAAGGACGTTGTATGCAAAGTGAGTAATTGAACTTAAGGAGTCCAATGTCTAGAGATTTGAACTTTAGAATGGGTTTGTATTCTGTTTACCATAATCGAAAAAAAATTATTTGCACAGACTACCGATGTAAAAATATACACTACCTCTAATTTTTATTTGGTCTTTTAGCTAGGTTAATCTTTTTAACTAATTTGATTGCTTGCATCTCAAAAGTTGCCAAAATAATGGCGCGTTGAATTAAATCAGGTTGTATTCCAGTTCGTCCCAAATATTCTGAGTGATCCCTCTCTTATCCAGCATAAAAACACAATTTCCTCTCTAATCTGGAAACTACATTGTATTACAATTTGGCTTATTAAGAAATTCAAGCAAGTACAAAGAGACTGAATGGCCCATATAGAAATGTCAATAAATGAAAACATGTAATTAAATCACAGGAGTATTAACTGCTGCAGCAATATAATTTTGTGAAGTTTCAACACAACATTTATATGTCTCCTCCAGAGAAATCTCATTTTCCCTCAGGGGAGGAATTCTCCCTGTCTGCGACCAAGTTATGTCTTAAATTCACAGTTGTTTTAGTTTCTTTACAGTTTCTTGATATTTCAGCAAATTGTCGTCTTAAGGAAATGGAAGCGAGCGAAATCCTTTCCTTGCAAGAAAGTCAAACTGGTCTCTCAGTTAAAGAATGCCAACACATATACAATAAGTAGCAAAAGTACCCACATTAAGCTGTGTATGATATGATAAAGCACAATTTAAGGTACTTTAAGTACAAACTGTTCTAATTACATTACGACTCACAAATAGCCATTACAGTTTCTATTTGGGAGAAATCAATAGTACGTATTTGACAGTTCATGTAGGTTTCGATTTTTCTATTTTGTCTCTCATTGAAGAGTCTCAAGAGAAAACGTAATTTTGGTCTTGTTATGAGGATCAAAATGCACTATCATAGTACCTATTGCAAAGATGGAATCCCCAACACGTTTGAGATCGTCCTCCTTACGTTTTATAAGGGAATAACAGGGATTTGCCAAGAGAAGGATCAGTATGAAAAACTGTTATGTTTGCCCTTATTGTGTGAGCATGAAAAATCGATTCGCTTATGCCCAATAGACAGGGATGGTGAGACTATTTGTGATAAAGAGAGGCGAATAGTATTAGGAAATCATAAACTGAATATAACGAAAGGACTAGTAAGAAGCTTGCCATGGACGGTAGCACCCGACTGATCAAAAACAGTAGAGGAAAATCATAAATTCATAAAAAATGAGCACAAGCTGAATTTAAGTTCCTGTCTCTCAGATCAGTATTGACCAACATTAAGCTAACAATTGCAACCAAGATTAGGTTATTAAGAACCTATGTATTGTAAGCAGTAAGGTATGGGTGTGTAACTTGGACTGTTAGAAAGAACTGGAAAGAAGGATTAACAGCTTTGAAATGTGGTGTGATCAACGAACGAATGAAAAGAATTATTAGTTGGACTGAAAGGATTTCAAATATCAAGAAGTTTAAAGGCAGAAGGGGGGGGGGGGGGGGGAAATGTTGCAGGGTCAAATGTTGCATGGGAACTTATTCAAGTGTTTTCAGATATCATTTACATTTTGACTACTGGGGAAATTCCTAGAAATTAATTAACGGGGGGTCCTAATAAGAAGCGGGGAGGTTTATAAATTTCAAAAAATTAATAAGTTGGGGGTACGATTATTAGGCACTCAAGAGTAATGATCTTGTGCAGCCATAAGTTGGACGCAAAAAACGGCACGGTGTATAAGATTCTGACATTTCGTTGCATGTCGTACAACATTCTCAACGCGAATAACTATTTACAATAAATCCCTACCTTAGTAACCCCACTTACTAACCTGAAGAAAAGTGAAATTAATTTTATAAATTAGAGTAACAGATGATTGGGTCACAGTTGAATCTTAACCACCATTTCCCGAGTAAGATATGGACTACGGTAATAGAATGTTTCGAGTACACTTCCATTCCTATAATGCGCACCATAGTAATGCTAGCCCATCGACAAATCTGACCAAGTAATGAACTTTGTCCCGAGACGATGTTATCTTCAGTGAATTTGTACTTCCCCATAAGACAATTATTTCGTGCTACCTGTACACGAAAGTGAAGCATGGTGGGAAATTTCTTAGACAGCCGATGTCAAAACAAGTTCCATGTATACAAAGACGCGTCGTTCTCTTCTTTATCTCTTTAATGAATCCATCAAATAACAAAGCACGGGGTCATCAACCAATTTCAATACCGTTACGATGTGAAACAGCTAATGCAATAATAGTGAATCAGACTTGAACTTCAAACATCAACAGAGGACTTTAGAAAAGAAACTTCAGTAAGCAGTAAATACGACATTTAAGTGCGTATGTCTTTCAAAGTCGTCACTAGAGGAATCCAAAATCGCAAAGAAGCTTAAACTTATAAACTCTTAAAGCCTAAATGCAATTCATAAAGCTAGAAAAGCTTCACAAATAAGAAAACAGGGTTAACCAGGCGTCCCTAAGTACGTAAACAAACTCGGCGCAGGAACTGGGAGGCTTTTTTCATAGTTGACGTACTATTTTCAAGTAGATAACAATGATTGCATTATCTAAACTGTGTACTGCTGTCATTTAAACAAAATTTTTAACAGAAGACACTTTCAATCCATGTTACGACTCGTGGCGACCATTGAAGAATTTTGTGTCTTTTTCTAATCAAATTCACCCTTTTCTGGCTATAAGCGCGACCTTGCGGGAAGTAGCGGCCGAATTTGGATATAATAATACAATGCTAGGAACACTGTCCGGGTTTGGGTTTGGGTTTCGGTTTGGCCCAGTAGAATGTTTAGTACGCGTTCACGGCCTGTGCTCTACAATTTGATCTACGATAAACGTCGAAAATAAAGCACAATATTTGTCTCCAAAACCTTCACCGCTGGGCACCCACTCTCAGCTCTGCGTAATTTGGATACCTGCTTCTCTGTGCCATGTGACTTGATCATGGAAGGACTAGTGTATACAGTGCAGATCCTCATCATTTACGACAAATTGAATTAATTTACTCAGATTTCTGATTCTGCCCGTACAATTACCATTTCCGCAGATAGGCCACTTAATTCATTTGCTCATGTATAGTGTTTTCACGAAGAGGATTCGTGCCCAAGCTGCTATAACCTGGTGGCCCTGAAGCGATGGGAGATACAGTTGACATTTCCGTTATCAAACTTCCATATCTTGATGTTTCGGTTAATAGAAAGGACACCAAATTCTTGGCAAGTGAGTGTAAAAGAGGGCTGTTTCTCTTTAGGATTTGATTTTTGGTGTATAAATGACGCAAAGTACTGCTTAATTCGGTCAACGAACCTCAAAATTATGCAGCCAACACAACAAGTATTTCACTGAAAAGTAAAGTTTGCAGAACTTAACAGCTGCAACATTAGTATTATAGCTGTAGTATGGTCACTTTCTTGCAATAGCAAATTATTAAGGCAGTCTAATTTCTGATCACCTCTTTTAGAAAGCCAGTTAAGTATAATTTTTCGTGGGTTTCATTCGAATTATTTCTTGCAATTGTGCTCTGAGGATTGTAAGACGAGCTATGTTTTAACTACACAATGATAATGCTAGTTCGTGCAGTGTTCATAGCGATATGAAACCTGAAGAGATGATCAAATAAAAAACTCAAAGAAAAAAGCAAAAATCTTTTTCAAATGTCAACATGGACAATTCATATGATTTAGTTTATTTCAACGTAAGAGCGATTGACGGACTTAAGAGAAGCCGCTAGTCATGATGAAAGGTACTTTGGCAAAATTTTAAAAGGGTGGCAAAGTTTTTCAGAGAGGGCATTTTCCCCTGATACCGTCTTGGCAATAAGCTTGGCGAGGCACTCAATTGACTCTTGTATTTGATTATGTTTTTAAAGAAATCTCGTCGCCTGTAATGGAGAATTATGAGAGATGTTTAATTTCATCAATTTGAAACGGAAAGGCTTGTCGGTTTGTTAATCGAAATACACGCGGCTCTTTTCAATAAGCATATGATTTTCCGAGAGAGGCTCGAGCATTCTTAAGCAAGGCCCAATTTTAGGCTCAAAATATGCTTATCATATGGGTATTTAGGGTCAAATTTAAATGCACAAAAATGCAACTCAGATACTGTTCAACAATAATGTAAGGATTCTATGGTAGGTATAGACTTTCCAACTTTAAAAAGCCGACTACAGGGTGCGCAATACAGACTTTTAGTCAACGAGTCTGTCTTTAGGAATTTTAAGACATTTATTGATAAAATATGAAACTGATACCACTTAACCCGTATGAAAAATTCAAGAAAAACAATAATCAAATAAATATATAAGGAAGACATATTCTGCATTTCTTGCCAAAACGACCTGTAACCTTTCAATCGGTTCCCCCGTCTGTTGACGCCTTGGCGTTTAGCGATGCAGGTGCAGAATCTCTCTTAAGAATACTTGTTCGTTAATCATATCCACAAATGAAATCAAAGGATTTGTACATGTTTCAAGAATCCTGCTGCCTCGGATGACTTCAAACTCTGCTGCGTCTGAACTTAGGAGAGTTGTTCTAGTAGACTGAATGACTTTTGCCAAACTTTAAACAGTTTCCTTAAGCACGCTCGTTACCCTGTCTATAATCATCAGAAATAAAAAGATTAGTGGCGTCAATACAGAAACTACGGTACAGTAATTAGTTAGAAAGCATAATGGAATCAAATTTCACTTCATTCACAAATCACGTAAAGGTAGACTGTTATTTAGTTCTTTACACATTTTATGATAACGGAACCTGGCATAAAACTGCTATCTTAGTAAAAATTGTGGTAGACATCATTATCTCGTTTATGCCGATGATATTGAATGGGGGTGTCTTGTTGGCAACATTTCACAATCAAGGTGATCTTAGTCCATTGGAGAAACTTAACTGCATCATTGCCTTGCCTGATTTTATAGGCACCATACTCATTACTATAACGTCGACACTATATCATGGATATCTCTATAACGATTTGTTCTTTTGTTCTTAAATCAACACATATTTTCCTATCCGTTATATGATAGGCTGTAACTAAATAACAGATCTTTATAGATTAATTTAAAGATTCTTACTTCCATGATGATGTGAATGATGGCCAGAATGAGAACAACGTATCGTCCTGCTTCAACGAAAACTACAAATTGAAGAGAAGCGCGGCCATCAATCTTTAAACTGCAATCCTTGGCTCGAAATGGCGCTCGTAGGGGAGCAGAAAGCACGATATATGCCGTCAGAAAAACCAGGAAAGTAAAGTAAATCAGAAGTTTTGTGTAATAAATATAGGCTGCAAATCTAGTCCATTTCCATTCTAATAATGACGTCACAAGTGGATGACTGAGGACATCTTCTCTCTTGAATTCGATCTGAAAAGAGAAATTGAGGAGAAGAAATAGAAGGAGATTGTTAGAATTTACTACAGTAAACGTCGCGTAGTAAGCCTACGGTTGGAAACGTCATACTATTAAATAATTATCAAATCAGACAAGCCTGGAATGGAATTTCCCATAATTAAATATCAGCTAGGTCTGCCATTTAAGAAGTTACGATTTGAGCTGATGAGAGATATTTTCTGTCGTTAATTTGAGATAGGGGCCATTAAAAAACTTCCCACAAAATATTCAAGTTGTTTCATCTCTTCATAACAAAAATATAATACTTTTATGTTGTCTTGCCAATGTCAGTCTATTACAAATTTGTATGGAAGAATTGCATGATCCCTTCACAACGTAACTGATAGTGTGTGTAGTTGGTAGTATGATTACAAAATATACACTTAAAAAATACAAGTTATCTTTTGTTCTAATTCAGTGCATATTCTAGAGCTATGTAATTCATAGACAGATAAACCATGCCCTCGAATAAGCATACTAGGGCAAGAAAGTTGAATTTCGGTTACATTTCCACGTCACCAATAATTAAGCTGCCAAAGCCTGGCACAGGTTGGGTTTATTAAGTTTGGTCTCTGCTTCATTTGACGTCACAAAGGTTGAAAAAAGACAAGCATGCTACCAAGTATTATTGATAAACTTTTGTCCAATATAAAATTGCAGAATGATTCCCTCCTTCGCGAAATTTAAGCTCAGGAAACCAGTTTCCAGGCAATTATCAAAGCGAAGCAGAGTTCTATCCTAACAATGTATTTAAAATATTTAAAGGAAAGTCATTATATTCTCTTTTCCATCATCGTAAGAACCTCTGATTTAATGACAGTCTATAAAAGACCTACCATGACAGACAGAGCATGATTTCTCTTCTTCTCTAGTTGCTTTCTGATTTCATCTTTGGAAAGAAAAGATCCCTTATTTTTACTTTCATAGGCTTGATGAAGAACAAAATCACAAGGCCACTCAGTGTATACATCATCCAAGAATTCGTAGTCCAACAGAATTCTATAATCAGGGTCTTCACTTGAGACTGCTGGATCGACTTGAAGGCATTTCGTCAAAGCAACGAGGGCAACGTCTAGTGATGGAAGAAAGAACACTAAGAGTGTTGAAATACGTCTTGCATGGTACATCTCAGCCTCGGAAAACAAGGCTAAACTAGGTAGAAATAGAATGGTTTTAAATCTGTACGTAATTCTATCGAGAATTTTGACCAAAATCTTTTACAGTAGTGGTAATGATGATATTAATAATGACCATCCTGTTCTTGTTGAAGCATTTCATCATGCCAATGATGGTAATAACCATGGAGGCGATGAAGCCTTACCCTAAATCTTACTTGAAGAACAGGACAGCCACACCTAGACGGTTTTAGCGATTTCTTTAACGCTGGTTGTGGCTCTGAATAGAAGGTTTCTAAGAAGAGTATCTAAACGAGTTGAAACCTTTTCACGGTCAAGCTCTTAACCTACGATTTTATTATTAAAAATGTTATCTTAGAACAAATGTATACAGTATGTATTTCTATGGAAGGAATTCTTAATCTACCCAATCGAGCCGATTTACCCTAAAGGGGTCAAGTTAGTAAGGCGATTTATCCGAAAGGGGTCAAGTTAGTACCTGCTTTCACTGTTAAATAATTTATAGAACTATAGGATATAGCGGGTATTTACTCTAAGGATACAATCACTCATGGACACCTTCAGATGGCTCATGCCAATGAGCAGTCTTCCATTCAACCCTTTTTCTTAACAGGGTAAAGGTCGGACTAACCGTATTAAAAAGGTTACTTTCATATTAGAAAAAGGACATTTTTATCGGAAAATCGGTGTATTAGACTAGTAAAGTCGTCTGACTGGTTTAAGTAGCGTTATCAGATGTTTTAAGGATGAGAAGAATAAACCAGAATTTTTGTTTCTAACATGAGTAAACCTGATTACTTCCGTTGCACCCTCAGAAACGTTAGCTTGCTCTTTTCGATTCAAATAAATCAAAGTAACTATATATAAGCTACTTCAAGCGTCAAGGCAACAATACCAGGTTCTTGAACCTCGCTCCAATAACTTCATAAATTGATCCCTGGAGCAGATGTCGATTACATTAGAAAACCTTTCTTAGCGATACATATCCTATTGACACCCTTGTGTAACATTAAGACCTCCCTCCCATTTATGAGATCAATTGTTTGGGTCCTCAAACATCAAAAATTTATGTTGTTAACGTTATGCCGCGAGTATACACCAAGAGCTTTATTTATTTTCTTAGTTTAAGGAAAGGGTATCGAAGGTATTACTTCAATCATATCTACTTTTATCCAAAGATTTCCCTTCTTCAATTTCCATCCTCTTCTAAACTTCCTTACACCTTACAACGATGTGTTTACTTACAGATCTTTAGAAAAATAACACATAGTAGTTAATGTACTAGTTCTGCTACAAAAGCGTAAGACTTGGATGAGAATTGAAGTAAGCAAAGGAGGGGGTTGTGATAATTGTTGATAGGCTTTTTTCGGTATAAAATGTTTTAAACACTACATATAATTTCACAGCTTAACCTGGATGTTATAACATTTGACCCCTGTCAAGGGAATGGAGATTCTTTAAAATGAAGAATTGGCAATCCAAACGTGCTTGCTTCTTGTTTACATGCTCAGGCCCATTGCTCTTTCTTGTAGCCTCGGATGTATCTTTTCTAGTATTTGCCGCCCTACACATATAACCTTGTATCCAGAGTGATTTGGTTTCAACGCTTTGGTGAGCTACCAGAAGAAGTCGGGTTTCGAAATTGTTTTTTAGACCGTACTACTCTTCGAGTGCGGTCGCCTGGGGAAGCCCCACCTATGATACAAAGACACTGTAGGCCATGCATACTTTTGAAAATTAGAATGGCCCTATTTCTTAAGTCAGAAGCATACGGACGCTACACGCAGTTTTACCACTACAGACAGATTCTCGATTTTAAATATTCCTTTTAACCGTGAAATATCGAATACAGAAACTAACGTTACGCCTGGACACACATCTGCATTTTAATTTATGGTACATAAACCTATGATACACAGATTTAACTGTTTTAAGGGTACCGACACAAAGAGGAAGTTTTAAGCGTTTAACAACAACTTCACACCTACTCAACAGCCAATATAAATAAATAGAGCAGTGAAAGGAAACCTAAATAGAAACTGGCGACATCCTGTACTAAATTGGGCTGACGCTTGCCGGCATGCTATTTGTTTCACTTTGAGAGGGCATAAGGGGCTTAAATTAGGCGGTGTCATCGTACGCAAATCCCTTTCTAGTTACAGCAAAGAAGAGTCTACAGCTGAATTCACACTAGAGGCGTCATCGAGCAGTTCTTTTTTATACTATGGTGACAAGCACACCGACAAACTATAGGGAGAACGCCAAGAAGGAAACTATAATTGTGAGAACGTTTCGTCTTTTCTTAAAGACTTTGTCAGGTCCTTGTACATTGGACGTATTAACGTGAATTCACGTTAATACGTCCAATGTACAAGGACCTGACAAAGTCTTTAAGAAAAGACGAAACGTTCTCACAATTATAGTTTCCTTCTTGGCGTTCTCCCTATAGTTTGTCGGTGTGCTTGTCACCATAGTATAAAAAAGAACTGCTCGATGACGCCTCTAGTGTGAATTCAGCTGTAGACTCTTCTTTGCTGTAACTAGAAAGGGATTTGCGTACGATGACACCGCCTAATTTAAGCCCCTTATGCCCTCTCAAAGTGAAACAAATAGCATGCCGGCAAGCGTCAGCCCAATTTAGTACAGGATGTCGCCAGTTTCTATTTAGGTTTCCTTTCACTGCTCTATTTATTTATATTGGCTGTTGAGTAGGTGTGAAGTTGTTGTTAAACGCTTAAAACTTCCTCTTTGTGTCGGTACCCTTTCAGCGCAGCATGGCCCTCACATTATTCCAATATGGCAATACTCAGTGGCAGCTCGTGGTCAAAATGTATGTGTGTGCAATCATGGGGGTAACCAAGAGTTCTAGTAGAACTGGGCGTGACCACTGGAGTTTTACAGAGCTAAAAATTGTACATATTGTTCTGTGTTGAAATAATCTGTTGGTTGAACATTACTCATTTCAAAATACTCAGAAATTCAATACTTAAAAGTTTTAAATAAAATTAAATATTTGGTCACAAAAGTCATTATATCCAACTATATTGATTAGTAAAGTATACCATTTGTCTGATATCCAGGATTTCCACAAGTCACTTCACAAAAAGGTCCGGTCCGAAACTCTTAATTTCGAGCTGTTCGGGTAAACTCCTTATAACAAATGTTTTTTCTTTATAGCGTCTAAGGCTATTCCTACTGTTACTGAACTTAATAACAAGGGCCGCTGAAACAAGTCCGTAGCCAGGGTTAGAAATTTTAGAGGGGCTATTCCGAACTTGTGTCGGGGAGGAGGGGGAAATGACGTTGTAACAGCTGAAGACAAGTCTATAGATAATTTGATCTTAACAAACGAATTTGGAGGGTCTGATGGTAAAGGTCCCGTAGCTACGGGCCTTGGAGAAAAGGGTTGGGTAAGGGGGCTTTAATCTTCACTTTAATTTTAAAATCTGTTTATAGTAGTGTGTAAGTAAAAGATAAAGAACAAGTTCTAAAGAAAGAAAAAAATGATGCCGTGGTGCCAAAGGAATAGTTACCGTGCATAACAAGGTTTCTAAGTAAAAGAGAAACGGGACCAAGTTGGCTGTACACCCTGTCGCCTATTTTTTAGGTCCTCGTCTAGTCTAAATTACTTTCCTTTCCTAAATAAACCACTTCTTAAGCACTGTTTGTTGTTTAAGATAACTTTGAAGAAATAAGCACAGATTTTATGTTGTTCGTGTGTACATCTCTGGCGGGGGATAAATGACTGAAAATAGACCCATGCATATTTCGTGCATATTTCCTGAGATTAACTCAGGAAACCCTAGGGTTACTTGAGATTGGTATCTTTGCATTGGAGAAATTGCACTTATAGAGGTGATAGTCTCTATTTGAATATAATGTCATTGTCTCTACGCATTGTCAAATCTCAACATAATTTCCTGATATTAAAGTAAACTTTAATTAGTATCAATGAAGTAAAGCAATTTCAAGTGACGATAACCAAACCCAATTATTCTCAAATAATCTTGGCTCCCCTATACCGGGTTCTAAGCCCGATTGAGAAAGGAGAAGGGCAAGTAATGGGTTAGCAGCTCATTTTCATAACCAGGGAGTAAAACCCTAAAGAAAAGTCTTTTGCTTCTGAAAAGATGGCAAATAGTAGGCATCCACTAGGGCAGAAAAGGGATGGTGCACCATGAATAGACGAGGATGTGATGAGCCCGAGGGAAAGCCGTAAGGAGGCCCAATCTCTGACCAGCCCTGTCTTCAATGCCAAAAATATAACTAAAATGGACTAAAATTAAAATATTTGCATCTTACTCCTGGTAATGCGTATAGGTCAAGAATTACGCTTTGAAAGAAATAAGAGCGTACAACGTTGATATGATATGTTTCTGTGAGACGAGATAGACTGGGTAAGGCCAATTTGATCATAGTGGTTTGACAAACGTATATCATGGCAATGGAAAATAAAACATTTGTGGTGGACATATCATTTGGAATATGTAGTCGTTGCAAGCCTCGATTGCATAGAAAACTTACATGATCGGATTATAGCTGCCAGACTAAACACCGGATTTGCAAAAGTGTCTATAGTCAAAGTTTATCCGCGTACGAAAGCATACGAGACAGGTGTTAACGGCAAGTTCTATCATCAGCTTCAAATTGCTATCAATGAATGTCCAAACTTTGACATCAAGCTAGTCATCGGTGACTTTAATGTCAAACTGACCTCCAATAAGTAGAAGGTAAAGTCAACCATTTGCTCACATAGTTCAGCTGACAGTATAAACAACAACAGAGAAATATTAGCACATCTCAGCACCAGCCTTGGCCTTAGTGTTGGAAGCACCTTTTAAACATAGAAAGATACAGAAGGTGACATGGACATTACCTTATAGCAATATAGGGAACGGAATTGATTACTTATGCATAAGTATAAGATGGTTCAGTTCCTTACAAGGTGTCTGGGTCTACCATGGTACGACTTACGATCTGACCATCATCTACTCATTGGCAAAGTTTGTTTGAGTTTTAGAAAACAAATCAAGCAAAGGAACTAAATCATATGGCGCAGAGAAATTAAAGTATTGGCAGACTACGGACAGTTTCAAGCTAACAATTTAAACAAATTTAAGGGCTTAGATCGTACACATAACGAGGAGGACCAGTAGGCTCCAATCATTCAGGCCGCAAGAAAGTGCGCTGATGAAACACTAGGAACGAGGAGGGGAACTAACAGGTAACTATAGATCAAAGACACTTCATGGAACCTTATTGATGAAAGGAAACATATGGACTTGGTCAGAGAAGAGAAAAAGACGAAGGAAGTATGAAAGACTAAAGAAGGAAACAGATCGACGTTTATGCAAAGAGGAGGATGGGTTCCAAAAAGGAAAGTCCTGTGCAGAGCGGATCTCCATCTTGCACAAAATCCTCTTGAGGACAAGGAAAACTTGACGAGTGCTGAATGATCATACAGTATGAAAACCTCAATAATGAAAACGTAGGACCACGAGGAATCAAACCCCGTCCTTCAGTATTGCTACGTGATGTGCTACCATTACACCATGGTCCCATACTATTGAGGCATAGAATTTGGGATGCCGTTTGTTTGGACTGACGTCACTACAAACTTGAGGGGCCTACCTGGAAGATGGAAAACAAGACTCGGATGTGCAAATATTGAAAAGTTCTGGCGTCACAGACGACATCTTAGGAACATAGACTTGACTTGATTTATCAGCGTACTCCAGAGAGCCTTACCACATTCGTCTCTACAACTTGTTTCCATCGAATCCTATCTTGCGTCAATCATTCTGCAGCTAATAGGGGCAGATTGATGTCGCTCCTTATGTGTTTAGAGCAGCGTTTCGGGGGTCTTCCTAGAGGTCTCTTTTTGGTAAAGTCTTCTTTGTAAACCTTTTTCACGAAACTAGAATCAGTGGGTCTGTTTATGTGTACAAACCACCGAAGCCTACGTTTTCAAACATAGCCTTCTAAGATAACTACTAGGATTGAATACGGGCCAAGAAATACATGAAGGCCATGACTGATATTTGCACCTAACGTTGGATTTATGGTGACAAAGTTAAAAGTCTGGTCAGTTGGCGAATAGGAGAACATCAACATCATGCATAGTAGAACTTGCCAAAAACAATTTACGTCTTGTGAGCGATGATGAAGATGATGTTTTGTAAATTTATGGTAGCCTTTATCAATATGGTACCCATATATTTTTTCTATTTGTTGTTAGTTGTTTTGCAGACCTTAAATGGCCAGTCCAATAATCATGGGGTAATAATACGTGAACTCCTTGCTTTAAAGGTCTTTGGCATAACGGATAATGCTGGGTTTACAATGAATTCTGCACGATTCTCAAATAAGAGGGAAATTTTATTATTTGCATACGTACTATATGAATAGTCCCTCAAAAACTTGTAGAGTTAAAGGAGAACGATATATTCGACTAATTCTTGGAAGAACAAAAAATTTTGATTTGATTTTGGACCTTTTCGTGCAAACAAATATTTGCACAGGAGTTAAATTTGCGCACCTAGGGATGTGTGAAAAATAGTACTGCGCGAATTTAAATACATTTAAGGTAATACTACATTTGCAGTTTATGACCAGTTGAAGGTAAAAGAGAAGGAGTCGTGCTATACAGTAAAGAAGAAACCGGTGGAGGTTTTCGCTTTGACGCCATTCTAGACTTGTACACGCTAGTTTGATGATGGATTGCCTAGGCTGCTCTATTGCAGGCCAAGGCTTACATTAGGGAGGTCAAAGGACCAAGTCAAGACGTTAGACTGTGCCAAACGCGTTTTACCACGCACGTGACCAAGTTTAAAATCTATTGTTGTTGCATTTGTTCTTCACTCTCCAGTCAAACAGATCGGCCCTTCGAAGGTTTGCTTATCTTTGTAAAGGCCATGTTGATACAGACTGTGCAGCTATCTGTTACTAGTGTGATGAAGTTAGTGATATTAAGCTCATGTGCTCTAATCCTCCTGAATACCGCCATGGGTTACCTAGAAATCTGTGGAGCATTGCACCTCTCCGGACGTTTAGGGGCACACTTTCTGACAATACTAGGGCTATAAAGTGTTTGACGAATTATCAAGGTATTAATTGATGCGTGCGCATATGCCGCTGTCTTCAAAACTTCTGAAACTGATGGTTTTGACCGCCACACTCATAGCATTTTCTCCCGACTGCCCTACAAGATTTCATATGACCCTTAAAATACTGGTACCCACAGTTAAAACAAATGCTAGACTTCTTAGAATGTCCTTTACTGAAAGTATTGGAACGTTCATTCTTACCTCTCCAAAGCTGTGCGGCTGTTTCTTGGGGAGGGTCAATTTTTGCAAGCTGTTCCTTGATTGTCTCCTCGTTTCTGCAAATCGTAACGAGGCGTTCCAAAGTAAGATTATCCTCACTTAGTAATTTTGTTCGAAGTCGCGTAGACTTGCAGGAAACGATAAAATGTTCTTTGATTTCATTATCCTGACTTTCGCATTCACACGATTCCGCTAATCGAAGTAGTCTTGTAATGTAGGAGAGACTTGTTTCCTCTTGTCCCCGAGTCGTTTTCTTGAATTTGAAGCGTTCGTAGGTCAAGTTCTTTCGAGGTAAGAAATGGGCATCCAGTTTCGTAATGATGGTATCGAAAGAGTCGCCATCTGCCTTTAGAGTACGGTAGATCTCCGACTTCCTTTCCAGCAGTGTCCAACAGTAAAGCCTTTTCCTGCTCCACGTTCGTGATTCCACTAGCAATGACGAATAGATCAAAATCTTCCTTCCAAATTGTCCACTTGCGGCCAAGATTAGAATTTGAGACGTGATGGGCTACGAATGGTTCGATACTTGCGATGTTATTAAGTGCTTTAGCCATCGTCGCCAGTTTATGTTGTATCGTTACACACAGAGTAGAACACAAAGTTCAGTAAGCACGAAGCATCAGTTCTAAATCTCAATCAACGCAACAGTAATGTTGTCCATCACCGCTTTGGGAAAGCGTCCAGGAACCACTTTCTTCTCACTTCACTTTTTTCTTCTCATAAGCAATTGTTTGGAAAGGTACTGCTGAGCACACTTCCAAAACCTGACCCTAACCCAATCGACGGCGAGTAGCTCAGTAAGTTACGTGATTTTTAGGTAAGAAGCATGGAGTATTAAGAGTGAAATAACTACACAGCAGCAACATGCGATAGGATATATATTAAATAAATTCATCACTCAACGATTTATCGAACTTGAACTATCAAGATACCTTCTTTGGCTAACTTAAACTCATGCAAAGTTTTTAAAGTTGTTTAGGGTGCTCCCTCCTCAGATGTACGTTGCAGAACAATGCCAGAGCTTTCGATACCTACTGGTCTACATTTTCAAATCAATTAACGATTTCAACATCATGTACATTTAAACATCAATAAGTGGTCATAGAACACAAAACAAACAATACAATGCATTTTAACGTAAAAAAAGTCTAAGCCAGATTTTGTTATGTTGCAATACATGAAATGAAATAATTCATGTGGGGGTTGGGATAAAACCTTGTTTTGTTGTGGGGGTTGGGGCAAAAGGTGGGGGCGTTGCTATCAAATTTGATGCGGGGTTGCAATTGTAGGTGGGGTTGTGGAACGATGATATCCAAATATTAATTGGTGGAAAATGAAAAATACAAAATGAAAACTACAACGACTATAATTACATCCACGATTTTATCCTATGAATCTCCGAAGAATCATACATCACGATGATCGATCTCGATACAGCATATCCTCGATAGTAGGATACCTCGACCAACTCTATCTCGAACAACGTGGTCGATACCTTATTTCTACAATGCTCTAACAACGCCCTGACTAAGGAAAATTACCTATTACATCATATCTAATCGTAAGACTATATTAGTGGTTATATGATGAAAAGTGAAAAAGGCATCTATACTTCCTGTGTGTGTTTTTTCGTTGCTATTTTTTGGAAAAAATTTATGGAAACAATGGCGGTTATAACTTGCGAGGGGGCCGTTTCGAAAGAATATTAAAAGTTCTGGTGTCCTTTTTAAGCGTTTATAGTGACTGGAGTTCATTCAGGCTCCATGTTCTTTCATGTCTCTTTAACCGCTCATGGATTAAAAGTGAACATAGCCATTTCGCTCAGATTAGTCGAAAGGTCAATAAATACGCGTCCAGGGATAACAAGACCGGCTTAGCCCAAAGGGTAAAGGATCTAAAGTATGCATTGTTCACACACAGGTTTTATCAAAACCTACACGCTAGTGTGGCCATTTTTTAGCGAGCTTTTAGCAATTTTTTACGTGTTTCCGGCCACTTCGTATTTCTGGAACAACAAAGGTGGTCATAGAAACTTGGAGGGGGGTTCATTCAATCAAAAATTGAAAGTCTTGGGAGACTTTTTAAGGTCAAAAGTAAAAAAGGGGCAATCAGCCTTTCTTTTGTCTTCGAGCTGCCGATTATCAGCCCCCCCCCCCATAGCACCAGATCAAAATTTGTAGATATTCAAAAAGTTCAATAAGCATGCTTACAGGAATTACCCTCATATCCACAAAGGAAGGGCCCTAAATTATGTGAATTACTTTTGGTTCAAAGAAAAATTTCATGGCAGAAATAATAAAGCTTTAATAAGGAAGGAATGTTTGTTCTTATGTGTCTGTTAAGCTTAGAATTTTCAGGGATTGTTCCATAAGTCCTTAGGCCAAGTAAACCAAAATATACGAACCGATTTTCTGAAAAAGGCAAGCATTTGAGGTTTTTTTTTTATCGGCTTGAGAATTACAGTCTGAAGTCCTTAGGTCGAGTTGACCCCAATGCACAAATACATATTTAGCAAAGAGAGATCGAGCTGCGCACGGTCCCTGGTACCTGGTACGTGGCATGCTTGATGGATATGAATCTGAGGTCACTTATATGAGAGATGTTTTTGTTTTTTTACGTAAGTCTAATTACAGTTTTTAGTGCTACATTTAGTACGGTTTCGCAATAAGAGGGTTGCTGTTATCCCACAAGACCCATATTACAAGCCAGTTAGTGTTCCCGAGAATCAAGGAAGACGAGTAAAAAAATCATCTACTCCCTCTCCTTATATGTTTATCTGAGTGCCAAAAAATAATTCAGCCCTTAGCCCTCCTACACACACACACACACACGCTGAAAGAACCACTGACCCTCCTTTCTAACTACCTTTGCACAACTGTACACCAGAATATATAGTTTTAAAAATATTCCATTAAGCTTTCAAATGAGAATAACCAGTTTACTAAAGCTCGCAAATATACTACATTAACCGTTTATTTTTGCATGTTCAGAAAGAAACGCGTTAATGTGCGGTATCGCAACCATTAGAAAGAAATCAACAATCAAGAAGTTCTAATTTTATTTAGATGGGAGCAGAAAAAATCCCCCCTCCCTACATTTGGAAAAACTATTTGCACCTGATAACTATTTGATGACAATCATGCCTGGTTGATTACATTTATTTGAAAACATGTTTTCTCTTTTTTTTTAGCTCTGGAGTCTCTTCCAAATATTGTGTCCAGGACTACCTTCTAATTCCCAGTGGTTCCGCCAATGGAGAATCACCTACACAAGACAGGTACTGTGGTGGTGCCCTGAATCCTAATCATGGATAATATGCTCTTCTTGTGAAAGAGTAAGTTCCATTAGAGTCATTTTGTAGGGTTCAGCCATCTAGAGAGTATTGTTTACAAGTTCTGAGATTATTGGCAGTAAAAATGAAAATAAACTACCACCTGCTTGAACAAGTCGTTTTCTTTTAAAAATCGTTTCCTTTGTTTTTGCAAACTAGAGTACATACGAGTGAACGATGTGACTTTGTCTGCTGCTTAACTGTTTCTGGCAGTTGAACAATGCCTTCAGTTAAATTTAAACAAAGCTATGATATGAGATGAAAGAAGTCTCTGTCAATACCATGTTTGAGAATAGCCTTCCTAAGTCACGGTTTTAAATTACCTAGGACGGAAATATATGTCTGTCTTCATGTAGTTTCTTCAGTGTCATGTGGCAATAAATGACCTTTAGTGCTATTCATGGGTAGATATATCGTAATTTCATTGTCAAAAACTGAGTGACAACGCATAACTCTTCGGCTGTGTTTTGATTGAGATACAAAAGAATGTAACTATAAAGGTTATTAGTAGCTTGACTGTATGCCGTAAGTAGAAATTTTGGTTCACCGCCATATTTTTGCATTGTTAAATTTATAAGAGAACTTGAATCACAAAAAGCCCTATAGATTATATAGTTAGCACAATTCAAAGCAAGTCTTCTAATGCATTTGCACTAGTGAAAGAGATGTGGAGGAAAACGGCTGTGGAAATTTTTTCTTGATGAGATCAGGCCGTGAATAACTTTGAGATCTCCTGAGACCATTCTTTGATGGATTCAGATAAATCATCAATAATCAACCACGAGTTTGGTTCATTAATATTAAACGCGTCCGGTCCCCGTATGGGTTTTATGTCTGGTGTAATAGTCTTTATTTTATCATAGGACTCTTGCCACACACTATAGCAATAATAGATATTTTTGAGATTTACTAAAAACATTTTAACATGATTTTGAAGTATTTTCGTTAAAAGTGTAGATTTTTCAGACATTGATGGTCCGCAAATAAATGATCCAAATGGTTTTTCAAATTGATGCATACTCCTCCAATGTCAAAATACAGCTAACCGAACCTAATCTCAGTCTGTTGAATAAATACTCAAGAATAGAATACATGGTTTCTTTAATATATAAATAAATACAGTACACATTATCAAACAAATTTACATAGACATTAAAAACACATTGATATTAAAAACTTTATAATATACAAAATTGAATATTTACATTTAAAAACAATAGGCACATTAAAACACTAAGAAAAGGGTCCCACTCGGAGGGCCGGACGCTACAGGTTCCCCCAGAGGACGTGGCGGTCATAACAGCAGTTGGTAGGTGCCTACTACATCCGGCAAGGGTAATAAAGATAAAACAGTATAATATAAAGTACTTTAAACACATTTTCCACTTTGTATGGAAAATGAATATAAATAAATAACCATAATAAATATATAACTACATATAACTGTAATTAAAAAATTATAAATATAAAATAACATAAAAATAAATAACTTAAAATAGCGACAAAATAGAATATAGCGATAAAAGAGAAAAAAACTCAATAAATTTATTCAGCTGTTTATATACAACTATATGATTTACAGGTAAAGCAAAATTGTATATATTGCTTTTTTGTGTTTCCTTTTATTTTGGTTCCTCATGATCGTAAGTTTCACACATGAGCCTTAGAAATGCAGCTCAGTACATCCTCTTTTCTGTTTCTGTCTTCACAATCGCTTTTATCTATTTTAGGTAGAATATATCTTATAATTGTACTCAATTCAATCTGATCAATGAAAGAATTATTCAAGTCGAACAAGCAGAATAAATCTGGGTTGCAGCAGTAGCTAGCAACCTAGTAAGAGACGGTCAAGCCCCATACTAAGAAATAAAATAGCCCATTACTCCAAAAATAGAGTCAAATCGAAACACAAACTTCACTATTAGAATCGCCTTGTCCGAAACTCCTATATAGGAAAATTACAGCTCTTTAGCTTGAATAACGAGCATTGGCTTGAAAAACAAGAAAAGTGGTCGCAAGCACGGAAGGATCAGATTCATCGTCTTCGCTTTCTTCTAAGTCCATGAGGTCACTCTCGTCAAGTAATGACAGTGCATCTTTAACCAAAACTGCCAAAAAAAAAGGCGACAGAAAACTGGATTCAGATTACTTATCAGCAGGAGCAAAATGAACAGAGCCTGGTTCAGCTAAGTTGCATATATCCATCATCTCAATATAAAAAAAGCTAAAAAAATAGACCTCTCAAGGCGGCGTTTTAATTGGAACTACTTTTGCGCAAGCGCCCACCCATGCTTTGAATAAATGTGTCATCCGATTCTTTCGACTCTGATTGCCTGCTGTTAATAATTTACATGAAGGTTTCGGGTGTTAACGCGGCTGTCAGTAAGCTAAAATGGACTACTGTAATCCTACGGTGGTGCCTATGGGTTAAGGACCCTACTATGGTCTTCCAGCCTTTTATTTCGATCAGCAGGAACCTCAAACATCTTAAAAAAAACACGAAACAGTTCAACTAGTTGGACTTCTGCGTTCAGGCTGAACATCTAGTCGGTTGGACCAGCAGAAACGTCGATCAGTAAATGGGACCACATGTAAAAATTATCAATGGTCTTGGTATAGAGCAGTAGCCTAGTCTCAGTTGTACTTGCCAGATTTTTTGCAGCCCCCAAAAACGTACTAAATATTCTTTCAGTTTTCTTACCTGGGTCCCTTCTTGGATGCCCAGACCTAACGCGCGAGTTCGCTTGCAAGTTCTTCACCATTTCTATTAGAACTTGGAAAAAGAAAATCATAGACGGCTCTTAAGAGTCTTCTTGTGAGCTGTGCTATCACTGACACCGAACTTCGCTCAGCTTGGACGGAAAAAATTATGAAGCGAGCGTCCAACGGGTTGGACAGCAGATCCTAGGAGGTTAAATGTGACGTTATTGACATGAAATTCATGCAATCTTTTATATTAGTACATGACGTCATTGGAGCAAAAAAAAAATGAAAGTGGGTTTTTGAATACATATGAATTTCACCCTTAATTTCGGCCAAGTTACGCTAAATTTCGGCTTTTAGTTCAAATTCAAAGCGTTTTTTTTTCTGCGATGAGGCTTTAAGAAGTGTGGGCGGTGCCACACCCCTCAATGGGCGGTGGTTGAATATTCTGAATGGGTGGTGCCATTCACCTAAAATTTTGAAGATCTCATTCCTAATATCAAACTTTTCTTATAGTATAATGAGCGAGTCATTCGCAAATATGATACACCAAAATGCTTGTTTTCGTCCAAGACGCGAACTGTGTATTGAAAAAAAACTTTAAACAATTCTTAATCCTCAGGTCCTCAATTACAATTCAGAATTTGAAGTTCTATTTTTTATTGAAGAAATAAATACTTGCACTTTCAAAATGTTTCTTAAACATAAAATGCAAAATAACAAATTAACCGCAACCACTAAATCAAAACTGGTCCCACAACTTTGATTTCGCTGGTGGCGCTGTGCTTTACTTCAACAAGCACCAGCGCGTCAGGCCCGCGCAGGATCAGGTCGATCTCGCCGCCCTGCCCGCGCCAGCGGCGCTCTGCCACGGTATAACCGCGGTTTTCATAGTGGCGGGCCACGATCTCCTCTGCCGCTTCGCCCGCCAGGTGGGCGCGGGCACCGCGGTGCTGGCGGGCGCGGGTCATGCCTCAGCTGCCCTTCGCCAGCTGCAGTGCAAGCTGATAGACCTTGCGCCGGGGCAGCCCGTGCATCTCGGCGACGATCCCGGCGGCGTCCTTGACCGAATTGCCCAGCAAAGCCGCCTGCAAATCGCTTTCCAGATCGCCTTCGCTCACCTCCGCTTCCTGCGCGCGGTCGACCAGCAGCACGATCTCCCCCTTGACCGGGCTGTCCTCCAGACCCGCGGCCAGATCCGCCAGCGGCGCACGGCGCACTTCCTCGAACTTCTTGGTCAGCTCGCGGCACATCGCTGCCGGGCGGTTGCCCAGCAACGCGGCCATGTCCGCCACCGAGGCGGCAACGCGCTTGGGCGATTCATAGAAGATCAGCGTCGCGCGCAGCGTCGCGAATTCCCGCAGCGCCGCCAGCCGCGCGGCGGGTCTGGGCGGCGGAAACCCGGCGAACAGGAACCGGTCGCTCGGCAGGCCCGACACCGACAGCGCGGCGATCGCGGAGTATTTTTCTGAACGCGCGCCGGACGCCGGTTTTTGGCCAGATGACATCGAGGACCGTGCCGAAGCCCGCAGCCTGGCCGCCCGGATGCATTCCGGATATGCCGCGCTGCGCCAGGGCTGCCCGATGAACCTGTCCAATCGGTTCAACGATTTCAAACCCTCCGCGGCCATCATTGAAGACCTCGAAGACCTCATTCGCCTATGGACCCAATGCCTGGATCGAAAACCCGACGGCGGGCCCTTCCTGTTCGGTAGGTTTGGCGCGGTCGACATTGCTTTCGCGCCGGTTGCAACCCGTGTTTACACCTTTGATCTGCCGGTCACGGGTCAGGCCCGCGCCTATGTCGACGCCGTCCTGCATCACCCCTTGGTGCAACAGTGGGTCGAAGCGTCTGAAGCGGAATCCGATGTGACGCGGGAGCGCACCGGCCGCCTGTCAGAGGGCTGGTTCAGCGCCGGCAACTACCCGATCCTGAAACTCTACGACTGATCCTTGCCGCTTGGCATGTCTGTTGCTTGCCCTATTCGAGGACAATGGCCGAAGGATACGGCGGGGCACATGGACTTCGATTCAAGCGTTTCCGGACAATGGGACTGGCTGCGACCGCTGTCGGAAGCACGGGCGGCGGAACCGCTGCCACCGGCGCTTCCAGACAGTGGCCAGGCCGGCACCCACAAAGCTGCCCCACACGCCCGAAGTTCCGCCACCCCCAACCCTGAAGTCTCCAGACCCGATGCGCGTGGACATGGCACGCCACCCCCAGCACCCCACCATGCACCCCACCATCCACAGGCGCAGGTGCCGAGGGCGTCGCGCACCACGGCCAAGAGCCGAAAGGCCGGGAAGCGATCGGACGAAACGACCAGCGAATCCGCCTCTATCGTCCGGGAGGCGGCGGTGCGTCTCGCCGCCAGTCAGTACGATCCCAACTACATCTCGCCCCTGCAGATGCGGGAACTTCTGGAACTGCTCAAGAACGGGCATGTCATCACCGCCGAGGAACAGGATTTTCTGGGCGCCGGGCCCCGCGGGTTCGCCTACCCGGATACGGTTTTATAGTGGCTATACACGGCGCCGTGAGTAACGCCAATCTCTGCTGCGAGTTCTCGCATCGTAAAAATGGCGGACCCACGCTCAGCAATGTACATCAATGCGGTTGTTCGGATTGCGTTGCCCAGGTCACCGTGATGGTAGGTAGACCGCCTGTTCGGTTTTGTTGGTTGCTTGCGTGCGGGGGCCATCAATGTTTTCCTGGTTGCATAGCTTCGGCAATCAGTGTTGTGGCGTCGGGAGGCAGGTTCATCGGCCCCCCAACAAGCGCGCCGCTGTCATAGACCGCCTGACCATCAACCACAGTTCGCAATACCTGTGTGTCAGCCAGGTCTGCGGCGTCGACCTCGAGTGGGTTTCGATCAACCACAACAAAGTCGGCGAGGCTGCCGGCGGCCAGACTGCCAATATCATTCCATTGCATGACGGCAGCACCGTTGCGGGTGAATGCCTGCAGCGAGGTCAAGCGGTCGATGCCATTGTCGCTCGCCAGCAGATTGTGGCAGCCGGTGGCTGCGTCTTCTCTGGTTTCGTTGAGCGCCATTTGCCGCCATGGACTGGCGGGGCCCCAGTCGGAACCGCACGCCATGTTGATATCTGCTTCGACGAAGCGACGCATGGCGATAAAATCCTGCGCGAACCTGGGGAATTTCTCTAACACACGCTGTGATTTGCCGTACACAAAACTGGCGCTGGTGGTGACGTGAAAATTGTACTTCTTGTACTGTTTGACGTGTGCAGGTGCGGTGAAATAGCAGTGTTGCATGACCCATTCTTGCGCGGCTATTTCATCAGCTCGGTTGATTTCCTCTAACGAGTCGATAAAGTCGTCGTTATCTCGATAGCCGCCAAGGAGCATGTTAAACCGTACGTTGCGGTCCAGACACATACCCATCACCGTACTCTCGAGGGCTTTGGGGAGAAAGGTTCTGCCGCGGGTCAGCTCACCAAAAGGCCCGACATAGGGGTCCTGCATGCGGATATAGCCCTGCGACATGGGGCCGCCGCGCGAAAGTGTGACGCCATTGATGCGATATCGGTCACCATCAGCCTGTTGGCGGTTGGCGGCGTATTCAAACAGTTCCCATACCTCTTCGTCCGCGTAATTCATCGTATTGAATGCGTATCCGTTCAGTTCAACGCTTGAGACCACCCGGGCGGTACAAAGCCCTTTGTCCTGAATGCTCTGATACGCTTCGATATGCGGTGGCATCATCGCGTGCGCTTCGTATAAGCCCGTTACGCCCCGCGAGTTGATTTCCTGCAATCCACCGATGCCGGCCAACTCCCAGATATCGTTGGGAAGGCTGGGTAAGTTCGCCAGCAGAGAGTGCCAGTAGGGGTCGTCGCTGTAGTAATTGTTGACCTTGCCGCGCAGAATACCCGTGGGCGCGCCTTGTTCATCTTTTTCGATAGTCACATGCCCGGTTTGATCCGGTGTCTGTGGCCCTATCCCCAATTTTTTCAGCCCCAGGGAGTTGAACGCAGTTATGTTCGGCGTACGGGGCGCCCAGGCCATTATCCATATGGGGTGATCTGGGGCGGCGCGGTCCAGAACCCGGCGGTCCGGCATGCGCCGTTCTTCTAACGTGGTGTAGTCGCGCTTGATGAAGTAGTGGGCTTCGCCAATGGGTGTGCACACAATCCACTCACCCTTCGGCGTATGTCTGGCGCGCTCCTGGATGGCGAGCACAATGTCATCGAAGCACGTAGCATCCAGTATGTCGACGGTACCCAGGTTGTAGGTGATCCACGAGGATGGCAACGAGAACATCACCAAGTACCCCTACGGCCCGGAGTTCAACGTGGTCGGATGAGCCGCGGAGCAGGCGGGGCGCTCCCGCCTGCTCATGGCCTCCCGGAGGGAGGCCTTCGCAGTTGGGCGTGGCACCGTGCGATGCACGGTGCCCTCTCATTTCAGGCGGCACCGCCTGTACACCTTGCGTACACCCCCTGTGCACCCCCTTGGCACTGGGGCGGCTGCCGGGGCCGCAAATATTGCGCCGCGGCGGCTCTTGGGGCATACGGGCGCAACGGTTACAATAGCCCCCAAGTTTACCCCAAGGTTTGCCTCTGCGCCGCGGCCTCTCCAGCGCCCCGCGAGGAAGAAAGTGCCACCGCCATGTATGACGCCCCGGAAAAGAAGAAATCCGAATTCGCGCTGATCCAGCTGATGCCGAACATGATGACCATCGGCGCGATCTGTGCGGGCCTGTCGGCGATCCGCGCTGCGGTTTACGGCAATTACACGCTAGCGGTGATGCTGATTCTGCTGGCTGCGGTGCTGGACGGTCTCGACGGGCGGCTGGCGCGGGCCTTGCACAGCGAGAGCAAGATGGGCGCGGAGCTGGATTCCCTGGCCGATTTCCTGAACTTCGGGGTGGCGACGCCGATGGTGATCTATCTCTGGGCCTTGCAGGATGTGCGCGGCGTGGGCTGGATCTCGGTGCTGGTGTTCTCGGTCTGCTGCGTGGTGCGGCTGGCGCGGTTCAATGTCGGCAGCAAGTCGGAGGAGGAGCCGAAAGGGCGCAGCGGTTATTTCGAAGGCATCCCGTCGCCCGCCGGGGCGTTCCTGGCGATGCTGCCGATGTTTGTCTCCTTTGCCTTTGACGGGGCGATGGTGCTGCCGGAGCTTCTGATCTGCCTGCATATGGTGGTGGTCGGCCTGCTGATGATCAGCCACATCCAGACCTGGTCGCCCAAGGCGATGAAAATCTCCCGCGAGCATGTTAAATACCTGCTGGTGGGCTTTGCCTTTATGGCTGCGGCACTGTTGACCTATGCATGGACGGTGCTGGTTGTGCTATGCGTTGGCTACGTTGCTATGGTTATTTGGGGGCTGGTTTCCAAGCCGAAGGGCTAGCCCAAGACGTCCAAGGGGAGGGACGAATTGGATATCAAGGCAGTAGAGGAATCTTACGCGCGCTGGGCGCCGGTATATGACAGGACCTTCGGAGCGGTGACGCGCTCGGGCCGCCGCCGCGCAACCCGGTATATCGATTCCCGCCAGGGCAAAGTGCTGGAGGTTGACGTCGGCACCGGGCTGTCGCTTCAGCATTATGCGCCGCACCTGCAGGTGACCGGCATTGATTTCAGCCATGACATGCTGAAGAAGGCGCAAGCCAAGGTGCGGGAGATGGGGCTGACCCAAGTCGAGGCGCTGCGGCAGATGGATGCGCGGCAGCTGGATTTCCCGGACAATTCTTTTGACACCGTTGCGGCCATGCATGTGCTGTCCGTCGTGCCCGATCCTGAGCAGGTGATGCGCGAGATCGCGCGGGTTCTGAAACCCGGCGGCAAGGTGGTGATCACCAACCACTTCAAGAGCGGCAAGGGGGTCCGTGCCTCGCTGGAGAAGCTCTCGGCGCCCCTTGCCAACGTGATTGGCTGGCACTCCGATTTCGCGCTGGAAACGGTGCTGCAGGAGGACGGGCTGTGCGTGGAGCAGCAGGAGAATATCCCGCCCTTCGGCATGATGACATTCTTGGAGGAATCTCTTAAAAGTATCTGGGCCACCTTTCGTTAGAAGCAGCACCTTTATTTTAAAACTCTACTTTACATGATCTTTACGTCTTTTAAGGTCCTTCATTATATTCTAAATTACAGACATGACTATAAGAAAGCTTGTGTATGCTGTCAAGAATTCAAATTTGGTAAAAACATTGTTAATCTTTTATTTTCTATTACTTGCCGAAAAGAAACTGAAAATATACAATATGTACATTTTGTATTACAGATAAAATAGGAATTCCTTAAAATTGGCCAAAAAATGAAGTTTAGGAGAAAAAATATGCCGTATGAAATAATATATTGGCCATGCAACGTGTCTGCACACACAGAAGAGTAACAAAATCTTCTTCGATGGAGCTTTTGAGGCCCCCTAGTTCCCAATACATTTGAAAGAATGTCACAGATGCAAAATCTAATTCATTTGTCCCAAGCAATTTTTTCTTTTGTGCTACCACCTCCTCTTTATGCATGCGTGTCTCTGTACTGCTCTTAAATTGCCATGTTTTTTTGGTGGTAAGCATAGAATACTCTTATGCTCCTCATGTTTTAATTAAAATGCTGCTCATTTTGGAATTCTTCAACTGAAGAGTGACTAGAGAGTTATGTTATCTCAAAGGCGTAATTTTCGGGCCATTCAACTATGCTGAACAAAATGCATATCTCAAAACTTTAATCAGACAAAAAAAAAGAGGGCTTGTTGCCCTCCAATCTACTTGGTCACTTAAAAAGATCACAATAAATTTTAATTTCCATTCAAATGAGCCCTTTCCCGATGTTCTAGAACAATAGGTTCGATGCAAAGACGTTTTTGGAAAACAAGCAACATTAAAGAATAAAAAAAATAAATGAACGTGCATCCGTGATCTTTAGTTTTTCCAAAAATACGAAATTCGCCTTTTTTGCAGATGGGAGCTTGAAACTTCCACAACAGGGTTCTTGAATACGCTTAACCTGATAAGGTGACTTTCATTAAGATCCACTGCCTTTTAGTGGAGTTACTTCCCTTTTTGGAAATCAGGGAAAATTCCTCAGGCGTGCAGCTTTTGATGGGTCATATTCTTTTTATTTCTCTCTCCTTTACTCCTCTTTTCACAATTTTTGTCATACATGGTTTAAATAAATTATTATTATTTTTTGATGTATGGCACTGTTGTATACTGTGTATGTTGTTGCCAATAAGACACCTTAGCTATATCTCGAGTGGCAACATTACATCTATTACTACTTCTGCTCTTACAATTTGAATAAAACAAACGAGTGTAAGTATTTCCAGGTTTTCAAAGAAGATAGATAGCGTATTTTGGGAATGGCATTAATTTCTATTATTCAAGTCAACTTGATGTGGTATAAAACTAAATTATAGTTTTAATAATAATTCTATGTGCGTCGAGATTGAAAATTGTTAAAAAAGCTTATCCAAAGTAAAAATAGCAAGCAAAACCAACCCTAAATAGAAAAACTAAATAAGAATTCGAAAAGAGACAAAATATTATTTTTTCCCATTAAAAAACTATTTTAATAAAAACAGAGTTTCTGAAAACTGTGAAAACAAATTTTCCAGAGAAAAATAGAAATCCATGAACCCAAAAATGAGCAGAAATAAAGTCAAATAATCTTCCAATCATAAAACTACCACAAATCACTATAAATAAATAAATGAATGAAGCCCGAAAAGAATAGAAATTACAATAAATGAACGAGTCGATCTGAAAACAAGCAAGCCGCCGGGGCGCCGGGGGTTTGCCGAACCAATCCCTGTTCTCCATTCGGTTGATAGCTGATGGTTTGGTTTCCTGCGAATGATGTCACCAATAATTCACCGTCTTCATTGAAGCAGGCTATTTGAGGACGCGCGATGTCTTGATCCACAAAGGCGTCCCAAAGGGCTTTACTGCTGGGATCGAACCGCAGAACCCGGCTGGTTTCATAGTCGGTAACATACAAAAAATCATCAGGACCGAACCCGAACCAGCGGGGATCTTGAAGTTCTTCTGACGACAAATATTCCTCAAGGTAATCACCGGTTTCACCTTCGAACCGGAGAATATTGCCGCGATCACTATCCAACACAAAGAGATCGCCACCGGGTCCGAAAGCGAGCATTCTTGGGGTTTGCAGTCCACCACTTCCTGCTGGGATGAAGACGTCGAGAAATGTGCCGGTCTGGCCGTTGAACCGCAAAATATTTTTATTTGCCGAACTCACCACCAATAAATGACCCTCGGCATTGAAAATCAGATCTGTCGGTCCGGCCAGTCCGCCGCTGCCGGCATCGATAAACGTATCGACAAATTCTCCGCGGAGGTTGTAACGAAGGATTTGATTGGTGTTCCCGGAAACCACGTAAAGTTGTCCATCATCGCCCCAGACCATACTCAGTGGATTGCTCAAACCGCCCGTGTCGCCCTGAATAAAATTCGTACAGTTGGGTGAATCGCCACAATTGAGAATTTTATTGTCATTGGTTACCCCGACCAGGATGTCTTGGGCGAGACCGGGTAGAATCGTAAGAAAAAGCAAGCTCCATCTGGGCATGAGATCGGCTCCTGTCCTCGCAAAGTTAGGGAATCGGACCCACAACAAGCTGCAAAGAATAGCCATTCTGTTCGACACCCCCGCCAAAATGAACGGAAGTCCAGCCTAACACGTGGGTTGAGCGTGTATTCTCCAATTAGGAATACAGCGATGGGGTGAAAAACGATTGAATTTTTGGAGAACAGAACTGAATACACTGCTCAAGTGAGGAAAAAATATTGCCGGAAAAGCACAAGTTTTTTACCATAAATTGCTGAAAGTACACAGCTTTATTTATGTCACTAAATATTTTTTGACCCAGAAATTATGATACTTAGATCATCCAGTCTAACTTTTTTATGGGTGTTGTTTAAACGGCAAACGAGGTGCCGCAACCACAAGATTGGGTGGCATTGGGGTTATTGAAGCGGAACCCTCGATTGAGGATGTCGGTCAGGAAATCAATTTGCAAGCCTTCCAAATACATAAAGGATTTGGGATCGATAAATATAGGGACTTGATCTTTGTTAATAACCTTGTCGGTTTCGCGGCCCTCTTGGGCAAAATCCATGACATAGGTAAATCCGGAACAACCGCCGCCTTTGACGCCTAGGCGAATGCCCGCGTTGCCGGAACCTTCTTCGTTCATGATGCGCTTTAATTCGTGCTGTGCTGTATCGGTTAGGCTGATCATGATCTCACCTCTCATTTTCATGACTTGAACATTATACCCGATTCTGCGGTAATTGGTTTCGTTGAGAATCGGTCTTTTACCGGCCATGTCTCAGGTCGGTGATCACTTCGGCAAACCTTTGGATGGCAAAATCAATTTCTTCCTGCTTGGTGAACCGACCCAAACCGATCCGCAAACTGTTTTTGGCACGGTCGGCGCCGCTCATGGCGGTGATCACATGAGACGGTTCTGGGTTGGCGGTGGTACAGGCTGAGCAGCCTTGCAAAAGAGAAAGAAAAATATTTCGTTCCACATTTACCGTAAAATTACGTAAATTACGTAAACTAAACGTTTTCGGCTCTGACTAAAATATATGAGTTCTTTTTTTTGCCTCGATTTCAAAAACGAAAACGCTGCCTGTAGAACAAGAAATAATCCTTTTCTAGAAATTTTAAGTCTTGTAGAAACCCTGTTTTTGAAAGAAAACTTCTTCAAAATGAATCCTGATATTTTGTGCTATAATTCTAAATAATTCTTTCATTCTTCTTCACTAATTTCAAGTAAAAATTAAAGATTATGAGACTATAAAAATTAATCAGAGATCAGAGAGACTCAAAAGCACAAAAGAGACTCAAGACAAAAGCAATGCTTCGTTTCAGGAACAGGGTAAATTAAGGACTTGCTCATATCGCTATCGACACTCAGGAAATATTTACGCAAAACGAATAAACATTATGCCATCCATTTCAGCTGGATTTATTTTCGCAGCAGGAGTAGTCATTAACAAACCAGATTTTCTCTTAGTTCTTAATCTACTTCTGATGATGATTTAATTACAAGTATTTTGTCTCCGAAGTTTTGGAACAAAACCAAGTCATCGTTTTTACATCCACTTGGAGGGAAAAAATCGTCATTCTGACAAATGAAACCAGAAATGAAGAATGTGGCTTGGTATTGATAACCAAGTAGATATTGAATTCCAAACCTTTAATGCTATAAAATAGTTTTCAATGCTATTTACTTGTAAATTCAACTTATAATAATATTTATTGTCAAAATCAACATAAAAATACCCATTTTTAATGCCCATGGTATGCCTATTAACAGAAGTGACTAAAACTAAATGCGAATACTTTCTGAAGAACATTGAGAAGTAACATAGAAAAATTAATTAAAAACACGATTATTCCAACCGTCATTAGAAGCTATATTTGTATGTTTTTCTGCCTCATTAGCACATCTAGAGAAAACAAAAGCTACCTCTGTGCCTATCCCCAACTGACAACTTTGCAGACTTTGTTTCTGGAAGCGGCGGAGAATCATGTATGAAGAGGAAAAATTTGTATTTATAAAGTGGCTGGTTAGATCTGTTCTTCTCTATTCTATACCGCTGCTGCGGCATGAAACCCCCTACAACGATTGTCAAGCAGAAAGGACTGTGTTGGCTTGGCCATATCATGCGTAGACCAAACGACACGATCACGAAGCATGTGCTCCTAGTTACTGCCTTTGCCGGATTGGGGAAGGTTACTTGGTGGTCATTTGAAGAATTGATGGCAACTGTCAGAAACGATCTTAACCCTAATGGCGGATTCCGTAAAATTGATCAAAGATGGTAGGGTTGCTGGCTCCAGTTTGCCGGAGAACTGCCTCAAGATCACTTCAGATGGGAGTCAATTAGGCTGAGTCTTCTGGGTACCAGGTGAAGCGTTTGAGTCTGGTCACACAACATGTACAAGTGCAACTCTCAGTGATAGAGTACGATCTTTATTCTTGTGTTCTTGCAAGTCCCGCGTCAAAGACTATGGGCAACGGATAAGATAGGAAACTTGAAGATTAATTTAATTTAGGAAACTGATACTAATCAATATAGGGAATTGAACTTCAAATTGATTTTTAAAAATTATTTCTTCATATCTTATGTATTTTTGCTTTACATTGTATTGGGGCAAAGATGAAAGACTCACTTTTGCGACAATAATATGTGTATTTAAACACTTTTTTCTTGACTAGCCTTTAGGGGCAGAAGAAGTCAAATGTCGTCTTGTATGGCCATGACTGAAGAACCGGTGAGAAGAATGTCTTTAGCTATTTGAAGGGGCTGATCGATCTCATCTGCACTTCCGATTTTTGCCTGAAAAAAACTTGCCATTTCCGACAATCCTGCTGGAATTTGCGTAAGAATATCTTGAACATCTTCAGGGTTGAGATCCAACCAATCTTTCGCCGCCGTCGCTGCCTCGTTTGTCGCTTTTGCTGTGTCCGGATTACACCAAATATCAGCCAGGCGTCCTGATAGAGCGACACAGAGCATGATTGTTTTGAATTCTACGGATTCATCAAGGTCATCTGGATGGTGGCTGGACTGTATGATCGTTTGAAATACTTCAGGAAGTTGCCAGGTTTCGGCCATCCAACCTCCCATCGTGGCATGATCACAACCAAAATATTGTCTTTCAAATGTCGCGAGTTGTCCGTGGTCCCCGTTGGCGTCCATTGTGAGAGTCCGTGTCACTTCGGGGGCAACCTCATTTAAGGCCAGTAACCCAATGTCTTGAAGAAGAGAGCCCAAAAAGAGGAGTTCAGGGTCGGGGACTTTACTCCACGTTCCTAACGCTCGACCCGCGATGCTGGCAATAATCGAACGGCGCCAATACTGTACATGGTCCATCCCCCCATGTTTTGGATGATTCATGTCTCGAAATAATCGATGAAAACAGAAAGAAAAAGCCAGGGACCCTACAGCATTCATCCCAAGCAATGTAATGGCCTGTGGAATACTTGTCACTTTGTGGCGAGCCCCGCCATAGTAACTGGAGTTGGCTATTTGTAGGAGCCGGCCCACGACCGCAGGATCTTGACTGACTAACTCAGCGAGTTTTTCCACCTCGGTGTCCTCATTTCGACACATTTTTAAGATCTGTGAGGCAATAGGTGGAAGAGCGGGGAGAGTCAAGGTTGTTCGCAGTCGATCAAAAAGTGAGAGTTCCTCGTGTTGATCATAGAGTCCTTGAGACACGAGTCTTTGAGAGTTTTCTGGTAATTGTGTGCCGTTGTTGATCAACGCTGTCTCCTACGGTTGAGAGATGAAGGATAAGGGTGTTGACTATCCTTTCGGTGGAAACCGGGGAGGCTTAAGGACAAATTTTGATTGGTCTTATTTAGGATATCCCAGAGAGGGTACCTAATGAGAATATTCCAACCCCAATCTGAAGGTGATGGGTGGGGCTGGGAAACCTAAAAATTCCTCATCGGTGGCATTCGTGACGTTTTCAAGTATCCCAAACAATCGCCAAGCGGATGTTGGGCGATAGCTCATGGCCAGATCGGCCTTGATATAACCTCCGACCTGATTGTCTTGAGTGGGAATTTGGAGGTCGAGACGGGTTCCGACGGCTCGGACTTGGGTACGGAAAGTCCAACTGGCAGAGGGTTTAGCCAAGAGTATGACCCCGCCACTCCACTTTGGACGATTACGAAGGGAGTCCGACGTTCCTTGGATATTGGTGTCAAGATAGGTCACAAATCCCTTGGCGGTAAACCCGTCAAACGGTTTAATCTGGGTTGAAAATTCAATCCCTTGCGTTGTCACGGTTTGAAGATTGACGAGGCGGAATACATTCATTCTTGCAAGAGCAGGGTCCAGGTCGATTAACTTAGAAAACCTGTTGTGAAAATAAGTAATTTCAAATTGTATGGATCCCGGTTCGAAAATTTTGGTGATGCCGACATCCCAACCTTGACTGGTTTCCGGTTTGAGTTGGAGGCTCCCAACGTATATCGCTCCAAAAAGCGGATTATGCTCCGACTTGTCGGTGTGAATTTCAGCACCCTTGTCAAGAAGATACTCAACAATCTCCAGATGCCCTTCTGCAGCTGCGACATGGAGGGGTGAGCTCCCCTCGATGCCGCTCATCTGGTTCAGGTTTGCTCCGTGGTCCACAAGCCAGTTGACGATGGGCAATTGGCCATGAGCTGCCGCAACGTGGAGCCAGCTTCCAAAAGGCGTATCAAGATGCAGTCTGCTCGGGTCGCGCTCAATCAACCTGATGGTTTCGTCTCGATCTCCGGTTTTGATCGAGGCCCGAATCGCCTTCATCACCTCAATGTCGACAGTAGTCATATTGCGTTCTACTCCCAGCATATCGTCCTATTGATCCCTGCGCAAGTAAATTTACCTAGTTGAGGCTGAGTCTCGCCCAATGGAAGTGCGCTTTCAGTGTTGATTGCTTTGCAGCCTGACTTTGAAGATCTTCATGAACGCGATCATGGACAGCTTCAAGATGGGGCGCCGGCCAATTTGCGAGGCTGCCCCACTTGGTGTTCGCCCAAACATGTTCCATTGGATTCAGTTCGGGACAGTACGCTGGCAGGTACTCGAATGTGATCCAACTGCACTCCAGCTCTTTGAATCCACGCGCCGCTTTGCGATGTGCTCCGAGTCGATCCCAGATGATGATCAGAGGTCGCGACACTTCTTCGTGCAAGTGAACGAGGAACCAGAAGAAGTCCTCGGCCCTTGCGTTGTGCTCGAGCAGTTGAAAATACAAGTCCGCCTTGCGCCGATGGGGCGTCAGTGTTAGCGCGGTGATCGCGGTCAGTCGGTCGTGCCGATCCCAGGCATTCATCACGGGAGTCTTTCCCCTTGGAGCCCAAGTGCGCCGCAGCATGGGCTGAAGCATGAACCCGCTCTCGTCGATAAACACACAGCTAGCATTGCGTTTTTCGCCCCTTTTTTATCTGCGCCCATGTTTCGTTGCGAAACGCTTCGACAGCGGCATCGTTGCGTTCACGTGCTCGACTGACGGGTTTTTGACACGAGAAGCCCATCGCATGAAGGATTCGTCCGAGATGATCAGGGTGGTACTGGATGCCAAATTCAGCGAGCACGACTTGAGCAACCCGATCGCAGGTCCAAAGATCAGTGGGGAATCCTCGTGACATTGCCCCACCGATCAAGATTTTCTTCAATTGACGCTTCTGTTTGTTGGACATTCGTGACTGTGGCACATGTTGTGGAATCGCGTTGAGCGATCGAAGTCCTCCTTCACTTGCGGCTTTCTTCCAGTTGCTTACCGCAACCCTGCTAACGCCGAGATCCCTCGCAACGTCAGTAACACGTTCACCAGCCCGCACTCGACGGACAGCATCCTTGCGTCGTTTTTCCAGTTCACTGGCACTACCAATAGGTCGCATGATCGTGGCTCCCGTACAATCAGAAACGGACCTTTCATTGTACGCAGAATGCACTTCGTAAATTTGCTCGCGCAGACGTCAATAGTCTTCCACGCTTGTTCGTTCAACCATTGGCAAAGGAGGTAGGTTGTCGTGCCATTTCTTGGCTCTCCGGCGTGCCGACTCGACCGTACCTTGGACATCGAGATCCTTGGCGATCTGGTCAAGGAATTTCGTGGCATCTGGATCTTCAAACTCCGCGCAGGCAAGCGTGTTGATGTACGGAATCATGACGATGTAGTTGTCTTGGTCGCTCCAATCGACCGCACTTGCGTTCGCATAAACCTGCACACGGGTTTCTAGGCCAACCGGGTGATTCACTGGGAAATTAGAGAAGCATAAAAATTTAACACGGTGAGAACATGGAATTAGACAGCAACTACGGAAACTGATCACAAAAATCGCGTGTCTGTCAATTTTCAGTTTGATGTCTTCTTAAGAACTTAAAAATGTCAATTTTTTTTCAGTCATGTGATTTTCCCTGAATTTATACTCAGGGAATTTATATGTGACCTTCTCTTAGCTAAAACTATGTATTGTCTGAACAAAAGCATTCAAGAAAACAATTAAAAAGTTCAGTAGGAAACTAGCATTTCAACTCTCATGGATAGGCCTATTCTTCCTCTAGTTTCAATTTTACCCTTTAATCTCATTATGACAGGCATCATTTTCCTTTTTAAGTCACATATTTTCATGCTCCTTCTAGGTCAACTACTTGGGCTATGAAATTGAGCACAATGTGTCTATTTTTCTTCCATCTTTTATTTTAGTTGATTAGTATTTTTTATTCTAATCTGCTCACTTATTCTCTTTGTCTAGTCCCTACTCTCTCTACGTATCCGTTGTTGCAATTCCCTATCTCGTCCATTGTCTTTGTCTCTATCCATACTTTTCTCTACCACTTATCCTTTGAAACCTCATTTTGTTTGTTTATTTCACACAAGCTTAATTCTAGGACAAAATTTACCTTTTGCTGCTTAATTCACTCTTTACACGTTTGGCAAAGTGAAATGATTGATTGATTGACTCACAGAGGCTGAAAGGGAACAGGAAGACAATTACCCCTCACCCCTGAAACAAGAAATGATGTCATTTCCTAAGGAATGTCCTAAGAGGCTATTAAAGGCAAGGTTGTATCCAAAATTTTTGTTCGGGGTGGGGGGAACTTTAAAAAATGCGTTAAGATTTTGTTTGTATGCATTTTGTTAATTTTTTACGAGTCAGGCAATTCTTTTTGGGGGGAGGGGTCAAACCCAGAAACCCCCTCTCCCGATTCAGCCTTGGTTAAGGACATTTCCTTCACTATTGTCAGTTTGGTATATAAGATACCCGTAACACAGCTAATTTTCTGCAGCGTTCTCGGTTCTTTTTTCAGTTTTGTTTTTACCAAAACTACCTTTCGATATTAGTAGTCCATCAAATAAAGTTGTTCCACATCATTTGCAAGACATCGGACACTTTTCCCAAAACAAAATCCAGATCGGGCTGCTCACCTATTTTATCGTTTGATTGTCACACTTAGGGTTCCCAATTGAACTTGTCCATTGAACTTGACGACTGACGAAAATTTCATTTTTAAGTGATTTCACCTCTTTTGGTATGATTTAAAAAAGTTTTGAGGCTTCAGAAGTCAACTTCCATGAATATAATTTGGAAAGAGCAAGAAAAGGTAACTTATTCGAAACAAAGAAATGAAATGGACGAGATTTTTTTGTATTCCTTAAGCCTAAACTATAATGGGCTAATTTATCTTTCTATACAAGGCTTCATTCTTTTGGATTTTCTAGCCTGGGATGTCCCAAGGCGGCGTTCATTAGTCTATCCGTACAGACAAACATGCAATACTTTAACAGAATTTGTTGACTAAATTTGAATATTACTTATGACTATCCTCCCAGGGAGGGTAACTGCTATGAGGAACTTGTTTTTAGTGAGATTTAAACAGGAACGTTCTATAAGGGAAATTTAATCTTGTTTCCGCGGTCAGGGGGCATTGACGTCCAACCCGCTTCCCATCAGATTTGCCACAACAAAATTCTTGCGACGCTGAGCGAGGCGGAATTGGCGGGGGAGTTCTTCTCCATTGAAGCCCTGCAAGCTCATCCGCGTCTTCAGAAGTTCATCGCCTGGGTTGCCAAGCGCCCGGCGGATTTCCACTCAAAGACCCCCGGCGGGCGACGAAAGCGGCGCGGTTGATCCTGCGCAAAGCGTTGAACGGCGATTTCCGCGATCATAGGTGATGGAGGAAAGGAGCACGGCCATGTCTGTCACCTACAAGGAAGATGCCGATCTGAAACTCATTGAATTGCGCGTCGACGGGGCTGTCAGCGCGGAGGATTTCGAAGCGCTGATCCCCAAGATGCAGGCTTTCATCGAAACCCATGAGAAAATCCGTCTGATCGAGATCATCGACCGGTTGGAGTTGCCCGGGCTCGAGACCCTCGGGATGATCTGGGAGGGTATCAAGTTCGACCTCTACGCGATCCCACGCATCAGTCACTGTGCGGTTGTCTCCGATATCGGCTGGATGTCGCCCTGGTCGAAGGCGGCGGGTGCGTTTGTGTCGACGAAGCTCCGAACCTTCTCGATGGATCAGCTCGATGAGGCGCGCGACTGGGTCAGTTCAGCCGATTAGATCCTTGATTGCGGCAGCATGTTCCGGGGTCGCAGCCAGAACATCTGCCGCAAGATCCTGCGCGGTGTCCATGAGCGCATCGGGCGCGACGATCTGATCGAAGAGACCCCAATTCAACGCCTCATCCGCGGGGATTTTCTGCCCCGCCATCAGGATAGATTTGGCGCGTGAGGGCCCGACAAGCTCGCGCAATCGGCGTGGATCGGAGGGTTGTGGCAGGAACCCCAGCTTCATCACCGGGTAAAACACTTTCGCATGCGGCACTGCGATGCGCATGTCACAAGCCAACACCATGCCCATTGCTCCACCCGCCACGGTTCCGTTCAGCGCGGCAATTGTCAGACCCGGGAAGGCCGCCAGCGCCCCGGAGAGGCGTTCCCACGTTGCGCTGGTGGCGAGCCCGGCCCGCACGGCCTCCAGATCAGCGCCAGCGCTGAACACCTTTCCGACACCGGTCAGAACGATCACGCCCGCGGTGGTTGCGTCAACGGCATCCGCCAGCCCCGCCAACATCTCTTCGCTCAAAGCATTGGCTTTGTCGGGGCGGTTCAGGCGTAGAACCCGCAGCCCATCTTTGTCTTCAATCTCGATCATGCGCTCAATTGACCGAAACCGTACCGAAAGAACAAGCCCGAGTGACTTGCGCTCATCCCTGCGGCGAACTACCTGAAAGGCCTACAATTACGCGGATCGCATATGACCAACTCCCTTTCCGACCTGACCGATGCCTTGCTCAGCGCTGCCAAACGCGCCGGGGCAGATCAGGCCGACGCGCTGGCGATTGATGGAAAATCGATCTCGATTGATGTGCTGAATGGGCAATTGGAACATGCCGAGCGCTCGGAAAGCGTCGAGGTCGGTCTGCGAGTGCTGGTCGGGCAGAAGCAGGCTTGTGTCTCCTCCTCCCTCATTGATCCCGCGACGCTGAATGAGGTTGCCGAGCGCGCCGTGGCAATGGCGCAGGAAGCGCCGGATGACCCTTATGTCGGTCTCGCGGAGCCGGATCAGCTGATCACCGGCGACATGCCTGAGCTTGATCTGATGGATCCCAATGAACCGCCCGAGGCCAGCGCGCTTGGAGCGGATGCCAAGGCGGCGGAAGAGGCCGCGCGGGCAGTCGATGCCGGGCATCTCGCGTAGCTGCTGCCACAGATTGTCCGGACTGTTGCGGTCCTGCAACATGGATATGTTTGCCGGTTTGTTAACAACCCACAAGTTGTCACTGCTGTGGAGTATGTCCAGGCCCGTGCTCATGCGCAAAAGTCTACCACCAACACAAATATCTGTAGTGGATATTCAGGTAACATACCTCTTTGCCAACTGGCAGTAGCAGCAGCTATACAACGGCTATGAACTTAAGAGATTTACGATATCTGGTGGCGGTGGCTGAACATAGGCACTTCGGCCGCGCGGCGGAAGCCTGTTTTGTCAGTCAACCGACGTTGTCCACACAATTAAAAAAGTTGGAGGAAACGCTGGGTGTGACGTTGATCGAGCGCAGTAATCGGCAGGTGATGCTGAGCCCGGCGGGCGAACAGATTGTTGAACAGGCGCAGCAAGTGCTGCGAGAAGTGAACACGCTCACTGGTATGGCGGAACAACACCGCGATCCGCTGGGTGGCGAATTCAGATTGGGGGTCATCCCAACGGTGGCGCCATATTTGTTACCCAAAATTCTTGTGCCGATCCGTAAGGCGTTTCCGAACCTGCGGTTACAACTGACTGAGGCGCAAACGACCCCGCTGACACGCATGTTGAAGCAAGGTGATCTGGATGCACTGTTGTTGGCGCTACCCTTGAATGAAGAAAACACCCAGGAGCTTGCGCTGTTCGAGGAACCGTTTCTGTTTGCCGTGTCCAGCACGCATCCCAAGGCGCGGCGAAAACAGGTAAGTCTGGACGATTTAAATAACGAACAAGTGTTGCTGCTGGAAGATGGCCATTGTCTGCGTGATCAAGCTCTGGATGTCTGCAACACGCACAAGGCGGTGGAGAATACTAATTTCCGCGCCACCAGCCTGGAGACCCTGCGGCAGATGGTAGCGGCAGACATTGGCATTACCCTGATGCCGCAGTTAGCCATACAGGGGCGCACAGCTAACATCAGGTATCTGCCATTTAAAGGGCGGGCGCCGCACCGGGTGGTGGGCCTGTGCTGGCGCACCACATCAACACGGGTGCCCCTGCTGGAAGAGCTGGGCAAGGTCTTGAAAAAAACCGTCGAGGATATACTGGTCTGACCGCCGGGTGTTGAACGATGCCTGGTTAACTTGCCTAACTTACCGCGGTGGGCTTCAAGTCTGCAGCCAGGCTGGCGGCGGTGGCCGGTGGTACGGTTACGGCGTACGGCAATTGCGGATGATCAACACCCATTTGTACAGGTTCCCCGTCGGCCACGGCGCGGCACTCTGCCTCACTCAATTCAATACGCAGAAAGTGTACGGCGGCAGCTTTTTCCTCGGTTGAGCGCTCAAGATCCTCATTGGCGATGGCGTAATTTCTTTTGCCATCGGCAATTTGTACCCACACCTTGTGTTCTACTCCCGGCATCTTTGCCAGCGCCTCGCGGCGTTCGTCCTGCGGCCGGCCGGTCAGATCCGTGCCATCGCGCGACAGCAGGTCGAAGGCGATGAAGACCAGCGGCCCGCCTTCCGGCAACGCCTGTTGCAGCGAGGAAAAGGCAGAGCCTTCGATCCGCGCCGCCATCACCTCGCCGTCGATCAGCGCCGAGTCGCAGGGCAGGGGGCCAAAGGCCTCGGCGAGCGCGCCGTAGCGGTCGGTCCAGTCCTTGCCGGAGCGGGTGAAGAACCGGGTGCCGCCCTTGCCCAACGCGGCCAGCGTGCGATAGCCGTCGAGCTTGATTTTAATTTTCCTGAAGCACTGAAAGCGATCACACCATGTCCATTGTTATTGTTTCTTGATGGTGAAAAGGAATTATTACATTCAATCCAATTGAGTATGGTCGGTAGTCGCCACCCAACGGCAGCCGGGAAACGTATCGCCAGAGATCTGGCCAAAGAATTAGTCGAGACAGGATTTACGATTACCAGTGGTTTGGCTCTGGGTATTGATGCAGAGAGTCACAAGGGTGCATTGGAGGCAAAAGGGAAAACCATTGCAGTTTTGGGCAATGGCATAGATAATGTTTATCCGGTGCGACACCGTAAACTTGCAAATGAGATCAAGGAAAACGGGGCAGTCCTTTCGGAATTCCCCCCGTCGACGCCACCTTTACCGCAAAATTTCCCACAAAGAAACCGTATAATCAGTGGCTTAAGTGTAGGTACCTTGGTGGTAGAGGCAGCTGAACGAAGTGGTTCCCTGATAACGGCCCACTTGGCGAATGAACAAGGACGGGAGGTCTTTGCCGTACCCGGTTCGATAATGAACCCGCTTAGTTCAGGTTGTCACAGACTCTTGAAACAGGGGGCAAAATTAACAGAAACCGTTGCTGACATCCTGGATGAATTAACACCAGAGACTTTAAGTAGACTACAGACAAAAACGGCCGCTCTAGATGGGCTAAATAAGGCAATAAACTTGGATAGTGAGCACCAGGCTTTGCTTGATCTGGTTGGTTTCGAGCCAATATCCGTTGATTCCCTAGTTGAACTTAGTGGATTGACGTCCGAGAGAGTTTCCTCCATGCTGTTAAATATTGAACTGGAGGGGCATATTCAATCACAATTCGGTGGCCGCTATATGCGCATCACCAAAACATGAGTAAATAACTATATGAAAGAAAGTGTCCTTGATGTGTTGATGTATTTGTTTGACCAATACATTGAAGAAGAAACTGATATGACACCGGACCAGGATGTTTTGCGCATGCAGTTAAAAGAAGCTGGTTTCCCGGATCAACAGGTGAATAAGGCCTTTGATTGGTTGGAAGGTTTGGCCTTGCAGCGTGAGGAAACTAACGAGAGTGGTTTGGAAACCAAGGCCTCTCTTAGAGTATATAACGACAGAGAAATGGAAAAGCTTGGTGTTGAGTGCCGTGGTCTGTTGTTATTCCTGGAACAGGCAAACATTATTGATGCTCATGATCGTGAGTTTGTGATTGAACGTGTGATGGCACTTGATACTGAAGAGATCGAGTTGCAACAGTTAAAGTGGGTTGTATTAATGGTATTACTTAACCAACCAGGTAAAGAAGCAGCTTATGCCTGGATGGAAGATGTCATGATGGATGATGTGAGTAACATCCATTAGAAAGTTTCATTCCCAATCAAGTTTTTAAGAATAAAGATTTCCGATGAGTAAATCCCTGGTTATTGTTGAATCCCCGGCCAAGGCCAAGACCTTGAACCGTTATTTGGGAAAAGATTTTCAAGTGTTGGCCTCTTATGGTCATGTCCGCGATCTATTACCTAAAACAGGCGCGGTTGATACGGACAATGATTTTTCCATGATCTATGAACCCATCGAGAAGAATGCCAAACACGTTGATGCCATTGCCAAGGCTTTAAAGAAAGCCGATACATTATATCTGGCCACTGACCCGGATAGAGAAGGAGAGGCCATTTCCTGGCATTTATATGAAATGCTGAAAGAACGCGGAATTCTGGATAATAAGCAAGTCCATCGTGTTGTCTTTCACGAAGTGAGGGTAAAGTAAACTTCAGGAATTAGCGTCATCTTAAAAGCATAGAAAAGTAAAATAAAATTAAAACTTCAAAGTAATGCACCTTCAGACAAAATTAGGAAGAGATCAAGAAAACAAGCAGCAAAAGACAAAAAAAAGAAGTCTGCAACATAAAGAAAAAAAGAATAGGCCATCCCATCTTGAGTAAAGATCAAACCAAAATTAAAAATTAGTATAACATTCACAAGCCCCCATATACCGATAAGAAATGATCCTTAAAATAGTTTTTGTCATTTATGAGCGATTCATGGGAATTACATTAGCCAGATAATTTTTTTTTATGCAATATAAGTCATCTAGTACCTTAATGAAAATCTAGCCAATTTGATTTAAGTAGGGGAAGGTAAAGCTTCTTGGATTGAAAATGACAAAACAAACGGGAACTATGTGTTGAGGAAATTATAGGACAATATTTAAGATAGGATTCAAAAAGGGAACAATACAAGATTTCAAAATTTTCGGCAGAAAAACTTTTTCATCAGGGAGGGGGGGGGAGATATTTCCAAGAATATTTTCCATGGAGGTGACATTTTCGGCATGATTTGAAAACAATCAGAAATTAAATGAAAACAAATCTTTTTTCAACTGAAAATTTGAAGTAATGTTAAAACTTAAACGAACAGAAATTATTCTATAAATGAGACAGGCTGCCTTCTCGTCAACGCCTTGATTTTTATGCTAAATTTTTTTTTCAGTTGATTAAAAATGATTCCTAAATCAAAAGGGCCCTTTAATATGAATAAGAAGGTTTTTTTAAGTGCTAATATACTTTAGCTTAAAGAGTGAGAGATTCAGGAGGAGACAGCCTTCTTTAGAGACGGAATAATTTCTGTCCGCTACTAGTTTTAATGTTCCCCTAAATTTCAGTCGAAAAAAACCTGGTTTTTTATTTGATAAACTTAAAGAATTGAACCTCTAAATCATTCTAATGTTTCCTTGTCTAGAGATCTTTTCTTTTGGCTTTTGGTGTGTTTTTTCGAATCTTTTCTTGGTAAATGAAAGTTAATGAAAGAGTAAATAATATTTAAAAAAAAAACGCGTGCCTTGCTAAAAGCTGTCGTTATTAGCTGTATACACGAAAAGTAAAGTATAGAAAGGATTAATTTCGTATTTCTCAGCCACTATTGAAGTAGAGAAAGAAATGCAACGATTATCTTGTCTCATTGCGCCAGTAGAAGCAAAAAGCACCCTCTCGTCGCTTTTAGACCCCCTGAATACTGATCAGAACTATGAAATAGCCACTTGCTTCAAAATAGTCAAAAGGTTTAACTATATCTCTGGAGATATAATGATAACCACAGCCCCTGGATAAGGGGTTGTAAGGTATGCGATGTGACCATTGCTGACATAAAAGATTTATCATTGGAAAAGATGCGAAATGTTTAATCCTGGGTTGGTCAAAATGGCTAACGGCATTAAGGTGAAACTCCTAGGGAACTTGGAATAAATTTTTTTTAAAATATGCACCAAGGTAGTGCACCTGTAGTGTATCAGGAAAAGTTAAGTATACTAAATTAGAATTTTTAGTGACTGTCCAGGGGGGCGCTGAACTCAAACAAAAGAAACTTTGTGTATCAGAGTTATTAAAAGGATGTCTGAAGCATCTCAAGAACGGTTAAGGTCAAATGTTTCAGAACATGTCGATGGAAATGTGGAACTAAATTGAAAGATACTATGTTTTGTCACGTCGTCAGAAGGGTGTATCATAGATATTGCAGTAATATTAAATGGATGAGGTAGTACTTTTGGTCTAACACTTAGCCAGAGGATTTCATCATACTCGGATAAATTAGGGACTCGAATAACCTCTGGGTGAAGGTTAATCTTTGTAAAAAAAAACAAAACACCACCATTTTTTCCGGGGGGACAGCCTAAATGACGGAGTTTAATAAACTCTGAATAATTTGTCAGGCACAGGGACCCTGGGTCATGGAACTGTATTTCAGTAATAGCTCTAATATCTACCCAATTTGATTCTGAAAGCACCTTGAGTTCGGTAAGCTTTTCAAAATTAAGACTTTCAGCAATAGTAACTAAAAGTTTAGGAAAAACAAACTGATGAGGAATCGCGACAGTGAGACTTGATGAGTTCGAGAATTTCCTGAGTGGGGTTTTGATTTAATATTATGATACTTTGAAGAAGTAGGGAAAGAGAAAAATTTAGCTGGGGATTTGGAGGTGAGGGACGGGCAAGGATATAGACGAAGCATGATGAGGAAGCTACAACTTGTTTCCAGACGACCGGAAGTTATAGCAATCAGGATTTATTATAAGATAATTATCAAATGCGAAAATCTCAGATTTGAGTTACATTGACAAGGTAGGCACGAGGGATAAAACGAATGGGCTGGAGGTCGGGTTTCGTGGACAGAGGGTAAGAAGGAGTTGAATTGGGTGGATTTTGATAGAGAGGAAAGGGAGAGATTGGAAGTCAAAAAGGTCACGGGAAAGGGAAGTGGGGTGGGAACTTTCTGGGAGGAAGGAGGTCGTATTTACTTTGGCAAATGACGGATGGAGACTCGAACCAGTCAACAATATCTTGGGCACATGGAGTGGATAGGGTATGCAAGGGAGTTTGTGACTGGGAGGGATATAAGTAAGAAGGGATTGTGGAGGGTTTTGGGTGCAGTGATGTCTGCGATGGTGATTTGACTGGTTGTTAGTAAATTTCTGGGCTGGAGAGGCGTTTGGGGAAACAGAATAGCAAAACAATAAACAAACTCTAAAGACAATTCAAATCGTAGTCAGACATAAAACCACAATATAGAAATTGAAAGAATTTGGTAAAATATAGGTTACACAAGTAGTGTGTCCGAAAATCATTAAATAAACTTTACATGATGATTGGTGAAAGCAAATTCTGGTTCAGTTCGGTAGCGCTGCAATGTCTGTGGGACTAGTCATCCCCAATCAGTAGTTCACTATTATGAACTATCTGTCAATTAGGGTACAAATTTTTGTGGAAAATATATTTCCAATGCTAATAAAAAAGAGAACGTTTATTTTAACTAAAGATTGGTTAATTCTAATTTTAATTGATTTTAAAATTAATTTGATTACAGTCAAGACCGTATCCAGGGGGATGCTAGGGGGTTCAACCATCTCCCCCCGAAATGTTTGTCCGACTCCGTAGAAACATAACAAAACCGCGCATTAACACATTTTGGTGCGTTTTCCCTGGAAAATCCTGGAGAGGACCCTGATTACAGTCATTCACTGTCATCCTGATTAAATGAAATTCAACCAACGTTAATACTGCGCTATTACGTACTTTCGGTGAATTAGGGCACAAATTTTCCGTTAAAATTTCTTTTTAATGCCAGTGAAAAAGAGGCGGTACATTTTAACAGTAAATTATTAATTCTACTGCTTAGCTAAATTATTTCTTGAAAGAAACTTTCCATGTTAAATCACCGAAGTTTCCACTCTTATAGTTTCCCATGCTCTTCGTCAAACATTCTTCATTGCAAAAAAAAAACAAGTCAACATTTAGTTAAAGTCAAAAATTAATAGTTAAAAATAAAAATAAGTGCACCTTAGCATTTAAGTAAAAACACATCAAAAATGGCTTGGATAATTATTATTTAGTTTTACCTTTTTCCAGTCAAGTGGGGCACCTTGTCACTTGGTTAGCCAACAACACCCAAAGGAGGTTGAAGGGGATAAATAAAAAAAAGTTAATTTTCTATATATTAACCAACTTACCTTAATAGTAGCACGCCACCATCCAAATAACTCTCGATCATTTTTCCTGGAATAAACCTCAATTTCTTGTCCTTCAGCATATGAAGGCGCAGCATCAATGGAATCTTTGAGAGGAGGTAGGCGCGACCTTGCGAATGCAAATTTCTTCGGCGCCAAATCCGGTTGCCAGCTAAAAAATAAAATATCACAAGCTAACAGTCAAACTGATGAGAACAGTAAAAATATAAGAATACACATACTGATGCAATGAATCCATCAAAGTTACAGTTCAAGGTAAAAGCAGAAGATAAAGAATAAGCCAAGTTTTAGCAGAACTATAAGGAAGCACTAACCAAGATCATCTATCTTCATTACTAATGAAATTGAAGAGGATATTCCTCAAGGAAACATAAAGGACAAAATATAAACTAGATGAAAATTAAAATAACTCCCTGTTAAGATGGAGCAGAAGAAAGGGAATGGGCTAATGTAAAAAAAAGTAAGGCATTATAGCTGAGCTCTTCATTAATGACACCATTATTGTCTGAAAAGAGCTGATGCACTAGATTTCCCATCCTTGTGGTACTCGCTCCTACAGATATTAGGCGACTTGCCTGAATACATCAACCAAAGTCAAATGCCATCCAATAAACGATATTTGAACCCAATGTTGAGACCCTATGACTTCACAACACCTCATCTTTAGCTGCAACAGTACTGCCAAGTCAGCAAATAAAACAAGAAACACTTTAGCAAGGGTAAAAATAAAGCCTCACACAAGTGAACTACTTAACATCAAGCTACCAGGAAATGAAGAAACAATATTATTCCGGTAGATTATTTGTTTATTATGGCGGAATGATAAAGTTTAGCACGGTTGACTTTAACCTGAAAACCTCCTTCAGTCCCGTTAATTCGAACTATAATTGGAAAGAGGAATAAGAATATTTGATGCAAATAGACCAGCCACTTTTTTTATGAAGCCGAAAGTAGATTGCTTTTAGACACCAACTGCTGTTTTTCTGAAAAAGACGAGACGTGGCTACAAAATTAAATTCCAGCAAAGCAATAAGACATGACAAAGTTTGCTTAGGACTCTGAAAGAAGTCCGTAAAGCATTAGTAATGCAGCATTAAAAATACCTCACGATTGGCAAGATATACAAACTATTCCCATCCACAATGGTGGCATAATGCCAGTAGCTCTCTAAGTCTAAGAGAGAATGCTTAGGAACGCCGTCTCTACGTATCTTAATGACAATGAATTGGTTTCAGTGCCAAGCACTCGATTGCAACTAATCTTAAATTTATTGTAGTGAATAAATATGGCATGTTAAATATATTGGTACAGCCGCATCACTGAGCAACTAGGTGGCACCAGTGTAGATTTTTACTGATATTCTTTACCAAAGCTTCTAAAACTTACCATTTAACATTTACCATTAGATATATGATGAAATATTTGGGAAATAGCTGGGCAAATCAGATTTTTATTTTGTGCTGTATGTCAGTTTTTTTGTTAGTTTTTCTATATATTGACGTCATACTTAGTAATTAGTGACCAAATCAGCTTTGATAAATAAATGAAACAAACATTGATAGACAATTAATCCATTGCTTTTAACCATATCCATGTATTCTACATTTAGGGATGAACCTATCTACCTCACACACACACACACACCAATAGATTTTTTTCCTTGGGGGAGGGTGAACAAAACACATTTTTTGATGGGATAATATTGATAAAGAAAATTGTGTTTGACAATTTGAAATTACCCAGTTATTTAATACTAATCTTAATCTTTGTTGACAGTTGTATGAGGGGTGAACAACAGCTAACTGAGTCCTGAAGCCAAGCGAGAAATTTTCAGTATAAAGTCAGTAGAATTCATTAAAATGGTGACGAATTTTGAAACAATTTCTGCTTAGTCTTTGGATTTCACAGCTGGGAACCGAGATGAAAATTTCAAGGAAAGTTCTTTTTTGGGAGTGTGGGTAAAAGGACTTGAAACTTAGTATCAAATGAGAGGGAAACATATTTTTTAATGTATCTAGTACAAGTGGTTAAGCTAAAGTTTTTTCTTTAATTTTTTTGCTTATCCTTCCACAGACCATATTCATATCTAGGTATTAGGGGAATAAGAGTATAGATTAGGCCTAGAAGAATCTTTAAAGTTTGAAGTCACATAAAAGTTTTAAAATTTGTCCAAAAGACCAAACAATCGTCCAAAGATAGCTTCATAATCACGTGTTATTCTCTTGTTCTGAATTAAACACGTTTCTGTCTGTTTTTTCTGTCATAGTAATGACTATTTGACAGTATGTTGCAGCAACCTCCCCTAATTCATAAGGCAACTTACTCGCGATAGCAGGGCACGAACCTGAATACCGTCATTCGAACGGCAGAGACGTATCCACTATACTATCCCGAGGTACATGGTTATAGGATCTATTAAAATAGTGATTTGTGTAATCAATTATAACAGCTGATGTCATTTGAAATAACAATTTATTGACAGTTTTTACCAAAATAAACAAGTTTTAATAATTAATTAATCTGTCATGTTTCTTTTGCAAAAAAAAAACAAAATTCCGCAATTTTGCAGATGGGAGCTTCAAAGTTCTGCAACAGGGTTGCTGGATACGCTGAATCATATGATGTGATTTCCATTAAGATCCATCAGTTTTAGGGCGTGTCTACCCCTGTCGAAAATCAGGGAAATTTATCTCAGGCGGGTAGTTTCTAATGGGTCACATTAAACTTGATCAGATATATATATTTTAAATAATCATCAATATTTGATTCCTTGATATGTTCATTGTCATTAAGACTCTGTTTTCGGCCACTTATGAGGTTTTCGGTTATTTCTTATCTTATGGGGGAAAATATTTGGTTTCAATTTCATAAATTTTCAAAGAAGAAATCACTCAATTCTTGGACGAGTATGTTCCTAACAATATCTTATAATTATTACTTTAAATTGATCTTTCTAAGTTTAAGAAAACTGGTTACAAAAATAAAAACAAAAATTAAAGTTAATATAAGAGTAACGAAATTCCTCGCGTCAGCTAGGACCGAACCTGATCTTATTTCTGATCGGTTATTTCTTATCTTATGGGGGGAAATATTTAGTTTCAATTTCATAAATTTTCGAAGAAGAAATCACTCAGTTCTTGGACGAGTATGTTCCTAACAATATCTTATAATTATTACTTTAAATTGATCTTTCTAAGTTTAAGAAAACTGGAACGACCTTATCTTCAATGGACGGGCAATAGCGGGGACCGACACCATCGATTTGACCGCTATAGATCGGCGCCCGATCCAGATTTCTTCGTATCAGCTCATGTGCGGACTGGTTCGTGTACGTGATGTAGCAGCGAACTTGGGGATTCTTGATATCAGGCGTCAGCGACGAAAACGGTTCAGGCTCGGCATCGCCCCGTTGCGGTTCCAACGCCTCCCAATCGATCGTTCGACCATCCAGGCGCGGGGGCGTGCCCGTCTTAAGGCGCCCCATTTTAAAACCGAGACCGTAAAGCGTGTCCGCCAACGTAATAGCCGGCGCTTCGCCCATCCGACCGGCAGCGCGAATTTCCTCGCCGATGTGGATCTGTCCCCGCAGGAAAGTGCCGGTTGTGATCACCACCTGCGACCCGTCGATCGAGCGCCCATCCTGCAAAACCAGGCCGCAAACCGACCCATCGCTTGCACGCCGTAGGTCGGCTGCCATTCCTTCGACAATCGTCAAATTCGGCGTGCCGGCCAATTCAGCCTGCATCGCCTGGCGATACAGCTTTCTGTCCGCCTGCGCTCGAGGCCCACGAACCGCCGGCCCCTTGCTCCGATTCAAAACGCGGAACTGAATGCCGGCCGCATCGGCCACGCGGCCCATAATGCCGTCGAGCGCATCGATCTCCCGCACAAGATGGCCCTTGCCGAGGCCGCCTATTGCCGGATTACAGGACATGACACCGATCGTCTCGCGCTTACCTGTCACCAACGCCGTGCGCGCGCCATAACGCGCCGATGCCGCAGCTGCCTCGCACCCGGCATGGCCGCCACCGACGATAATGACGTCAAATCGAAGATCGGTAGGTCCGTTCATGGCCGGCAAAATAGGGACGGGCAGGGGGATGCGCAATTCGCCTTGGTCGATTTCGGCCAAATTGTTTCACGTGAAACATTGAAGTCGAACGACCGCTCGAATCACTTGCCGATACAGAAATCGCGAAAAATCACATCCAGCAAATCTTCTACATCCACCCGCCCGGTCAATCGTCCCAGCGCCCGGACAGCTAACCGCAAATCCTCGGCCATCAATTCGGCCGCTGGTGCGTCCAATGCCCGATCGATCGATGCCTTCACATCCTCCAGTGCCTGACGGTGCCGAATGCGCGTGATCAAATGGCCCTCGCTCGGTGCCAAATTGCGGCTCAGCAAACCTGACAATTTCGTTAACAAATCGTTGACACCGGTACCGGTCAGTGCCGAAAGCTCAACTGAATCCCCATCCGATCTGCGAAAACCCACGACATCACACTTGTTGTCCACCACAATTACCGGCACCGATGCCATGGGAATCTCATCTTCCTCTCCATCGGAATGGCTACCATCCCGCACCCAAAGGATCGCGTCTGCTCTCTCGGCCGTCCCTAACGCCCGGCGAACGCCCTCCGCCTCGACAACATCGCCGCTTTCCCGAATTCCTGCCGTATCGCTCAAGGTGACGGGCAATCCATCCAGGTCCATTTCCACGTCGATGACATCCCGCGTCGTTCCCGCAACATCCGACACAATCGCCGCCGGTCGATCGGCCAAACGGTTCAGCAAACTCGATTTGCCGACATTCGGCGGGCCCAAGATCGCTACGCGAAATCCATCTCTCAGCCGTTCGCCCCGTCGCCCATCGGCCAGTTGTTGGCCGATTTGGTCCCTTAGCGGCCCCAACACCTCTGATACCTGGTCCGCGACACCATCGGGCAAATCTCTTCAATATTTTGGTTAACTAAAATTTGAAGATATAATAAAGGATGGAAAGGTAATTAAAGGCATTTATTAAAAACTGTTGATAGAGTTAGTGGTACTACCATATATCATTTCATACTATATTGTAACTGTACTCTGTCATCTTGCCTTGTACAATATACACTAATGCCTTTCCCATGCTCCAAAGTTTGCCATAATAATCCTTAATTTTTTCCCCAATTTTGATCTTTGAATTGTGTAACATTAGGCCTGTACAATTCCAAGACATCACATTCAAACACATTGTGCATCACACAACTTATTGGGCTTCTACTTATTGACATTTTAGAATTTAATTTTCTAATTGTGAACTGTTTAAGCTACCCACGCAATGAACACTTGGGTGTCTAATAGACGCCCCCCTGCTAATTAATTTTTTAAAAAAATTCCACCTGGGACATTCTTATTCCAACCCCATACCCTGCCTGTTAATTTTTAAGTAATCTCCCACTAATGACAATTTTTTGAGGAGTTACTTTGGCAGGCAAGTAGAAAATATCTTTATTAAAATATGAAATTCACACATTAAAAAGTTGTAGGATGTATCCTAAAATTAGGAAGTTGCAATTGATTGTAAACATGATTCTTGAACTTCATTCTTTAAACCTTATTCCACACACCCCATCTTTCACATTTTTGGTCATTTTACAATGCCCTATCTATTCCAGCCCCCCAATTTATTAAGTTATTGGGATTTTTCCAACCTCCCCATTTATTTCAGCCCCCCTTCTATTAGGCACCCAAGAGTACATGATATATGAGATTTCAATATGAAAATGTGTAGGTATGCGTAGACACAAGAAATGGCCACTCTAATTGAGATATTGGTCTTGACAAACTAAACCCATATCCAGTATACCAACACATCCGTAGAAAGTGTTCCTTGAAGGCAAAAACACAGCACTAAGAGATTGACACAACAAGTAGGGTTTATTTTTTATACACAATAATATTAAGATCTTACGATTTTTTACATCATTTTAGCACTGTGGTACCAAGTCGTTCATCGGTGCATCTAAAGAGGGAATATTTGTAAAAATGTAATTTTCTCTGCTAATGCAGCATATTGTTATAAGCAATATATTTTTGTAATCCTCATCTTAAAATGACTGTTTAATCTCTACATCTACACCAGGAAATTTACATCAAGCACTATTCAATCTCATGCCTGTTTCAGATATTTTCACAGAGGGAGGGTTGGGAATACTAGCATGCTATCCTGCTTGAGGTATTTATTGTAGGAGCTGACAAACAAATAGATTACTCAAGAATGTTTCATTTGGCAAGAAGAGGCATATATTTACGGCAAGCACCTAAAGCAATGAGTGCAGTTATGTGAAGGAAGTAATGCTAGATCACATATTTTGCACATCTTGGGCTGCTGCCTCCTAGATAAATTGTGAAAGGGCCAACAAACCAAAGTATTTTATTAATCAACTTCCTAATATCTGTATATTAATTTAAAAAATCATAAGGTTTTAATGAAAAAATTCCATTTTCAAACTCACAATTGAAGGATCAAAAGCTTATAAGTCACTTAGTACTTCTATCGACCTACAAAAATTTTAATTATATATAGAAAAGGTTCTGAACACAGTCAGGGTAGTCACAGCTTAACCCCATTTTGTGCAAGTATTTCATGTATTGCAATATTATATGATTTCAGTATTGGATAATAATTACAGTGTTATGCTTACTCAAAGGTGAGAATATGTATATGTCTGGCACTGATGAAGGCTCAAAGCCGAAACACAGTAAATATTAATTAATTAATTTCCCCGTCCCCACTGAATGGAGGAGAATTAGCGAACATTAAAATAAAACTCTAAAAATCTCCGCCTTGGCTTTTGAGCCTTGATGGCTTAATGGTTGAGACGTTGGTTTAGTAATCATGAGGTTGTGGGTTCGAATCCGGTCAGCACCGTTAAATTGCAAGCTATTCTGATAATGCTCCACTCTTTGAGAATTATATGTAATTGCAATGTGTCTGCTAAGAATATATATATTTATATATATATATATATATATATATATATATACATACATACATACATACATACATATATACATACATATTGTTCATAAGTAGAGCATTACTGCAATAACTTGCTCTTTTCATCAAGAGAGCTGAGGGAATTTGAACCAGCGACCCAATAATTTGAAAAATCTTGACATTGTTACCATAAAGCGTATATCATTGTATTGCCAAGGGTCTCAAAATAACTACTGTCAAGTTTTAAGTGCCGTTTCAAAGACCAAAAGCCTGCCTGGGATATGATCAATAAATAAGTTACTGGAATGAGATGAAGATAAGAATATTTCAGGTTGCTTGTCACAAAAACAATGTACGTATGCATTTTGACTTCCCTTATCAGCAGCTTTTAACTTAATAACTGGGCTCGTTTTTATGTTTTATTAACTTCCATTTCAACATCAATTACTGTGACACTCTCATATTTGTTATATATGTATGGATTTGTTCGCATTGTAAAATACCATCCCGGCTTTTCTATCGTGAATAATTCAAAACGTATTGGCATAAACATGCTGCAACAGTAACATATAAGTATGTCCATGTTTCAATACGGACCTCAATGTGTGAGAAATTGACCGTCTATGTTATTGCTTACCTTTTCCATTAAGTATCCTTTCTGCATATTTGGACAGGTTTAAACTTGATTCTTCACTTGGTATATTCATTCATTGTACCAAAGCATTTTTTCTCTGATTAAAATTTCCATGAAAATGACCAAAAATTACAAAAACTAGACCAAAACGCATTCTTGCAAAACATTTCAATGGTTTCTGAATATATTGAATATATTCATAGCATATATTTTATGTTTATACCTTTCACTCCTTAATCTCCTAAATATTTTCTCCGTATTTTTTAACTTTTAATTATGGAAATATGTATCCTGGGCATAAGTGTAAATGCTTGTATGCATCGCTAACAAAAACTCAACGATCAAGTTATTTTTAAGAATTGAGCTTCATTTAACTGAACATATTCCATTACTTCCGCTTTGTATAAAATGGGCAGAGTTGTGTGTGTTGACATGAATGCTTGGTTTTTTTCAGATACTTTTTAAATCTTTTAGACTAAATATCATTCAAACGCATCTAAAAGTGATATGCATCAACGCCATTTGTCTTAAGTCGAAATTATATGGAGGTAGGCCCTTCCCTCTACTCAACTTGCTTTGGGATTACAAACTCGATAATCCCATATGAGTATATTTTTTGTATATTTTTCTGACATGCTATTTTCATCTGTCACATTTTAATTTATATAGGTTTCCAGTAAGAAGCAATACAACTAGTGAAGAGAAGACAATTCAATTTATAAAGGTTAGTCAATATATTTAGCAGAAACTAAGCTTATATTATCATAATCTTTCCAAGAAGTTGTTTATATTTACATCTTGTGCTCTTTAACAACCTAAGGGTGGCAATAGTTCACTGTTGTTACATCCGATCATCGTGAGATCAGTCAGACAGAAACAAAGATACTGTTGCGTGTCACCGAGAAGGTGTGGTCAGTGTAAGATCAAGGGAACTGTGTGATACTCACGCGAGCCACGCTATCACGCAACTTGTTGATAGAGTGCATTAAGAGCAAGATATTTCGTTGCGAAAATTTTCGGTGAAATCTTTTCCGTAACAACGTCGGTGACTTAGTGAAGATTTTGGTAAAATGATTCCATCAAAAATTTCGGTTAAATAACGGATCTTTAAACAATCCTTCCGCAACATACAGACTAGATAGCCAGTTTAACCATACCATATTGCAAGTAAGCTGGTATGAATGACGCCCTCACAACAGAGGTAAAACAAGATCATTATTACGCGGATTTGTTGTGAGACCAGTGTGATTACATTACGTTGCAGTCTCTAACGCGAGCTCAAGATTGCGATGGAAATCATATTTGCTTTCTGCTTCCTCGGATTTGTTTAGCCATATCTCTCCAGGTCATTTTGTTGTCCATTGCAGCTGGCAATTCGTCAAAGGTGTGGTCGGTGGCGCTCACTAGTTAGTCAGTCTGTCTTTACGGGACGACCCACGCTGTCGTGTCCATGGTTAGGCATCCACAGAACTGGAAACAGTTGCTTGTTTGAAATTTGAACATGGCGGCTCATGGTAGCATTCCATATCTTGAAGACAGACCAGACCAAAGAATAATGGTTAGGTCTGGATAGAATTGTTTTGGAGGTAATTATATATGGAGTGTTTCTTACCCCCTACGAAAATATCTGTGTGCGTCGATGCGACCATGCTTCTCAGTGTTGTTCTTTCATTTATCTAGGCCTTTACGGCACTTGATTTCTATCCGCTCTTTTGTCTTACTCAATTGTAATCATATTGAGAGATCCGCTTCAATTTTTACCTGTTTGATAAAATTTAGTGGTGTACCGCACATTGTTCCCATACTGAAACTCTACTTAAAATTGTGTCAGCTATCGATTTTCGAGAGCTGGTATAAAACTGAACAAATGTTTCCCTAAACTCGATGATATGGGCATATCGGTACGCAAAAAGTCTCGCCCCTTAAAAGTTCACTGTGGTAAATTTTTACTACCTTCACCGATATTAAATACCCGAAATTTTTCGTAGTTAATGAAGCTTCTTTAAATTTATACATTAAAATTGTAATTAATTGAAGGGTGCGCTACTCCCCAAGGAAAAAATTTCTTCCGCATAAATTGTTCCATAAATGTTGTTCGGTCTGCAAAGTCCAATATTGCTGAAACTACCCAATGTGCCTCGCTTTGCCATTTGCCGTTGGATTACGCAATGTCCTAAAGGACTACTAGACATTGCATATACAAATATTTTTCTTATTTGATCTGAAGGAATATAAAAGCGGGAGCTACTGTCTGTCACCGTGTAACTACTTTTAATCCCGTGACTTTCGTTGGAAACTAACTTATTAATTAGCTTTTTTCCGCATCAATACGATCTTTAGCTTTATTATGCTATTATCACGCTATTATTTTACCCATTGTCTTAGCCACGTAATACTTTATTGTTGTAAGAATATTCCGCGCTCAAATAACTTCACGTACGGATTTGTATCTTTGTATTTAAACAAAAATAGGAGCTATTGTACCTTACTTGAAAATGGCAACAGGGAGTGCCGAAACGTTGTGTATGCAAACGAATATAAAGATTTATCATATATTAACAAGATGATGATGATGATGATGATGATGACGATGATGATGATAATTATGATGGAGGTGATGATGATGATGATGATGATAATGATGATAATAATGATGGTGATGATGATGGTTATATTGATGGATGATGATGGTGGCGACGACCATGGAAGTCCCCCTGCTGTTGCTGCTGATAATGACGATGATGATGATGATGATGATGATGATGATGATGATGATAATGATGATGATTACTCCTTTGTATTAAATACTTCTCTACAATGTAGCCGAGATGCAGGTATAGAATACTACGCAGAGTTTTCCTCCGTGAGTATACCCTCAGGTTTTTTTAATTTTATATTGCTGATATTGACAATTTGATGCACCATTTCGTTGCTGTATTAAATTGTAAATGCATTTGGTGGGTTATAAATGCTGTGAGGGACCCTGCGATTGAAGGTAGGGTACTGTACTATCGTTTTGGTAGGATGGAAGGCGTATACCGTATTTCCTGTAATTGTAGATCCTCTCTAATCATAGATCCCCTTTTTGTGTCATGTCAAGTAATTTTGAAAAGAACACTAGAGAAATAGAAAATATGTCACCTCCGTGGATACTGATGATACTGTCAAGTAATTATATACCCCCTCTTATTATAAACCCTTTTTCGGTACCCTGAATTAACTATAGACGGGTCTATAATTAAAGGAAATACGGTAGTTGTGGACGTGCTCAAGTAAGTAACTCTTGTTTGTTAAATGGTCCTCTGTCCATCTGTCTGTGTGTTTGTACTGTAACTTTTCTTCCCCTGTGCTCAATATACAAACTTTAGTTTCGAAATGCAAATAGATGGATCTGATTTCTTTGGCTTTGGAGGGGACCGTTAATGAAACGTAAATGAGCAAATTGTAAAGTTAATAGTCTTGTGATCCTTTTCATCATTGAATTAGTGTGTACATGTTTCGTCTGTGCACTGAGCTTTCCTCTGATTGGAGGAGGACAGGGCCAACATTGTAGATTGGTTTATGATGAATTTGTCAAGTTATTTCGGTTTCAAGATCGTTTTAGCCCCCAGTCATAATAATCGTGAAAGTTATCAATGATTATCTACGACTTTCTTAAAAAGTGTCTCTCCACCGTTCGGTTAACTTGTGCTTTCCAAATTTCGAAGGAGAGCAGGATATAAGGAATCTGAGAACGTTTACACTCAGGCAGGATTAAGTTGCCAAATTATTTTGTTTTATCGGATAGTTGAAAGCTCTGCCGTTAGTGTGAACGCTGCTGACGACAGAAAAGCATAAAATTGTCGCCAACATTTGTGGGTTCAGTACTGGTTTTCATCGTCTTTAGGTGGTTCTAATTGCTTTAGAGTGCCAGCTTGATCAATGGCTGATCACCCGATCAAAAGCTTCCTTGAGTCTTTCGCCAGGACAAAAGGGAGTAAGGTGAGTTGATATATTTTGGGTTTGAATGACCATGATTTCTAAATATAAGGTGATAAAATATTTGGAAGAGGCACCTACATTTTACCATTTTTATTTCGTTGTAGCTTACGAGTTAATAATAGATAAACGCTTTTCCTGAAACCCTGGGAATGTGATTAATTACATGAAATCACCCCCTTGCTCCCTAGTATTCATCAGTTGCGGACTTACTTTAAAAGAATCATGCATAAATTTCCATATTGCTTTTGCACTAAAACAGGTCTACAAGCGACACCGGAAATACAACCTTACAGATCGAAGGCGCGAAGGAGTTCCTCGAGGATTCAATGTTTTCCTAGCCAAAGTACTAAAGGTTGTTTCTTTTTGGTGGCAGATTGTTGTCTGATGATGTTTGTAAATCACGCAAATATTCAGAAATGAAGAATTGTTGGTCTCCTGATCCTTCATCATACTTTTCTGACTTTGCAGGATCTTTAATCCATTTATTACAGGAATTTTACAACAATATCAAACTACTTTCCAATGTTTTAGACGACATGGCCAAATGACAAGAATTTCAAAGTACTTGACAAGGAAACTCATAGGGCACATACTGTACGAAATTCCAGGAATTTTTGAAGGATTTTCGAAGGATTACGCTAAAATATAAGTTAATTTCCAGACTTTTCCTGGACGTTTTCAAATGGTGATCAATATTGGTTCAGACACTACAACAATGTCTAACTCTGCCAAAACTACTTTTCAATGTTGTAAGACGACATGGTCATATGACAAGAATTTATTTCAAAATACTTGGAAAAGAAACATTGAGCAAATACTGTGTAAAGTTCAAGGAATTTTCAAGGGTTTTTAATTAAAAAGCCAACGAATCATGGGACTTGCTACCACTTTTCTGGGCAACTCCTCGGCAATTCCTGGACTTTCTAGGACTTGAGGCAGCACTTAAACACTTGACTACACATAAACTAACACACAAAACCCATGACTATGGCTTCATCTATCACTAACTGAGTCACCCATTAAATTAACAGAGTCGACAAATCTTGAAATATATAGCACACAGAAATAAAATACAATACACAATTAAATTTCCGTTGAAGTAATTCGTATACATATAATTTGTTTAAGGTCCAAACCGGAATACTGAGCACACACAATAATAGGAACAAAACTGCGAGTGCTTACTAATCTAAGCACAAAATGATTCTTCTAAAAATAGTATGCGAAGCGAAGATGCTGAAGTGTAGGAGTGTAGTGTAGGAGTAATATCAACAAATCGTGGAATATTGCAGATCAGCCTAGCTGCAGTGAGTGTACTGAACTCGTTGTAACTTAATCGATGCCTAGAACGAAATCAACGCAAATACTGACTGGAGCAATACAAAAGAATGAAAGTACGTACCTTACTGAATAACCTGAAAACATAAACAAACAAGACAGTACTTATGTGCAAAAGGATACTGTTTGACTTGAGATCTCGATGAATTATTGATTTGGCATGAAGGTAACTAGAAAAAACAATAGCAATGTAAGCTAATACAATCATCATAGCCGTAATAACATCCTTCATAGAAAAAACCCCTGGAAAACCAGAAAACATGTCACATTCGGGAATCGAACCCGTGACCCACGCTTTCGAGGCGCGTGCTCAACCAACTGAGGTAGGTGGCCTTCGATGTTATTATACTCTAAATCTCTAGTCGCCACTTTAGCTCCCAATAATCCACCGGTGGACATCGACATCCAGCTCGACGCAATTGGAGACCAGCCTCTCTGCGCAATGTGACTTTACCAAGGAAGAACTGACCTCTGGCCCGTACATTTGTCCAAAGCCCATTGAAAGTTAAAAGGTATCATCGAGAAGAGAGGATTTAAAACGTCAATTTAAAAATCACACTAGAGAAACAGAAACATATCACCACCAGGGTGCCTTTTCTAAACTGACGTTTCAAATCCTCTCTTCTCTATGATGGATAACAACGTCCTTGTAATCCCTCTATTGCACGTCCAGTACTACCGCCCAAAGGCGCCACTTCATGGAATGTACATGTTTGCGAGGACGTTTTGACCGCGGGTATAAATTCTAACCGCATACACGCCGCACTTCACCTGTCTGCGGCCGGCCGAAAAGCGCTTTTTCTGTTGAACGGGAGATAAAAATGCCGAATTTCACCGTCATCGCGATTGTCGGCGCCCTCATCGCGGGCATGGGCTTATATACGTATCATTCCATTACCGTTGCGTCGCTAAAATCGCAAATAGCGGAACTCACCGTCAAAAACACCACGCTTGCCACGGAAAATAACGCGCTTAAAGATGAAAAAACCAGCTTGAAAGCTGAAATCGTCAAAAAAAACGAGGAAGCTATAGAAATTCGCGTTGAGCTGGCAACCTTCCGCACCAAAGACGCACAAACGCAACGGCAAGTCGCCGACTTGGAAAAACAGCTTAAAGATTCGCACTTCAATCAACGCATCCAGACTATTCGCGATAACCGTAAGGCGTCGCTGTTACTCGACTATGCCAACAAGAATGTCAAATGCGAAATGGAAAATTTCGAGCGCGAAGGCAAATGCGTACTGGGTGTTTTCAAACCGGCCAACACGACAACCGGCGAAGCCGCAACGCAAGGGAGCGCGCCATGAAACAACACAACTGGATTCCCTTCGTACTGATAAGCGCTTTTTTAACCGCCTGCAGCACGACGCCGCAAACACCGATTGTGGAAAAAGAAGTCGTACACGTCTACCCTAACCTGCCCGACATCGAACCGCTGCCGCCGTTAACGCTGATCCCGTTTGAATGGGATTATCCGCGCGACACAACCAAGCGCGTAGCAAAATCCACCCGCAAATGCCTGGAAACGCCGACGCCGCAACGAGATGAGGCTTACTGGGAAAACTGCGGTGAAAACCCGCCGCTGCCGAACAGCAACATCTTCATGGGACTGAGCCGCGACGATTTTGAAACCTTTCTGGTCAACAACGAAAAAATAAGAGCGCGCCTACTCCAGTATAAAACGCGCATAGACGAAATCAACCGCGAACGCGCAACATGGCGCCAACGCAACAGCGAAGCGCAGGAAAAACTGCCATCCAGTCCGGCGGGTAAGCCGTAGGCTGGTATTGTCTTATAACCCGGATACTCTGGTGAAAAGAGATGGGGTATCTGGGACATGCTAGCATAGCTAGCGCATTATAAAACAGACTTGACACTTTTATCTTCTTTTAGACACTTTTACATTAGGAAACAGATTTGACACCTTCACTTCAGACACCTTCAGCCCTTCAGACACCTTCACGACTTGGTCAATAACACCTTGAATTCATCCAGCTTCGGCGCGTATTGCGTTTGACACCGATATTTCGGTTCAGCTTCCGTCTTTAAATGTTTCCTGACTGTAGGACGCGACAAACCCAATGAACGGGCAATTGAACTGATACGCTCCTTACTGACAAAATGTCGCCTTCTGATTTCAGCAATTATATCCATCTCTATCACTCCAAAGTTCTCCGGCAAAATGCCGGTAATTTATCATTTCAGAGTGGAAACTTTTCAACGCCGATTTATCCAAAATTCTGGTAAGTTTTACATGCCGATTGACGCTTCGGCGTGATCTGTCAGCAACACAACAGACAAGCCTAGACGCTGCGCCGCAGGGATAAACCGGCATTGACGGAATCGGTATCAACATAACATGAGTCAATACAATCAGTTCTTTCACATCGTCGTTTCCTCCGTCAAAAATCCAATTGCGCCGTAAACAGCAACGTTCGCGCCGGTGCAGGCCTACGCCCGCGACTGAAGTCGACAGAAAATCCCAGTAAAGGTCTTTCGTGGAATCGATGATTTTTCGTACCGAGCGGTTCCACGTCATGGGCTTGATTTCTCCACAGTCCCCCTGTTATTGAGCATCGTGCGACTCATTTATTTGCTTTAGGCTTGCGACAAAACTCGAACATTGAACATGGTTTCCAAAGAAAATGCTGGAAATGTTGCCACTGGGTTCCCAAAGAACTCTAATAGAGATTGGGTGGTCATTACTACAGACACGTCATCCTTTGTCGTTCAGCAATAGGAACAGCGGAGCGTCTACGCTCACCTATCACAGTTTACGTTTCACTTTATTATCCGACTTTATAATGATTCTGACGTCGTTCATTGCATTTTAAAGTAAAGAAAAGCCTCTTCTCTTTCTCATGTAATAGACATACCTTAGAATTTCCAAATAGTATATCTCAACTGTGACAAGTAGGAAGATTTGACTTCCTTTTGTACTTGTGTAGTCATTCAAATGTACATTGACAATACTTTGAAAATGCAAACATTTCAACTGTTTCAACTTGACTGGTACGCTAATTATTTCCAGGTTATTTGATATTCTAATTTTATCTAAATCTGATAATGAATTTGTTGTTCTACTTCAAATACAGGTTTTCTAGTGCCACGTAACTATGCGCGCCTCTCGCAACGCTTAAAGTTGCGACCTAAATCTACTCTTAACCGAACTTCATCTTAATATTTGTGTATTCTTACAGAAAAGTTCAACCTGAGCCCATAACCTCTGGTTCCTAAGAGCGGTTCTACTTTCGTTCATGCCTTCCTCCGAGACGATTCTATAAAAGTTACAATACTGCCTCCAAATCTGTTCAGGTGGTCCAAATTTTCCAGAGCCCATATGTTGGCCATAAATTTCAACAATCTCTTTGCTTGAATTGTGTCTGGCTGGTGTCCATTAACCTTTGTAAAAGCATTGACGAATCCACCTTCTCCCGCACATGGAATAATTTAATACCAAGATATATCTATAAGTACACATGGTGATGATTTTTGACTTGCATCCTCTTTATTAATCTTATTTTCCGACAGTACTATAAATACGTCATATATTTTTATACAGTCCAATCGAGAAATTTGATATGTTGTTGATGTTTACTATATTGCCTATTTGCTAAGGCTTTCAACAGTGTTTTACCAGTAAAAAGTGATAGTTATCAGTAAGTTGCTGGGCCGGAATTTTCATTCCAAGTGTGTGGAATGCAGAGATGAAAAATTGTGTTCTGAAACTCAGTGTGTGCTACCTCCAGATTCAAATATGCTTAATAATGCTAACAGAATAACAAAGCAAAATATTACATTCGTAAAAAAAGCATTTGACATAATCAAGTTTTGACAGGATACTAGAAAAATAGAAAATGTGTCATGGCATATATTTTTCTAGTATCATATTAAAGTTTACCATTTCAAATCCTGTCTTCTCGATGATACGTTGCTGCTTTCGCTTAGCTTTGGACGCACGGATGGAACGAACAGCAGCTCTTCCATGGTCAAATCACAGGGCGCAAAGGGGCTGGTTTCCAAAATTGCATAGAACTGAATGTTGATATCCATCGGTGGAGTATTTAGAGGTAATGTTGCGACCAGAAGAGCCATTCGCTATAGCTCAATTGGCAGAGTATACCCATTTAGTGCGTGGGCCAGGGGGGGAGGTACTTTTGGTCGATACCTTACCAAGAGGGGTGGTGGGTGTCGGAGAGGAAAAATTACGATTTGACTTAGTGGCGTTTTTGGTCTTTGAAACTCGAGGTGGTTGTTTCCTTTTAGGAGTAGATGCTTGGCGAATATACGATGGCTTAATTTGGCCAACCAACCTCAAAGTCGTGCGGCCAACGTGGCCAGCCTCACACTGGCATGAACATTGGTAAACTAAAAGAAGATGGTCAAATAAATGTCATTAAAATTTTTTCAAAAGGCAGTTAAGTTGATGGGATCAAAAGCATGCAGTATATTTTATAAGGAGTGACTATTTCACTTTAGGTAAATTACATCATTGGTATATTGCTGAGAAATCGAAACTAACACTATCGTGTGAGGCATCTGGTACCTTTCAGAATGCTGACTCACGATATCACAGGTACGGCAGAGAAACGTTCATGCAATCCATTCTTTCTAGTGTTGAAATCAGCATCTTTGAAGAAACCCCCTTCCCTGCCCCTGATCAGCTGCTCGATCCGCTACTGAGCCAGTTTCCCCTTAATTCACAGACCGGGTCAATCAGCTGATTGCATAGTTGATATGCCTTGACACTGGTCGGACTGCCGAAGATTTTTTGCTCTTGTTTGGTTCCCTGGTGTAACCGTTATTGGGTGTCTTATCTCCAACACTCAGGCTTTCACGGTCTGCTTGCCAAACTATGTAATTTGCCCTACACTCATCCAAAAGGCCATTTCCCAGATTGAAAGGAAGGGATCATTTCCTAAACACTAACAACTAAAGGACTTGTTTTGTTGTTTGCTTGGGTGGAATAAAGGGAGAAATTCTAGTCGTAGCTATATAATTCGTTTTAGTGAATCTTGAATGTTATCAGGATATGATGTATTGCAACCTTGAATGGATGCTTCATTTCCGATTCAGAAGCCCACAATTGCCTGACGTCTATCTAAATTGGAACTACTAATCCTCGAAAGATATCAGTGGGTGTTAGATATGAGTTGCCTTGTTGGGTCATGAGTAACACCTTAAGGAATTCTAAGTAAGTTGAAACAGGAGTTAAGATAGTTGAGTCAGGTATCAGCTGTCAGTTTTGAAAATAACACTAGAAAAATAGAAAATATGTCATCACCGGGGATCGAACCCGTGGCCCACGCTTCCGGGCGTGCGCTCTACCAACTGAGGTAGGTGACCTCCGATGTTAACATACTTTTAGTTCTCTGGTCGCCACATTAGCTCCCAATCATCCACCGGCGGATATCGACATCCAGCTCAACGCAATTGGAGACCAGCCTCTCTGCGCCATGTGACTTGACCAAGGAAGACCTGTTCAGATCCTCTCTTCTCGATGATATCAGCTGTCAGGTTGTCGTATCATGAAAAGCAGCCTTCGTTGTTGACCAGCTAATCTCTGCTTGAAACTGGACTCTGCTAACAAAAACCTTATAGTCTGAAGGTAAAGCAACAGCCTCAAAACAATAAGGAGGAGTTATACGTAAATTGCCTGGTAACATCCTACCATGGCTAATTTATGTATTGTGTGTATACATTTTTCCATTAATAAGGATTTACAAGAAAATCAAAATGCACGAAAAAGAATTTCTTATACGTATAGATATAAAATTTACAATTACATAGTATATATAATTGCAATGTGTCTGATGAGAATATGTATATGTATATGTCTGGAACTGATGAAGGCTCAAAACCGAAACACAATGAATATTAGTGAATGAATTTCCCCGTACCCACTGACTGGAGGAGAATTCACGAAAGATTGACACTAAAATCTTCACCTTAGCTTTTGATATACTTTTCCATATTTGATATGCCATACTTTGATATACCATACGTGAAAACAAATCACACACAAGATTTAAATTTCTTTTCTTGGCTGCCAAAAAAAAAAATTTGATGATTTTACGGCACACTGGTTAATATTTTCTACACCAGGAAATTTGGTAATATTGAGTTCATTGTATTTATACCCAAATTTTCCTTTTCTTTGCTGCGGTCACACCGAAGCAACTTCAAACACATGATTAATGTAGAAGCTTACCTTACTGAACTTAACTTACTTATGATACTGAACCCCAAAAGAAAAGCTTTCCAAAGAACCAACTTAGGCTTAACGCATCAACAGTGAAGCTATGCATGTGCAACTTATCACTTTTCAACTTTATTAAACCAGCAAAATGGACAGGCTCACTTGGTAAAGTTATGATATTGCCATAATCCTTGTAGGTTCATACAACAAACAAAGTGTTGGCATTCACCATAGCCATAGCAGCCACAACACAGAAAACACCAAAGGCAACTTGAAACAACAGTAAACTCTTAACAACAAATTGTAGTCAAGGTTATGCATCACAAATATATCAGGTGACAAATTGTCAAAGTGTCCATAGCTTTGCTCATCTCTGGCCAAGACCTAATATATGACCAGTCTACAGTCAATAGTTTACATAACTGAGCGAAGGTCTAATCAATAGCCAACCCAAATACTGTGTAAACAACCCATAATCCACTGTGAGCTTATAAAGACATTAAAGTTGTTAAGCGAGGGCACATTGGAGCTTGCATGCAGAGAGGACTTCCAATTTTTCTCCTGTTATCATATTCCCCTTGTGCTAATAATGGTAGGCAGTTTCTAAAAAGCAAAAGAAGTATACATACCAGGAGGCTGTGATCCTATATCCTGCACATTGTATGGTGGGGGTGACTCATTTGGTGTTGTACTTGTACTAGCCTCTGTAACAATAGTATCTGTACTTCCTGTATCAAGAGGTGAAGGGGCTTCCTGGGTGTTTTCCCCTGTTTCATCACTCCCCTCCATATTACTTATCTACAGAAAAAAGAGAGAGTAAAGGTTAATGACAGCAACAGCCAGTGGTATCAAAACAATGGTAGGGATGAACAATATACCTAATCTGATGACTTGACAAAGTACATGAGACCCTTCCCAAACATGCAGTGATGTCTTAAAGTTCAAAATATATCCAGAAAACTGCAAGTAAGCATATGAAACTGCTACATATTCCTTTTGGAAATATGGTTCAGAAAGTTAGACTTCTCAACACTCCACAGAAAGAGCTGGATGGAGAATAAGTACAATGAATATTGGTTACTTGAAGAGTGTATAATGAAAATTCATTTTCTAAATTGATGCTTTTTGGTTGGCTCTTTTTAACATTATTACACCAACATACAGTATTTGCAACAATACCAGGCAATTCTTAAGTAGTACATTAAAGTACGAACTTAGTGCATAAGACATAATCTGATTGCATAAAATTAAACAGCAAAGAAATTGATGTAAAATTGTTACAGAAAGAGTTTGTTAATATTTAGAGTCACCAAGACCCAGTGGATAGTTCACTTTTTTTTATGCTAGAGGGTACAGGTTCGATTCCCTGAATGGCCATTGGTGATGACAGGAAGGGCATCTGATCTTCAAGTGCTCTAAGCTTCAGCAAAAGTCCCATGTATGTGGGCACCACCCTAGCCCCTGTTAAAAAGGGGAGTACATGGTGCAAAAACCAATACCGCCCAACAGAATTGAGCATCTGCAGGTAATAGTGTACCAAGGCAAAAGTTGGGGAAGAGAGGGCTTCTGCTGTTTGGGTACAAGTGTGTGATAAATGTGACGTACTTGCTATATATCTTGTGCTGATTATATACTTAATTTATTCTAGCAAGGGCTGGCAACTCTTTCAGTTTGTTACTGATTGGTATACATATTAATTTCAATGTAGTATACTGTACGAGTGTGAGCTGGTCAAGTAACACTTCCCCGCTGGCAAGTTGGAACCTTACTCGGAGCCTCTTACTATGCCCTCAGACACTCAATTATCATCTGTTGCAATCATTTTTATAGTTATTTCTTTATGCGACATAGTGTTTGTTTTTGTTTGTGCCCACAACTGTGAGGCAAACAATAGCCTGTGACATACCGCATTATACATTGTGTTGCAACATTGTAATCGAGATACTTTGTACATCACATTTACTCTAATTTAGTGTACAGTTTGCATACATTGTTGTGCAATCAAAAATTCCTCACTCTGTATATGCACAGTGTAATCTAGAACGTTTTCAGTTAGTTGTGTTTGACTGCAGTTCATACTCAGTCACTAACGAGCATCACGGCTGAATAGTCACAGTATTATATAGGAGAATCCACTTTGTTAGGATTGCATTTTGATCTCGTGATCTCATTATTGCTATTCGATTGCTGTAATTCTTTTGGAATTGATTGGAGTACAAGTGTCAGTGACAAACTGCTAACAGCGATGTGTGTCATTGTTGCTTCTGTTGCACCTGACCACCGCCACCCTTACACTACCATTGTGAATTATCATCACTGCCTGTCAGCGCAACACCAGGAAGTTGTAGCTGTCACTGAAATGTAGCCTACGCCTGTTGACTCTATAACCACAATTTTACTCACTATACATCTACAATGAAGAAAACTGTACTTGTGGAGATGAAAACTTAAATCCAAGGACGAATTCTACAATGACATCATGCAATATCAGAGATCCAGATTTTGCCCGCTGCTCTGACCATCCTTAGTTATGCTTGATAATGATGAAAAGTTTGTCATACCAAATCTGTTCTGCTTAGAACTGAGCAGCGAGGCTTGCACGTTAGCTTGTAGCTTTTTATTAAATATACTTCTAAAAGATTTGTCCCTTGACTCTTTGCATGCTGTAAGAATATCTAGTTAATGCCATGATGGTGGCTGTTGTGTATGCAACATGATTAGAAATTCCTAACAACCCACGTTGTAAACAAACAAGGTCATCTTGATTCAGCATGTCAGAGCTGAAACAGATATCAGCTCCCACTCAAACATGCATAGGTTACAATAAGTTGGCATTTTGTAAATTCCTGATTATGTATATAAACTCTGATTGAATGTTCAAGAAATAAGACAGAAATACAGTTACATTAGTCCTCTCTCGTGTCTGGAACTTAAGCCATGCGGTTCTCCAGAATAGTATATAACAGCAGTGATGTGCACATGTTATTGACTGATGCACAAAAAGGAAAAACCACATTTACCCCGTAATCAAGTCAACAAAACAAAGCCCAATGTGGAAGAAACATAATGTACGTGTATAGGCCTGAGATCCATCTACATATGTAAACAACCAAAAAGTAACAAAACAAGCAGGTTGTAGCCAAGAAAAAAAGCCTTATTTCTTGCTTTAACAGCAAGTTGATGGACCCGAATCAACAATTATAGTTAATTTAGCACAAAACAGTAGAGAATGAGCAACACTTTATAAAGCTTATCAGGGGAGGGGGAGCTGAGGCTGGTATGAAACATTGGTACCTCCTTAAGCTCCTTGAAGTCGATAAAAATCCATCTCTTTAGTAGAGTAGTTGCCGAAAACTACAGGGAGGCCTACGGCCCCAATGGGTTTTATCAGAAGCTAGTGCTGGTAAAGCACATTAGGGTAAAATTTGGACCGAAGTAGCTATCATAACGGTCTCCATTAATGAAGCAGAGATACTAACAAAGAAGGAAAGCTTTGTCGAGTTGTTTCGTAGAAGAAATGAACTTCACAGGATTCATAAAAACGACCCTGGAATCATATGTGTCGGAACTGTGTAGGGCCTATCATTGCCATCACCATAACTCAGTCCGTGGTTAAATACATAGTAAGGTTAAACTCCTATATCTAGGTCAGACCATTGAGGCCAGCCTGAGAAAACCCAATGAATGATCGAGGGACAAGAATTGTCACCAGAAAGATTTGCATTGATACTCGTAGAGTAGGCATTGTTCGCTTTGGTTGCATAAATATTTGCAGTCTTTCTCATCTCGAAACTGAAGTAGAAATATGACAGGGAGCCTGCTACTACATTTCCATGAACAGGCTTACAGAGATATGTTAAATCATAAAGACTTTGACTGGAAGTCCATCGAGAAAACAGGCCTGGAAGAAGACTAAGGGCCTTCAGTGACGTAGTCACTGTGGCGGTGTTAAGGACTTGTGTCCTTTCATTTTTTGTCCCAATGTGACCCAGTCACTTAACACACAGTATGTTACCCCCGTTACCCTCGCGTTACCCCTTTTGACCAAGCTCTAGCTACTCCATAATTTTGTGTATTGCATCTCTATCTTTTTCCCGTCACACTACCGTTTTGTTATTACCGTCCAGTTTGTTTGTTATTTAAATTTAGGCATCGTTCTGCGTATGTTAACTTGTTTGGTTTACCACAAGTTTGTTTCTATTATAGTATATTGCCATACTAGTGCAAGTAACTTGATTACTAGCGATTCTACGACCTCTGTTGACGCATTTTTTACAACTTTAGCTACTACTGGCACAGTATTATCAGTATCTTAATCCAACATCGTATCAATTGTGACGTCGTCTATATAAGCGAGTTTTGCTTAAATCCAGTCAGTTGATAACGCTGATTTCCAACAGATATGTTGCTACACCTTGTATACAATTCACCGTTATTCTTTGTTGTTATTGTTTCCTGGAATAAATTCTAGCTCCCGCCACTGACTGTAAAAAAGTGCGTTCCATCAATTCAATCCTGCGTAGAGCTCCCCTGTTGTAAGTCACACCTTACACCAAGATATGTTTTCCTCTAACAAATACCAAAGGAAACACTCAAGCAAAACAAACCAGAGGAAAGAAGAGTTTCTTTTCCTATCATAGTATCAAAACATGCAAAATCTTATCTGACTATTATTTTGAATTAAAAAAGTTGATTGTATCTTATCCCATAATTTTGACCTGGTGGCACGGTCCCAGGTATCATCAAATAAATCCGTTGTTAAATATGCATGAAAAATAACCGAACGAACATATATTTGTCTGGTTGGGAGCGGGGGTATCTGGTTGCCGTTTCGGGTTAAGGACAGTCTACCCACGGCACTGAGTTAGCGGACAGAATACTCTGATCATTCCTGGCTGGTAGGCCGAAGCTTCTACTCGCACCATTAAAGCCTGCAATGACATCCTTTGGTCACACAAGCGTTCCTTGATCCTTCACTTGCCGTGTATCACATCGAGATTGTCAACTCATTACGACTTTGTATATGAAAAGCAGTTATGATGTTAAATGATCTAGAAAGAATGACGTCTTCACAAGATGTCCATTTAATGTTAATTTATTATTACCCAAACTTTCAGTAAGACGAACCTCTTTTTATAGTCCTTAAGGACCCACATCCTCACATACACGTATTATTCTTTACGAAGGCCTTCGGAGCCTCAAGCACAGTCGTTAGTACCGAATGAATGATGGCTGTAAATATCCTAGAAATTATAAAAGGACGTACGACTTGGATATTTAAAGGGAGAGGGGGTGGCAAGTACTTGTCTGAATAAGTTTTTACGACGAGTTTGAAAACAAATTTTAAAAACTGTTTCGTTCAACGTGCAAATATTTCAGTGATGTTAAAACAGTTTTAAAAACTGTTTTGTTCAACGTGCAAATATTTCACTGATGGTAACCAATTTTAAAAATTGTTTCGTTCAACTTGCAAACATTTCAGTGATGCCAAGCAAATTTTAAAACTGCTAGGTTCAACGTGCAAATATTTCAGTGATGCTAAAACAGTTTTAAAAACTGTTTCGTTCAACATACGAACATTTCAGTGATGCTAACAAATTAAAAAATATGTTTCGTTTAACTTATAAACATTTCAGTGATGCCGAGTTTAAATATTTGATACGCAATACATTTGAAGAAAACGACTAATGGTTGAATCTTCCAAGGCATGCTTCGGGTATATTTCATCCTGATCCTCCATCATCTGTTGAAATAACTTTACATAGTTATCTTATCATATCGTAAGTACACTTCGTTTTCACTGTGCATTTGACCACGTCCACGCTCCATTGGAACTTAAAGTGAGGACCAGGCAAGGGGACAAACGGGTCAACTAGGTTCATAGAACGTAATTACATCTATTGAAGCTAATTTATGATTGAAGTAGGAAAGTGATCCTATCCATTATTATCAGGTTCTATGGCTTGATGACTAAAGAATTACGTCTTTGAAGAAAATCTTCCGTCTAACATGATTCGACAGAATACGCAACTAAACCGGAAACGCTCGTTGGTCCATAACGACCTTGGTTACGTGGTAGTAACGACATTTTTAACTAGAGTTTTCTTTATGCCACTGCAACAATTTCTATACTATTGGAGGAATCACGCAAGATATGTTCAAGATTTTTGATAAATCAAATGAACTTACAAGTGTATTTGGTCAAAGATTTCCTTTTTAGGTGATCAGCCTAAATCTATTGAAATATTTACAGCATCTCGTAGAAAATACTGTGCCCGGCATCTCGTTGTCACCGCGTCACCAAGGCCGTCCTAGAATGTGCTTGACTGGCGTATTGTGTTAGTAAATGTAGACGGAGAGATCAAGTTTGTTCTTTCGTTTACAAGCTTTTGTATAGAGTTTCCTGAAATAGTGGAGGGTGGAATACAAACATGGAGGGGAACTTCAAGTGTTCTCATTCGATACTAAAGTTTTAATTTCTGAGGATTACGCTTCAAAACTTTAGAAAATAAACAATACACATTACATCGTTTCAGTAATTATTGTTTCTTACCAATTTGTACATTAAATTTGCTGGTTCAGCGAGTGATTTTTATTAAGTCTTAACATCTTAAGTCCATAATAAACACTTGGCCTGATATCAAAATTATACCTAATTAGTAGTAAAATTTCCATCAAACTAATTAATTTAGGTAGGTGAGGTATTCACACTCCTTAATTTTGCTTAATACCTGGGGGGCCAAGCGAGGGGCCAAGCAAAATTCTGGGAGGGCCATGGCCCCTGTTGGCCCCCCCGTAGAATCGCCCCTGTCCCTATAGTAGCTTGAGAATTTAGCAGTAAAAAGTGGACATACTAATAGTAGTTGGTGAATTTTCCCCCGAGCTCGGACACGTTCCACATCCTTAGTGTGGACTTCTATAACCTAGTGTATTACATCACTTAGAGAATACTTAAACTTTCCATTTTACAGAAAAAGCAAGGGTTGAAAGGAACAGAGATAGCATGTGTCCCTGTCATGATGAGAGAGAATTTTCCTGGAAAAATGATATCCTTCTCAAAATAGCTTGTGTACAACTCTTATTCTCAATTAGAAAAGGTTGATCCGTTCTGTTTGTATTTATCGCTTTACTTTTAATTTTCGATACGTATAGTTGAATGTATTAGCTATATAGTTTCTATATACTTACAAGATATATGTCCCTTACTTACAGTTTTCCCCTATGGGGACAGTCACATTTCCAAAGATATAATCAATGACAAACAGATCCAGAAAATTGAAGACTTGGCCAATCCTGTCTACTCTGTTATTTCTTATTACAGATCTACCAAGAGAGCAAATAAAAGTCTGGTATTGCGTTGAATATCGGATTCATTTTGCTTAATGTGTTTGCCATACACTGATCACAGCAAAATGATTTGTCACTAAACACAATATTCAAATTGTGCAGCACTAAGCAACTTTAAAAGCTGAGTGATGTGAACTTGTCTAAAGGTCTCAACCAGAAGGCAGACGTGTCTCCTAAGTCTGTACATTTTCACAATATTAAAGTCTTCCCTGAACAGAAACTTTTTACAGTGGTCCTTATGTTGTCTATTCTCTTATTTAGGGCCTTTATGGCCTCTAATAGCATTGTATTGACTGGTGCATTTTATATAAAGGTAATTTATATAAAGGAGTTGTCTTCGTCCTTGATAGAGCTAACATACTTCAGGGGAGAAACTGGCATGTCAAAATACCACTTTGGCAATTTAGTGAGAGCAAGACCGAGTGGGAAATCATTTAGTAGTTTTTGCAAACCACAGATTTTACCTGGCTTTTTAACTTTGACTTTTCCTTTTACCGTTGTTAACTGATTTTGTTCTTATTCAGAGAGATGTACTTGACTTTTTTTTAGATGAACCCTCTCAGCAAAGATGTTTCACAGCTAGGAGATATAAGTGAATTTCAACTGGAGCTTAAGACTAGTTTACTTTCTATCTATCAGGTATTAATAAAAAGTCTTTGGGGAGCGAAATATCAAGATTTATAATTTATTTGATAGAGTAAATACACCCCCGCACTACAAGGTCTGTGTGGAAGACAAGGGATGACCATGTATCCCTATGAACCTGAAACGCCACTCGTTTATTGTTATCAATTTCCGATATCAGATATAGGATTGAAAGATATTGGTGACCAACTGTAAATATTGTAATTTTGACTATACGCTCATTTCTTATTCAGAGTCCTTCATAAGAAAGTTGTAGGCTAGTCATATCCTCAAAATGTTAGGAAAGACTAGCGCTTGACTTTGTGACCTAAGAAAGTGTGCGATTGTGAATTTACATACGAAACAGCTGATATAAGAAAATATGATGTTATATCCGAAATGCTGCGTAACACTAAAACATACCAAGGTAATTTGCTATTGTTTATATGATAGCATTTCAGTAATTGGGAAGGAAGGATAAAATTGTGGGGCACTATACCAATATCAAGCCATTCAGGCAGTCCAATTTCTGATTGGCTCCTTCAAAATACAGTTGGGTGTACTCTTTCACACATTCCATTTTGGTCATTTTGACGTTAGTACTCTGAGGAGTGTCAGACAAAAAAGCTTTTCAGTACCCAATGTTTTCGCTATTTCGTGAAATATTCTTGTTCTGTACCACAAACAAACAGAATACTAAAGTGTTGACGACACAAAGGTCTTTTTTCAGGAATCCTAATTACAATAATATTAAAATAAGTAACCATGCCAACAAATGGTCCTGAATAAAATAGAACATTCTCATCTCAGATTAACTGCGAACAAATGGCTGTTTGAACCTCCAAAGCTGAATTCAAACTAGACGCGCGATGAAGCAGTGCGTCACCAGGCAGCGCGGCAACAAGGGTCAAATGCTTAAGGTCACGCACAATGGTACGAGAAAGATCATCTTTCGACAACTTTAAAAGAAGAGGGGTCGACATGTGCCGGCTTCAAGCTAGCTGCGAGTTTACATGGACGTTGTGTTAGCTTTAAGGGATACAAATACAATTTTCCAAATTCTGGTACTTTTAGCACAAGATTAAACCACAGTTATTGCGTTGAAAACGTTGGTGAATTAAAAGAATCGAGGAATTCATGTGATAGTGATTAAGTTAAATTGCTAACAGATCGACTAAAGTTATCGTTGAATTGCAAAGGGAATTAGTACATCTTTTAACCCCACTAATATGCAATCAACGTAACACAGAAATGTGGTAAAACATTTACTACTCTTGTTATCTCAAACTGAATACCTGGATGTCGGTGGGTTCAGACCGCAGCAGCAAAATGATATCAGCCACCAACTTTGTATGTAGTAGAAAGTTAGGGTTCTGAACTCTCTCAAAGATACCACCGACTATCCTATTCACTTCTTTTGATGTTTTTTTTATTCTATTCACCACTCTTTGTGTCAAATAGAAATAACTGACTCTTCACTGAATCGATAAACCTTTCCCCTTTGCTGCTTCTCGACGCCATTTCAATTATAAACTCATCCTCGTTCTCCATTTTCCCGACACGTCACGGGGCAGCAAAGTTGGATTTTTGCAACTTTGATGCATCGAGGAAATAGGCATCGGCAGCAGCATTGGGCCTCAAGTGAGTCAGGTGACGCATACCTTATATGGGGCGAGTCACAAAAAACGCGTCTGATGTGAATTTAGCTGAACGCCTTAAGGAAGTATAATTCATTTTGATGCGTTCATAAAATTATGAATTGACTTCAAGTCACAACGTTTTAATAATAAAAGGCACGATTAAAAGCGCGAAAAGGCGTATCTCCACGATCATTAAAGATATCGTTCTTCAATTGGACATCGTATCTATATCAATAAGAACACAACGAGTGTAAAATACTATGAAACTTTTGAGATTCAATAAATTATGACGTCACACTTGAGTACTCTATTATTGGCACGACACAAAATCATGTTATGATAAGTAAAACGCCAAATGTGGAAAATTTATTGACAACGTTTCGTCTAACAGACTTCTTCAGGTCGCTACTGAAAATTGACTAAACCTAAAGTAGTAACCAGAAGTCTGTAGTGACCTGAAGAAGTTTGTTAGACAAAACATTGTCAATAAAGTTTTCACATTTGGCGTTTTACTTATCATAACTTGTCGGCGGACTATTAACCTTTCATTCACAAATCATGTTGTTAGGGAAGGAGAAAAAGCTCCGTCTATTTCTTTGCAATAATCAACAAACCATAGAAACCGCTACAAATGTATTACCGTCATCGATTCCGGAAACGCAACGGGCTGCCAGATCCTTCATTGTTTAATGCTCAACGGTTCCATACTTCCACAACACGTCTAAGCATGTTTGCACTTGGTATGCAGTGGTTTTAGAGCATTTTGACAGTTTTCGAGGTTACGAATAGCAAAACTACAACAGCCCATGTTACCTAACTGCAGCAAGGGGCATTTGCCCAGCCTTCAAGGGAGTACATTGTCGACGTTTGATAAATTTCTGGATCATTGGTTGTGTCAACTACACGCATGTGGTGAGCTTACACTTTGCTCAACTAAACTTTGCTCAACGTAGATTGATTTACAGTTTTTTTCAACGTAAGGTTACAAGGTAGGGAGATTGTCGGGGGGTGAGGTGGGGGGATACCTTACACGCCAAAGAAGAAGATAATTTACTTTGAATAATTTTAAGGTTCACTATTTTGTCATTGACTTGTGGAGCCACTCCTATTGCCAACAAAAGGTATAATGTCCATACCCTTACCTCGCTGTGGAATTTATAAAGCATGAGACACCACTCGTGGCTCTTTAATTCTCGTAAGTAGGAATAGCAATAACCCATAATCATGGAAACATATCATTTGCTCCAAATCACACTGAATTGAGTGGCAAAAATTAAATGTAGCTTTTCTTGTGATGCGCTTGACAACCTTTAATGAATTAAAGTCTCTACAAAGAGTCTATAGCACTTTCACAACGGAGGCTCAAGTATGAATAACATTGTATTATATGGCATTTCCATTTACTTAAATAAATCTAGATGACAAAGTATTAACTCATTTCGCACTTTCTAAATACAGTGCAGTTTAATGGCATCATAGAGGAGCCAAATCAAACGTTGGGCGCACTCTTTCAGCAATTATCAAACTCACACGATACCATCCTACAGAATAAAACGACTAAGATGCACATCAGCACACACAGAACAACTGGCGAAGATCATCACTACTTGTTTACATACCATCTCTCCTGAATGAACCTGGATGTGGGCCACCCCATCTACCGTGACCGGTGGCAAACCCACCCGTAGTATTTGGTCGGGGCTCACTGTTGGCACCTCGTATTGTCGGAATACCATTCTGTACAGAAAGAAAGAAAATACTGATTGTAACAGACTTTTTATACAATATATATCTACTTTTATTCTTTTACTTACATACTTAGAAATGCTAAATTTGCTGTACATTGTGCTCGGCAAAGACAATATTGAGGTCACATATAAAATTAGAAGATAAAAAAATAGAAATACGCTATTTTTCTTAATTTTAAAATCTAACGGAAGCCTATTCTTCCATTGTTGTAACATAAAAACAATAATCAAAAAGAAATAATATCGGGGTAAAACACGGATAAAGCACTTCACTCAGGCAACAACAGTCAGTCAATCACATTGCCGGTCAAAACAATTTTCGTGTATAACTTGTTACACGTTGTTTTTTATAAGCAACTCAGTTGCTTGGGTGTAAGGCCTCGATTAGGTCCAAAATCCAAGCAACAAGCTAATCGATTCGAGGCCTCAAATTCAGGAGGGACAATTTTTAAAACAACTGAAAAACAAATCAAGAAACGTTTTTCATTAAGAATTGATTACAAAGTGTTGATATATAACAAATATAACACTGTTGATAATGTGTCACGCAAAGAGATCAAAGGTCCAACCATCATCTGGGATTTTTTATCGTCTACAACGCAAGCCCCCTCCTGCATTTTAAAAATTGATTTTTACTCCCTTTAAATTAAAGGGAGACGAAATTTGAAAGGAATAAGGTAGACAGTATTACTCTTGGGTGCCAAATAGACGCCCCGACCCCCGCTAATTAATTTTTCAAAAATTGTCCACCCAGGACATTCTTATTCCAACCCCTCCGCCCATTAATTTTCACGTAATCTCCCACCCATGACAACTTTCTCAGGATGTACTTTTTCGGGCAAGTAGAAAATGTCTTTATTAAAATATGATAATCACACTTTAGATGACGGTGGCCTTTGCGAGGCTGGAAGAAGTGTGAAGACGCAAATTACACATGTTAGCAATAATACTTCCATTGAGTAAGAGGATGAGAGGAACATTTTAAAAATCTTGTAAGCCATGTAGGAAACTGCCATGATATCGAGTAACTGGCTATTGTTTGTGTTGCATTACCTTACGTTTAAGGAGTTGCAGTTGATTCTAAACATTGCTTCTTGATTTTCTTTTTTATCATTTTCCAACCCCCCCACCCCCGTTTATTAAGTTTTGGGGATTTTCCAACCCCTCTGTTTATTCCAACGCCCCGTTTATCAGCCACCCAAGAGTAGCTGCGGTCAGACTGCCACTTTTGACCCAGCGAAACAGCGGGGTTTAGTTAGGGAATCGATTTTTTTGTGCGTGAACGCAAACCCCACTCCAGATTTGATGATGTTGCGTCTCCGTAGTAACGTCAAAAAGAGCAAAAGGGTTTCGGATTACATTCACCGTGTCAAGTGGGTAATGCATTTAGAACCCCAATGTAATTAACCAATCAGGTAGTACCCTTTGACAGATTGTTGAAAGGTTCTGGGAAAAGTCAAACTCAACACAAACTTCCCCGCCAAGTATAAACATGTTCAGAGACATCGCACGTAGAGAAAAGTGCAAGAAAGACACGATCTCACCTGGGCGTTTAGATCCTGCTGTGAGTAAAATTTTCCAGTGTGACCCCAAGCCCTGGAATAACTGAAATACTAAGAAAGATTTGACACCTCGGATTCCGAAGCGGAAAGTCCGACGCCCTGTTTATCAGGGCAATAAACGAGCATTGATTTTTTAATTTTGAAATAAACGTGTACGTTGGAGAAATGAAACTGTGCAGATGGGCACGTTCCAACTGCTATTGTCATCGACTGATAAATCTTTGCACTGAATGTTTTCTTTGCCCTTTTGAGTTATCGTAATAGGTGATCAATTTTCTATGTATTGAGAAAGGTAAAGCGGAAGGTTGTGTCATCTGAAAAAATGATGGTACAATTTCATGCAAATATACGTGACATGTTACTATTTCAAGGCAAAGGACTCGAAAAGGTAAAGAGTTCGTGTAAAAATTATAAAACGTAGCTTCAGACGGTTGCCATCAATTGATACGTCGTTCTGCATTTTGCGTTTTCCACCATTTTGTGTTATTACGATGGATGGTTGATACTTATCAGTGGGACAATTTGATACAGGACCATCGTTATTCACACTTGCTCGATCTTTGCTTTGGCAGTCGACGTTGACATCGAAACATAGCTAACCTATGTGTAAGGGGTGGCTTGCGGCAGGGGCGCTTGGCACAGACAGGAAATTATTGACGACACTTTCTATACTTTTCTATACTCAGCGTCGGGAGCACGAATTTATTGCAACAATGGCACGGAAACAAACGGGTGAATCGTACACAAGCAAAGTAACGTCGGTGTGATGATAAAAATCACGATTGGGCAAGCACTACTGCAGTTTCGTCCTCGACCTTCCCCACCCACCTCCTCCAAAATCATCGTGATATATTCGTATTTAAATCAAATTTAGAAGGTAAGCAGTTTATCCTATCGGCTATTTTATTTGTATTTGGAATTCAACATACGTGACAACTAAAAATTAGGTTTCATTAAATTGCCGATAGAGTAAACTACTTATCTTAGAAATTTTATCTAAATACGAATACATTATCGATTATCTTGGAGGGAGGGGGTACGAAATTCAGTAGCGCCGAAGGGCAAGGGGCTGCGATGATTTCTGTGATAAAAAGGGGATCTATCCAGATTTATTTTAATAGGGGATTTAAATTAGTTGGATTCATGAATAGAATTGTAAACAGACGGTGCGGGGAAGACTATTGAATTTACAATATAAATAAATAATGCTTTTTATAGCCAAAGAAAAATCACAAAATAGTGGGATAGATCGATGTAACAATTGTGCACATGTGGAAACAAATCAGCAAAATTTTACAAAATGCACTTCATAGTATGTAGAATCATATTTTTTTGTGAGAACCCAATTTACCGATTTTACCCAATTGGCCCTGAAGCATAGGAGCGCGTAATCTCACAGATAAGGCACGTGGGATGTTGATATGAAGGGGGGTATTAGGAGAAATTTCAAATAGAAAACAAATATATTTAAAAGTTTAATTCTGGGTTACTATACGTTAATAGCCCTATTCTGCTTGGGGAACTTTGCCCCCCCCCCAAAAAATTGGTCTGTCATTTATCACTGTTAAATTTGTTAGTTTTTAAATCCTCTGATTTTTACTTGATTATCCTTATTACCAAGCACCTGCATTTCATCAAGATTATTATAGCAGTTCGGCTCAAAATATACGCTTGAATAATTGGATGTACATGGTAAAGGCCCTATCAGAATGGCGTTTATATGTAGTATCATATTTCAGGAATCACATGAGCACGACCACAAGTTGCTGAGGCGAATTTAGAGAGCTTACACACCAATGTGGTACGTCGCAAAGGCCACGTCGCAAAGGCCACGCGAAACTGTGCTTTCAGACTAAAGTGGCAAATGCCACGTCGCATGTTTGGAAAACACCTGCTCAGTAGAAAGATGTATTTCTCTGAGAAAGACAATGTTATTGCTCTTTTGAGTCTGATAGTTGGTAGGAGAAAACGTAAAAGGAGATGGTGGGTACATCTCACATCAGACAGGGAATGTCGATTTGCACAGCGATTTTATAGTCAGAAGGGGCCTTAAAAAGTCCTTCGTGATTTAGCGGCCATTGTGAAGCCTTACTTACAGAGGTAGGATACTAATACCGCGGGTGAATTGGGGGTAAGGAACGACCAGTACCCTTTCTAAGGTAATACGCTGTTGTACTACATAGATTCTTAAGTAGAAAAGACGTATTATAACCTACGTCTGTTCGGAATTCGCTATGTCATTGCATCATTTTGCAGTTGTTTATCGTATAGAGTGGCCGGGACCATTTGAAGGGCAAGTGATATTTCGTAAGCATACCTAAATTGAATTTAAAACATATATCAACTGAGTAAATTATACAATATCATCTATTTAAACAGAAATTGCGCTTTATAAAGGGAATGTTCATCGAGGAAAGTGACCAGATTGTTCTGTGTTGTGAGTACTATTCCCATATTTGGTAACCCCCAACCCTGAACGTAAATCATATGATGATTGTGCAATAGCATATGTAAGTTGTCTGATTCGCGACGATATCGCGCGGGAAGCCGAGTTGGACGATATCAAGAAGCAGCTTGCCGAAGCGCAGGATTTCGATATCGAGCGAGAGATCGAGCAAACTATCGATCCCACCGGTGAAATGACCAATACGATCCAGGAAATGGCAGAACCGGTCGACGAAGCGAAATTGTTGGCGGAAGGGTCCGCGAAGTCCGTTGAACAAGACGACGGTGATGCGGAGGCTTTACCTGATGCGCCACGGGCAACGGGCAGTTAACCGATGGCGGAGAGCGGGCAAGAAGAAGGCAAAATGCCGCTGCTCGAGCATCTGGTCGAATTGCGGACCAGGCTCATGTGGTCGGTGGGCGCTTTCGTTCTCTGCTTTATCGTCTCCTTCTATTTCGCCGGCCCCATATTCAATTTCCTCGTCCAACCGCTGGCCGATCTGTGGGAAGGGGAGGAGGCCCGCCGCCTGATCTATACGGCGCTGACCGAGAAATTCTTCACCGAGATCAAAATCGCGTTCTTCGTCGGCGCGTTCGTGTCCTTTCCGATCATCGCAAACCAATTTTGGATTTTTGTCGCGCCAGGCCTCTATAAGAACGAAAAAAAGGCCTTGCTGCCCTTCATCATTGCGACCCCCGTGCTGTTCTTCCTCGGCGGCGCCTTCGTCTATTACTTCGTCCTGCCCGTCGCGTGGAACTTCTTTGCCGGTTTCGAGCAGTCCGCGACGGAAGGGCCCTTGGCGATCCAATTGGAGCCCAAGGTCAACGAATATCTGTCGCTGGTCATGCGGCTGGTGTTCGCCTTCGGTCTCAGTTTTGAACTGCCCGTCATACTGACCCTGTTGACGAAGGTGGGCATCATCAGCACGGCGGGGATGCGGAAGAACCGCCGCTATGCGATCGTCATCGCCTTCATCGCCGCCGCGATCCTGACGCCACCCGATCCGATCAGCCAACTCGGCCTCGCGATCCCGATCATCCTGCTGTACGAAATCTCGATCCTTTGCGCGCGGTTGATAGAAAAGAAGCGGAGTGAGGCGGAACAAGAAGCCGAAGCGGCCGAAATCTGATCGATTACTTGCCGGTCCGCGCGTAATTCTGGACCGCTACTTATCCTTAACTTATAAAGCTTCTGAATTCATGAGGGATTCCGATGCACGACTTACGGATGATCCGGGAAGCGCCGGATCGATTTGACCAGGGGTTGGAACGTCGTGGCTTGGCGCCACTGTCGGCGCATGTCCTCGACCTGGATCGTCGCCGTCGTGCCGCGCAGACGGCCTTGCAGGAGATGCTGACCCGGCGCAACGCGGTTTCCAAGCAGGTTGGCCAGGCGAAGCGCAACGGTGAGGACGCCGACGCGCTGATCGCAGAAGTTCAGAATCTGAAGGACGGGATCGCGCAAAACGAAACGGCTGAAAAGCAATTGGACGCGGAGCTCCTTGAATTGCTGGAAGGCCTGCCCAACCTGCCGGCGGACGATATTCCAGACGGCGACAGCGAAGACGACAATCGCGAAGTGCGGGTGCAGGGCAAAAAGACGACATTCGATTTCGAGCCGAAGGAGCATTTCGACATTGGCGAGGCGCTGGGCCAGATGGATTTCGGTGCGGCGGCGCGGCTGTCCGGCGCGCGGTTCGTCGTGTTGCGCGGTGCGCTGGCGCGGCTCGAGCGAGCCTTGGCGGCCTTCATGCTGGACCTGCACACGCAGGAGCACGGCTTCAACGAGATCGTGACCCCGGTCCTGGTCCGCGAAGAAGCGTTGGGTGTGGAGATAAAATTCCCAGTGCTTGTAAAAAAATTGAATCGCATCTAGCGCCAGGTGTACTATAACACTTGAAAGGGCACAATGCCATCATTATTTAGAAGACCGTAGATCTAATAACCGTTACTAATCATGGGTCCAACGTCACCATCGGGATTCGAACGTACGACCATTGGGTCACGAGCCGAACGCTCTAACCACACTGCCATTATAGCTCTAGTGATAACGCCTTTGTCAAGCTGTGCGCTGTAATAGTCTGATTGGTGTTTTAGGGTCTTTGTTCGGGTGGGGTAGGGGTGGGGGTAGGTGGCAACTAGAGTCTTTATGGGGCAGCTTAGAGTTTATTGGTGTTGCGGAGGCAGTAGTTTTGGTAGGCGATTAGGAAGGTATTAATAGTCGCGGTAGAAATAGTTGTTGAGGGGACTGAAGGTAGTGATTGTTGATATTATGGTAGTTATTTGATTCCTAGATGTTGTAGTGTTGTTTGTCGTAATAGTAGATACAGTCATGATAATCACGGCGTTGGTGGTTGCGGTGGTAGTAGATGTGATGGTGGTTGCGGTAGTAGTAGTTGTGATGGTGGTTGCGGTAGTAGTAGATATGATGGTGGTTGCAGTAACAGTAGATGTGATAGTAGTTGCAGTAGTAGTAGATGTAATGTTGGTTGCAGTGGTAGTAGATATGATGGTGATTGCTGTGGTAGTAGATGTAATGGTGGTTGCAGTGGTAGTAAATGTGATGGTGGCTTCAGTGGTCGTAAATGTAATGGTGTTTGCAGTGGTAGTAGATGTAATGGGGGTTGCAGTGGTAGTAGATGTGATGGTGGTTAAAGTGACAGTAGATGTGATAGTAGTTGCAGTAGTAGTAGATGTAATGTTGGTTGCAGTGGTAGTAGATATGATGGTGATTGCTGTGGTAGTAGATGTAATAGGGGTTGCAGTGTTAGTAAATGTAATGGTGGCTTCAGTGGTCGTAAATGTAATGGTGGTTGCAGTGGTAGTAGATGTGATGGTGGTTGCGGTAGTAGTAGATATGATGGTGGTTGCAGTGACAGTAGATGTAATGGTCCCAGTTGTGGCATGTTATCGTCGTCTTTGAAGTAGCCACTAAAATGGCAGATACAGGATCATTTCTTTAAGTTGCTAGGAGACTTGATTCAAAACTAAACTGCAGGTGTTTCTACACCGTTATTTTATAATCACCATATTTCAAAATAGCACAGTATAATCGGATGGATTCGTCATCAGATTCAAGAAAAAGACCTTTGCATCTTTGGTTTTTATTTTAGTACGGTTGGGTGACGGCTATTATCCTTCACAGGTCCACAGAGTGCAACATAAAGCTAACGCCATGGATGTTTTTCACTAAGTGTCCGCTTCATTCTTGCTCTTTTTCAGTTAATTATTGTTATAAAATTCTTAATTAGTTAGTGAAGGGAACATGCACGTTTCTATCTCTTGCAACATTCTTTTGCGTGATTTTACAGTGAGCGATATAGTATTGCGGCCTGACCTTTTGGAGCAGGTTCGCTCTAAGCTTTCTTTGCTGTTAGAATTCTCAATTGTGAAGTTGTCATATAAGTACGTCTAGATGTTTTTTTATTCAGCGGATGGAGGAACAAGCTGCACAACTGTCCAGTAAAGACCAGGTGCTGTCCACCGAAATTCATTCGATTTCGAAAGAGAAAGAAGAACTAGCAACGGCTATGAAGATTCATGAAGAAGCACAGAAGCAAAAGGTATGAAAAAGAAAAAGAAAAAGAAAAAGAAAAAGAAAAAGAAAAAGAAAAAGAAAAAGAAAAAGAAAAAAAGAAAAAGAAGGAGGAGAAGAAGAAGAAGAAGAAGAAGAAGAAGAAGAAGAAGAAGAAGAAGAAGAAGAGGAAGGACAAGAAGAGGAAGGGCAAGAACAGGAAGGACAAGAACAGGAAGGACAAGAACAGGAAGGACAAGAACTGGAAGGGCAAGAACAGGAAGGACAAGAACAAGATGAAGAGGAAGAAGAGGAAGGAGATATTTTGATTGCCGGATTTAAGTGAGGAATGTTCTGGAAGATCTCCGAGATCAGGGATCGAACTTGGTAATGTAAGACAGGAATTCTTTATGCTTTTCATTTGACAACCAAACATCATAAAGACAGACACCAATTGGCTTTCAGTACTTTGAGGATGGAAGAATTATCTCTGGAAACGTAGTTCAGAAAGACTACAACTTATGACATAATTAACTCTATCGTCTGTGGCAATTACTGAGTGAGCGTGTGATGCAATAGTTTTAAGAAAAAATGTTCCTCTCCAACAAATAAGTTCTGCTCACCTCTTAGAAGATACTCATGGATATTCTCGATAATTATGTCTCTCGCTCGACATGACAATATTTCACCAAGGACAAACCTACAAATACATCATTCAGGACATCATTAGAAGGTGGAAATAAAAAGACATTTATCAGAACTTCTGGCATCAAAACGAATATCTTAATCAAATAACTTGGCAAATGATATGGCTTTCGCTTTCACCAATTCTCGATAAATCGACTCTGGTTCTAAATATGAGAATCACTAACGTTTCGAGGGCATCGTTATGATATGTTGCAACTTAGAGGCTTTTGTATTGTACAAGCAAACCATAAACTAGCACAATGATATCTGTACAGGGACAAAATATAACATCAAAATATAAAATCAAAATACAAAATACAAAATACAAATAAAAAAATCAAAATATAAAATACAAAGCACAAAATCAAAATATAACATACATAATTCAAACAAAAATACAAAATACAAATCACAATACAAAATACAAAATACAAAATCAAAATACGAAAATACAAATTTGTAAAGACAATTAAAAAGTACACATATTCTTCTAAAAAGGAGTTGTTACAATGACTTGGATTAGTGCCCTTTAAATGAGCGCTTTTCTCAAAGCCGAAATACTAAATAGGCTCCCGGGCGCTTAATCAAGTCCTTACGGTAACTCAAGACGCCTTATCATGTAAAAGAGTATCGACGACTTCCAGTAATAAGAGGAATATCACTTATGAGCACCAAAAGAAAGAAAATGGATTATTGCTGCATTAGCATCAAAATTATAACTAGCTCGTTTAGATATTCAGAAAAAACTGTAATGCGTTTTCCTGTTCTTTGCGAATTTTTTTGTCAAGAATGACATTTTTATACTGTAAAAGTAAGATGATCTTAACGTAGTATCTTAAAATAGACCTTAAAATAGTGAGAATTCACTGTGTTACAGCTGCGCTAATAAGTAGATCCAGAAAAGGTGTCCATAGCCTGCAATAGCTAGTCATGATTCGTTACTCCAGTATTCCCCATATATGCAAGTCCAGAATTTCCAATAAATTAGTCTATAGTCACTTTTAGCCTCTACTCTTTCCAGCCATAACAAATTCGCAACATTTGGCTTGAGTCACTGACACGGCCATTCTCAATAACTATTAGTATTATGGTTGACTTATTACGTAGAAAAATATTTAGGACTATGCCCTGAGTATTGGGTGTTTGGAAAAGGATGACACAAGAATGGTTAGGTTGATATGTAACATTAGCATGAGAGACAGGGAGAACTCAGATTATATAGCTAAAAAGCAGACTGTATTTAAAAATGTATATATTTGGATGTTATTCTGATTAGGAGGTTGAGATTGTTTTGGTTATTTGAAGAGAATGTTGCAGGATAACTGGGTGTGGAAGCTTAGAGATTAAAGGACGGTATATGTATTACACTTTATTTCCTACAGATGACTCTTGCCAAGCCTTTTTTAAACCGAAAACATAACAAGGTAACTCAAGCTGCACAGCTCCTTTCCATGAAATCATCCTGTACTTTGGCATTACCTTGAACACTTCTCCTGCTTCTGTAAAACAGAAACCACATTATCCAATGTTTCATACTTCTGTTTTCCTGCCAAAACATTAGTACAGTCTTGTTCCTAGTTTTGTTTGTGTTTTTGCTGTAAGACTACTCACTTTTCAAATTCTAAAGGTTGGCCAGCACATTCTGCATGCTGCAGTTATTGGAAAAAGACATTTTTCAGTTCAAAAGACCATACTATTCATGCAGACAAGGATTTAAATTCTACCAAGGACTTGCCCACTAGTTATGTCCTCCTTTGAGAGGCTGTTTCTTCACACCTGCACACATCTGTACTACACAGTTTTCATTTCTATATCCACTTCACGCTCTCAGTTTCTTTCTTGCTTGGTTGATTCTGGTGCTGAAATTTCCATTTTACCTGCTCAAACGGTTTTCCTTTTATTATCTAATAACAAAGTACTGTATGATGTCCCTGAACTGAACTCGGTGCTGTCACTAAAACACTGTTATTGATGCTTTTCCCTTGCCTAATGCTAATAAGCTGTTTTCTCATGCTAATGGTGTCTAATTCTTTTCCAAGCTTGGTTTAAAGTCTGCTTATCATCAGCTTCTCCTCCGTCCAGAGTGCAGTGATATCACAGCATTCATAGCTCATGATGGCTTATTTCATTAAGTACTTCGGGGTAGCTTATGTGCCTGCTTGCTTACCAGCAGCTCATGCAAGAAATCCCTCATGATATTCCCATGTTCATCTTAATTTCTTCTGCTTCAGAACATGCTACTAATTCACAGCAAGTTGTGGACAATTTCAAAAAGTTAAATGTTACTCTTAACCATGATAAGTGTGTTTTCAACCTGACACAATTATTTTTTTCATTCCCGTTCAATTGCTTGTAATGGTATTTCCCCTGAAATGTCTACAGCCCATGCTATTTTGATGTCCCTATGCCAACCATTGCTCAGCAGTTTCAATCTTGTTTGGGTCTTGTGCTTGGTATACCAGTTATCAGCCCAATTTGGCATCTTGTTGAGCCTATGCTACAATTAGTTCATAAGGGATACACCTTTTCTATGGTCACCAGCTACCCAAGCTAGTTGTGACCAGGCCAAACAATTTAGTGTTAACAGCCATGTGCCTAATCCTATTGATACAAGTTGTTCTACCATTGTCACTGTTGATCTGTCACCCCATGGTTTAGGCCCCTATCCTTCACAGTTTTCTGTTGAGGGCATTGAGCCAACGGTGGCATTTGGTTCATGTACTCTGTCACCAGCTGAAAGTAATTATTCCACTTGTGAAAAGAGGTGCTTTCTTGCCTGGGCTGTTGTGAAGTGAGTGGCACATTTTCCTCTGGGGCCATCCATTCTTCATACTGACCATTAGGATCTTTGCAAACCAACCAAACAACCCTATATTTATTCAGAATGACAAAATCAAAATTTATCGGGGAACTTTGGTAGGGGGGCCGTTGTCTACGTAAACCCCTGATACTGATCATGCCCTTCTGCAAAAAGGAAGGATACCACTTATAAAACATGTCTTTTCAACAATAGAGAGATGGGATAATCCCTTCAATCCAATATACCTTTTGCATCCTCTAGATTGGCATTGGCCATAAAGCTTACAAATTCATCCCTACTTTACTTTACATAAGTTTGACCACTACAAAATTGTTACAACTGGACCGCCTGTAATATCTCTCTTAGATATATATATATATATATATTAGTATGTCAGATGCACATATGTCCTAACGAAGAAAACAACTCTTAAAGAAGACGCTATTGATACTGATCCTTGTTCCTATTTCTACCTTTGCATTCACTCTGATTCTTCCATCTCTCTCATTCATATTTCAACACCTAGTTCTCTAGTATTTGGAACTAGTCAAGATAATCGCATTACTACAGGACCCACCAGTTTTCATCTTTCCTTGTTATAGCTCACTAGACATACTAACATTCCGCATCATATATTGCTTGCAAAAGGAAACAGCAACTCGAATACAAGATATCCCTTTCCCGTATCCCCAATCCTCCAAATATTACGAATGGACCCATCAGACTCTCTCTATCTTTGATGAAGATAAGTAGACACACTAACCTCTCCCGTCATATATTGTTTGACAATAGTAAACAGCAACTCGAATACATGGCAGCAGACTCCCATGTCCTTTTATCTCTGTAAGCTGAATATATTTTGCGTAAACTGGCATCGGTAAAGTATGATATTTAATTACGGAAGCTTGTTTTGATCCTCTGAAAACCTGAATAAAAAATGAAATGTTCTCATAAATATTGAGTTCAATTCAGGCAGAACAAGTAAGGCCTGTGGTTTATAGTAACTGACTCTCCTTGGAATTGACTTTCATTGAGCGAAAATAGCCGTACAAAAACTAGTATTACTATTAGTAAAACTATTACTAGTATTACTATAGTAAAACTATTTTTAAATTGCTGCCAGTGGTTTTAGTGATTGTCAAAATTGAACAATTTTTGCAAAATTGGCCAAGGCGCGCGCCTTGGACAAAATCTGGTTTTAGGATCACTATCTTGTAGTTTACTTTTGAGTAGTACTTTTGAATGTGTTCCTATATATCATCATACATCATTAAGCGGTTTGCATAATTTCATTTCAGGCCGTTATGAGAGGAATACAGGACACACAGTGTCAGTAACTGTTATTAGTGTAACTTTCCTAACTTTTATCTAGCAAACTCTTAGTAAAAATAATGGCTGTCATTGCTCGTGGTATAGTCACCTGACCCTAATGAAAACGTTGACCATATAAAGGGAAAATTTTTAAATTGCTATAACTATGATTCATGAAACAATATATATTTGGTAGAATAATGTAAAATTGGATTCTAAATATATTTGAAGCACTTTAATGTTAATTAAGGCGTAATTAATACTAATTAGGCGAAATTATCTCTTAGTAAGACGTCATAATTGGATTCTTAACTTTTTAACTAATTTTTAGCTAAAAATCAAACAGAACTACCCTAAATATATAAAGGGGTTAATTCAGATTCCAAATAGGTACAACCATATGTAATAGTCAAATAAAAGCTCATTTCTTGAGACGTTATAGACGTATTTGAGGTTGATTTGCTGCAATGGTTGACACTTCTAATAGCCAAAAAGGTTAATGACAAATGCAATAGACAAACAAATTGGATAGGTGTGGCAAAACGAGCTCAACTCTTAACCTACAGATGTTGACCAAGAAATAGGGTACTCAACTTCTTTGGGAAAACGTCTGCAACTCACAAAATGTTATGTAGCTTACAGGAGGGTTCCATAAATCAGTGTTGGTTATTTAGTCGTCAATGTAGAAATTTGACTTTATTAATGTTTTTCGGTATCTTTTGGTACGTGGATTTTGCGTAGGTGGTGTACGTAAATTTTCAGGTAGGAGAAGTTCAGTCTTTTTGCTGCAATCTGTTTGTAAGGCTATTTATTGAAGTCTGAATCCTGGACGTTCGCATGTTACTGATCGCTACTGAGAAAACTGACGTCAAATATTAGTTTTCTATTTTGTTGTGTGTGTAAAGTGGTTCTATATTAATGGAATGGGTTCGTTCACGTATGGTCCCAGTGTAAGGTAGTAGAGTAGATTGTGACTCCTGTAGAATTCCTTTAAATTATCTAGAAAAACTACTTATTGATGTATTTACTTATCGTTTACGTCTGCACTAAGGATGGGTGTGGTTAAGTGCTGTAAGAGCTGACTTGAAAGCTCGGCGACAAGGATTCAATAGCCGCTTTGGGAAACTTTACCAATTCGCTTTAGCTGAAGCCAGATTCCACCAGGCGGAACATTCGCTAATAGACGCTAATAGATTGATGGAAGAAAAGTTCTGCTACTTTGAATTTGATTGGAAATACTGGTAACATAGAAAATTCTGGCATCAGGAAGAAGCCTCCTGGAACAGAGCATTGCTACTGCAGAGATTATCGCGCTTGTGATTCTTCGTTGAAGAATTAAAGGTTTTCTAGTTTCTCGAAATGGCTTGCTGACAGATTTGCTTGCGTGTTTTCAGATAGAGGTAGAAGGTATAGATATTTCCATTAATATTCTAAGGTTTTTATTTAAAATACCCGGCCTAACCACAGACTGCTAGAGTAGCGGCTTACCTCCTTCAGTTGACGAGCACGAGAAAACATTCTGAAGAAACAGTGGGTTTTTGAAACTACAAATAAACGTTTCGGTGAAGTCCATTGGCCCGGAGTTCAGGGTACCACAATCGCATGTACGTCTCATCAATGCAAAGTACCCTACGTGGGTTTCATTTCTTTCAATGCAGTGGCTTTTCCTGACTTTCGGAAGCTCTTTTGTTCCCTACAAATGGATTATTTCAACGGCAGCAGCCCTCTTCGTTTGCCTAGGCCATTTTGATTGTGTAAAGCATAAGAGGGAATTCACGTGAGAGTTGAAGGAGATTCCACTTTAGCGCATAGAACTTTTGCGTGTTAGTAGGATGAAACCGATAGTGAGCATAGTCGAGCCAAAGCTCAACAGAAAATTGATTATAACTGTGTTATGTTTAATACGCGGGACGCAAGTGGGAATCCGTTGACCCAAGCACTGCTGAAATTGTAACCAGGATCGTCGGAAAGATATAGCTAGATTTACTTTCGGAACATCAACAGACGTAACTACTGATATCGACTTAAAACTTGTACCAACAGAACTGTTAGAAGAAAGGTGAACACTGCCCCACTATATCCCGGAAAATGCTTCTTTTCTGTCGCACTGAAGTTGGGGCGATAAGAAGCTACTAATGCAGGTACTATGGTAAAAGCAGAAAAATGAAAACAGAATAATTCTACATTAAAAGATGTGAGAGCCCTGTATAACGTATTTATTTAATCCTGGCGACGCCCCTCAATTTGTGCTACCGGGCAGAGAAGCAAGCCATGAAGCAGGCTCAACTGCCCAGTAGGACCGCCTTTCGCAGATTATAGAAAGCATCTGTCACCAATAAGAACAGATACTACATCCATTCCTTGCCAAAAGGCAGAAAAGCGAATCCGTGGCCCACCCTTTATATCTTCTCTTCTCGATGATACAATCGAATTACAGTGCACCCTTTATTATCAGAAACTCGATTATTTAAAGGCCAAAATTTGCGGTATGATTAAGCCCTGTCTAAAGCAATCCTCGATTTTGGTGGAGGTGTAGGAACCCACGCAGGATTTTGCAATAAGCTAAGATCATATACAATTATTGACAACCAAGTTTTAATAATTGCTTAAACGACGGTCAACACAACACGGATATAGAAAGATACTTTGTGGTCAATAAATGTATGCCAATCCCGCACAAATGGAATATGCATGAAAAGCTTACAACTTTAATCTGAAAGATGATACGAACGCAATGTTAACTAAATGTGACGAGGAGTTAACCTTAATGTGGTACATGGGAAGCTCCCTTTTTACGGCTTTATGGGTAAAATCCCACACAGGTTCCTACAAAGTTTTGCTTGTCTTTGGTCGAGGGCTTATATAACCAGCAGACATCACTATGCGTAAATCAATTAATGGCTAATGATGTAACCCTGATTTTAAAGAAAATGAACCACGATACATTGCAAACCTACATAAGGAATAGACCTCTAAATTGTTAGTTAATAGTTAGTAAAGTTGTTAATTAATATCATGTTCAAGTTAAGAGGGAGCGTTACAGTCAATCACATAGTAAAAGAGTGCTGAACATAACGTATTGAAGACGGTCATCATATGATCTCATACGGCAATTATGCTTATTATGGGTCAAAACACCATATGACACCATGAGAGAGCAGAAAAAAACATAGTAAGACAAAAATGTAAAAATACTATCCTTGACTATCCCAATTTATGTGGTATCCGAACGGCCTCTTCCTGATAATTTCATTTAATAGGGTACAGACTTCTAATTTACAAAAATGAAATTTTGTACCTATTATTATTAATACAACTTTCCACCCTCACGTTGAGTGTTACAGCCTTGTGTCAGAGTAAAAATATTCTGGGGACGGAAAAATTGGATGTAGAAACTGTTGATCGCGATAAAAAAAGTACCTTCAAAACCCTTTAGAACTGTTCACTTGCAATCACTGCACGTGAAAAACATATACACAGTGGCGATTTACAAACAGTAATACTTTAAACTCGATATTTCAGAAACTTGTACATTTCATAAATTTTGCTTTTCACATCAACAATCTAGGTCACCCATTATCAGACCTCAAGACGTTGGGGGTAGCATACAAGCTGCATATCAATATGAGACAAATGTACAATAAGTAGGGCATTGCAAAACAGTTTACAAATGACGACCTTAAAAGTAGTCCAAACTGGCAAGACAAAGCGGGTCCTACTTGCTTCAACAGAGTGCAGTATTGTGACTCGCATGCAACGAATAAACCAAGACATAATTCCAACAACTTGTTTTCTCTTTCGTAGGGGGGCGGGGGGCGGGGCATCCTTTTTAGTAGTAACAATCAAATTGTCAGCGGTTTCTTACTCAAAAACTTATCCACATTATATTGGCATATTTGTCCTATAGGGATACAGATTAAAACTTGACAACAGAAGAGGTGAGGACTCCATTTTCAGCAAATATTTCATACCCTGGCTGGATGCAGGCAGTACAGAGAAAAATGGGAGAAGTTATGGAGACAGCAGCAGCATGACTATTTGATGAAAAAATTCTAATGATGATGATGATAATGATGATGATGATAAAAACAATAATGTGAATGGTAATGATGATGATTATAATGATAAAAACAATGATGGTGATGATGATGATAATGATGATGATGATAATGATGATGATGATAAAAACAAAAATGATAATGATGATGATAATGATGATAATGATAATGATGATTATAATGATAAAAACAATGATGGTGATGATGATGATGATAATGATGATGATGATGATGATGATGATGATGATCATGATGATCATGATGATCATGATGATGAAATCTGCCAACAAAATTTTAGTCTGCCCCTAATTATTGGACACCTATCTCACAGATAAAATTCCGGGAATGAGCCAAGCTGACTACAAGCCTAGTGGCAAAAAGCTGCATTGGGAATCTTGGGTCAAATCAAATGTTAACCTATACTCATCAATCAGTGTGGCACGAAAGAAAGTTGCACATGTACACACTTTGAGAATGATAAAGAAAACAAAATTATCAGAAATCCATCTGTACTTCCCAGTTATACATGCAATAAGCCTTCATTGATCACTCTGAACAAGTTATTGCTGTCAAAGAAAATTACATTCATCCTTGGCTATAGTTCCTTCTTAAATGCCAACCAGGCACCCAGCATCAAGGACCCTCCTGGTTTTGCACATTTTACCTTAATTCATTAGACTAACAGTGGGGCCTTATGAATTATGTTTTTCGAGAAATTAAGGCCTCTGTCTCTAAGAAGTCTTAAACCCTGCAGTTTGATTACCAGTGCATTATAAAATTTACATTGGCAGCTTTGGGTTTGACAAAGTAAATGCACACTGAAATAGCATGGCATGTTGATACTCCTACATACTTGTGATAATGATAAAAGGTAGTGAAAAAGAAAAACTTGTAAAAGTATTTAAATTTTCTCCTAAGAGCAGTCTTTACAAATACTGACCAAATTAAAATGGCAGCTCCTTAGCCATTGCAGAGCCCTTTATGATCTCTAGTTGCTCCATAGGATCAAATATAACAAGGTCAACATAACATTTCCATCATTAGTTATTAAGTTCCCTTACCACCAGCAAAAATCTCTACATTTCCAGGCATTATATTTTAAGGCATTCAAGTATAGTTCTACCCAAGAGCCATAAGACCATGGAAAATTCAACCTAATTCACTATTAAAGACCGATAGTCTGGAGAGCTATGAGTCCAAAAGTTCTGCCTGGATGTTTCCCTGAACCCAAAAAAGGTGGCATATACATGGACTCTAAATTAATCAAGCCTGCAAAATGTTTTTAACTAACTGCAAAAGATTTTCTAAAAATCATCTGTATATAAGTTACCAAAGCACCTTTGCCGTCACATGCGAAGTCCATTATGTTTACAACATTTGGTACCAATACACTTTTGGTACATCTAATATGCTGGAAGTCGTAGTGTGATATGAGCACTGCTTTGGTGGGAGACTACTGAGAAATTCTCTCGGCCAAGTCATTAGTCCATTACTAGGATTATGCAGTACTAGAACAGTTACAATTTTATACTAGATATGGGCTACAAATATTAATTAGTTGTTATGATGTTACTTCTGAATAGCAAAAGTATTGTTCTTACAAAAATGATTTTTTTACTTACTTTATGCCTACGGATGGATGGATGGATCTATCCAATGGCATAAGTAGATCTAAAAACATGGCTTTGCCTTTCCATACTGTGGCCTGTTAATCGGATATTAACAGGCCACAGTATGGAAAAAACAGATAAAAATATACACAATTTATGGAGGAACACCTATCTACATTGTCTTGTGTATATATCCACAATGCATATTTATTAATTTTAATACGTTAAATTTTTTATTTTAGCATACGAAAGCTGTGAGGAGGCTTATATGTGGAACTATTTTGCAGATGTAAATGCCCTTATTAGACCTCGTTTCATATTCCAGGAAATGATTGTCAGGTGTACTCGTTCTGGCGACAATGTTATAACGACTCCCATTGCTAATACGCGTTTGACTCAGACTATACAGGACAGTGCACCAGGAGTGCAACACTATTCCTACATACGTCATACCTCTATAGGTAAGTTCTGCAAGCCCTCTTTAATTTGTGTTGTGTTGACCACAAAAGAATTGTGTCTGTATAATGACTGTAATGAAATGTTTTAAGATACGGTGGCAGATTCAAGAGGAAACCTCTAAGCCATCGCATCTTTACAAAAATAATTCTACTTAACTGTCGCTTTGTTTCAAAACAATTAGGAATGACGATTCTCTTAACCCTATCTAACATTGGGGGGAGGTGCTAGCAGGCCCGCTGCTCCATATTTCTGTACATAACTTTTTAGCTATTTCACGTATGCTCGTGCAATTTTGAGTCAAAATCTTTCAACAATTACTTAGTGCAAGTGTAATTTGTATTTTATAAGACATGAAATTTTCCTGTCAGTTTTTACTGTATTCTTTTTCTTTGGGAAACTTTAACTGGAAACATGCCAAGGGGCAGACCATACAGACAGTGCCGGTTTGTTGCAAGAGGGAGCCCTGTGCCATAAAGTTATTTGGGGGCCTTTATTCAGTTCTTGCAAAAATACGTCAAAATTTTTTTGTTCCAGTGAGCTGCGCGGGGCCCCCAATTTCCATCTTAGGTGCGGGGGCATGTGCCACGACACAGTCGGCACCCCCCAAAAAAACCGAAACTGCATACAGAACGTATGAACGTCAAAGGATTCAAGCGTCCCTTAGGAAAATTTCGCCACAGTCATGAATGACAGAAAACAATAGAAACATCATGTCATGTCAATATGATCGAGGTTGATGAATAATGAATGAATGAATAAATTTTCTTCACAACTGAAAACGGTTGTCATTGTATTGAGCTTTTAATACAGTAGTATCATTATGCAAGTTTTGAATATAAGTATATAAGCTTTTCTGTGTCAGTTATATACTAAGTTTAAATTTTGCTGGAGGGGTCTCAGCACAAAATTAGTCACTTGGGAGTACAACTCATCACAGCTAGTGGAAGGTATTAATCCATAAACTAATGAACTGCAAGACTGCTACGTCGCTCCATAGTTATGCCAGTTTTTTCCAACAAAATAAAGAGAATAAGTTGCTAAAATCACAAATATGTTTGCGCAGAAAATTATGATTTCGGTCTTATGTGTAGCTCGTGACCCATTTGAGTTTCTTGACATGTTATTTTGTTTTCCCTCGTTTATTAATAGCCTCGTTTTAATTGTTTAATGAGCGTAAAACTTTTGAAAACAGAATCGACGGAAAAGACGAGAAAAGAATATGAATATGAAGTATGCAGAGCTTTTACTTAAAGTTTCACTCCCAGTTCCTTCCCTTACAATCAATTGCAGGACCCATCACTATACGGATGGCCCAATCGTCGACCATAAACAAAGCATTTTCAAACTGTTTAAGGTAAATATTTTATCATCGAGAAGAGAGGATTTGAAATGCCATCCGCAGAAAGAACACCGGAGAAATAGAAATGTGTCGCCACCAAGTAAAGCGTGGGTGACGGGTCCGTTCCCCGGGCGGTGACGTATTTACTATTTCTATGGTATTCTTTTCGTGGTAAATATTTCAACTCATGATCAAGTTCAAGATGCAGTACTATTAGTAGATTTGCGTTACCGTGGTCTTGCTGATATTATAGATACAAGTTTATGATACATACTTTTGCGTGAATGATTCCAGTGAGATACCGTTTATATTATGGTTTTAATGAAACAATAGTACAGCTAGTAATAACTATGATGCAAGGAGAATAAACTATTGAAGTAAAGTAGTAATAATACGGAGAAGGCTGTATTAGTTGTTTTGTTGGTTTATTTAAACAGAAAGCGGCTTCTTTTAGATCCCCTAATAAGTTTTTTATCATAAATTAAAAGAACACAAGTAACGTATCTGCTTCTCTCAGAAGAGCAAAACTATCATTAAGTGTAGGTTTATAACTACTAATTTGATTATTTTGACACCCTATGATTAGACGCATGATTTGACAATTTTTAAGAAATAGCAGCATAAGTGAGCTGTAACAGTTTATTCTCAAAGAAATAGTCTGCAAGAAAAACAGCACATCAGGAGAATATCAGGAATTATCAGAATCACAGAAACCTTCACCCATGTGAAACTGTTCACATCGCAATGAACACGGTTAAAGGAGATCACAAATCGAGCTTCTGAGAGCGACCGTCACGTAAGGCCCCTTCAAGGTTGTTATGTTCCAGTTGAGGTTGCCAGAGGGCATGTTTTAGCTGTGATCTTACCAAATTACTACATTCCATCAAAACTGTTACCTTACTTCTAACGTCCCATTTCTAATACAAATGAAAAAAGCCAAAGGTCTACACTACATATTTCTTTCAAAAGACTTATTTCCACATAACAATTGAGGGTTAATTTTATGGACGTGTATTTTCACAAATTTACTAAATTTCATTGGTTCCCTTTCCTAGAAGCATAATAGGCTCATGGCATAAGCAAATACTCTGTAAAGTTTATTCTGCCCTTTTTTGCTTTGAATATTCATATAAAACGTTCAATCTGACGAGGAAAACAACGAAGAGTTCAGGTCATATGTAATTCTGGAGTTATGTATAATGATATATACATACAATTAAAATGTAAATCTAAATTACGAAATACATTAAAAACTATCTAAAATAGCATTAAACCCTTGAAGAGGGTTTAATTTTTTTTAAAAAAACCCTTCAAACACATCTTTGGCGCAGATGCAGTCGGGAACGGTTGTATGTATAAGAGCGTAAAAACCTTCTTGACATCATTGAGGCTAGAAAAGGAGTCGTGCGTCTTAAAAAATGAAGGACGAAATTTTTATTTGAAAACTCTTTACATTTAAAATTGATAAAATATGTATTGTAAAGAATTAAAAAAGTTTCACAATAAAAACATTCCGTTTTGTTTAGAAAACCATGATATAGTTTTCTTCATAATTTTAGTTAAACATGCATGTGGCCAGTGCGTGTAGTTGTTGATCCTCATCATTAATGTTTGCGTTTTAATGTTGGTTTGGTGTACGGGCTAGGCGTAAGCCTATGCGTCAAAGTTGACTAATGTCTTCTTTGCGTACGTCACCATTTCTCCAGGGAAGGTGGCAAGCCATTCCAAGGCTCCTTGGTCTTTGAAACTCGAGGTGGTTGTTTCCTTTTAGGAGTAGATGCTTGGCGAATATACGATGGTACATGCTGCTTCATTCGGTTAACCAACCTCAAAGTCGTGCGGCCAATGTAGCCAGCCTCACACTGGCAGCCTTCTACAGAAGAGTTGTTCTTTTAATGTGTAGTTTGTTTCAATTTAAAATAAATATGAAAAGGTGACACAAGTCACTGCTGCTTTGTGGGAAAAAGGCTTACATTATTGAAGACAGTATATATTAATTCTCTTCGTAAAAGACAATGGGTAATTTCCAGCAAAATTAATAAAAAGTGACTAAAGTGTTAGCAATGAAATGAGATCTATTGTATTTAAATACCCTATATCTATAGTCCAAAACTGCAAAGCAGTCAGATATGATTTCTAACATTAGACACAACATAGCATGTGAAAGTTTAGCATTATATAGAGATCTGTCCTGTGTGCAGGGGCAATTCGTGCTATTTAAAATGGCTAGGTGGACCCTCTATCTTACTGCAGATGGTGTCCTGATCTGTTATGGAACACAGCCAACGGTTTTTTGTGACTAGTACCCATTCAACATACTTTGTGGAGCTAAGTTTCATAAAGGGATGCCTAAGGGGCATGCAGATATCTATTTTATCACTTTTAATCACCAATATTTTCATTTATGGCAAATATAGACCTGTGATAATCTTACTTGCAATGTCTCTACGTTATTAAATGTTGAGTGGCATATAAACTAACTCCTGCTGGAAGGCAAACTGATATAAAAGAACTGCACTATCCAATTTACCAAAATGTCCCATACTCAATGCTACTTAACATATCAAGATTCAAGTCACTAAATGATGTCAAATGATAAATCCACAGTGACGCATGATTTTTTGACAAATGATCTACATTGACAGTGGAAGTTACGGATGGTGTATTTCAGTAAGCATATCACTTGTAATTTACTAAGCCCCATCTCATGGTACTAGGCACAGTTGTTCACCACATTTTATGAGCAATAGAAAATTGGTAGCTCTTAGTTGCATCAAATGTAATTCTACCAACTTTGACTGAGTTGGGGATTTGTATTGTTGTAAAATTTCCTGTAGTTGTTTTACCATTGATGGCTTTCTTACTTGCGTGCTGGTAGAAATCCTATCTAGTCTTCGGAGCTTTGTACAAGAGAGACTTTGTACCAATTACTTCCAGCTTCTTCAGAGCTTTGTTCTTGCTCCTTGGAACAACACATTTGAATTCCTTATCACAAACACATTAAATTTATACTTCATATGATGAATCTCAGCATTCACTTCAGAGAGGATTTGTTTATTACTAGTTTCAAATTTACAATTCTCTTTCCAAAGCAACATACCTTGAATGGCAACTTTTTTAGTCTCTTCTTTCATCATTCCAATGGCTTTGTCTCAAACTTGTTTTATGGTTTTTCTGAGTGATGTCAATAAAAGTACCAATTTCTTTCATTCTTTGTAAATACCTTTTTCTTAACCTCTCCTTCTCAAATTGCTCATTTTGCAACTTCAAATCCTCTTCTCTTCTCTCTGCTGAATTCCTTTCCATTCTGTGTCTTTGTGTTTTACCCAGGGCTATCTATTTAAATAGTCCTGGTTTCACCACATCAAAAGTGTTATTGCATTGCAATTGCTAAACTTCTAATTTCTCCCTATACTGCTTTGTGCATTATAAATTGTTTGAGTAACAATTTTGAGTTTAAAGGCTACTGGCAGAACACTGAGAGCCTTATTCACTTGTCTGTGTTGCATGGGCGTGTCAGTGGGGTGCAAGAACACCAGCTGCATTATTTGTTGTGATTCAAAACAGTGCGTTGTAGGTCGAGGTAGAATGGGAAACATTGTGTAGTTCTTTGTACAGGCGGAAAAGAGAATCAGAAAATTCTAACACAGATATAAATATTGTATTGGCCTTGTAATGACAGGTCAAGATATCGAAAGAAATGGAAGCGAGATTTGATTATTGGCTTCACTTGGTCTTACCTATGTTGTCAAACACAGGATATAGGGTTGAATAGCATAACGTGGGTGTATTAGTATTGTTCTGAATGAGAAATCGATGTGTGGTGTGTAGTCTTCAGTATTGCATTTTTTCTTCAGTATGTGGGCACTTTGAAGTGCTTTAATGCAGAAAACATCCAGTTTTTACAAACACGTAGAGTATCATAGAGGAGAGAGGATTTGAAATGCTAGTTATGAAAAGAACAGTAGAAAAATAGAAATTATGTCACCACCGGGGATTGAACCCGTGACCCCCTAAAAATTGAGTTCGAATTCAAAATGTTTGAACTATGTTCCTCGGGCAGGAACTCGAACCAAAAGGGTTGTCGCACAATTCCAGCCCCTGAAGCACTTAGCCATTTTACTTGGGAGCTGAAGAAGAAGGTAAGAAAGATTTCCTTGTAGATCCAAGTCTTAAAGCCGCTTGAACAACAGGGAAACAAAAATCTCAAAGATCTGTCCTGTTTCCGTATGTAACAGATATCCCCAACTTTCGTATAAATTCATCACTATGACATGACTAATTTTCAACGTAGAAAACGAGAAGATGTGATGCTACCGCTTATCGCGACGAAATTACCTCGAAATTGCTGCAAAAGTTTAGTTCTTGTGGTGTCTTCAGCCTACGTTATATAGGTTGATATAGGACGCAGGAGGAAAGCAAGGATTAGTATATAGAAGAAGATGGTCAACCGCAGTTGGAGACAACACGAATGCTCCTCTTTCCTTAGCTTCTACCACGACAGTGGTAGGGCTGGGCGCCACTCCAATCCCAAGTCAAGTTTTTGATTACTTCTCCCAGAATAGCTGGTACTCATTTCACCGACCCCGTAAGGATGGAAGGCTGAGTGAACCTTGGCACTACTGTCTCGAATCGAACTACGGTCGCTCGATTGGTAATGCAAGTCTAGTACCTCTGGACCACGGTGCCAGTTGAAGACATTTCCTGCCCTACATCGCCACTTTTGTACAGAAAATGTCTCGTACGGTCACAGCACTGAGAAATACTTCGATCGATAGATGAAAAGGCATATAACATAATTAATGTTTGTTTAAGTGTTTAAATGTCAGAGTTATTACCTGGTCAAAGTTTTACTCATCAAATACTCCTGATACAATTATATCTATTAGCTAAAGGATCTTGACGACTTAGATATAGTTTTTATTTTTCATTAGGTGTTTTCCTGTATCTTAGAAAGTTAAAAATGTTGAATTCAAAGGTATCATCCCATTTAGGCCCGTAGGCACGGGAGCTATTGTCAAATGTCTATAATTTTCCCTTACGCAGTTGCAACGTCAGCCCTTAAATTTCAGAATATTCCTCCTAAATTGAGAATGCCCCCCTCCAAATTTCTTACCCTAGCTACGGGCCTGACATCTACCACCCCCTGCACCATAGCCCCCGCCCCTGCCCAAAACAAACTACCGGTCAGCCGCCATTAACCCGTTTTGGTCGTGTACCTCAATAGATGTGTTGCTGAATGGAAGAGCCAGCATGCTCAGAACAAACATGCCAAGCTCCTTGAAATAGCTTTCCCCGATGCTTTGGGCAACATTGACCCAAAACATCTCCTTATTTCTCATATTTAGCCCACTTGCCCATTCTGTTACGTATAGATTGAAAGTAGATGACTAGATTATATTCAAACCAGTACAGTCAAACCAGATGTAAAATATGGCTAACGTGAAACAATCTGCAACAGAAGCTTTCTTGTGGTAAACTAATGTTACCACGGGAAAAACTCACTACATATAAATGTTGTTGTGACTTGCCAACAGGAATAATCATCCATTCATGTGATTAATTACATGAAACAAAAGATTACGCGGGGGTTTCCTATACACAGATTTTAGCAGACGGCACTGTGATGTACAAATGTGTGAAAACAGAAAACACCTGGAGCACAATACAGCACTACGAAAGGAGTCTGCAAAGTTAAAGAAAGTGATCTTCGAATTCAAAATTCATTTTTGTGAACCTTAATTGCAAGGAATTTTATAGACATTAAAATCTAAGTAGTTATTTTACTGAAAAGATATCTGACAATAAATTTGCCACAAATAGCCCCAAACCCGCACACCCGCCCAGGGGAAAAATACCCGCACATCTGAACAGAAAGAAGCCCAATTGGGCTTGAAAACCGCCCACCTGGCAACACTGCTGGAGACTGGCATCGTACATGATAGATTCAGCGTCTCGGTCGACCTCTTCTATTCCTCTTCTTGCTAATGCATATATCTGAATTGAAACTAATGCGTCGTCAGTGTGCTTTTACTGTTGGCCAATGAGAATACTTTCTATCTGAATTCATGCTCCCCTTTCGAAGGTGTGTGGGGTTTCGATTCTCGGCAGGATAGCAAAAGCGGAAAGTAGCGTATGGAATCGGAAGATTTCAAATCTTGCCAAAGTTGCATAACACGCCCATGGATAGAATACCATGACAACAGTTTACTCTTTAAAGTAATAGAGGAATATGTTAAACAATTAGATTTCTTTAGCGTTGGTTTTTATCAAAGGTTCAAATTACAAAGATGTGTAAGCTGTAGATAGGAATGATGATGAGAGAGTGGACAATTACGTTGACAGCGGCATGGGTATTAGCATATCATGAAAAGATCTATTTAGAGTCGTAAATACATTACCCCCTGACAACAGTCTTTAAAATTCTGTTATGGTTCTCAGTTGATGAAATTATGGTGTTGTAAGTCATCTCATTTGTTAAAGTGTGGTGGTTTTTTACAAGAAATAGTTTAATAATTATGTTTAACAAGAAGTGCTTTGTCCTTGTTGAGATTACTTCATCTCCAGCGAGGAATTATAGATTTGTGAAAAAACCTACGCGGTAACGTTTTTACAGTCTTCCTAAGCCATACATCTCGGGTACTTGAAGGATTTGTCAGATAGGAGGTCATGCCGTGGCTACTGTAGACTACTGCTTGCTGTAGAGACTCAGTAGTTACAAAGAAAATTAAAACGAACGCACATCTTAGGAGTGGTTTGGGACGCATTCAACATCTATTGGAAAATTATCGAAACAACCAGGTGCTCATCAACGTACTCTTGGGTGCCTAATAGACGCCCCCCCCCCAGCTAATTAATTTTTCAAAATTTTTCACTCCAGAGCTTGTTTTGCCAATCCCCCCCCCCCCTCACTGGCATGTTTTGTCTATTTTCCGTCCGGAACCAACGTTTTTTGGGGTTGCTAAGGACAGGGGTATTTATTTCAGCTTTTACTTGGTTTCTGCCGACCGTCTCGGAGCAGCACAGTGCTATGGTATATACCTTTCGAAAAGTGCTGTTTTCGAATTCGGCGGTTGGGCTTAACGGGGTTGGGCCTCTGTTTACATAAATTAAAGACCACGATTGTAGGTTCGAAAGACGTTGTTGAGAGAAGGTCATAAGATCCAAGCAGCTATTAAGTCAAAGAAATTAAAAACATATAAAATATGCAACAATTAGCTAGCCTCCCTATTTCACTATGACCATTTTGATCTAAAATACATAGTTTATTAAAATCAAGGGTTTTCGCCACAACTTATCTCTATCTTGCTTCTACCGAGGGATGAACTCAAATAAACCATTTGAAGTGCCGTAGATGATCAAGCCATCAGAATGACATACTATCTCAGGCAAAAAATGTACTGTCCCCAACCCCTCTTATGAATCGCAATTATCACTAGGCTAGGCCTATACCTCTCTTCATTCACAAGCAAACTCAACGCCAGAATGGCCCTTGGTTACGTGGTGGCAACAAATGCTGAGTGCAGTGTGTTTTGATAACTCTTCTACAGGTTCAGGCTTGTTACCTAAAAAGTAACTCACTCCAACAAATATTCATGTTAGTTAATTTTGTCCATCATAAATCTTGTACATTTTGCGTCATAACTCCAATAGTGTAGGCATCTATGCAGCGCCAACGCTAGAATGGCCCATGGTAACGTGGTGGTAACAAATGCTGAGCACAGTGTGTTTTGATAACTCTTCTACTGGTTAAGACTTGTTACTTAAAGAAGGACTCACTCCACCAAATATTCAAATTAGTTGATTTCAGGGTTAACAGTTTTCGTTCAGCTCTGTGTTGTTCTTAAATTGTTCTTAATGTTTTGAAAATCTAAGCCCCAGTGTTCTTACTAAGTGTGTTCTTACAAAAAAAAGGAAAAAAAGTCTCCAGTTTGCTAATCAGGTTTTGATGTGCTGAAAAATATAATCCTTTAGAGAAGCTGGGGACAAGCCTCGTGACGCAGTATTGATATGGCATGATTTTTACATTTAAACCTCTTTTTCATGCTGCAGTGTTAATGGCCTCATTTGAAGTCGTTTCACTCGAAGACTGAGGAGAATGGCCGCTTCTATGTCAAAATAAGATTTGTGTGTCTTTCAGCAGCATTGAGAAATCTTCAAGTCGCTACCTAGTGATAAATTAGCAACTCTAAACGGTCCTCTGTTCAATCGAGGCGTTAGAGTCAGATTTTGCTGATGTTAGAAGCTAAAATTGATAATTTTGATTTAAGGATCGGGGTTTGCTAAGAAAAACATAAGTGAAAATCCAGTGCTATCCAGCAATGTTTCCTGATTTTCTAGGACCTTTGCTCTATTATATCCCTTGACTACAATATTTAATAAATGATGTGTATTTTGGATATTTAAATAGTCCTTCCTTGCTTTGTGCGAAAATAACTTCGCTCTTACCGTAAATGACCAATTAAGCACCCTGGGCGCTTGTTTAAAAACAAATGTTTTTGGGTGGGCGCTTATTCGAACCTGGGCGTTTATTAAGGAAAGAAAAAACAGATAGCTAAACATACATGATCTTTCTATAGAATAAATTGATAACATAACGTTCAATCAATCAATCAATCAATACATCATCGTCCTCTGTATCATCATCTAAAAGCGTAAACTCTGGAGCTGCTGCATCCACATCTTCGTTGTCCAGACCTGGGCGCTCAGAGTTCCATGGACATAAACGTAAGGCATCCAAACATGAATTAAAATATATCTCACAAGAAACAGGGACGACAGATATGGGGCAGGTGAACACGGTCTCAGTTGCCACAATGGCCCCCAAAGTATTCTGTTAATTATGCTGAAAATTTTATTTATTCAAAATAAATAGAATGAAGATTTTGGTGTATTTGACATCACATCCTCCCCCTCTCCTGCACACCGACCCTCAGAAACAACAAGGTTTTAACACATACAGGGACATAATAATGGTACGGATATTTTTAGAATTGCATGCCGTGCATGCGCTGACGACAGTTCCCTGTTAGGTCACTTCTACTTGTAGTTGTAGTGATATTTCGATGTCCGTGCGTAGGTTTAGTATACACCTACTTACTCGAAGACTGCTTAATTCCAACTGTCAATTTTTCGAACGAAGCGTCTGTGTTGTGAGGAACACTATGACGTGTTAAGAAGTCGTAGAGGCTTGGGCCGAGCCAAGTTACAGTCACTTGTTAAACGCCTACGCAGTAGTTTAAGAGTTTCTGTAATACTAGAAAACATGTGACTTTGGAGATTCGTCGTTGTAAATCAGAGTAGGTTTTGTATTCCTACTGATTTAGTCAAGGTAATAAATCGTTATGTTGGAAGAATTACTTCTCATTGCGTCTATCTGGTATATACTTGAGCCGCACTATAATATCTGGAGGCTCCACCGAGATTAAGCTGAAGAAATGCCGAAACTACCCCAGTTTAAAGAGTCAGTCAGAGATCAGAATTTTTGGACATGGGTGCAGGAGTTTGAGGCACAAGTCAAAACTCTGAATATAGAGGAGGCCAAGTGGAAGGACATGTTGCTGTGTTTAACCAAGCAGTCGGTGTTCACAGTTCTGGGAAAGGCACTAGGAGATCAGAAAACGTTATCGTACACCGAATGCCAACACCTTTCCTGTACTAATATTTATTTTACCTTTTTTGTGTAGACGAGAGAGTTATGGTCACAAAATGTGCAAATACGACCTTTTTAAATTCGTTTCTTCATTCTATTGCGGTCATATTATGTCCATATCAGATAGGAATAATCTCATAATTGATTAAAAAGGTTACTTGGATATTTTACCTTCTACTTGATACAATAACACTCTTCCCTTTCATACTCTTTAACCATATGTCTAATATTTGATTCACTTTTGACTCTTCAAAGATAACTTATTCAAACAACGGAAAAATTGTTCTAAAGAAGTAGAAAATACAAAATTGATTATCTTATATTATGAGAATATGCGTGATATTATCTCCATTCCTTCGACATCAGATACAATACATTTTTGGGGGAGATTGTACTATGCCTTCCCTTTATTTTGATACAAAACATGTTTTCTTAGACTCAACTCAGGTGAGTTACTTCCGAAGCATTTTAGCATCCTTTGCCAAAGTGGCAGCTGGGATGATGCCATATCACACGTTTACTTCCAACGCCAGAAAGCGAGTGAAAATTCTATTTTGCATGGGTTGTATTTAAGCAACGGAAGATTTTTGAAGTATGAAATACAAAATTATTAAAATTGTCGAAGTTTCAACGACGTGTCAGAGAAGCTACGCTTATCAAACTTCATAAAACAAGGCTGAACTGGGATGGAGGTAGGTACCAGCTACCAGCGGTGTACAACCATGGAGGAATTAGGCTGGAGAGATCGCTCCAATGAAAAGACGTGACCATTTTTTAAAATCCATAATGGTAGCACACTGTCTCTTTAGCTTCTATATGTAGGTGACACAGGGTCTGAATACGTTCGTGTAAGCCCAAAATCTGAAGACCTTTGGGATTCATCACCGCTCTCCCCAGTACCAGTTGTAGTTCGACTGCGTTCTTTCCTGGTGCGACGTCGCTCCATGAAAATCTTTTCGTTTTCGATGGCGAACCTTACCTAAAAACAAGCATAAAAACCCAGATGACAACCGGCTGCTGGCGTCGATGGGAGGGAGTCAGAATACCACAGGCTAGACGCAATTATGACTCCTTATCCAACATCTAAATTGGCAACTTTCAGAAGACTTATTTGTAAATATCAACGTTCTAAACAGAAACAGACCTATCCGAAATCGGATATTTAATTTGGATCATCGAAAGACCAGGGTTGTCATTCGATTAAATAAGCTAAAATATGATACGTAGAGGTGTGCCTGCTGACGGCAATTTCCATCACTGAAATTTTCTGAAACTGAAAAGCGCAGAGGAGAATATCCTCAAATAGAATTTCCTATGCAAATGTACATCTTGGGCTCGATTGAAATATCGCGAGTTAATGTAATGATGCCATAAACAATGCATAAATCCATCTTTTTCTTTAACTTCTTTGCGCCCGAAAGTATTGATTAAACATTTTCTATCTTGGCTGACCGTTCAATGCTTAAGGCTCCTGTTCGGGGATATATTCGTGTCCTATCAACAACGGAGTTTACTGTTCAGATTTCAATCGTCCTGAGGCTCTCCTTTACAAAATAACGTCTTTATCACGTTCAGCCTCCCGAAACAGACAACTGATAATGCACGGCTATCGGCTTTTACTTCCAATAAAGTTTCAATACAGGTTTCGATATTTGTAAGCCTACTATAAGTTTGTTGTCAGCGATGAAAACCGTTACACCGCTTCAATACTCCCATATAAGCTTACGCTCAGTACATCGTTTCTACACAATTTCATCAACACTAATTGTATGATTATTGTAGCATAGATGAATAGCATCCTATCATAAGCAACTTAATCAAAAGTATCATTATACGTTACCCTGAGTAAAACAACGTTCAACGTACACATACTGTACTTAGAATACGAGCAAATTCCTAAACATGTAAAGGAAAATGATGTATATCTGAACATGCAGTTACTAAAAACACAGAAAGTAGGAGCAACTAATGATGGAAAGAGAACAGCCATCACTTTTACAATACATACCTCTCGCAGGGATACCACGCCAATGAGCCTGCCTATGGTTGTGACGTATGCGTGTGACAAATTTAGTAAGGAGAACAATTTGTGAACCTGGAAAAATAAAAATAATTTATATTCGTACTAAATCAGTGGAAACGTTTCACACAGGATACCGACGGCAACAAGATAAATAATCAAAGACATGCCCAGGGTATTTTTAATTATTTGGAGATTCTTTGGCCGCCCTAATCTTAGCCGCCAGTTATCTGTACAATTTGTGCGTGTTAGGTCTTGCCTTGCACGGTCAATAAATGTAAATTAGTCAGTACGTACAACTCCATGTAAATATAGTACCTAAAAACTAAAAACAAAAACGTTATCAGAAATACTTCAGTCTTCCTTCTCCATCAAACTCTTACTCAAAATAAGACTTCCTCACATATAGTGCCAAGATGCGTAAAATTGAGGATGGCTAAAAAATAATCCCTACGAATATCTACCACCAAGTACTATTGAACTAACTCAAAGATGCGCTTGCATAATTATTTTCATGTCTTAATCACCCTAACTTTACGTTCATGTTTTAAATGTAGTTAAAATGCCTTTCTATCGATAACTGCGATAATCATAAACTATTTATGGTGGTAAACTTTGTTTTTAAGTTTACTACAATATGTAATGATAGAGAAGAAACATTTAATAAGACCAAATTGAAAATTTAGTTAACACTTTCTCTTTGAAACTTCTCCTCTAAGAAGCGAGTTCCTTTCGCAGAGTCAATTTTTTATCAACACCCTGCGTTTAAATTAGGTCCACAACCATAATTCGCTATATCATAGTTAAGAAGAATACTTAATACAATTTGTGACATATTTTCTTCGAGACATTCAAAATTATATTTAAATTAAGCGCAGAATACTCAAAAACTAGAAAAATGGTGTTTTAACTATATAATGTAAAGAAAGCTCAACTCCCCCCCTCTTCAAAAGGTTAAAGTGTTGTCGTCCCAAAGATGTGACTTCACCTTTTTGACCTGCCTTTAAGAAATGATCCATCCTGGAATAAAAGTGACGTCATAGTCTCGTTTTCGTGTATAACATATTTGTGCTAGCACAAACCATCCTTTTCGGATGTTTTTCTTTACCGAGGGGAGTAGAGAAGATGGAGGATCAAGGAATTAAGATTTTGCTGTGTGCTACAGTTTTCGGCAATGTAATAGCTAGCACATTTGCAATGCATACATGTGGAAAAACCTCATTTACTTCTTCAACTGACACCATCACATCGCCAGGGTATCCGAAGAAGTATCCATCCAATATCTCATGCACCTACAAAATCAAGGTGTCATCGGGGATGAGGATTGAGATGACCTGGAAAGCCTTTGATGTGTACGGATACATGCCTTCATGCACTGGTGACAATGGGGGATATGTTGCAGTATACAGTGGGTAAGTTTTGAATTATTGAAACTTGATTTATTCTAGGTTCATAGTATTTTGCCATTGTTTTGATAATACGGTACAACCAGACTAGAAATTTTTAAGCCAGTCAACAACTGTGCTGTGCATGACAGAAACTGGTTCCCCTAAGCATTTGGTTCAACCAATTCATATTTGATTGGAACTCATTGAAATCTAAGGTATAGTTAATTTTATCAAATTCGTTCGAAATAACGAAGAGTCGACAACTTTCAGTGTGAATGTTCAACACTACTTGATTCGAAAGCCGCAGGTGCATGATTTGTGGGTAGATATTTTGATCAATATTGGTCACTTTTGCAATCTTTGCTCACCTGCTATAATTCCCTCATTAGAAGAATTAGATTGCTTCCGTAATGTAGTATTTTATGCTTTATTTACTACAGCAGATAAGTCGAAACTCAACGATTATTTGCCTGTTCTTGTTACTAGGTGACCTGCTCGAATTGCACGTCAACACAAATGCATTTAGCTTCCTAGATTCAAGTTCAATCCAAGAATTTGTATAGTGGATAAGTCTTTTTATTTCAGTTTTGCTTCTTAACACATCAACTTCCTTCACGAACCGAAAACTGTGTGAACACGCGAAACCACTTTTATGGTCCTTATGTTTGAGCTTGACAGACTAAAAGATCGTTAGGTAGTGTCACTGCATGTCAGAATGTGCCTTCGATCGGCCACTTACGACGTCACGAACTCTCCAGACACGTAAATTGGTACAGGTGTTTCGACAGAAAACCGCTATGTTTCACAAACACAATTATCAGATGTTTCTAGGCATAGCTTTATTTTCTAGGAATTCATAGCTGTATAGATTCATTTACAATATGGCAAGTCATTGATAACAACAAGTTTTATAACAATATAGATAATGATATGTTAGTTTTGAATAGATGATTTAATCATTTGTCTCATGAATGACTATTTATATTTTAAGTCATTAATAGTTACAGACCTTAAACTTAAATAAGGAAGGCCTTTCAAACTATAAGACAGCATCTAATAATGCCAATCTAAGGGGATAACCTAACGCTGATTGTACCCTAAGATATTTGCACTGTAAAGACCTCGTTGTCAACGCCATTAGATATTATCTCTTCTTTTATTACATCATTTTCTCACAACTATCAACTCCTTAACCGTGGGTCACGGGTCCGATCCCCAGTGGTGACATATTTTCTATTTTTCTAGTGTTCTTTTCAAAACTAACATTTCAAATCTTCTCTTCTCGATGAAAATGCCTCGTTGTAAAAACCCCCTCTTTTTGTAATAAAAGTGCATTTGAAGTACAGTCTTAATGTCTCATAGTTTTCAGTTTGATATAACTACCTAAAGCTCGTTTCTTGTATTTATTGCCATCGGTAAATAGAAAGGTCACATCTCCTTCTGCACCAAATTATTTTTAAGTAGTTCCAGTTTTGAAAAGAACACTAAAGAAATAGAAAATAGGTCACCACCGTGGAAAGAACCCGTGATCCACGCTTTCGCTTAAGTCGTTCTATATTGGCAGCATTTCATTATTCAAAGACTCTACCTTTGTCTTTGGTTGCTCAACACAATCATTAGATCATTCATTTCAATTTTCCGCTTCACGTAGTCGTTCAACAAGGCGTTGGCTGTAGTTTCGGTGGCATCATATTCCTCTTTGCAAGACCTACGGGTAAAAGTTTGACCATGCCACTTAATGACTACCCTTACAAATACTAAGTTCACACTAAAGTTTAAAATGGTTTCGACAATCGTTGTTAATCTTACAACGGTTCTATTCACAAAAAGCCTAGGTTTGGAATTGTCAAAATGTGAGAAATTTGGGGAAGGGTCAGGGTATAACGGTTTTGTTTACTAAAATCATATTAGTGGTGATTGCTATTGATTTATGAGTGACTTTAAGTTGAGCTGAACTTGGACAAGAAAACGAACCCCTGACCTCAGTGATTTCCACCAACTGTAGAGATCATTGACGAACAGGAGTGGTCTTGAACGTCCTAGGAATATTCCATTCCATGCGGTGTACGGAAATCTGTCGCCTATAATGCGACCAGAACAAGGGAGAGCAAGGAATGGATGTAGTATCTGTTCTCATTGATGACAGATGCTTTCCATAATCCGCGAGAGGCGGTCCTACTGGGCAGTGGAGCCTGCTTCATGGCTTGCTTCTCTGCCCGGTAGCACAAATTGAGGGGCTTCGCCCTTGGTCGCCCCAGCTGTCCTTTATTTATTAGTTAGCCTGGTTGGTGTTTTTTCTCTTTATTTAGGGTAGTTTCATCGTCGGGTCCACTGCTCATCAGGAATCTTTGATTGAGAGATTGCAATTCCTATCGCAGCTATCATCCGCTATCATAAACTGAAATGACAATGCATCCTGTATGCCGCTACAAGCACAACCGATATTGGTGAGAACACGGCTACAGGATTCTTAGCATCACTGGGATCACGGCTACAGGATTCTTAGCATCACTGAGAACACGGCTATAGGATATTTAGCATCACTAACGTTGCTGATTAGACGAGCAACATAAATGATGATACGAATTAAAGACGTTGACTCATTATCTTGTTCTCTTGTCAAAATTTGCACCTGTCATCGTCATCATAGAATTTCTGCGTCAGAACAAAAGAGGCGCCAGCAATTCAAGTGATAGTCGGAAACCAACAGAGAAAACTCCTCAGGAAAGAACAAAATTTTTTGTTACCTTCCGACAACTTTGCTTTGGCATATGTCAATCAAATTTTAACTTTCACAGCCAAGTAGTGGCGTTCGCATGCAAAAAAACCTGCCTTTAACATGCCAGACGCTTGTCTGGCGGCGCATTTTACTCCTATGTGAACCAGGCTTTAATGGGAAAACCTGCTGCGAATGAAGACTAAACGAAGTGCTTTCAATGAAGAAATAGAGTCCTTTCAATGAAGAAGTGCTACAGAACTCTGTTGAAAAACGACTTTTTCAAAAAGGGCCCTGCAGATGCTTCCGGCCCCAGGCCCCGCAGTCCCTAAAACCGCCACTGGATGCACCGATGCACCACACGAGTGCCCCCCACCTGCAACAAACACTTCAGGGCCAAGATTGATCTTAAAATCCATCAAAGGACCCACGTAAAATAAGAACATGCAGTCACCATGAGGATGGTATGGTGGTGATCATCGTTCGCGATGGGCGAACAACGAGAACAACAGTAAAAATACAGCTTTGCTCTAACTAATATGGATGTATAAAATCAAATCAATTCTAGTTACTATCACTGAGGAAGGAGGAACTTGCCTGTAAATATAGAAAAGGAGTTAAGGGAATTACCACATGAAACGTACAACATTTATATTGAAACAATGAAATTTTTAAGGATTTCTTTAAAACAATAAAATGGCCGCTCAAATTGTACGAGATTTCTTTGTATTGTACTCCTTCAGCCGTCTTAGCAAGATAGAACTTGAAAAGAGATTTATATAGTTTGGTCCCTATCCTGTAATTGACAAAGTACGTTAAGTGAGAAGAACATTCAAGACATGTCTTAACTTAAACAGTGTAATAATATCCTATCATATTTATGATATTTAATAGTTGGTTAATGGTAGAGAATTGAATATTACTTTGAGAAACGGATAGATTTGGCTAAACGCTTTCGCCAGACACTGACACATCAATCATCTGGAGTGAGGTCGGACAACCAATCGCGAAGAATTTATAGGAAAGGAGAGGACTGAAAAACATCATAGGAAACTCATAGCAAAAGCTGAGGAAGTGTGTGTCGACTGTGACTTAACGTAGTCCTTACGGTGTTTTTCGATGACGCGGTGCAACTTTCTGTGTCCAACAAATAACTTTCTCAAGATCATCATCATCATCATCATCAATAGGGCGCGCCCAAACTCATGATCAGCATTCTCCACAAGTCCCTGTTCTTCGTCGAATTCTGTAGATCGGGTATTGGAAGACCTGTGTCCTTCTGAAGCAGGGTAGGATAGTCCAGCGTGGGTCGGCCCACATTTCTATAGCCATGGCGATGTTTCCATAGCACAGTGAGCGCTGCAGGTTCTGCACTTCTGAAGTAGTGTCCTGCGAGGCATAGTCTGCGTACTCTAATGATATCTTTAACTTTGGGTAGGCTCTCGTATAATTCTTTCTCAAGATAAGTTAGCAAAATAAAACCACCCGTGGTTTTAAAATAATAAATGGTTCTAGTATCAGATCTAATTCTAGTTCACATCTTCTAGCTTTTCTCCCAAACGAACGACTAGTTTTATCCTTTCTTATTACCCAATTGATTCATCTCTATTGAGCAACAATGGAAGGAGAGGGCCGAAGAGATAGGTCAATTCATTTATTTATTCATTTATTTATTCATTTATTAATTCATTTATTAACTCATTCGCTAATTCATTTTTTAATCCATTTGCTAATTCATTTATTCATTCATTTATTTATTCATTTATTTATTCATTTATTAACTCATTCGCTAATTCATTTTTTAATTCATTAGTTAATTCATTTATTAACTCATTCGCTAATTCATTTTATAATTCATTTGTTGATTCATTAATAAGACACTTATTAATTCATTTATTAATTCGTTCTAATGTTCTTCCCTTTCAATTCTATTTCCCAAATAAATTATTTTCTGTCCCAAACCTTTCAATCACAATACTTCCCTTTTATTCTATGGTACAAGTAAACATACAAATTCGCACACTCAACATACCTGGATAGCAACTCGTGCCCGGCTTGCTCGAATTCTTTGACACCAAGGTCTAGCACGAACACACCGCCTTCTAGAACATCTCCGACGTACATGAAGCTTTCCTATGACACAAATGGAGAGTGCGATTTAAAATACTTTAATATTTATCAAAATATGTAGATCGCTATTCAGCAGTCGGTAAGATCACTTTTACCAGGGGGTTTGCTATTCTCACATGAACTACTTGGGTGCTCAGCTTTGTCACATTTACCACTAGGGTATCCATTACAAGGACATCAAAGTACGTGCATAAATCATACGTTAATTTACCGATAGCGCATTTAGCAACACTTGATTTACTACCCAGATGGTTACCACCAGTACATTTACCACCGTGCCACTTACCACCAAGGAATAACCACAGCATCCGCAGTTTGTGCACAAATCATCTGCGAAGGTACCACTGGTATTCATAAACAGTACATTCACTAGACGGATTTTTATCACTCATACATGTGCCACCGGTTCATTTACTAGCAGGGCAGTTACTACTTGTGAATAAATCATCACGAATTTACCACTGGGCACGTGTCAACTGGCTATTCACTGCACGAACGTTTACTACTGATACATGTGCCATCGAAACATGTACCACTGGTGCATTTACCAGCGGGGTACACTGATCGGTAAATTTACCACTAACGCACTTAACAACAGGCCATTCCCTACACCACTGTTTACTACTACTACTACATTACCTTTGCGGCACTTACAAACTGGGCCTCCACCAAAAGACCATTAACCACACGGGTAGTCACCATCTGTTAAAAACCCACTGGTGTATTTACCTTCAGCTCGGCGATCGTCGGCTTAGCGTTCCCATTGACATAGAAATATTTCTTCAAAGCGGCCCTTACCGACCGAGAACTTGGAGCTTGGAAGGTCCAACACAGTTTCACGGCTAGTTAGGGTTCTCCTTACTATTACAACAGCTAATGGAAACCCGAATTGCTAACTTTCTACGACCGTTTATGACACGACATGTGTTAGGGGTGATCACGTGTATCTAATATCCAATAAGAACGCAAGTAAAGTATTTAATTTAGCATTCCAAAATGTCATGTTTAATGAAAGGGATCATATTGTAGGCAGTCGGTGATGACTGGCGACCATCGCGATTAGTGGAGATGATGCGATGGGTGATGGTTGTCGATGATCACCATGGTCACCGACGATCAGCTACAGTACTCCTTTACGATGTTATGGAAACCAGACTTAGATGGTGAGAATTTGAGGTATTAGAGGAAATATGAATGAAATGGAATTACCTGCGCTTCGTCGATTCGATATATACGGTTTGTCCATGTTGCTGAAAGAGCCTTAATCGAAATCCTTTATTACGGTCTTATCCCCTAGGTCTGTGAAAGAATCTCTTCAAAGAAAGCTTTGAAATGCTTAGATGCAACAAAAGTTTGCTAGCTGTTTGCTGATAGAATTTCCTTCTTCAAATTATCAATGCCTGCAATTTTCTTCACTCCATGAGAGAATATATGCAAACTTTATCTGGCTGAAATATGCAAATGATATACAAGATATATTCGTCTATCTTTTCAACAAATGATGTAAAGCAACTACTTCAAAAGAAACAACGAAAAACCCCGTGTATAAGCCCATGGCCTTATGGGTTTCAACACCCTATTTGGTTTGCTTATGCTCGGGGGAGGAGGATTATACACGGGAGGGCTTCCTCATAGATGGAGAAATGCAGCATTGAAGACCTGATAACCTTAATATGGATGTAAAATTTTCGTTCTTCTGAATCGAAAACTGAATACCAGCTTAGTGCATTCTCCATTCAAAAGGTAAAGAAAATGCCAACACCAATCACATAAGGAACCGTATATTCACGACATGGTCACAAAGGGGTGACATTGATATTTAATAATTATAAAGTCTGTGGTCTCAAGAAATACAAGTGTAATATTTAAAAAACTATTCTAAATTGTTATAACACAGTATTAATAGAACTAACACATAAGTTTCTAGTTTGCATGAGGCCTTTTTGTTTTAATATTTATAACCCAAGGGCTTTGACATGGGGGCTTCTCAATGGATGCATTTTTAGTAAAACCCTGGTGGGTTAATGAAATGAGTTTTACGGCATCCGTTTTGCGCACAAAACATTACGCTACTAGAAAAATGCTCCACCTTGTATGTAGTCCAACTGGGCCCTTCAGGATGCATTAACTAAACAAAATGACAGACTCGATTCGCTATCTTTTCAAACAAACCCTTACGTAATGTCCTCTTGTTATCAAAGTGTGTGTGCACAAAAGAAAAAAAATCATCGCCACATAATAATCATCATCATTCTCGGTTTAAAATCCTTGTTCCATGGTAGCATGACTTCGACGGGTAACATTAATGGTCGTCTTTCAATCGGATCTAGCCTGTGTTATGTCTACTCACTATAAGTGTCATCGCTTTCGAACATTTTACTGTGTGATTCGAACACCCATCCCTAATGCCCATGTTCTTTGTGAGTTGGGCTCCTTCTCAAAACAGCCTAATACAAAGATAAATGCTTAAAGATGGCTTGATTATGAGACCAAGCAAGTGAAACAGATCTCAAGGCTCCTCTCTCTTGTTTGTGACAGGTACTCAAAGTATAGCCGATCTGAATCATGTCCTAGGTAGACATGAAGCCATTCTAGGACTCTAGTCAGTATTTATGGTAAGAAGAGAAATTCAAGCTGTAACTGATCAATACCTGGAGAACCCTTTGACCGGCTTGCAAACTCATCCTGGCATCGGTTAAGAAGGAGCTTCCTGAAAGTCTGTAGATAATAAAATAGAAAGATAACAATAAAGATTACATCATATAAGTTCACTAACGCCCAGCGACTTGCCACTATTCTATGTTAGTGTGTGCATAAAGACATGTGCTTCAAGGCAGATTAGTTCTTACTTCCGGCAGAATGTGATATTATGCAGTCTATCAGAATGTCAATGGTCTGCAAAACCTTTCTAGGGAGATGAGGGGGGGGGGGGGGGGTTGGAATAAACAGGGGTGGAAGCTCCAACCCCCCCCCTTGATACTCGTTTTTTTTAACCAACCCCCAGAAACAGAAACAGAAACAGAAACAGAAACAGAAACAGAAACAGAAACAGAAACAGAAACAGAAACAGAAACAGAACTAGAACCAGAACCAGAACCAGAACCAGAACCCACACAATGCGGTGTGTGCCAACCAAACTACAGTGATTACCATGGCACTTGATAGAGCCTAACGACCACAAGGAATACTCCTCAGTGTTCAACTTGCTACCACGTCTGTATCATCTACTTTACCAGAGATCTTAAACAGGATATGTGCAATTCGGCCTTATATACCGTTTAAACGGTCTGTTTCACATATCTTGACACATACATTGTTTTGAATGATCAATTGCTGACAAATATAAAGACACGTCTCTTGACCTACTTGTTTGCCATAACGTTGCCACAATCTAGTCTGGCGAGTTCGTGGAGGTAGTTCGTCAAGGTAGTTCGTCGAGCGAGTTCGTCGAGGTAGTAATTTATAAACGACCTATGAAAATTCAAAAGGTCCATCATTCATCTAATTGCGCACTGAGTTGTGCAATGGTAACTATTGTCGTAACAATAAAATAATGTGGTGATATGGAAGACTCGGATTATTCTTAAGTACATCGTGTTAGATTTACCACGGCTGTGAACCCATTGTATACATAGTCAAACACTTGCATACGATGAGCCATGTGCTTAAGAAGAGATAATCACTGCAGGATACATACATATCATGATGAAAACATTTCAATGAAATGAATCATCAGTACATCAAAAATTCGTACAAAAATACTTGTGCAAAAAACCCTATCTTTTCAGTCTTTGACAGTATCTAACTATCACAGCTACGCGACTATTGGTTGTTTGGGGACTTCTCAGTCTCATTTCAATATCCATTAGTCGATATCTATTTCTAAGTAGTACCTGACTTTCCTACCACTTTGAGAGTAGTAAACCAAGCACAATCATTTCCGCGACGGGGTCGTCTCATCAAATAACGAAATGTCCCTCCTTTATTGGATTACACTTCATATTTACGTCACTTTTTAATGTCAAATATAGGATGACAAAGAGGCGCGAAATGGTGTGCAGCCTTCGGTGATAGCCTTTGGTGCATAGCCTTCGGTGCATAGCCATTCACTGGCTAAGTTAACAAAGAAACTGGAACTCGTTGCAGAAGTCAACTCTTTCCTCCTATTCAAAGCACTCTGAGTCCCTTGCCAAAAACGTGATGGCTGTCCTGTAATCACTGAACCCGTTGTCCTTCTCTCTTGTCCATTGTTTGAAACTGTACACATAAATCTGCCATGTGCTTCTGCAGCAACAGGCCTTGTCAATGGCCAGTGGGACGTTCAGTAATTCTAGTACAGTTTGCTTCGCAAATGATACACAGGTAATCGATGTACAGAATCCGTCACTATTTAAGCTTCCTTTGCCTCTCTTTCGTCGACGAGAGTCTTTTCTGTTTCTGTCACAATATTTTCCACTATAGTGGTCGTATCGACACCATCATCTACATGTTCTTCGTGTACACCAGTCAAATTACCATTGAAATGAGTGATATCGTCCAGTTGCTGAGCTACTTCTTGTTCTCCAGTTAAGTCACCACTGTGGTCTATACTGATTTCGCTTGTTCTGAGCTCAACTGTCCCTGTTAAAAGAGGAATCAAAATGATATACTATCAATAGCTCACTCAATCATGTTTCTTAAAATTATATAGACTATCAATAAATTAACACTAGCATGATATCATATACATATCATATATATATATAATAACACTTCATGGCATGTTTGCAAGGAAAGTTTTTCACCAGAAACCTTAAAAGCAGCAGAAATTCTTCTTATCTCAAAGCATCAGGATCAGTTTTATGCGGAGGAGATTTACGCAGTTAAACATGGCAATCATGTTCGTAAGAACAGTTCTATTGTGTCACTTTCACCATATTTGGATGAACATGGACTACTTCGAGTAGGAGGACGGTTGACCCAATTGAGAAACAAGATTGGTCTCGAGTCAGTGAACCCAGTTATTATTCCAAGGAGTCACCTGGCAACATTATTAGTTCGGCATTTCCACGAAAGCGTATTCCATCAAGGCAGACATTTCACAGAAGGATCTTTATGCTCAAATGGTTATTGGATTGTAGGTGCAAAGAGATTAGTTTCTTCTGTTTTGCGGCAATGTGTCATTTTCAGGAAGTTGAGAGGTCAGTTTATGCATCAGAAAATGGCCAACCTCCCAGAAGAGAGATTAAGTCTAGGAGCTCCATTTACAGCAGTTGGAGTTGATGTATTTGGACCATGGGATGTGGTCACCAGAAAAACTTGTGGAGGTGCAGTAAATAGTAAAAGATGGGCTGTCATGTTTACATGTATGGCATCTCGAGCTACTCACATCAAAGTTATTGAGGATATGACTGCATCATGCATCATCAACGCTTTAAGTCGATTAATCTCTATCAGAGGACCAGTCAAGGCTTTGTACTCAGATAAGGGAACCAATTTTGCTGCTTCATTAATCAATGCCCAGGTTATTAATGTGGAAGATGTAACCTTCCGGAAGCAGTTAAGCAACAAAGGAATTGTATGGCACTTTAACTCCCCATATTCATCGCATATGGGTGGAGTCTGGGAGAGACAAATAGGCATTGCAAGAAAGATTTTGGAAGGTATGTCCTCGATTCATACTTATAAGGAGCTAACCCATGAAGTTTTGTCTACTTTCATGTACGAAGTTGCCGCCATTATGAACTCCAGACCATTAGTTGCTGTTGATACCGATTCTCGTGACCCACTAGTACTTTCACCTAGTATTTTGTTGACACAAAAGCAAGGAGATTCACCTGGGTTAGCTACAGATTTGAGTTTACGTGAAATGTACACTGCTCAGTGGAAGAAAGTGCAATTTCTTTGAGATGTGTTTTGGAAACAATGGAGATCACAGTATTTACAATCTCTTCAAGCCAGGAGAAAATGGCATGCAGAACGACGTGATTTAAGGATTAGTGATGTAGTTCCTCTTAAGGACAACACCTTACCAAGGCATTGTTGGCCTGTTGGAGTTGTTTCCAATGTTTTCCTAAGTCGAGATGGGGAAATTAGAAAATGTGAAGTTCGAACTGGAAAAACACCCAATAACAGACTTAGTTATGTTATGCGAAGAACAGTGATTTGAGCTAAATCTGAACTTTGCTCAACCTTTTGTTCATATCGAACTTTCTCAAGTAATTGATTTTTCTATAATAGGTATATGGCATTAGGTATATTAATTAGTTGCGTTATAGTATGATGTTAGGGTTGACATCAGACGGGGAGTGTTCTGACAATCATCAGAGTTTCAGTAGTTTTAGATATGTTTTTCTATTTCTTTCATTCATTATTTGGTCAAGTCGCGGTGGCTATGATTTTGTTGGGCCATTATGTTTTAGCCTCATGTTTGTTGTTGCAACACTCTTTGTTTTGGTTTCGCGTCATGGATAGCGTGACATTCCATGACCCCTGAGTAGATCAGAAAACAGCAAATCTTCCACCAATTTTGGCTTGGAAAGCCTCTCTTGTCTGTTTGTCTTTTAAGCCTTCAATGTTGTATTTTTGGCATTAATACATATAAATTTAACTAGTGATGAAAGGATTAACTGGAAATATACTGCAAATTATACCGCAAAATTTTCCATCTACCAAAACTTTATAGATTCGTATAGGGCCTATCTATCTTTCTTGGGAATTTGCAATGCTGTGCCCAAAGTTGTTAATAAAGTAGGCCCATTGGGTAACAACGTGTATTTATTTGTAATACCTGCCTTGAAATCTACACCTACAGTTATAGGTGTACAAAATAAAAGCAAGTTGACACGTGATCTTACTTTACATTATCAGAACCTATAATATAATACATGCCTTTGTAGGCCTATAGGCCTATTAGGCCTATGTTAAAAGTAAAGCAATTGGATACACTATTTTAACAGAAGCAGTTCAAAAATGTTGAGGCCACATGCATGCTAGGCCCAACTCTGCAAGGACTACTATAAATTAAATCAGTTATATGGTTTCTTAACCATTAATAACATAGTTATAGGCCTATAACTTATAGTATAAGGCTAAGTCTTTGGCCTATCGGACTATACGGTAGACCTACATATCAATCGACTTGCTTGACGTGACTTCAATATGCAAGATTAACTTTATGTATAAAATGTATCTCCGCTTATATACCTTAAACTTGTCGTTAAAGATTTTAATATTGCCGTATAAATCGAATACTGCCAGGGACAAAATGCAGCAATAATTCCAATGTCTATCAAACCATACCGGCACATAGTCAGCAAAAATTCAACATGGTACCGGAATCTAAACGTAGGTGGATGGCAATTCACTTGTGATAATCTTTATTGATGCAAACACAAAATAAAAATACAGGAAAATACCCTTACTTTCCCTTAATCTTGCCTCCACCTCCCTGTGTTCTGTAAGCTTTTTACGGTAGTCTGTAAGGACTTTTTCTCGAGTTGCTTCTACCGCCATTTTGAAAAACTGAAAAAGATGCTGATGTGTAGGTACTCTCAGTTCCCTGTGATGCATAGCAAACCTTACTGGCTCCCTATGATTATCTTGAGGAACTGTGACTCACTGAGTCCTCTGATATCTCCTAAAAATGTCGCCACGTCGTTTAATACACTTCACTTTTTTTAAAGAAACTACCTCAGCGTCCAGTCCTCGAAGTTTCTTAAGATATTGACCTTTTGAGTCCTCAAAGTTTCTTAGCAGTTTCTTATTCTCTGGTAGGTGTGTATGTCCATAGACAAGGCCAAATATCTCAAACCAAAGAGTGCCAATTAGTCACACTGCTGTTAGTAAATTCACAGTCCATTTAGGTTACCCTCTGTTCAGTGGCGGTTTTAGGGACTGCGGGCCGGAGGCCGAAAGCATCTGCGGGGCCCTTTTTGAAAAAGTAGTTTTCAACAGAGTTCTGTAGCGCTCTATTTCTTCATTGAAAGTATTAATCTTCTTTTGCAGCACGTTTTTCCATTACATGAATGTAAAAGATTTTTGTGAACAATGAAAATCAATGGTACAACCCGTGCGTGTGACTGGCTCAATGATTTTCATGGAAGAATGCCGCAAACCTTTATTTTCATTTCGTTTGATATAATGAGTGTTGCGGTTTTGTCTAAAGATTTGGCCAATGAATCAGAAAACACAGTTGTATAATATAATAAACCTCGAAGGTAGATGCCGGTATACCTCGCAGAAAGTACGGAGTATGTTAATCTACATAAAATTGCGATTCTAACGGTACTAAACATGCTAACATCAGAATTAATTCCCAGTTGACCCTAAAATCAGGTTAATTCTCCCTGACTATATGGTTTGTTTGATTTCATGAGGAAATATAACAGGATGTTTGCAAAACCGAGCTACTTGTAAGTTGTCATTTTCGTTGCGGTGACAGGCCATTGCATTAGAGGAGCTTCCTATTACTGCTCAAAACTGGGACAAAAGCGAGCATTTCTGTCTATTATTTTTCCCAAGTGACGTTAATACAGTCGATATTTTCTCAACCTTCAACAATACCTGACTTGTAGTAAATCCATCAACAAAGGTACAAAACTTTCTACTTTAATTAGCGTTGCCATTGTTAAGACGCGTCTCTCTCATGGCTCATTCCAGAGAAAGAATGCAAAAACACATAATATGGTGAGTCAAAATCACCTTTATTTTCTTTCATAACTCTGCAGTAAATAATGTCAAATAAATTTCAAAACTTCTCAAGTAGTAACACCTATTAGTTCAACACTAACTAATAACATACACCAAAATCACTATTTTCCGGCATTAAAATATCTACACCATCTAACAAGATAATGATAGGGAGCTTACACACCAAAGTGGCAAGTCGCAAGGGTCACGACGAAAATGCCACGCGAAACTAAGCTTTCAGACTGAAGTGGCAAATGCCACGTCGCACATTTGAAAAGTACCTGCTCAGTAGAAAGATGTATTCCTCTGACGAAGACAATGTTATTGCTGATATGAAACGTAAAAGGAGATTATGGGTACATCTCATATCAGACAGGGAATTTTGACTTGCACAGCGCTTTTATAGTCTGAAGGGGCCTTATACACCCTAAAGATGTCCTTCGTGATTTAGCGGCCATTGCAAAGCCTTACTTACAGAGGTAGGATACTAATACCGCGGATGCATGAGGGCTTAAGAACGACCAGTACTCTTTCTAAGGTAATACGTTGTTGTACTACATAGATTCTTTAAGTAAAAATGACGTATTATAACCCACGTCTGTTCGGAACTCGCTATGTCATTGCATAATTTTGCAGTTGTTTATCGTATAGAGCAGCCGAGACCATTTGAACGGCGAGTGATATTTCGTGAGCATACCTAAATTGAATTTAAAACATATATCAACTGAGTAAATTACGATATCATCTATTTAAACAGAAACTGTAATTCATAAAAAGAATGTTCATCGATGGAAGAGACAAAGTTTTTCTGTATTTCTCTAACTGGAGAACTTTAGTCCGAGTCGATAATCTACGGCCTGACCAAACACACTGGACTTGCCCATGGTTCCATGAAAGTGTTGAGACTTGAGAGTTGAGTACCCTTCCCAACAAAGATAAGCAGACTAGCGAGCCTTTACCCTAGTCCTCTCATACCAAACTGTTCATGTGATGTGAGCAAGACTATCCTGTTGGCGGAGAAGCAACTGTGCGACGTGGCATGATTTTGAAAAATGGTCTGGTCCGTTTCTCGAGTGGCACTAAAGTGGCACGTCGCATTTGCCACCTGGCGTGCCACTTTGGTGTGAAAGGTTTACTGCTTTTGTATACGTTCATCCCCAAGTGACATGCGACGTGGCATGCCACGTTGCATATGCCACTTCGGTGTGTAAGCGGGCCCGTAGCTAGGTGTAGCTTTTTGTCACCAGGTGAACACTTGGGCCCCCCCGAAATGTGTAATCTCGCCCCCTACCCCACGTGCTGCGGGTGGTTCTGGTGGTGTAAGAAGTGGAGAGTTTCTTTGATTTTTCAAGTAGTTCTGCTGGTGTAAGGAGTGGAGAGTTTCTTTGATTTTTAGGTGGTTCTGGTGGTGTAAGAAGTGGAGAGTTCCTTTGATTTTTCAGGTGGTTCTGGTGATGTAAGGAGTGGAGAGTTTCTTTGGTTTTTCTGGTTGTTGTGGTAGTGTAATGAATGGAAAGTTTCTTTGATTTTTCAGGTGGTTCTGGTGGTGTAAGAAGTGGAGAGTTTCTTTGATTTTCTGGTGGTTCTGGTGGTGTAAGGGGTGGAGAGTTTCTTTGATATTTCAGGTGGTTGTGGTGGTGTAATGAGTGGATACTTTCTTCGACGTTTGTGGTGGTTGTGATGGTTTGAGGAGTGGATACGTTCTTTGATTTTTCTGATGGTTGCGTTGACTCTTTGTACATAATTTGATCGTTTTTCCAAGCAAAAGTGTCCCTCCTTCTAATAGACTTGAATCAAGACATGATAAAACACTACCATCTATAGCAGTAACAAAATTTGCACAAAATATTTAAGTAGGCAAAGAGATCCCTTACCCGTGTTCCTTTTGCTCCTTTGCCACCCGTTCCTCCTCTCCCACCATCTGACCCACCACCACCATCGGCAATAATGCGTACTTGGCCTTTTGATTCCATGTAAACTATTGTAACTGCGAACGACATAAAGAAAGTACCTCGTAAATGATTCCAAGGGCTTCGAAGGGTGGACACTCAATGCAGATTTTATGAGAAGGATTAAACCTTTTGAGCAGGGGCGGTTTTCCGACGGGGCCTATTAAGGAGATGTATATTTGTCAATATCTCACCCAGTTTTGCTCATATAATATGGGGCTTTCAAAGTGCCTAGGGCCTATCGTGTGTAATAATTCTTATATGCAGCGCAGCGTGTGTATACATCAAAGAGTACGAAAAGAGAAGCTGACTGAATGGCCGATGGACGTTTTTGGCTGTGATACTCAAAGGTCCCGAATAGACGGGGTTCTAAGAAGCGGGGGTGATGGGAGATTGGACCAAAATAGTACGTCAAAAGCAAAGATTTACCGTATAAAGTTTCAAAGTTGCCCCCTCCCAAATACTGCGAGGAGTGAAGGAAGGAAGGACTCTGCTGGGAACAATCGCACAACAAAAACACAGCTTTCGCGGGTCCTATTATGAGAGGAACAGGAGTACAGTTATTATAATTGGTACACAAAGGACAGCAAGAAGGGCATAGATCCCAAGCGGTCCCTAAAGGGATGTGGCTGGACAACATGAATATGTAATACGAATAATAAAGTAAGGGGAAATTGATTTCGAAAGATCGCTTTTCTATCATGGACATCATTATAACATGGACTGATAACAAAAAGCAAGTACGAAAAGTACATTGGTAATATCTTAACAGGGCGGGCAAAATCTTACCAGGTGGCAAGACCCTAAAATGCCCTAAACTGCCCCTCCTAGTTACGGACCTGGCTTGAGGCAACAGATAAGCCATGTGTTACGCGCATCTTCAACAGTCGAAGTCACAGACCATAAATCACGAATTAACGTCCATTTCTTCAAGAGCGCAACTGAAAGATTGTTGGATGATTAAAACAGCATTCGACATCTCTCGAAGGACATCTCGTTCATAAAACATTCAAACACCTCCGTTCGAAATTCTTGCAACTCACTGATTTTTAGTTAATTCGAGCTTCGCAGTTTCTCAATCAAAGACCCCTGGTGGGAATAGTAATCAATGACTCCTCAATAGTATTGCAAGTGGCGTGTATCCTAATCAAGATCATAGATTCTGATTGGCAATTCAAAACGTCTCTCTGGTATTAACGTACATTTACTAAACGTTTTTCAATGATGGGATTACAAATTTGAACTTTGAAATGTGATTTTCTATATTATTAAGGCTGGAGGTACTTAAAAATAACATCAATACGGCGACTCAAAGAAAACTGGAAATAAATAAAACACTTCTCAAATGTTGTTACTAACTCAAATAAGCATTGTTGCATTGTGCAACCTGGCCTTTTGTAACGGTAATTTCACATGCCTTGTTGTTTCCTTTCGTGTCTGATAGCCCTTAGAGGGACATTACAACTGTCTGTAGGCTGAGGAAGCACAAGAAAGTGATACGGTCTACAGTTTAAGTCGATACTACTATTTATTGGAAACAAACATCATTTTAAATAAAGTCTGTATATCGGCGTATTGCTACCGTATCAAGTAAGTAAAAAGAACGTACTAAGAAATCAGTTTTTAATATACAAAGGAAACATCTTCAATGCCCCTACATGGGGAATCGAAATCAGTTCGACTGAAGAGTGATTTCTGAAGCGTATTTTTAAAAAACGCATTTTAAGGCGTGGCATCATGGCCTTTAGCTAGACATCTTTTCAGATACAATATCCGCATCGTACATAGATCAGCGGAAACATTTTGTATAAATGCAAATATAATAACATACCTGGTTCATAGAAGGCATTAACGGTCAAAATTCCAATGCCAAAAAGGCACATCAGCAAAGCAATCTTCATCTTGATAATCCGTACAAGATCTCAATCAGCAAAGCAGCAGTCGAGCAGTGATCCTCTCGACTAAAGAGACAGATTCCAGAGAGGTGCTCTTTATCCAATTTGCTGTATAGATTTGTCAGGGGGGAGGCGGTGGAATAAGGATAATAAGGTGTAGAAGTAGTACAAAATATTATCTCAAATTTCAAAATAATCGCTGTTTCCCCCCTCCGTTTACTCTAATCATGTAAAAGACAAACTTTACAGGTAATCTTAGCTGATAGCAACCGCTTTGAGAGAAATATAATTTGCTTATATCCACTGAAACAAATGTTTATGTGAGTAGACTGTTCAAGGATATTTCGAGATGCATTGCTTCACAGAGCAGTAAAAAGAGATCCTTTTGCAAGTAATTTTAGAATCATGTAATTCAATGTACTACTAAAGAAATTGAATGCTTGTTTAGATGTCTCTCTTTTCTTCTGCAGCCAAATAGATCTAGCTCTCTGTATAAGATCTAAAAGTACATCGAGGCAGAACAATACAGGCAATTTTATTAAGCATTTCTTGCTCTACTGAAATTTGATTTCAAATCGGCAAGATAAAGGAAAGTGCAGTCTCCTCCTACTCAAAGGTGTCTAACGACTTTTCAATTTATTTTTTGTGACGAGGGTTATTTGGGGGCATGTTGGCATGGATGTTTCCAGGATGATTTGCAGCAGCAGACCTTAATATAGCTCTTGGCCGGTACAATACAACCAAAGATGCCGGCAATCTTTTGTTATTTCTTGATCCAATAAACTTTATATTCAAGTCGGAGTGGTTATGGGAAAATGACCACTCCTGGTTTAAAGATACTAAATTGATATGTCTCCACAGCTCAAAGGACATTTTCTATATAGATGACTGCTTTAGAATATATTGGCAGATGATACCTTGAGGAGCTGCAAGAGCTGCATGCCTTGATTCAGAGGTCATTCTTAAGGAATTGGAAAAAATTTAAGCTTTAATATCAAGAGCGAGGTATCGATGATGGGTGAGCCCCCTCATATACGCAATAAAAACATACGAATATTGAAGTTCGCTACGAGAGAGAGAGAGAGAGAGAGATCGGTAAGACTTCTGCTTATTTGTCCCACCAACTTTCATCCCAACCCCTCCAATCTAAGCGTTTTCCATGATTTTAGGTCCCCCCAATGTCACCAGATCCAGTCGGGATTTAAAATAAGAGCTTTGAGACACAATATCCTTCTAAATATCAAACTTCATTAAGATCTGATCACCCATTTGTAAGTTACAAATACATCCTTACCCAATATACATCCAAATAACCTTACCCAATTGTAGAAACGAATCATAATTTTGAGTGAGAAGCCCCTTAAAAGTTCAAAGTCTTATCTGTGTTACTCAGTCTACATTTTTTCAGTCTATAAACAACTTTGTTTGAAAATGAGCTGTAATAATTGCGAAATCGATTTATTTAATGGAATACTTCAATTTGCCACAGATGATGCAATTTTAGAACTGTATTATAACCATGGCATGTTATTGAGGAGCAAAGATTGCCCAGTTTGTGGCCGGACTTGCGTTAAATCTGGAACTTATTTCCGTTGCCAGAAAACCTGGCGTATATCCATTCGTGATGGCCGTGAGTTTGAAACAACAAAGTGTAATTTTAGAAAATCTATCTTTCATAAAACGTGGCTGGAACGCTCACAACTCGCTCTACAACAGAATTTTCGGTTTATGATGATGTGGCTTCAGACTAATGCTTCAAGAGAGGAATTGATATTCAATAATGTTGGTATTTCTAAACAAACGATTGTGGATTGGAGTATGTTCTGTAGAGAGGTTTGTATTTACGCTTGTCACTCCAGTACTGTTCGTTTGGGGGGAGAAGGAATAATTGTTGAGATAGATGAAGCAAAATTTGGCAAGCGTAAGTACAATCGTGGTCGAATTGTCGATGGTGTTTGGGTATTTGGTGGTATAGAGCGATTTACTGGAAATTCATTCATGGTTGCTGTGCCAGATAGAAGTAGTGCTACGCTGTTGGGAATAATACGTGACAGAATCCTGCCAGGTACAACAATAATCAGTGACTGTTGGAGGGCCTATGACTGCCTAGCCCACCATGGCTTTCAGCATTTGCGTGTCAATCACAGCCTAAATTTTGTTGACCCTACAACAGGAGCCCATACCCAAAATATAGAACGGACATGGAGGGAAGTGAGAGATAACATCCCCACTTATGGTAGAAGAGAAGAACATATGGAAGGATATCTTGCAGAGTATTATTTCAAAAAAAAATATTCCGTCAGATTGAGAATGCATTATTTCATGAATTTCATATCGGAGCTTTATAACCCTTCATCAGGCTAAAATATAACTGGAGTCCAGACATTGAAATATAGCATAATCTTATAAATACTAGAGAGAGAAAACGGGTATAATTTCAACAAAAAGTGGAAACAATACATTTTTTTTGAATAAATGAAACTTTGAATAATGATTTATTCTTCCCAGCAGTTTAAACTTGCCCCGCATATTTGGATGATAAATTTGAGGAAGTTTATGTGAGTAACAGAGGAGTGACATGTTTGAGGTTTTAAACAGTTAATTGATTTACCATTGAAAGAAGTTGTTTCAAGCTGATAGCAGAAATAAAAGAGAAGGATATTTTGATGAAATGAAAAATCAAGACGGGGTCGATATGTGGCTTTAACCTGTTCAACAGCATCCGGTTGTAAATTTTTGCAGCAACTGCTGATAACATAATTCCCTGATGGTTTGATGTTACACCAAGATCGCCTTTCTTCGGGAGAGGTTTTATACCTCCACGTAGCCAAATTTTGGGAGCATCACCATATAAATATGCAAATGTATGCAAATATGCAAATATAAAATGGTGCAAAACTACCTTCTCTAACGAGAAATTCTCAAACTTTGTCAGAGGGTTATTTCCTTCCCTTGCCACAAGTTTCCAGTAACCCACACATTAATACAGGTAATCAAAGCTATAGGTAATTAAGAAAAAGTTTGAAAAGTACAATTACTAGGAATTTTAAAAGACACAAATTCTAAACTGACATTCTGTTTTTAAAAAAATTACAGTGATTGTAACATTTTTTTGAACATGGAATACCAAACAATTCCATGAAAGTGGACATCCATAAATCACAAATAAAATATTCCATATACCAGCCTATTCTTGCTAGCCCTAAATGCCTCAGAATTTTCCAGTGCTCCCTGTGACCACATGGCAATTGGTGGAGAAACACTGCTCTGATATAGTTTGCATAAAAACAGTATGCATGTAACAAAAAACAAAATTCAACATACCAGCTCTTAATATACCTTCCAAAATCTCTTGACAAATACCCGGGACAGCATTTTCTGCCTGTTGGAATAGGTTAGTTCAGTCAATTATAAACGCACTAAAGCATGCAACAGAATGCAGGCTTCCCCTTAATGCCCAAACTTTTAGGGGCATGCTGTTTAAGGCATGCCTAATCAGGAGAATCACAGACTTTGTATCCCTAGAAAAGTATCTGATTTTTATTTTCTGTTCCGTTAAGTTTTGAGAAGCTTTTCCCTACTTGAAAAACATTAATCAAACTCCTTTTCTGTGTAAACACATATAAATCTAAAGTTTACTCCAATGCCCTTGAGAAACTATATTTTTTAGAAAGTGAATGATTACCCCTAAAAATTACAACCCTCTGTAGATACTTGAAGTAAAATGAAAATGACTGAGGGATTTTGAGGGATTTCTGTATCCCTTCCTGCTCTCAGATTAAACATAATGGATTTTCTATACCCAAATTTAAGAGTTGTTTACACACCAATAGGTAATTCAACTTGACATATAGATCTTTAATAATCTAATAATGAACATATGGCTTTACTAAAAACGTTGCAATATCTGGCTCCCCCAAACTTTAAGAATAGTCCCTCCAGCCATCCAACCCAATTTGTTAACACAGCCAGTGGTTACTTTGCATGCCATTTTGTTTTTGTCTGCCGAATGCAGTCACACTATTCTTGTTGTGGATATTGTGTGCAACAGCAGCAACAAGACTGTTCCCTTGTCCTTTTTTGACATAGATTTTGACATAGACAAAAATTCCTTGTTCTGGGAAAACATTGTTAAAGACTCACATATATTAGCTTACAGGTGCATGTACAGCAAAAACACAGTAGATAACAGTTCAATTCCTTTAGCCAAAACGAATAAATATATATATATATATTTTTTCAACTTAAGTAAGTTAGTGCTGACAGAAGCACAAACAAGTCTTTTGTCGAGAGGCATGAAATTCGTCGTCACCCCTAAGGAAATTGATCAGGCTGCGATTAAACATGATTTAGAACAATTTGGGCGTAGGTTAAGGCTTAAGTGGCATTTTCGTCAAGACAGTGATTTGGTACAGGAAAGGAATAAGTTCAGGAATGAGGGCGCTAGAAAATAAATTTTGCCCCCCTCCCTAATGTCAGTCGTAACATAGTAAAGAATAAATTGTGGTCCATAGCAAAGAAAAATTTTAAATTACATTTAAAAAAAACTGCTAAATGAGAAAAAAATTGCCGTTAGAGGCTGTTTCAAAAATGCTAACTATGATTTTGATTAATCTTGAAGGTAAAAGTTTGTCGCGATAGCAAATTTGTGGGAATTTCAAAAACTATTCAGAGGCCCTTCAAAATGGAGTGGGGTCAAAAAGAAAAGTGCACAATTAGAATTGTCATCGTGGGAAACCTGACACACGCAAGTTACAGCTTCTCACTTTGAATAACAAGGAAAATCACATGTCATCTTTTTGATAATATAAAATGATTTTAATAATATGTGAATAAAGCTGGAAAACTTATGTATAAACATAAAAGCTTGTCTTTATATTTTATGGACAGTTTTACTTTCCAAAAAGATGTTTTTGTATGTAAGTGAATTGACAAATAATTTAATCTTGAATAGTTTTTACAGTTGGTATCTTGAACAGGGTAGCATTAGCTAAATAGGGCACATCAGCATGAATGTCAAGCGCAATAAATTCGTCTTCGACATTGACACGGAAAAAAGAAATCAGAAATAGAAATCCTGCAACATTATTCCAAATTTTTGTTACAATTGCAATTGCCGTAGAAAAAAGCAGACAATGACTGCAACATGTGTATATTTTTTTTTTTTTTTTACCGCTAACGCAGTCAGACATATATACATACTTAGACGCCAGAGGCATTTAAACCTAATACGGCCTTAAGGTGGATCTCCGAGGTTTGAAGCCAATGCTATTTTCCTATAGCAGTGAAATGCGTATTAACAACAGACACGAGCAGATTCTTTGATGAAAAAATTACTGTGGCTTCATTGAAAGCTTTGACATGAATAGGCCGAACAAATTTGCATTTTTTTTCTTTAGAGCTTCATAAAAAATTAATTAGTGGGGACACCTCTAATTTTTAAAAGTAGCAATAAAATTACTTTTAGAAGACGTAGAGAATTGTAAAGTAGCCTCTCCATTTGCCACAAGATTTCAAAAATTTTGGCCGTGAATTTTTTTTTTTATTATCATCAGTTTCCTTTAAAATTTGCCATTTAAGATATTCTTCCTTTACTGTTTAAAAGGGTTTTACTAATCATATAGCCTTGATTTTTGTGTCGTTTTGTAGATCTTATACCGACAAATAATCCCAAAGATTGTTAAGTTTGTAGTTATAACAGATGATTTTTAGCAATAATTCTTAGTATTCAAGATTTCCTCCTTTCTCATTGGCTTAAGCACTCCTTGAGGGGTTTGCCAGAATATCATTAAGAATGTTGACATCTCCTTAGCATTAAGACCAGATTTAAAAGGAAGTTGAAAACATGTATAATTGGCAACAACACCTTGAGGCAATATCATTTTAACACCATACGAATTGGAATTTGTTAGGTTACAAAGCAGATAACAGTTTGGCTTTACAAGTAAAGAAACACCGATTGTAGGCCTATAAAATGTATGAACATTATTTTTAAAAAGAATATTATTCTTAAAAACACATCATTTTAAACATTATTGGCCTTTAAAAGTAAAGAAACACTGATTGTAGACCTATAAAATGTATGAACATTATTTTTAAAAAAGAACATTATTCTTAAAAACACATTATTTTAAACATTATTGGCCTTTAAAAGTAAAGAAACACTGATTGTAGACGGAAAATATACCCCCCCCCCCCCCCGGAAAAAATTTCTGTCGGTTTTGCTCTTGTGGTTTTGCTTCTTTGGGCCAGTAGCTAATCTTATTTTTTTGGGAAGCGGCGTGGGGGGTGGAATGGATTATTTTAATCCGGTCAGTTTGCAAATTTAGTTGTCCGATTTGAACACAATCGGGTACAAAGTGAAAGTTATATGCATGATATGTCTTTTCAGGGTCCAAACGAGATTCAGCCTTTGCAAAAATGGGGATAGGGCTTTCAATTCTTTTCGCCATGGCATCTCCCTGATTAGATTGTTAAATACCAGTCAAAGTTCATAAGAGGTTACTTAGTGTCTTAGTTTTGCTTTTAGGATAAGATATTAATTTAATATCTAAGAGGGGATATTACGGGGGGAGGACTTAAATTATAATTCTCAGGGTAAATGTCAAAATGAGGTACTGTATCTTGACCATTCGTTCTCAGAATTAATAGCTAATGTCCGAGATACCCCTTGCCAAAGATTAGGATCGATTTGACCTGTTGGAGAGGATTCTCATTTCTTGTCACAATCACGTTTACTAGAAGGGAAAGTCGTATCCCAGCCCAGCTTTGTGGGAACTAAGGGCTACGCTCGTAGTTTGTTCATCTTCTGAGTATATACTTGGTTTGTTTTATGTGAGAAGGGGTAAGGAGGAAAGTCGTCGAATTTATTTACTAGGTGGGCGGGCAGAATTCATTCAACAACACCTTGTTAACTACTACAGCTATGGTTTCGAGCGCCCCTGCTCGATTCAATCTATGTTATTTAAGGGCTATAGAAGGTTAAAAATTTTACTTAGGGATTTGAGCATCCCCTATTTCTATCTAATTCCGCCTTTGATTACTTATGCTTTTGAGTTTTGATTTTGCAACATTTAGGCTTTTAAAAAGGCTATTACAAGGGAAAGTAAATCCTTCAGTAATTTTGTAAATTTTTTAACCATGAATCAATCAAAAAAGAAAGGAAAGAATATGTGGAAAGTTTGCACCCCTATAGCATTTTAACGTTTCACTTAAAATGCTAAAGGCAACCGTGACTTAGCCAACTTGTCTTAACAGTAGAATTTATTAAGTATCATGGAAGTTTTGTTTTCTACCATAGCAACTAAAAGCAACTAACTGAAAATGTTATTTCATGCAACATTTTATATTCTTTAAAGTACTATCAGCTGACATTCATCTCATCAAATTTCAAAAAGCTTTTATTTTTTCAAAGACATCTTGATGGAACAGAAGTAATTGATTGAGTGTTATTGATATACCTTACATCTTTAATGAAGATGGAAAGACGTTTTTGAAGTTTTGAGACTTGTTGAGACAGGGTAAAGGAGAAAAAAATGTTTCGAAATATATCAGAACTTACATGGACTAGAATCCAGGCCATTCTAGTTCTGATACATTTCGAGACTACATTTTCTATAGGTCTAAGGGTTTCTATTTGTGACAGTCCTTGATAGTTAAAAAAATGTAAAATATATTTTAATTGACGCATTTAAGAAACTAATATAAATAGTTTTTTTTTTATTTCTTTCTTTACTTTTGTTTTGCATTCACATTGATGAACAGACAAGAAAGTACCATCGTTGTTGTTTTTTTTACTTCCCAGGAGTTTACAATTTTGAATCTTAAATTTTTACTTCTGCATTAAAGCTATTATTTAGTGTTATTCACAGTATGTATTCCAGGTTGACTTGCCATGCTTTGGTGGTGAAAAAAGAAAGATCTAAACGTCCTCCTCACTCACTGGAAAGCCATCGAAGATGTAGCTGAATCAAGAGACGCACCTTTTCTAATTCATCAGGAAAGCAACGTTATCGTTCGTGCGATTCGCGACTACTTGCGTCGTGATGTCGGTGAGATACTTATCGATCACCCGAAAGTGTTTGAAAATGCAATGGACCATATCAAACTCGTTAGGCCTGATTTTGCAAATCGCATCAAACGCTACAATAGTGATGTGCCTCTGTTTAATCACTTTCAAATTGAAAGCCAGATTGAGTCAGCATTTCAACGTGAAGTGAGACTACCCTCTGGCGGCTCTATCGTGATAGATCCTACTGAAGCATTAACTTCCATTGACATTAACTCCGCGCGAGCTACAAAAGGCGGAGATATTGAGGAAACAGCACTTAATACTAATCTAGAAGCCGCTGACGAAATTGCTCGTCAACTTCGTTTGAGAGACTTAGGTGGTTTGGTTGTTATCGACTTTATCGACATGACACCAGTTAAACACCAAAGAGAAGTTGAAAATCGCATGAAAGATGCGGTTGAGAATGATAGAGCGCGCGTTCAATTAGGACGTATTTCTAAGTTTGGACTGTTAGAAATGTCCCGTCAGCGTTTGCGCCCATCTTTGGGTGAAGCGGCAAGCCATGTTTGTCCTCGCTGTTCAGGTCAAGGGACTATTAGAAGCACCGAATCTCTGGCACTTTCTATATTGAGGCTGCTAGAAGAAGAAGGCATCAAGGAAAACACCTGTCAAGTACATGCCCAGGTACCTGTGGATGTCGCAACCTATCTTCTAAACGAAAAACGCAAAGCCATTCAATATATTGAAAAGCGACATAGTGTATCTCTATTGATTATTCCTAATGCCAACATGGATACACCCCATTACGAAGTGTTGCGCTTCCGTAAAGACGAATCAGTGAATGATCCTAGCTATTCGCTAGTACCAGAGCCTGTGACACAAAACTATGAAGCGATTGCAGCTCCTATAGATCAACCTGCAAAAGAACAACCTGCTCTTTCTGGATTTGCTGCGCCTAAAACAGCGGCCCCAGTAGTTCAGAAGAAACCGGAGCCCGGTATTTTTGCGGTACTTTTCGCTTGGTTGGGTTCCCTCTTCAAATCGGAAGAAAAGCCGCAAAAAGGTAGAAAGAAACATCATCGTAGAGATAATCGCAAAGGCAAACACCACGGCAAACACAGTAAGCGTCGTGATAATCGTGACGGAAACCGTGATGGAAACCGTGACGGAAACCGCCAAGGTGATAAGCGTCATAAAAAACACGATCAGGAAAGACAAAAAGCGAACGATACTCGCAAAGAGTCGCAAAACACCAAACGCAAACGCGAGCAGTCCGATAACGACGAAGAAAGGTCACAACAGAAACGTCAAACCCGCCAAGTGGCAGACAGACGCAAACGTCGTGAAAACCGCCGTAGCGTGAGAGTTGATGCGCCAGCGCAAGCTGAAGAAAACATCAACGTTCAGAATGCGGAAGAAATCAACAAAGTAGAAGCTGAAGCGAAAGCACCAAAACCACAACGTAAGCGTCGTCCAAGAGGTGAAAACAAGCAGAAGAAAGCGGTAGAAGCAACCACTACTGAGCAAACTGCAGAACAACCAGTTGAGACAGAAGCGCCTCAATTACAACTGGATATTCCAGCTGTAGATGAAGTATCATCTGAGCAGAAAGAAACAACCAAGCCTGAAGCGGAAACTGCGGTTGTTGAAGCAACTGAATTGAGTCAGGGCCTGGTCCAATGGACCAGGCCCTTTTCATGCTCCGTCCCCACGTTGAACCCGGGCTCTATTGGATCCCGGGCTTGCGGAGCAAAGTAGCGATCTGATCTGCTGACAGTTGCTGCACGCTGCCGTCTTCGAGCAGCCAGATCTGTTCTCCGTTGGGCAGAACCGCCCGTACCAAAATGTTCTGGGGCAGGCGTTTCTCATCGTTTACGAAAAAGATTTTGGCGGGCGCAAACCCGTTTTCGACTTCCGGCGGTAGGTAGCCCGAGCGGACGAGGTCGGTGAGGGCGATTTCATTGGGCACCGGTTCTCGACTGCGTTCTCGATCCCGTTGGTAGGCAACGAGGGCCTCGTGGTACGTCTCGATGGGGAGGCGGGCGCTGACGGCGGCGTAGTCGCCAGTGAGAATGGCAAAAGCGATAATCGCCAGCAGGGTGGATGCAGCCGTTCCGATACTGATAAAGGCAAGACGTAAGAAGGGGTGGCGAGACCCCTCTACCGGAGTCGGGAGACGAGAGTCCATTTTCGTGGCTTTCATTAGTAGAGTCTACGATGAGGGGCGCGGTTCCTTAGGAACTCCGGGGGAGACTTTGGTTTGGGATTCGGGTGGAGAACTGCTGGAGGGATGCGTTTGTGGCGTTTCGTTCGTACTTGCAAGTGGGCGGGAGTGGGGGTCCTGTGCTTGTGCGCGGTGATACATTTTGGGGTGGTGACTGTCCTTGTGCCGACGGCTCGCGGGTACGCTCTCCCCACCTTCCGGAAACGGACTTTAAACGGATGTCGCATGTCTGAGGCTTCCTTTTCAATCAGCTCCATCGTTGATGGTCTTGGTTTTGAGGCCTTGCGTTTGTGCGCCGGTGTCCGGAGAATGGTAGGGTTATGAGCGAACGCACTTTTCAAATGTTCGTCGTCACGCTGATGGTGTCTTTCCTTGGGGCACCCGGGCTGGTGGCAGAACCTTCAGGGAAATCGCATCCCCAGGTGTTAATCATTGGTGACTCCATTTCTCTGGGCTATACGCCCGTGGTGCAGGGGATGCTCTACGGGAAAGTGGCCATCACCCGCCCGCCGAATAGTGGGGGCGGGTGGATCAATTGTGAGGGAACAAAACGGGGCGTGGCGATGATTGATGACTGGTTGGCTCTTGGTCAGTTCGACGTGATTCACTTTAATTTCGGGCTGCACGATTTGAAGCATGTGCATCCTGATACGGGACGCAACAGCACCAATCCCGCCCACCCCCAACAGTCCGATTTGGCCACCTATGAGAAGAACCTTCGCCAGATCGTCACGAAACTGAAATCAAGCGGTGCCAAGCTGATTTTTGCCACCACCACGCCGTACCCGGACCGACCGGGTGGCCCCCTGCGGCGAGCCGACCAGCCCGAGAAGTACAATCGGGTGGCGCTTCAAATCATGCGCGAGAACGGTGTGACGGTGAATGATCTCCACGGTTTTGTTCTTCCGAAGATGGACACGCTCTTGTTACCGAATAACGTGCACTTCCGCCCGGCTGCCAACTTGGAGCTGGCTCAGCAAGTCGTGAATCACATTCAAGCCGCCTTAGTGTCGCATTGACCGTGCGGAGGACGAACCTGAGATTAGTCCGAAAGATACTTATACTCTAACCGTCACCCTGATGTCAGTTGCCGCTCCCAAAGGATCTCAAGGAAAGGAGATCTGGAATCATCGAACACCCGTAGTCTTCTCTCCGGTGTTCGATTGGCCCCAATTCATCGATGATTATAGGTCTTTCGCCCCACAATCCGAACTTTCAGTTGGAATTGTGGAATTAAACAATTCGAAGTAACGAACTGTAAATAAGGAACGATTCGGGCAAATAATAACCAAACCTCTAAAACGGGATTTGATAAAAAAAATTTAGCAAACAAATCGGTTTTTTGTGAAGTTTCCCATCAAAAGCTACAATGCTGGGAAAATTTATAAAAAGGAAAACTATAAACAATCCTATTTTCAGTTCAAATGTTTTGAAAGGCAATAGGTATATAAAATAAATGTAAGTGCCAGTTGGCTATGCACAGGGAAAAATAAAATACTTTTAGCAAAATTCTAGCCAAACTTCCATTCTAAATTGTAACTGGAATCTCGAAACACGAAATTTTAGTAACAATAAAGCTATCAAAAGGTTTTCCTTTGCAAGTTAGCCCCATTCAGCCCAACCTTCATTTAGCCCAATCATCATGCAACTCAACCTTCGGTTAATTCAATCACCGTTTAACTCAACCCCTTTTCAACCAAAACTCAAATTAACCCCCATTTGAGACTCAACTACATGATAGCAATTATTATATTTGTAAAGAGCTTTGAATGGTAATTCGGTTGCTACATTAATCTTTCAGCTAGCGAATACATGAGAAATCGGCAAATTTACCACCAAATGTCCTTAAGACCTCTAACCGGTCGGACAAGAGCATAATATTTTTTTATGTCTAATCCGAAAGGTTTCCATACTCAAAGATAGTACTTATGAATTAATGCCACCTCAAGCCATTTGTGATTTTTTCAGTTTTGTGAGAAATTTCATCCAAATTACTATCACATTGACTCTTTAAATAACACTTCGTCGGAGAGTCAAATAAGGATGTCTTGATCAATTTTTTTTAGTCAAAACCAAGAAACCAAAAAAAAATTGGATGAATAAATCTTTTGTTAGGTTACTTTTATAGCCGAAGATCTTATAAATTCGTGGTAAATAGCGGCATCTATAGATCCATTGGACATTGGATCCATTGGACTTTTTTCCAATGGATTGAATAGGACTGAAGGAAGAAGTCCAATTGGATGGACTGGATCATTTTCACTTGTTTTGAATCTTTCAAACTTCATGTTTGTAGTGGACTGAAAAACAAGACAGAAATTCTTTCACCTTACAAACCAAAAAATGCTGCCATTGTCTTTAGCTGTTTTGTCTACTTGTCAACAACAGCACAAGCCAAGCCCTAAGATCGAGCTCAGAAGATAATTGAAGCAAAGAAACGACAATTTTCAACAAACCATTTGCAAGCAACTTCTGCTTACTCCCAAACTGAGGAGAAGGTGCCAATGATGGATTTGAATTTCCAACTTTGGTTTCAGTCTTTGTCATCGGAACAAAACCATCTAAGGATTCCACTTTGCTCAACCATGTTTGAATATTGGGAAATTGCTTCAGGTCAACTCCACCTTCAGGTGCGTGCGCGGTTTAGCTGTCCAAGGCAACGTCCGCAATGGTGGGAGACGTACCGACAAACCAATTTCTGCCTTGGAGGTGGTTCTCCATAACAGATAGCAATGCGTCAGATCTTTGCAACAATTCAGATATGTCATAAGGAGCATTAAAAACTTCCACTAATCTGGCTCTTGCGGGGCCATGGGCCAACTCATTGGCGGCCTTTGATAACCAAATTTGAGTTTCAGCTGCAAGAATTGGTGAACTTGGCATCCATTGTCCGGTGGCATCGTATTTGCCAGCTAGAACTTCCTGGGAGGGTGTAAAGAGAGAGGCTTCAAATAGATTGGGATGGAGGAGTTCCGTGCGTGGCTGCGCTCAGGCAGCTTGGTAGTCCAGAGAGTTATTAGTAGTAGTATTCTAGATGAACAAACAAAGAAAAAAAAGAAGTTGTTCCAACATGTTTGGACATAAGACCATAGATGTAATCAAAGTGTTGATAAATTTATATGCGCTTTATGTACAGACGCAATCATCACCAGGACTTACAATGCTGAGCAGTACTTTTTTCAAAATTTGAAGATGTAGGTGAAAAGACGAATGATGATGAATCCGAATACATTACTAGACGTGTATTAAATTTTGGGAAACGACATTTAGAAATTGTTCTGAACACTTATTTGATGACACTACTTCAAAAAAAAAAGAAAAAAAAAGAGAGAATCAAAGAAACGTCATTGCTAACTAAAAAAGTTTACCATTGTGTTGAAGATATGGCCAAGCATATTGACAAACAAGTCTAATGCTTTGCTAACTAGTGCCTTAAATAGCCTTTGGTGAAACTATATTCACTAAAAAAAAAAAGAAAAAAAAACTTCTTCACAATTGACAAATGGTCTGCGTATCGCAGGTACTCTTGATTCTCTGCCTTTGGCCGGGAGTGCAATGTTTAGCTGGAGGGCAAATCATTCGATGCTTTCTACGTCCCCCCCCCCGATTTCTCGAGGTGCTCAATTAGAACTGGATCGACAATGGCTGGGCTTTTAGTCACACCACTGACCTCCGTCCACTACCAAATAATCAGCGACACCAGGACTCGAACCCCTGTCATCAGGATTTCAACTCTAGGGTACTTAACACTCGTCTAGAAAGGCTAACATAAGGTTGTATAAAAAGGGGACTTGCAATGAGCCGAATATCCTTTTCATATTTGTATTTTCGCTAATTCTGGCCTGCAGCCAAAAAAGGTAGTCTACCCCCGGGGTAGAACCTGTCATGATTAAGCACACACACTATTTCTGTTTACTAACTCTGTTTGTGTTTATGCTTTCTTGGAAGCAGAAAATGAAATAGGATATTTGTCTGTTTTTTTTTCTCGGCTGTTTTCTTCCGTTTTTTCTACGAGGCAAAAACGCACAGGCGCACAATTTTAATAGGCCTCTTCTGCAAATTGGAAAACTATTTTTGGGACATTTTGTGGTGCGGATTTTTTTTTTTTGGTTATAAGTTTAACGAGTAACAGCTTTTAAGATTTATTTTAAATACTTTTTTCAACTTAAAACCATTCAGAGTTATTTAAAAGATATTTCCTATGTCAAAATCAGGATTCACTACGCAGAAAAACAAATCAAACATTTTGAGAACAATTTTGAAACATAGGCAAGCTTATGGGAGAGGTGGGGGGGGCTGAGTTACCATATTGACAACTCCGGATGCACAGGCATTCACTTTCAACTGCCTAGAATCAGGTTAGACTCTAGGTATAAATTCCTAGCCTCCTTCAAGGCGTTTTCAGCGTGGACGATCGAAATGACATCTTCAGTAAACAGAAAAATAATTTTTGCGTCTAAGGAAAAAGGTAAGAGCAATGATATTTACACACAAATAGGTTACAACAAACCACAGATATACAACTACTTTATTAATGCTATGTATGTTAGGTGATCTATCATTTTTTTTTAGCGGAATTATAATACATTTCCTTGCTTGAGGGGGAAGATCTAATGCCTCAAAATCGCACTTCTAGGGCAAATTTTTGGTCTTTCGTGGGCACGAGGCAGTTGGGGCACTCCCCTTCTTCCGGCTCCCGCTCGGCGACGGAGAACGTGCCTCCGCGCTGAAGCTCGATGTTGCACTGTTCGCACTCGGACAACGCCACGCCATGCGCTTCGCACCAGTCCTCCCCATGGGCGGGCGGTTCCGCCCATGGGGCCTTCCAGTCGTTCTTTGCGTAGGCGAAGAGGCCGCCGAGCGCTACGAGAACGGCCAACGTGAAGATCCCTCTTCCTAGAGCGGCAAGGAACTTCATGGCTACTTGTCCCCCTCTTCGCCTTCGCCGTCCTCGACGCAGCCGGGACAGAGGTCCGTGCCCTTGAATTCGCCGGGCTCGAAGCCGCAGATCTTGCAGTAGTCCCAGTGGACCCACTTCTCGCCCTTCTGGACGTAGTAGCTCCAGGCTTCGATGTACTGCGTCTTGGGGAACTTCCAGCCGACGACCTTGATCGGCTTCCCGAGCAGCTTCTTGTGCTTGATGTGGTGGTGGCCACGCGTGTTGTCGATGAACGTCCACAGCGTTCCGTCCTCCGCCAGCAGGCCCTGGGCGTGCTTGGCGTGAAGCGTGCACTGTGCGTGCGCTCCGCGCTTTTCGAGCTCGCATCCGATGCACACGATGGTGCCTACGAACTCCTGCCTGTCTTTGAAGAGGCGCTTCTTGGCTGTCTTCGCCGCGGGCGCCTCGTCTTCCGCCGATGCGGTAAGGGTCACCGCCAACATGCCTATGGCCAACGCAGCCACCATGATTGTTCCTAGCTTCATCGTTCTTCTCCGTGAGCCCCCTGGAGCTCGGTTGGACTATGGGACTTGTGCCTCTCTCGCCGCATGCCCACCGCCGAGGTCGGATCGGTACATGGGCCTACGGGGGGCCTCGGCGCCGGGGTCGAGGCGATCAGTGCTCCCGGCGATTCGAGCGTCCGCATGGCGCTCGTGCCGAGGCGCGATGCACGCCGGCTGCTAGGCAGACGGGGGCGTCACGCGCCTCGGAGGGCGCAGCGCTACGCCGCGCAGCGGACGATCAGCTTCGTCCGCGGGGGAGGGCGTCTCTAGACCAGAAGAACGACCGACTGGAGCGTCGGCCCGGGATCGGCACCCGTTGGCAGAGCCCTGTCATCCGCAGCGAAGGCCACGGGGCGCAGGATCAGGGTCTCATGGACGAGAAGGATCTCGTCGCCCGCGCAGAGCACCGGCTCATCTGCCTGCGGGAGTTCGTGCATCGTCCCGATGGTGTCCAGGCAGGGGCACCTATCGTTCTCCGTGCTCTTGTCAGCGGTCGCCATCGGTCCGGTCGCGCCGCCCTGATCGGCCGCCTCACGCCCACAAGTGCAGGTGCCCTCAGGTGAAGCGTCGAACGACACGAGCCCACCCGTGAGAATCTCGGCGTAGAAGCAAGGGCACGTTCCCCATGCCATCACGAGGATGACGAGCAGGGGGGCGCAGAATTGGGTCAGGCGCTTACGCACGCCGTGAGTCTAGCCCTGCTCCCCGGCGTGTTGCGGGAATTTCTTCCTGGGCCGGTGTCGGGGCTGACTCACGATGCCGGCACGGAGGGCCGCAGCTGCAGAAACTTGCGGCGAGTTCCGCGCGTCCACTTGTGTCAGAGCGCGGCACAGGACGCTAACGACTGGCCCCACGGTGGCTCGGAGGGTGCGCGTCAGTGCGCGCCCGAGCCCCCGGCTCGTGTCGGACGAGCGCACTGCCGGCCGCCGCCAAAGCGGCCTCGCCAACGGTCGCCAGCGCCAAACCTCGGCCGCGCCACAGAACACTGCATCCCAAATAGATTGAGGCCCACAACCGGAGAGAATGGCCTCGGTAGCTTGCTCACAAGCAGGGTGGCCGTCACCGCGATGGAGGACTTCAAGTAAGTTTCTCGTCACAAGAGGATCGGTTTTACCCTGCTGCCAAGTTTTGGGGAATCGCGCGGCTCTTGCTTTGTTCTCTCGCCAATATTTGTCATAGATCGCCAAGTCCTGCTCGGTTTCATGATTCTCCTGCAGCAGAAGCCCGCGCACCAAGGAACGGAAGACCGGCTCATGATTCGCTGGATTCAAGCGCTGGAGCACACGGTGTGCATTGGAAGTGAAAACCACTTTGTGGCCAATATTTCTAAAATCGCGAATCGCATTGAATGCCAGGCGTTGGTAGAGGACGGCACCCTTGCCCGCCCGCAAAACAGATACCGCGGCATTTTCCGCTGAAGGAAAATCCCAATCGGCCATGGCCTGATCGAATCGAGGAAGGGCAGGTTTTGGGGAGGCATTTAGTTCTAGGTGCTGCATGGGTGCCACCGCAACACTGCCCCGATAATAAATCTCGAGGACTTTTTTGTAGTAGTCCGCGGCAAGAATCACGGCACGAACAGTTTCTGCCGGAGCCGATCCACGAGCCAATAAGTAAAAAGATTGGGTCATTAAAAGGGGATGCAACGCACCGCCCAAGTACCAATAGGGTTGTAACATCCGGACCGCATCCAAGAAGAGCGCATCCATGATTTCCTTGGCCCTCGTGCCGTTCTTGAGCATTTTTGCCAGCGCCATGGGTAAATCCTCTCGGTTGTGGAAATGCACCAGTCTCGCCAATGCTTCGGTTTTGCGGTCATAGCGAATACCGCTAGCCTTCCTTTGATCCGCAGACCATGCCCAAATATTGCCCAGGCGCCCTGTGCCGAGTATCAACCCCGTGGTCTTCATAAACGAACGTCTTTTCACGAATCCCTCCTGTTACATTTTCCCAAAACGGTTCCCCTATCAATGACATCCTCTTTTTAAAAAGGAAGGCGATGTTGTATAACAACAGGCACGGCCCCGCGCCTCGCCACACACGAATGCCAGATTTGGCCACCGAGAAGCGTCTCCTTCATTGATGGTTCCTTTCTCAACTCGAGGCATCAAAAACGATCAAAAAAAATCTAAAACTTATTGAAGCCAGCCATTTACAGAGAGTTCCTTCATGACGACTTCCTCTATTGCGAACCGACCTGATGCCGTGGACACCTTGTTTTCCTTTGCTTCTTTTTCGTTTTCTACACGAGACGGCCGGCTCCGCGGCCCCGATACGGATTTGGTTTTGCGGCCCAAAACAGCCGCATTATTGACCCACCTGATTCGAAATCGTGACCGCCATGTCTCCAAAGATGAGTTGTTGGAAATTATTTGGAGCGGCGAATGCATTCATGAACAAGTGGTCTTCCAATCGGTGGCAGAAATCCGCAAAGCTTTAGGCGGTGGTCACTTTATTAATACCTTTCCCAAGAAAGGTTATCGCTGGGTTCAACCTCTTGAAAGTGAAGTTGAAGAAGAACAAATCACATTCGATAAAAGCACAGAAAAAGCTCAATGGCTGAGAACGTGGGGCTTGAGATCGGTCATTCTCCTCACTGCGATGCTCGTCCTCTTCTTTCTCTCCATGAATAAACTGATGTTTAAAAGCTTAGATACTCCTACTAAATTGACCCCGCCATCCCCAACGGCTGTCAGCACATCTGAAACCCACAAAAGTTGGTCTTGCCAATTGGCGGGGTCGAATGAATTGAAGTCATCTACCCATACAACTTGCCAATCCAAGTTCGCATCGCCTGTATCGTGCGAGCACCCGAGTAGGAATAGCAACAGGACGACTAACGGAATTTGTTTAAACATGGATAGGCTCTCCCAATCTATGAGCGGTCTCAATCAAACTGTGCGCAAATGGCAGCACCCAACAAGCCTGGCTGGGGGTGAGTGACAACGTACGTGGGTACCGAACACATCAACTTGCCTAATCTGCCCTTGGCCTCGAACGCGTTGCGAAACGTTTCTTCCGCAATTGTGTTCACTTGTTGGGCCAGGATGCCACCGGCGAGAAACACACCCCCGAATGCACCGGTAGCGAGCGCAAAATCACCCGCGACTTGTCCTAGTATTCTGGTGAATTCTCCAACGGTTTGTGTCGCGATTGCGTCGGTGTCAGCGATATGGCGGCTAAAGACTTCAGCCGCAGAGATGCGGGCGTGCGTTGGAGAGAGTCCCTGGTAGATGTTCTCAATCCCGTTGCCGGAGAGCAGTTTCTCATTTGAGACTCGTCCATAACGGTCATGGAGGTGATTGAATATCTGCTGTTGGCGCATACCTTGTGGGGCAAAACCTGCGTGACCAGCCTCGGTAGTCGTGACCTGCACAGTATCGCCCGCTTGGTTGATGGTGGCAGCGCCTAATCCGGTCCCAGGTCCGATGACTGCACAAGGTTTTGAACAGCCGGGGGATGGGTGGGCGCCAATCTGCTGGAGATCGCAGCACTTGATGACCGGCACCGTGTAAGCGATCGCTTCGAAGTCATTGACCAACCTGACCTGTTTGAACCGAAACTCATCCTGCAGACTCTGGCAATCCACTTCCCAGCTAAGATTGGAGAATTTTGCTCGTTGACCTTGTACGGGCCCGGCTACTGCAAGGCAAGCGGACGTAGGCATTGGATCTGACTGCAAGCTGAGGTAGTGCTCAATTGCGCTCGCCAGCGAAGGAAAGTCGGCAGTGGGTAGTGTGGCGACGGAATTTTTTTGCAGATCCGAACCTGTTGCAAGCGCGAAACGCGCGTTTGTGCCACCGATATCGGCGACCAGGCTGAGTTCAAGCATCCTGAATCTCTCGGTGTGCTTGTGCTGCCTTTTCGCTTAGCGCTGGGACATCGCCGTCTTGAAGCGCGTTTTTGTCTATAAACCATGAACCGCCTACGGCGAATACATTGTCACGCTGAAGATAGGCTTTTGCTGAAGCCGCGTGAAGACCGCCGGTGGGGCAAAAGCTAACGTCAGGGATGGGTCCGCTGATTGCATCGAGGTACCCAACGCCACCGGCGGCTTCTGCAGGGAAAAACTTCAGATTGGAGTATCCCTTGGCTCGCAGGTACATGATCTCAGCGGCCGTAGCTGCTCCGGGTAGGTAAGGTAGGCAAGCAGACTCTAAAAGCTGGTCGGTAAAGCCCGGGCTGACAGCATAACGTGCACCGGCACGTGCTGCGGAGGCCATCTGAGAAGGTTCGATGATGCTCCCGGCTCCGACCAATAGATCGGGAAAATCGCGCGCGAGCAGTTCAACTACTGGCAGGGCGGTGTCTGTTCTCAGCGTGACTTCGATGGTGTTAAACCCGGCGATCTGCAATGCGTTTCCCAGGGTTGCGGCTTCATGAAGTTGATTGATGACAACCACCGGGATGAGGGATACATCATTGAGGAGCTCTGCAATGTTCTCGGCCCAACGGGGCCACAATTGTCTATTTGTTGTGCGCGGGCTTGCCCCTCCTGACAATACGCCGCCATTCGCTCAGCATGCGTCTGCGCCGACAGTTCCTGCAATTCAAGCTCACTCATCCTCAGTCCTCCAATACCTGTGGCTTATTCCGGCCACTGCTCCAGCACTATCTGACCAACATACTCCCGGGCTTCGCTGGGCGCAAAGGGCTGCATAAACGGGCCGGCGCGTACGTCGCGATACAACCGCGCCAGCGGATGCGCGTTGGTATAACCTGCCCCGCCCATAAGGTCCATGGCCTTACTGACAATGTCGATTGCGCCTCGGTTTACCACCCACTTGGCCGTCTGATAATCTTTCATCAACTGATGCGCCTGCTGCATGGTCGGCGGTGTATTGCGGTGTTGCTCTAAGAAACGGTCGGTAGCCTCTGCCGCGGCCGCCAGAATGGCGCGACATTTAGCCAGCTCTATATCCATTTCGCCGACCAGATTCTGCACCCCCGAAAACGTCACAACCGGTTCACCCACGCGTTGCTGACCCGCCAGCTTGTCAATCACCATGGCATAAGCAGCCTCGGCCACCCCCAGGAAAGCAGCAACAAGGGGCAGGTTGGCCAACGCCCGGTTCATCAGCACCCCCACACTCCATTGCCCCCACGGCCCCAGTTTGCGAATGGCGCCCGCGGGTACCTGCGCGCCGGTAAATACCACAGCCTGACTGCCGGAACCGCGCATCCCCAGCGCATCCCAATCGTTCTGCGGCAACAGCCCGGGGGTATCCATGGGGAGCATGGTTGTCACCAGATGATCGCCGTCATCATCACGCATACGCAGGTTCATGCCCAGGTGGGTGGCCAGTGGCGACATAGTGACAAAGATCTTGCGGCCGTCAATGCGCCAGCCCTGTTCGGTCCTGGTCGCTTCGGTCAGCGGATGCAGATTGTCAGTGCCGGGTTCGGTGGCAGTGGCGCAGATCAACATATCACCCCGGGCAATACTCTGCAGCGGCATCGCCAGTTTCTCCGCAACTTCCGGCTTCGCCTGCGCGGCATGATAAGCCAGCGCCATGCCCCGGCTGACACCCAGATGCATATTGATGGCAATGGCCGTGGAGGCATCCCCCTGCGCCAGGGTGACAATTCCGACAATCCAGTCGTAAACGGATTGCACGCCGAAACCACCCAGCTCCTCAGGGACAAAGGCAGCGGCCACACCGTTGTTCTGCATGTCCCGATAGTTCTCCTCGGGCATACAATTGTCTGCGTCGGCGGCGGCGGCGCGGGCTTGAAAGGCGGGTATCAGGGACAACGCGTTTTCATAAAAACGTTGGCCCGGTGCGGTTTTCGGCGTCAGTGCAAATGTCATAACCAGCAAGTAAATAGAATTCTTCCGGCACCGGCAACTTTTACAGTTCACATGACAATTTCTACAACAACTCGGCTATCATCCGAGCATCAACACGCAGTATTAGTAATCAGTATGAAAATTGGTTTGAACGGCACCGGTCTGGTGCAGAAAGCATCCGTACCCGCCATTGCAGAAAACGCCGCTCAAGCTGCAGTGGACGGCTTCAAGAGTTACTGGCTGGCAGAGCACCCCACCGGCGGTTTCGACGCGCTCACTGTACTGGCGCTGGCCGGCCAACAGCTGCCTGACATGGAGCTGGGTACCGCCATTGTGCCAACCTTCCCACGCCACCCGTTAACACTGGCGGGCCAGGCCGCCACGGTGGCCAATACCCTTAACTGCCGTCAATTGTTTCACCAAACTTAAAACGAAAATATTTTAAAGCAAGAACTATAGAATCTTGTTCCGAACCTCAAAAAATAAAATAAAGTTTGATTCCTCGCAGATGAGTTTTACCCGTAAGCAAAAATTCTGGTAGAACTCGAACATTATCTGTGAAGCCAGGACTTAGCCTGCTTTCATTTACAGGACATCTAATCATGCTGCGATCCCAACTTAATCATGAAGGATAATTAATAATTTGTTTTTACTTTCAATCTAAAGTGATAAATAACAAGAAATTTACCACCTAAACGCTTATAAAAATTTGCAAACCACATAAAAGTGGCTAACATTGTAGTTTGATCTTTCCTTCCTTTAGCAGAAATTCCTTGTATTGTTTTATTATCTGGTGTCTTGCTCTTCTTTTTCCCTGAAGTTAAAGTCTTCAGGATGTTTCAGCCCTTCGAGACTCCTTTCTTTGGCGCGCAAATTTTATTAAAGCTGGGTGTCGAATTACCCAAAAGTTTCAATGATTTCTTCAGAGCTTCTCTGCTCTATACAGATAGAGGTTACAATTTGATACCGATTGAATTTACCATTTACATGGTTTTTGCTTCTTTAGAGAGTTCATAAGGCGTTTTCTTTTTGTGAACAGACATGTACAATCAAACAAGAGCCTAAATCTAAGAACTGAAGGACATGTTTTATTTTAAAGTGGCCCCTTTTTAAAACCACAAAATAGCATATAAATCTGAAATGCAATGTCAGATAAATCCTACTTTTGAATGAGATTCATTTGGATACCTTTATTGAGGAAAGGAGAAACTTATGCAAGATATTAAAGCATGGCGACTTGGGTACAAAAAAGCTATGACTTACCTTGAGGTGCCTTATCCACTATCTGATTCTCACCGATGCTAACGGTGCTTATCTACTATCTGAAGATCGATAAAATCATATTAAAGTTTAAAATAGATTCGATTTACGAATGTTTTATTAAGGATTATTCAGCTCTAGACAATAGCACACAGACAAAATTATACGATACAAATGTCTGTGTTCCATATCCTACAATTAAAAAAAGAGTTGGGTTTCCGAGTGCCTTTACTCGGCTGTATATGATGACGCGTATACGTGCTAGAAGCTTGAGGAACTGAGGATAGACAAGTCCAACCACCAAATTGACTGGTACCATAAAATTATGTCAGCTAGACATCTGTATTGCATACATTTAGTCTGTGGAACAGCAAAAGATTTGTATCATAAAATAGGTGGCAGTTAAATATAATAATTTGATTTATTCACAGCATGGACGTAGAAAGTTTGGGAGGTTAAATCTATAAGCCATAAATAAATATAGCCCATTCGCTTTGTTGTGATGAAAAATTCATTAGTATTTAGTCTTATCTTAAGAATGTTTATGAAAGCTGCAGTTCAGGGGCTGTTGGACAAGAGCTCCTCTCCTGAGGGAACCACTAGGCTATGGAATGAGAAGAGTAGCAGTCTACCATTTGATTCTTTGTTTTATCCTACTGTTACAATACAACAGTAGTGTTTGTGATAGTTTACCATTTGAATTTACCTATAGGAAGTAGATATCATTTTTGCTATTACTTAGCTAGTGGGCTATAATTTAGAAAATTAGTATATAACTTGTTGTCTTTCTTTATGTTCTTCTATAGGCCTATTTGTAAGAATAAAACATTAAAATTGGGCTTACATTAGAAATATGGGTAAATTTATAGCAAACCATATAACTGGCGCCTTGGTGTCCAGCTTTAGACAAAGGCAGGAAGGGCGTAAAGGCGGCACGCACATCGCACCCGGAGAGACCGCGGAAACACCGGCCTCAATTTCCCTCATCTTCGCCGCAACTTCGACCCATTGCGCAGGTAGACATCGCGTGGAGATCGGAGAAAACAATGTCGAAATCGCTCTATTATTCCCGCCGCCTGATCCTTCTGGCAGCGCTTTTGCCCGCGCTTTCTGCGGCTCTGATCTATTCCTGGCCGGTGGTGGTGACCGTGGCAATTCTCGGGCTTTTGGCCGCGATCCTGATCCTCGGGCTTTGGCCTGCGGCCACGATCGATACGATCTCCATGTCGCTCGCCGCCAGTCTCGCGATCCCGCTTTATGCCGGTGTCGCGCAGCCGTTCTGGCACGCCTTGCTGGCGGGCACCTCAACGCCTGCGGGTTGGTTCTGGCTGGTGATCACCGGTGGTGCCATCTACCTGTGGCTCGGGATTGTGCGCCTGGTGGCCCTGACCGAGAAACTCCACGCCGGAACCTTGCGCAACCGCTTCGAGGGGCAATGTGACCTCACCGTCGAAGAGGCCGCCGAGGCGCTCATTCTCAGACCCGGACAGACGCTTGCCGGGCGCAGGGCGGGGCCGGTCGAGGCGGATGGCTTCTTTGATGTGAGCTTCGAGGTCGACACCGTGGACCTGACCGATTTCAGCCCCAAACGCGAGGCTCTGGGCTACCGGATGCGCGTCGTCGGGGAAGAGGCGACCAGCGACGGTGGTCTGCGCGTGCTTGTGCACACCACGGTCACCGACAGCCTGGGCGTGATGCGCAGTTCCATGGCCGAAAACACGTTTACCCCTTGCGCGGGTGGCACGCATTTCCAGCTTGAGGAGGTCCATGACGTCTTCAACCGTCTGGCCCAGGCGCTGTTCTGGCTCGACGACGCGCAGGCGCATTGGTTTCAGTCCAGCGTCGAGATCTACAAGTCGAAATCGGGCGAGACGCTCTACCCAAGTCAGGGCACGCTGCTCACCACATTGGCGCGTTTCTTCGTGGTCACCGGCCTTGCGCCGAAAAACGACCGGGGGTCCTGAGCCGCCCCCATTCCCGAAATCATGCCGCTTTGACAGACCCAAGCGCAATCTGCGAGACTTGGTGCCATGCTCAGATCCCTGATACTCGTTTTCGCACTTACCGGCATGGTCCAGGCCGAGGAGGTCAGTGACATCTCGATCCGGTTCGACCAGATCAAGGCAGGCTCCTCGGTGACCTATCTCGTGCCCGACGGCGCGCGCCGCACCCACCATTTCGAGGGCCCGCGCGAGGAGGGTTTCGAGGTGAGCTACTGGAACGGCCAGGGCAAAGGTCTCGACGGCGGCCTCTATGCGACGGCCATGTTCAATGCGACGGGGCAGATGACCCGTTTCGCCGTCGCCGGTGGCCTGACCTTCACCTACACGCCCCATAATTGCATGCGCGTCGTGGGCACCTGCCGCTACTCCGTGCGCCGCAGCGATGGGCGAAGCCGACAGGTGGAAAGCGAGATCACCGTGACCGATGACGGCTTCACCTTCGAGCGCTTCATTCTCGTGGGCGGTGCAAAAACCCTCGACCTGCAAGGGGTCGTGTCCCTCGACGAGATGGGCATGATGCGGGAGCTTGACATCATCAAAGCGCGCAGTACGAATATGCAGCCGATGTCTCAGGTGAGCGCCGACTACCGCCAATAACCCGACCCGTCTTATTCCCGACGGGGGCTTGCCCATCGGCGTAACCCAAGGACCAAGCTACTGAGGCACTGCTGGTTGCCAATGCTTGTGCTCCAGTTGCTTCAATGATTTTCCCACTGGCAGCGTCCCATATATTATTTAGAAGTAAGGGGGACGTGTCGGAATGTAAGGCTTTAAACAAATTAATTTGTTCAGTGTTCATTGCTATTCTCCAATTAGAAAAATCAGAGTATCGACCAATATGGGAAAGAAATAGCGACGAAAAAGGAACTCAACAGAAATATTCTTGCATCAAGAATGTTAGTACTTACAAACTATATGATATAAATATTAGGTACTCGATGAAGGCGTGTTGACGCCCTCATGACTTCCGTAGGTATCCCGGCTAAACCTTTTCCAAAACAATATTGTATAAGTAGTTATTTTGTTCCTGGGTTTCTTTTGCCGTCATCAATGCTTGTTCTTGTTTGGTTCTGCGTTTGAACAGACCATCTTTTTCGTTTAGTGGATGGTTGGGGTGAATATGTGGTGTTCTTTGTTGTGGTGCTCCAAGCGGGTAAGCGCCTGGCATAACAGTTTTAATTCTAAATTTACCTTCTTCACGACTTTGTATGATAGCCCAAGACTGAAAATTTTCATCAATGGGCGCTTCACTGTCGTCATGGGGGTGGTGATATTTGCCAAAACTATTTGCTTGCCACCAATCAATAGTCGCATCGGGGATTGCATCTCCGTGTTGATCTAGAATTTGGCCATAGACTTCAATAATTTGACCTTTAGCGACACCACTTTTTCCCGCGACTCTTGTCATATCTGCATCTTTGTCTTTTTGCGGTGTGATAGGGTAGAAAGGACCTTCCATTTCTCTGGGGGTCACCTCAATAGCTGCTGCGTTGCTAGCAAATACGGTGGTAGCGGCCCCTGCTAATGTGGTCTTAATAAACTGTCTTCTTTGATTATTACTCGTTTGTTTATGTGCCATGTCCTGACTCCAATATGGTTTTGAAATTGAAAGCGTTGCGGCTGACAGTAAAGGATTGTATGAGAAGAAGTCCTATTAAAAATCTATTTTACGGTGAAAGAGAAAAATAATAGGACGTATTGAACTTGGGTCAGATTGGAGCCCTTCATTATTTGGGTTGATAAAAAAGAATTTATCCTTACAATGAGTGTATTAGTAGTTTCTGCAACTAATAAAATTGTTTGGGACGTAGGTTTATCGAAATGGAAATAGCTGAACATTTTAAAACATTGGGGTATACCCAGTTGGAAAGTGAAATCTATTGCTTCCTGTTGGCTAATGGAATCAATACTGGTTATGCCATTGCCAAAGGCATTAATAAACCTGCGGCAAATGTTTACAAAGGGCTCGATTCATTAAGCAAGAAAGGTGGGATCCTAAAATCCTCTGCTGCAGCTAAGTCTTATATTGCAGTTGATTGGAAAGAGTTGATCGCTACTCAGAAGCACTTATTTGAAAAGCGAATGGCTAATCTAAGTGAACATCTTGAGTCAATTGGAAAACCAAAATCTGACGAGAATGTTTATCAAATGAATAATGTGGAGCAAGTCATTCACGATACTCGTAATTTGATAAACAATGCGCAGGTACTGCTACTAGCGGATATTGAGCCTGGAGCGTTAGCACTGTTCGCAGAAGATTTGCAACAGGCTGGCCAAAGGGGAGTGGAAGTAAGAATAAAAGCGTATGAACCAGTAGAACTAGATAAGGTACATATCACTCTCAGAGTACACGGCCCCGCTATTCATGAAAGTCGCCGGCGACCCCCGCATGGGCGCCCTGAATGGTCAGTTCCTTGTTGACGGTGACATTCTCGGTGAACGCGCCTGCGCTGATGACGATGGTGTCGCCGGCGGAGGCCGCGTCGATCGCGGCCTGGATGGATTCGCCGACGAGAACGGTATGCGTGATGCCTGACATTCTATCATCTCCAAATGCGACCCGGGGCCCGGAGAAAGGCTGGGGGCGTCAATTCGCGATGACGCAAATGGCGTGAAGTTGTTCAGAACGAGAACATATCGGTGTGGCTGTATCTGGAATTCAGCATGTCAACCACAGGCGTTCCCGCCTGTACGCCCCCCCTCCTTCGCGTCGCGCAGCCTTCCGGCGCCCGCTTTCAGCGTAAGGCCTATTCGGATGTATTAATCGATCATTAATCTTTGACGCCTGTCCGTCAACGCAAATTTGCATAAAATATCAAGGAATCCTGATAGTTTCATATATGCGGTATTCATATCTATTGAATTGTATTTGCAAACATTACGGATTAACCGTTCGGTTATTTAACGTCGAGCAAGGCGACGGCGAACGGCAGATGCCGATGTTTGTGACATGTTCCAAGAGGCGGGTTTGCCCGGCGAAGGACGGATCCCCGCATGCAGACGGGTCCGGGAAAAGCGGATCGCCTTCCGGTCGCCAGGCCGGACCATTGCACCCGCCGCGCCCGGCGTGAATGGCGAGTTCCGGTCTGTCGGCCCCGTTTTTTGTTCAGTTCCCAAACAGGACAGGCATTGCGTGCGGACCGGAGGCTGAAAGTTCCTTTTCCGACGCGCTCTCCGGCATCCCGGCCTCGATCCGGTCGGCCATGCTCCCGGTCGAACCGCTTTGCGGTCAATGACTTGGCCGAGTTTTTACTTTCGTACAGGTTTAATCAATTCTTATGGATATGAATAATATTCCGTTCGAGTTGTCTGCACCATAAGCAAAACAGAAACGTATTTGTGAAAAAATCCACCAGACTGTAAATTTCTGGGGGTATGCCATGTTTTGGCGTATGATATCTGCTGTCATTGTTGTAATTTTTCCTTGTGTTGCTTTTGCTGACAACACAGACACCGAAAAGATTTTCATCAGGGGAAGAATAATCGCATCCCTTGATCTGGTTGCGGGCAACGATGCCCGGTTGCCGACGATCACCGTCGACCGAGCCGATCTTCCGACCGCCGGCGTCTCCATGATCTGCGACGCCGGCGGCGGCGCGACCGTGAGCCTGTCCAACGCCGAGGCCAGCGATGCGGGGGCGCAATGCGGCCATGTCGCGATCAGCGGCGAGAACGACATGACCGTCACGGTTCAGGCCACGCTCGAAAGCGCGACGCCGGATGCGCTCGTCACGCCGCGCTGCGTCACCTCGCGCGGGGTTGCGGTTTCCGAAGCGGGAGCGAAGGCGGTTGTCGGGGACGACATCTGGTGCGGTGCGAGCGTCGAGGTCGCCGCGACCACCGGCACGGTCGACTATGTCGGCGCGGTCGCCGTCACGGTGACCTATAACTAGGCTTCAGAAAACCGTTGCCTGCGCGCCCGGAACCGTCAGAATGCGCCGGCGGATGGTTTGCCGGGGCGTGCGGTGCGATAATGTCAGACAGGTTTCCCGTGCTCGTCACCGGCGCGAACGGCTTTTTCGGCCGGCTGCTGACGACGCATCTTCTCGACCGGGGCTGGCCCGTGATCGCCGGGTCGCGCAAGGGCGACGGACCGCAGGATGCGCGGGCGCGCCTTGAGTTAGGGACAAAAAATCTAACTATCTATCTATCTATCTATCTATCTATCTATCTATCTATCTATCTATCTATCAGTCTGTCTATCTATCTATCTATCTATCTATCTATCTATCTATCTATCTATCAGTCTGTCTGTCTATTAATGTATTTGTGATGATATAAATATTGTATATTAAGGCGACATCGCTGTATGAGAACAAACAAAGAAACGTTTTTCATCCTTAATATTTTAGAGTGATTTTATCATTCGATGCATACGAGGCTTCAAATAATCCCTAACAGCAAATATACAACCATGACTCAACTGAAGGATGCCATTTTTGAAAATTGTTCTGATAATAAAGCGGACTGCAATCTAGATTTGACGTCAACATATTCAAGCTATTTGTTTTAAGTGGCCACACGAAAAGCATAAGCCAGCGTTTTCAAAACTCTGTAGTCTGCAGAGTGTTTTCAAAAGCCTTCGCTGTCGGTGATCCAAACGATGTTTACATGTGGATAGGACCTTAAAACACAGAGAGAGAGAAACCTTTACAGTTCTTTGGCTTCTTCTTAGTGGTATCTTGATAATGCCATATTTAACACTGTAATGTAAGATGATACCAGTAGTTTTTTCTTCCATATATACCTCTTGAAACAAACATTCAAAACGATGCTGCTTTCTACTATTATGCGGTTCGTTTTCACTATTTTGAAATATAGAAAATTCCAACAAAATCACAAGAAATATGGCATTATTTCAAACATATCGTTTACGGACGCTATTTTCGTGTAAGTGTGGCGGAAGGAGGTAGCACTTACTTGAAGTTTACACTTTTCACGCCGTGTAGAGGTAAGTGATACCCTTAATATACGATAAAAAAAAGAGTTGTGGTCTTCAATTTAGAAACCGAGTCTTCATAGCATAGCAGGAGGCGTTGCAACTATTAACGTCACAAAGTTAATAAGAACGGATATATATTTGTGCTTAATCATTACTCACAAACAGTAGATATATATATATATATATATATAATATATATATAATACTATCAATAAATAAACACTAGCATGATGACGTTTCGAAGTAATTCTTTATCAAAAACTTTTATCAAAAAATATATATATATACATATCTTAAACAAATAACTAAATAGCAATTTTGAAGTACATTATAATTTCATATTATACACTCTTTTTTTATAAACAACCCAAAAAATAAACAACCGCCCCGAAAAGTACTAAAATTTTAAACTACTTCTAAACAACTTACTTGAGGCGAATTTCTATGTAAAACATTAAACAACTGTTAAGGGCAAATCAATATTTAATGGAATGGTGAAGTAAAAGTTTTTTTGAGAGTTGCTATGGAACATAACTTTTAAAGGCCTTACAGAGTAATAAAAAGCTGTAACAAAACCCATGCCCAAAAGTTACTTCATAAAGTACAGCATATTAATGTATGTAAAGCAAAATATCCTCACACTACTAACAAACCAATGCTACCAGTACCAACTATAACCATCCTCTGGAGTAGGATAATGAGATCTAGCTACCATTGTCAATATTTCGTGAAAAAAATGCAATTCACGCCGAATTTGAGTAATGTTGGCGTTGTTGTCTGGATTCTGACATGAAAAAAAACCAGCAGACCCTTAGTTTCTATAATTCCTCATTGATTATTCAAGATGTCAGTGGTACAGAATTTGAAAATACTCCGAAAAAGAACTCTCATAATGTTAGTGAAGCTTTTCGCCGATTGCGGTGATCTCGACCAGTCCCGCCGGGGTCAAATCCTGGTCGGGCAGGACCAGCAGCGCGTGTTCGGCCAGGGCCAGCCGCAGGTCCGCCGCACTGTCCGGGCCGAGGCCGCGCGACAGGTCCAGCCGGTCGATGCGGGCGCCCAGGGCCCCCGACAAGGGTGTCACCGTCAAAGCTCGAGTACTCCGGATTTGGCCAGCGAGGCGCCGCGGATCGTCGCTCAGAAGCCCGCGCATCACAAGGCCGGGATAGGCCAGGCGAAGTGGTGCCCTGCCCAAAACGTCGAATGGCCCTTTCTCGGAAGGCTCGATTGGCTAGACTCCCGTCCGAACGCGCCTCTGGAGGAACCAAATGACAGCATCGGCCAGCGGGGATCTGCCGGTCGGGCCGGCCGTGCCTGTCGTGCGCGGACAGGCGCCCCGGCGCCGCGCCCTTGCCGGCGCTTTCGTCTCGCTCCAGCCCCTGGACCCCGACGCCCAGGTGGGCGAGCTCTATCGGCTGTCCCACGGTAGCCCGGAGGTGGAGCGGCTCTGGACCTACATGCCCTATGGGCCCTTCGCGGAGCGGGCCGAAATGGCGGCCTGGCTGCGCGACTGCGCGGCCTCGGACGACCCCTTGTTCCTGGCGGTCGTGGCCGCCGATGGGGACCGGCCGGTCGGCATGGTCTCGTTCCTCAACGTCGATCCGGCCATGCGCCGGCTGGAGCTGGGACACATCTGGTACGCTCCGCTGGTGCAGAGGTCCAAGGTGAACAGCGAGTCGATCTATCTCATGCTGAGCCATGCCTTCGATGAGCTTGGCTGCCGTCGGGTCGAGTGGAAATGCGATGCGCTCAACGCGCGCTCCCGGGCGGCGGCGCTGCGCTTGGGCTTCTCCTACGAGGGGCTGTTCCGGCAGCATGTCATCGTCAAGGGCCGGAACCGGGATACCGCCTGGTTCGCCATGCTGGACGGCGACTGGCCGGCGATCAAGGCGAACTTCGAGCGCTGGCTCCATGGGCCCGGCGAGACGGGCTCGCTGGCCGCGTTGAATGCGCCACTGCTGCACCCGGGCCCAGCGCAAGGAGGCTGACCATGCCATCGACCGAGACCCTTCTGATCTTCACCGCGGCCGCGCTGATCATGAATCTCTCGCCGGGCCCGTCGAACTTCTATGTCATGGCGCGGAGCCTGGGGCAGGGGGCCGGGGCGGGCGCCGTGGCCGCCGGCGGCCTGGCCTTCGGAAGCCTGGCCCATGTGATCGCGGCGGCCTTCGGAATCTCGGCGCTCTTCGCCTACTCGCCGGCCGCCTACGGCACGCTGAAGCTCCTTGGCGCCGGCTACCTGATCTACCTGGGAATTCGCTATCTTCGCGACCCCGGGATCATCGCGACCCCCGCTGGGGGGCCCGCGGCGAAGCCGGGCCGTCGGATTTTTTGGGAGTCCAGCCTGGTGGAGCTGCTCAATCCGAAAACCGCCCTGTTCTTTCTCGCCTTTCTGCCGCAGTTCGTGGATCCGGCCGCCGGTCCGGTTGCGCGCCAGATGCTGGTGCTTGGGCTCATCGTAACGGTCACCGCGATCCCTTGTGATCTCTTTGTGGCCTTGGCCTCCGGTGCCGCGAGGCGGCTGTTCGAGCGCCGGCCGTGGCTCCAACGGCTGCAGTCGCGCGTTTCCGGGACTCTGCTGATCGGGCTCGGCCTCTACGTGGCCCTAGCGCGGCGCGGCGATTGAAGCGTCCCGGCAGGCGGCTCGCCGTGTGGGCAAGTTGAAAGTCGTCCAATTTGGTTTATGTAAGTAGCCATCCTTACAAGCACTGATGCACCGAAGGCTTCTTGTGCTGTTTAACGTAACGGGTTGTGTTTGGCAGCAGAACTACTCTCTAACATCTTTTTTTCTTAGAAGGCTGTGATACTTCTCCGATGGCAACTAACCGAGACTTAAAGCGAATATAACTGTTTACTCAGAAACGTCTTCTCTAATCGAAATTTAGATATTAAAATCAAACGATCCATGAAACATCTGGGAATACGAAAGTCTCACTTGACAAAGACTCACTTGATCGTGTAAGTAGTGAGAAGTCATTTTTTCAGATTTTGCAATAAGACGGCATAAATCTTCCTTCACGCTTTTCTTTGTATCATTGTGTAGACAGACCCTCTTTATATGCTCTCGCACCCTTCTATAATGAGTGAACGTAGAATATTCTTGAGACTATAGAACACAATCATGAAACATTTCTTTATCTTACTTTACCCAATTCCCAAATTCTATAATGTAATTAAATACGTTTATCTATTTGATAAGACAGAGAGTACTATTGGGCCCAAAGTATCTCCCTTGACAAGTAATTATTGCGCTCTCTACATGGATTTTATCCCCTAAATCCTCAAAATATGATATATAGATTACAAATATCTGCTGTTTACATATATTAACTAGTTTTTAAATATTCTAAACAATAAGTGCATAATTTAGTCCTTCAGTAATTTCTCAAGGATCAGCAAAAGTGAGAATTGAGGCTCTTATGCGCTACTGTTATGTATTTATACCAATTAAAGCTCTTTATTACCATTGCTTATGAGTTTTTTTTAAAGGCAGCATCGTCATGTTGGAATATTTTATCTGTATTCTCGTCAAGATATTCCCTACACACACGTACACATACACACACACACACACACACACACACACATCGATTCCCCTCAGCTCCATTGATGAATAAGACGAGCTATTATGGTAATCCTTTAGTTATAAGAAGTATATATTTATATTTATATATAAAATATATATTTGGCTATATACATCAAAGAAAATCACAAATTTTGCGTTCTTAGCAATAGTTAAATTTTTCCCGGTATTTTGGCAAGTAATGGATTTAGTATCTGTTCTCATTGATAACAGATTCTTTCCATAATCGCGAGAGGCTGCTACTTGGTGGTCGAGCCTGCTCATGACTTGCTTCTCTGTCCTTTAGCCGAAATTGAGGGGCGTTGCCCTTTGACGCCCCATCAGCCCTTAATATATTAGTTAGCCTGTTTGCGTTTTTTGTTTATTGAAGGTAGTTTCAATGTCGGGGCAACTGTCCCTCGGGGGTCTTTGATTGAAAGACTACCCATTTTTTATTCTTCCAATCTCTTAACCAAAGTGTTAAATTTCACAATAACGTTGAACCGTCGCCAAGCCCATGTTTGTTTGTTTTTAATTCTCACAAACATTGCAGAGATTTGGTAAGAAACTGTTTAAATACGAATTCCCGTTATCTTTCTTAAGCAAAGAATAAGTGACGTTTATTTGATATCAAGGGGAAAGGGGACTTTAGGTCAACATTAATCTTATACGAAAGTGCAGGCTACAACAGATCCACCCACGTGTTCACAGTAAATGTTGCAGTCCATTGTGAAAACATTATGCAGGAACCCAATTACCCTTTACTAATAATTTTTAATTTACAGTAGTAGGCACGAACTTTTACTTTGGTATTATTAGGTGAATGACTTATTCATAAAATAGATACTTTTTAATGAGAACAGTGTTGTTGATCACCCATTTTAGCAAGTGCATCGAAGTCTGGTGGTATGAATGCAATCTTTCACACGAAACTTTAATTCTGTCCCAGTCTTCGGCGGGCCGGATCAAAGAAGACCAACGGGCCGGTTCCGGTCCGCGGGCCGTAGTTAGCCCACCTCTGCCTTAAGCAATACCCAAGTAGCTCAGCTCGTGCTTCAGCCAAAAAATGGGGAGCAAAAATTCTTTCAAATAATTTTTGTAAATATGAAGCACTAAGGCGTTTTTCAAACAGCTTTTCTAACTCACAGATGTCATTTTATATTTATTTAAAATTTGGCGGTACCTCATTGGGCGCCAAAAGTATCCGGCCCGGCTTAAGGCCTGCCATTTCCAATGCTGCTTAGAGTACAAAAGCGATGACGTCACAAAACCTTTTTTTCAAGGAATCTCTTCAGAAACTAATTTAAGACGAGAAACCTACCACCAAATAGGCGTATACAAAATAAGATGTTGAAATCTCATATCAACTGCGAGAAATTTGAATTTGCGGTAGGCCTTAATTTTGCTCATTTCATAAAATTTAAACTGGGTTCAAATAACAAGGTTTTTATGGGCATTATTCAAAGTTTGAAGGGGTGTATCACAACGATTGCTCAAGATATCGTTCTGAAATTTGGACAGTTAATCTACATCAACAAGAAGAATTCAACGAGTGCAAAATACTATCAAACTTCTGATACTCATTAGACAGGGATGCCACACTTAAGTACTCTATTGAATTTTTAATTAAATACTGCCATATATGCTGTAAGACTTCTTAAAAATACTGTAGCGATATGCGTATTCAAGTTTCATAACCCTGCTTTTTGTGTAGCAGTTTACCTAATTTCCTTGTCCCTTCCCCCGGTGTTACCACTACTGACGTTTTTCGCCTATTTTTTTCCAGGCAATGGAAAATTTTTCATGGAATGTTCGTGTACTTAAAGGCCAAGCTGACTTGCTGAAGGACTCTTTAGATCAGTGTGAGGAATATATAAAACAGGTATGAAAAAAAGTTATTTACGAAAGTTAACATTTTGTAGTATGGTTCTTAACTCAACACGCTCTAGATCGAATGTTTGTATCGTGCTCAAACTAACACCTGCCCGGACGCTTATTTCAAAGAGCTTATTGGAAAGGGGGAGGGGGGGATGGTGTATTATTAGACCATTCTGATCACACGAATTTGCCAATAACAAGGGACGCTTAATGGAAGAGCGCGTCCATTTATGAAATTGTCTTCAAATAAAGTGCGCCTGTTACGAATGGCACTTATATTGTAGAATGTGATAGCCGCGTGGTATCAAAACTAAAAGAAAAGACGTTTTGATTGATATAGACATATATAAAAATATAAAACGTTTAATTATGGCTTCTCTAGACGAGCTTCCGCAATCTTTATTCCTTCGCTTCTTCGATATATATATTTATAATTCAATCTGATGAAGATAACATCGAAACGTTAAAGATAATGTGTATTTTTTGAGCTTCCTCAGGATTACTAAACCAACGCCTCAACCATTGAGCCATCAAGGCTCAAAAGCTAAGGCGGAGGTTTGATTGTCAATCTTTCGCTAATTGTTCTCCAGTCAGTGGGTACGGGGAAATTAATTAATTAAAAGCTTTGATGGCTCAATGGTTGAGGCGTTGGTTTAGTAATCATGAGGGCCCGGGTTCGAATCCGGTCAGCGCCGTTAAATGGCAAGCTGAGGACGGGGCCGCCGGTCTCTTGCAGCGCCTGTAGCGTCACCTTGGAGAAATGCGCGTCCCGCAATCGCTGCGCCTCCACCATTCCGGGCAGCATGGTTTCGGGCAAGGCGTTGCAATGGGCCTCCATCTGCAAGGCTTCACGCTCGGTTTGCTCATTCTTTTCAAGCGGTTGAGCGAGACCGAAAAGCTCTGCATCACCACTGAATTGAGAGGCTGCCCCGTCCGACACGGCCCCGCGCATCGCCTCACGGTCCAACGCAGCGCCATAGATTTCGGCGTCCAGCGCGCCGCGAAAGATCGGGAAATACATCGCGAAATCGGGCCAAGTTCCATCCGACCAGCCCAAGGCCCGATCCAGCGTGTCCTGATCAAAACGGCCCACGCCGCGACCCCGCTCGGCCTGCTCTGCGCTCAGCATCTCGAACACCAGCGCGGTTGGCCGGATAGCCCGCGCAATCGCGGCCTGGTTGTCGTGATGGGCCTGATTGTCGTGCAACTCGCCGACGATGACCACCTCGTACTCCGCCAAAACGCCAAACGCCGAGGGGGACAATACCTCGGCGTTTGCGGTCTGCGCCAAAAACGATGAAATCGCGCAGATCAGAGGGAACAGTCGGTTAAACGGCCAGGAAATGATGCACTTCATTTGCAGTGCTTTGCGCATTTTTGCAAAGGCTGCGGCTTCAAGCTGGCGCACGCGCTCCTTCGAGAGACCCAATTCATTGCCGAGACTTTCCAATGTGCGGGGCCGATCAAGCAGCTTGCGCTCGCGAACAATGAAGCGTTCTCGCTCGTTCAAACCTTTCATCGCCTTGAGCAGCCATTCGCGCAGGGTTTCGAGATCGTGGCTGTGCTCAACCGTCTCAGCAGCCTGCGGGCTGTCATCTTCCAGCGCATCGATCCATTCGCGGCCCTCATCCTCGGTCGATTGCGTCGCGTTGAGCGAGAAATCGGAGCCGGACAAACGGCCTTCCATCATCTCCACATCATGCAAAGGCACGCCTACCTCGGTCGAGATCAACTGGCGCAGCTGATGTTTATCGAGTGTCTCACCACTTTGCGCCGCTTCGCGCTCCAGACGGGCCTGCACTCGGCGCATATTGAAAAACAGGGACTTTTGCGACGAGGTCGAGCCCGTGCGCACCATCGACCAATTGCGCATCACGTAATCCTGGATCGAGGCCTTGATCCACCAAACCGCATAGGTCGAAAAGCGCACGCCACGGTCCGGGTCGAACTTGTCGGCGGCTTTCATCAGGCCAAGACCCGCTTCCTGAATGAGGTCATTCATCGGCGCGCCATAGCGTTTGAACTTCGCGGCCATCGAGATGGCGAGGCGCATATAGGCGGTGATCAACCGGTGCAGCGCGGCTTCATCGCGCTCGTCCCGCCAGGCATAGGCGAGGCGCAGCTCGGTTTCGGCATCGAGCAGTTCCGCCTTCATCGCCTTGCGCGACAAGGAATTGTCAGACTTAAAATCAAGTGCCATGCTTTATTCCCCCATTGGATATTGCGTAGCTTTTGTTTGATCTTTGTGTTTGATACGGGCCGAAGCCGGAATTGGATCAAAAGGAATTTGACTTGGGCGAGAAACCTCCTAAGGCGATGGTGATCGGTGGCGCGGCCTCTGGCAAATCAGGTTTTGCTGAGCAGCATGTGATCTCGCAGGGCAGAACGCCGATTTATCTGGCAACGGCGCAGGCATTCGACGCGGAAATGGAGGCCAAAATCGCCGAGCATCGCAATGATTGTTAGAATGTCATAACCACACTTTATCACGTCATTTAATAAGTCAGAGTTGTCAGTGGAAAGGTATTCAGGTCCACATTTATAAGAAATCTGAAAACTCCATTCCTTTCCTACAATCGCCTCTTTGATCAGTTGGATTCCCTATTTAGCCAATCTCTAACACCACCTCTTCTATACGACTTTATCTAAGTAATGAAGGAAGTATTACTTCGCTTGCAATCTCTTGATCAAAGACCCCTGATTCGCTGTGGGTATTATATCAAAACAACCCTAAAAAGACAGTACAACCACGCAGAATAACTCAATAATAAATAAAGGTCAATTTCGGCTGCCGAGAAGAGAAGCAAGCCGTTAGATAGGCTTAAACACTCTGTAGGACTACTTCTTAATGATTGTGGGACGAAATTGTAAATAATGACAACAGACATTGGGGTATCTCAGAGTACCTTACACCTGGTGAGCAGTGAGTAACGTGAGATACTACACCCTGCCCTTACCAGATAGCCGAGAAGGTCAATGTCACCTCGCCTCCACTAACATTTTTTCAATACTAACTGTCCATTATTAAACCGTAAAAAGTTGAGTGTTATCTAAATTGCATTTGTAGCAGTTAAGTGCAGTATTCATCATCTGATATTCTAGACGAAAGTGAGTATAAAACATGGCATGTTCTAACGAATTGAGTTGCAATACTTGGAATGATCCAATTTTAAAACATTTTTAATGCATCCACGTTGTTTTAGTTTTAGCTTGGTAATTTCCAACTTTCAATGGGCTTTGGACAGATAGACAAATAGACAGATAGACGGGCAGATAGACAGGTCGAACGGAAGTCTTTCCTTGGTCAAGTCCCAGGGCGTCGAGAGCCTAGTCGTCACAGGCGCGTAACAGGGGTTCAGGGAATTCACGTCCTAGAGGCCCCGAACGGATTGTGATATCATTGGGCCCCCAGCACTTCTATACAATTTTTTATTTTATGCTAAATTCGAAAAAGAACTGACAAAAGATAGCGACCTTTGGTCGTGATGGCCCTTATGAATATGCAAACACACACAAATTACACACACACACACACACACACACACACACACACACTATTTTGAGCCTGCACAAGGGCAACTACTCCACGAACAATAGGTGTCATTCTTACAGCGCCCCAACACACCCCCATCTGTATAACCACTAACTATGCGAGTAGAGGTCCTCGCTTTGCACTAATTTGCCCGGGGAGACCATGGTGAAAGTGCCCTAGGGGCCCCAACTACCGTTGTTACGCCCCCGGGTCGTCAATTGCGTTGAGCTGAATGGCGGATGATCGGGAGTTAATGTGGCAACATAAGAAATAGAGAGTGTAAACATCGGAGATCACATAGCTCAGTTAGTAGAGCATACATTACCATAGCGTGGATCACGGGATCAAGCCCCGTTGGTGCCACCTTTTCTATTTCTCTCTTGTCTTTTCTAAGAATTAATTGTATGGCTGCTAAGATGGCCATAGTTATCAAGAATTACATCGGACACCTACAATCGGGGGGATAGTTTAAAAGTACCTTGCGACATTGCATTGCAGCGGCTACCTGTACAAACTGTCTAAAGGTTGTCTTACTACACACAAATGCAGTCCTCTTTCAACATCACGATAACAATTTTGTAATCAAAATTAAGGAGAAAGGGTTATTACTACATTCTTATTTGTTATGTACCAGCCTTTAAGAGCCCAGTCTTCACCAGATCCCGGTAACTAATATCAAGATGTCTGGACGAATTACAGATACGTTTAAAGTGCAGAAATCAAGATCAGGGTTATCAAAACTTGATAGTCGAAAGATTGCTAAGGACGATGAAGACAGAAAGTTAACAGAACAGAGGCAGAAAGTGTACTACTTCCCTAGTGGTAAGAGGCAAGATTTTTTCTTAATGTCTAGTAGGCCTAGATTATTTCACTTACCTGATTGTGTGTCTCTTAACGTTTTTACTTTACAAGCGGCTGTAGCTACTATCTAATGTGAGTTTAACATGTCAAGTTAACAAATGTGATCAAATGGGTCGGAAATAGTTTTACGATATGCTCGAATTGATGTTGTTCGTTTTGATCGCCGTATAATCACTTAATGAAAATTTCGTTTAGAAATAGCACAGTTTATCTATTTTAGGAATAATCATTGTTTACGCTCTTTAAATGCCACTCTTTAGTTGATTACCAGGAGAAAAAGATATCATCGAGAAAATATATAGGCTTATTTAAACAAGTATCTTCACATGCGCGCGCTATGCATATGTATTCCATCTCACAAAAACTCAGTCACAATATAAAGTTTGAATGAAGACAGAAGCCGATAGTTTTACGATTACTTAAATTTTGTGAACAACTTGGAACATGGAAATTCGAGGAACGAAAAGACGTCGCAAGGATCACTTAAAATTCACGACTAACAGCTCGTTAAAACATTCCGCGCTGGTACACTTTTGCACGTCCCCCTTTATTTAATGTAAGGTTCTGTTGTTGTCTTTTTACTACGGAACAGTGGATCAGGCTGCTATGACAACGAAGGTCATTTAATACAGAGGAGAAAGTTACAATAGTGTTAATGACTGGCAGGCATATTTTGATTTGAAAGAATCGAGCATGGATCATTCATCCAAGTGCTAAAGTGTATTGTCAATAATAACTAGATGAAAACCATTGCTCAGAGGTCAAAAGACAAGCAATAATACCAAGGGAGAAAAGAAGAGAAAGAGACCACGAAGAGAGTGTAAATAGCCACTGATACTTTTGATAACTGCTACTCCTTCTATGACTCCTCGTCCTCCTCCTCCTTCTTCTACTACTGCTGCTACTACTACTACTGCTACTACTTCTATTACTACTACTATGTCTAGTAGTAGTACTAGTAGCACCACTGGTACTACTTCTTCCATAACAAGCCCCTATGTACAATTGTCCAAGGGAGTACTCTCGTGTCCGGAATAAACGGGGTGGCTGGAAATTTTGCTCAAAATAAATAAACGGGGTGGGTGGAAATTCTGCTTGAAATATATAAACGAGGTGTGTGGAAAAATTTGTCTCGAAATTTTTATGAAGTATGTGGAACTCCATGTAACAGTAGTGTTTCTAAGGGCTTTTGTTTTAAGGGCTCGTGTATAAACGAATCAAACTTAGGTTAAAGGTATTAAACTGCAACTAAGTACTATACGAGAAGTCTTTAAAGTGTAATTAAAGAGAAGTTTTTTATTTCTTCATGATGTTATGTTCCAGGCGAGCCCATAGCTATGGGGGGGCATTCAGGGGCAATGCCCCCAAAAAAGTTTAGAATGCCCCCCCTCAGATTTTTTGCCATTCAATAAAAGTTTTCGTATGGTTATCGTGATTACAACTCTGATCATGGCAACACATCCCCGTTTTCTGCTGTGTTGTCTACCTTGTTTTCAGATACGAGTATCCACTATCTAAAACAAAGACATGGAAGGGGATGTATAGTTTATTTCTCACCTTAATTATAGGGACTTGATGGTTCAGGTTTGTGTTTTCAAACCAATCCGTCATGGGTTCAAATCCCCTCAGCTCTCTTAGTGAAAAAATGGCAAGCTATTGCGGTAATGCTCCCCTCGTGATATTTACTACACTAATATGTGATGTCATCATCACCAGCAGCAGCAGCAGCAGCCATTTATGCCACTGCTGGCAGATGGCCTCAACAAATTCCTCCAATCTTGTTGATTCTGCACTTAGTATATCCCATTGGTGCCAGCTTGTTCCTCTATTTCATCTCACATCAATATGTGATGTAATGATAATCAAATTGAATTACTGCAGTACTCTTGTGTCCGGAATGGATAGGGTGGCTGGAATAAACACGATGGGTCGAAATTTTGCTCAAAATAAATAAACAGGGTGGATAGAATAGACAGGGTGGGTTGAGATTCTGCTTGAAATAAATAAACAATGGTGTGTGGAAAAATTTATCTCTAACATTTTATAGAGTATGTGGAACTCAAGGTAACAGCAGTGTTTCTAAGGGCTTTTGTTTTAAGGTCTCACGTATAAACGTATCAAACATAAGTAAAAGGTATAAAACTGCATCTAAGTAATATACAAGAAGTCTTTAAAGTCTGTAATGAAGGAGAAGTTTTTTATTTCTTCATGATTTTATGTCCCGGAAGAGAAAAAAAAGTGTCCAAAATAAACGGTGCGGGTGAAAAAAGTTTCAAAAATAAATAAACGGGGTGGCTGGAATAAACATGTCTTGTAAATTAATAAACATCCCAGGACGTTTATTTCGGACACAAGAGTAACATTAGGTTTCACATCTCATATTGCTCATCAGACTGCAATACATATACTGTATAAGTAGGCAGTTTTAAAATAATTGGTTCAGATATGGGGTCCTTGATGTAGGAAGATGGGGGTGAAGGCTGAATGGGAATTATCTGTTACATATTAAGGTAATCAAACCCAGAGAACGTCATGAATAATTATTGGCAAGTTATGGCATTATCATTCTCATACATAGAGCAAAATGTTTCAGAATATAAGCATTAAACAAGTTGATGATACCATAATATTTACTTATTCAAGGACTACTTAAGCAATCACTTGGTATCTAAACATAGCATACAGACAAGAAATGATCCTTTGTAAAAATAGGTTAAACAGGTGGCTCTCTAACAAGGGAGAATAGCTCTGTAGGGTAATTTTATCCATTTTGTTACTGGCTTCATAGGATATCCTTATGGCAGTCAGATGACTGGCAAAACCAATGTGCCAATGACTCGTGAACACAATCTAGGCCTCTAAAAAGTTCTTTACTTTGCAGATACTCTTGGGTGCCTAATAAAAGGGGGGTTGGAATAAATGGGGGGATTGGAAGAATTCAAATAATTTAATAAACCGGGGGTTGGAATAGCTGGGGGGTTGGAAAATTACCAAAAATGTCAGGAGTCAATGTTTAGAATCAACTGCAACTTCCTATAGGTAGGGTAATACAACACAAACAATAGTCAGTTATTTGATGTAATGGTAGTCTCCTACATGCCTTCTAAGATTTTAAAAATGATCCCCTCGTCCTCCGTTAGTGCTAATATCTGTAATGTGAATCTTCACACTTCTTCAAGCCTCCCAAAAGGCCACTTTCATCTTTTTAATGCATGGTTTTCATATTTTAATAAGGCATTTTTTACTTGCTCTCGAAAAAGTACCTCCTCAAAAAATGTCATGTGTGGGAGATAAGACTCACGCGTATCATTTTTTTGTAAAGCGTACGTACGTTCTAGTATAAACACCCCCCCCCCCCTGTATGCTTTCGTACGCTTTTGGGATGCCCCCTCAGAGCGTACGTATTTTTTGAATGACCCCAAGCACCAATGGATGGAAAGTAATGAAAATTGAGAAGTTTGTGAACTAAAATCACTCTTGAGATTTTAACTTAACTGAGACTAAAACTTTTCCAATACCAGAGCTGTGCTGCACTGTAGGCAAGTAACATTTTCTGCTTTTGCTTTATAGTGGTAGACAGCATTCAGTATTTGCATGCCCCTAGAAATCGAACTTGAGAATACGGCTATTTTAAAGTGAATGTATCAACTAGAGATACGGGAAAAGGCAATCCTTCTTAGACATCTTGATAACGCAAGGCGAGCATAACTACCTCACGAGTGTGTACAGTAGAATCAGCGACAGCGGAGAATGGGCCCCTAAAATAGAAGGAAGTTATAGTAAAAATCTATCTACGCCGAGCTTACTCGATTTGTTCAAATTTGAATTAATTCCATCAAAAAATTATGATAGTTTAATAGACGCTGGTAAATTGTCCCTAAGCATTAGTTGACCGAATAATACACAAATTTTTTAGTTACAAACGCATTGGGGAACAAAGCCCGACCATTTAAAGAAGTGCGATTACATTTCCTCTTGCAAGCACAATGGACATAGGATGTTGAGTAAGTTTTAAAAAAAAGTTTTAAGATTTAAGTTTTAACATTTGAGATTATTAAAACTCATGTGAAAACAGGATAAGTTGATTGCTGTATTACCCCTCGAATAGACTTAAAAGTTGCTTGCAAAAAAGTTTGCAATGAAGACCATTCGATATGCCACTTCACATACCCAGATCCTGCATTTAACAGCCAGGAATAGTTACATTGGTTAAACAGCCATAATTGAGCAAGAGAGCAGCGTAACAGAAGGCAAACGGAACAATGAAATTACATCTTGCAGAACAAGGTACACACAATGACATTACCACGAACATGAAAATCCGCTGTAGATCCTTAGATATCTCTAGTCTGCAATTAGCAGAGACATTATTTTAAAAGAAGGACAATACATATCCCATGCTATTGTATTAAAATAATCTTTCTACTTTGCAACGGATTTTATTCCTCTATGCGCATTTTAAATTCCTTTTACGAATTCTTTTCTTCTTTTTTATAACAAAAAGATCATTCCAGATCATTTCGCCTTTAGTTATAATGAATTCATGCCATTTCCTTCCTATTTCAGCTATCAATTCCATCTCTGTTAACTCCGTGATGTTGTTGGAGTAACGAGTATTCTACCGGGCTCTTGATCGTCATGCACACACACTCCACTTTAACATATCTTTGTCTGGACCGATTCCTACGGCCAAAATGTGCTTGAAATATTTGATCTTTCTTAACTTAATATCATGCATTAGGCGCCCTTTGATTCCAGCTGTTTTTAGGACATACTCATTACTCTTCCCTTCCTGCCAGCTTTTTCTAAGCCTCAATTTTGTTGCTTTGCTGATTGAGCGATTTTTTTAGATTCTAGATTGGAAGAGACAACATGGCAGGCTTGGATATTCTAATCCTTCTTTTAATATCTCTGGTATTATCGTAAAAATCATTAATATAACAACTTACTAGATAACAGAATCTGGAAACCTGCTCTACTGTGACCTCGTCAATCACCAATTCTATGTTTTCGGAATGATTTTCATCTTCCCTAGTTTTGCACCACTCACTGATCACAACAAGTCATCAGAAGCGAATGACCCAACCTTTTAAAAGGCAGCTTGTTATGATACAGATGTTGACGAAATGACGGCGGAGATGAAGTGTGCATACGAGGCGCGTTTTAGCGCGGAACATGGCGTTGCAAGACTCATAAACTATAAACCGACTTTTTTCTGTTGGATAAACGGGTTTTCTTTTCTGAAATGGAAGGAGGTACGGACCGCATGAGGTATTGGAAAAATGCAAGCATGCGGTGAGACAGACAGGGGGCCAGTGATTAGGTTATAGACGGGAGTCAAAATTATGACATTACTTTTTTTTATTTTAACATTTTAATTTCGCTTAGTACCAGTACCAAGATGAGCAGAGCAAATGCTTTCTATGTATATCTGGGGGGTGCTAAAGAATATGCCTCAGCTGCTGGAGGGGGAGGGGGTGAAATTTGGGAACCACCGATCTGAAGCTACAAGGTAAACAGGAGAACATGCATTTGTCAATTCTCTGTTATCTATAGGTATTGCCTTGATGGTTATTGGTACAAGTCAAAGTTTGAAGCAAATGTTGGTCTGCTAATGCCTCACGTTGTGTATGGCCTGTGTTAAGCAAAGCGCAAAGTGATAAAGTATCAAAGGATACTGCAAAGTGCCTGTAGCCAAATAACGAGAACATTATTTCTTTCATGCCCAGTGGCAGAATGCTGTCTCCGCAAGTTAACATAACAAAGAAAAGTAGAAGTAGCAGTTAAATTGTCCTTACTCAGTCGCATCAATGTTCGTGACCTTCGGAATTCGTGTAATCATTTTTAAAGGAACATTGTTAAAAGTCTCCAAGATAACGACTTTTAAGGGACCTTATAAGGTTCTTCAAGTGCTGTTGTGTTGTAGTGGATACTATATTGTCCAAATTTACTATCTGTTTAAACAACCGTACGTACCATTGATACCCTTCATCTATTAATTGCTCAAAAATTGTAACGTTAACTGTTGGCCCTTAACTTCCAAGCTGTTTCTCTTACGTTTAATTACTTACGCTTTTCTTGTAATTAAGTTGTTATTAAGTTTCTGTTTTAAAAAGTGCTCTTACAGTGCAGCAAAAATACAGCCAGAGTATTTCACTTTCGGCGTTTATTTTTCATTATTTCAACAATTGTAAAACACGATTAGGCTAAGACTGTTGAATTCAATGGTCCCTCGATGCACGTCACGACAAAACCAGCTCTACCAAACTTTGTATCAGTACTTCGTATCTTCCAATGATATAGACTTTATTGAAAAAAATGAAACGTCCTCTGAACCCAGATTCAATTTTAAGAATTTGTTGATCGGATAGTGAGTTATATTACCGATTATCACAGGCAAGACAATAGCCGCTGATGCAAACACGTAAAGCTTAAAAACCAAGATCAGTAATATTTCCAAGAACAGAACTGACCTAGCACTTATCATCATCTTTCGGCTACCGAGGCACAGGATACCGAAATACCTAGCTATAAGGGTAAAGAAGGGTGCGGTTTATTTTAACAATAACCCTACGAAAATCTGAAGTTAACCGGCGCCTTTAATCAGAGAGGTGACAGATTTTGCTTCATAAGTTTGTGAAATTCTGAGAAGACTGGTTTAATATATCGATTAATTTGGCGGAACGCAAAGACTATTGCTAAGTTTTAGATGTCGTAGAAGTCTAATTATCAAATTGACATGCTGAAAGATTCAAAGGCAAGTGCGTACTGTTACCACCATGAGGTTGACCATTTCTCCGTCTGTTGCTTGGCGTGCTGGTGAGTAGCCTCTATTAAGCTTTCCAGTATAATTTAAGGCCTGCACTGTAGCCACGTGGCGAAGCCATTCGATTTATGCAATGCAGCCAATTTGCCCTCTTGCTCTCAATATTTTACCTTCATTTACCTTTCTATCCTCATTTGGTCCTCGCGATTGGGGTTAGCCACTGCCTAAGACTGTATTCGACGAACTCCTTAACCTGTACCCAAGTGAGATTTTGCAAATAACTAATAGTCTTACAGGCTTTAATAAGATCTTGAAAACAACATTTCCTTGGTTGATTTATAGTAATTAGCATTTTATATTACTTTACATTATAAATTCCAACTATGAATTACCTTGCACGCAAATAAATAAATACAGGAGGGACGCCTAGATTTTCGTTACGTAAGGCTTTGAATTGACGCTGGAGAAATAAAAAATATGCCACCATCGGGGCATGATACATAAGTAAGTTTCTTAGAATTAAATATGCATTACTTCTTTACGTGATTTAAGATCTAAACGTTAACTGGTAAATGAAGAAGTGTAACTGATGGTTAGTAATCATAAAACTTACTTTTCAACTGAGAATGTTGCAAATTTATTTATAATCTGCTTGAAATATTTTAGGGTCTGGAGCAATCTCACTTCTACCATGGGTGTTCTTGCTGACAAATAAACTCTGCTGCCTTCCTATTTTTACTTCAAGTTCTACTCTCGGGTATCAATAGCTATAAGGGGGCGGAAGGAAGATGATTGAATAAAATATCTAATAAGCAAGGGGTTGGAATGAGTGAAGGGAGTTGAAAAAATTTATACTAAGCGTTGTATAGCAAATGACATATCAAAAGCCGTAACTAAAACAAGAAGACATTTTGTTGTCCATATACTTGGCTCAGTTAGAAAATAATTTATGTGCGTGAGATGTAGTGATCCAATGAAACGGGAAGCACCCGGGACCAACTCAAGGTGCCCAGTCCTATAACATCAACAGCCACCATTTTAAGAAGGGGTGGCTGAAAAAAGAGGGTAGGGCGAAAATCTTTTCCTAAATTGTCAAGAACAGAAAAAAACGGTAATTATGTACCTAAGAGTAAAGGGGCAAGGTAGTCCCGTAATATATTCAGAGGACAATATGGTAGAAAATCACATGTTCCAAGCCATGGCGTTGTAAGATAGAGTGTCCAGTTACTTTCCTCGCTCTTTTTTATCCTTCCCCAGCTAATCCCAGGTATCCTTTTTCTGCTTAGTTCGCAGTAGGTGATTTCAGACTGAAGGCAGAGCATAGACTTGAACCATCAACCTTCAGCTTGCTATACCAGCTCTCTACTGACTGAGCTAACTCGCCTGCAAGAGTTCTGAATTTAGAATAAATATGATATCAATAAAATATACTTTTAAATGTATAGCTTACAATACGTTTAGTTTGAATTGCGTGACTAAAAGGCATATATGGACACCAAAGTAATTTATGAGGCAAATTTAGCAGTAAACCTTTTAAATCTGCAGTTGGGGTTTTGAAAGAAACAAGAAAATACGTTCTTATGAATTTAAAACTGTAACTGTAAAGGATGGCTACATAAATAGAATCTCGAAGTTTGCAAAATCAAGAACCGAGCATGTTATATTACAAAGAGAGTATCTTATAGAAATGATTTCCTACTGTGAAACTGGCTATGTACTTTCATGATGTGAAGCTCTTCACGCCATGATGTCCACAAGGTATTTGGTTCAGGGTGCAGTCCAGGAAAGCCTGTGACGATGAATTTTTATGCTCCAAATGACGAATGTAGTCCTTGGCCTAAAAGGGTCTTCGTCCCATATCCTTTCTAAATCCTAATTTTATTGACTTAAAGGTTCAGTAAAAAGGGGCCTAGGGATCTGTTCTCTATGAGTTATACTTTATCCACCTTATAAAATATGAAAGTAGCCTCTATAACGGTAACTAGGTGAAATAAATGAAAACGAAGTTTGTGTTACTAAATGTTGACCATCTTTGTAGTAACTTAGCAAACTTTGCAATGTAAAGTATTCAATGGCGTCATTCATTTCACTCTTGTTTCTCTGGTTTTTAAAACTCCAAGTCAGAGCGAGTAAAGGTAAACAAGTTGGTGATTTTGTCAAGACTGTTTCCCTAGCCGTTAGCATACTACTCGAGGCCTTTAAATTGATTTGTAATTGCGAATATCATCTTGCTGGACCGGTATTGATATAAATATGCGGAGGACGCTTTTAGATCTTACTGTGGCCTATATTTTGCAGACGTGATATGAACTGGCTTAATTCAGACATTATGAAGTCTTATCTGGCGCAAATAAATTTTGGGTTGAAGTGCTTCTTGTTTATAAACAGCAATAGTTTTAATATTTCAAGAGACATGCCAGTCTACATAAAACATTTAAAAATCCCTTGGAGAAGCGATGACAATTACAAGTTCAAGATTGAAGCTTTTCGTTTGGCTCTTTTTAAAAACTTACGGCAAAATTACATACGTCGAAATGTTATCGCTTACATAATACAAATAAACAATGGAATTTTTGCAATTTTTGTCATTGAATTTGACAATGCAAGGGAATACTAACATGCTACGTAAAATAACATCAATCAGAGACCTGTATACATGCTCCTTATTTGTAGGAAGTATAACAAATGGCTAGGAAATGCCATACGGAACTAAAATGTCCTCGTTTGAAAGAGGAACTGTTTCTGTCGGCATAAAATAGGGTTAAGTAATTTGAAAAATAATTCCAGGACAGACAATTTTATTTTTACCTGGACTCGAGCCCTGAACTACACTTAAACATCTTATTGGTCTCAGATTCAAAATCCTTCCTATTGTCTATCGTATGGAGGGAAAATCTAGTTTCCTCAAAAAAACTTTTCTTGGGATTTTTTACGGGATTTGTCGAAGTAATAGAATAAACGGAGACAGTGTGAGAGATTTCGGAAAGTGATGTATCCCAGGGGCGGATCCAAGATTTCAGAGAGGAGGGGGCGCGAAATTGATAATCTAAAATTTGGAAAACCTTTTAGGGGCATTTTTTTAAAGGTCATAATTTTTAACGGTGACGGGGGAAACGCGGCTTCGCGCCCCCCTCCATAAACTCCCCTATATAGCCCTCATCCATTTCTACAAGGAGCCTCTAGTTTCATCACTCAATAGTTGGAAAGTTTATGACGATTGACGACAGGCACGCATTTTTTTCGCCTGTTATTTTGTTGTGTTAACAGATATTCTGATGTTTGAACGCAAATTCGTCATTTTCGGTCAAACCTGTCTATAGCGGACATGTTATATAGCGGACACCTGGTAATAGCGGACACATTTTCTAGGAACGGGCCAAATCATGGTCAAACAACTCTCATTGAAATACCTCTCTATAGAGGAGAGTTTTATAGCGGACACTTGTTATAGCGGACACATTTTCTTGGAACCGCGTGAACATTTGCCTTAAAATTAACCTGTTCACTTACTTCTCTTATATTCCGGAATGATCTTACTTTCGTGGTCAATATATCTACGCAAATCCTTCTCTTTGACACTTTTACAAATCTTACTACTTAAATCGTTTCCGTGGAAACAGATTTCTATTCCTTTCTGTTTAAAGCCTTCGCCGGGTACTGGTCACAAAAAGTGGTTCGACTGCACGATGAAATTATTTGTGACTAATAAATAAAGTTTTGGAAATGATTGACATACGGCATGAAATATCAAACGTGCTTTTATGATGCTTTTCGCAAACCAGAGTATTTCTTAATATTCAAAATAGCATTCTTGAAGTTATAAAATCACAATGTTTTTGGCGTTCTTAATATTCTATACTGATTATTTATCATATGTTCTTTCTGTGAGTGTTCTGCGTATTGGCAGGTTTCGTCTCATTTAGACTTCTCATTTAACCTGTTTAAGTTCCGTTCCATTGACGTTAGTTTTCACTCATATTCTTGCTCTTCCGACTTTTATTACTGTACTTTGGTCATCTTACATTAATTTTCACTCCTTACGTCATACCCACTTCACTAAGTTTGTTCATCACTTGCTGCAGTCCTCATCTGCAAATCTCAGTGTTCTTATATGTACCCCGCCTGATATCATTTCAGTTAACCTCTCATAAAAAGTCGGATATCTTCAGAATATCTTGAAAATTCTGAGAGGGCAACTCAAGAGATTTCCATTCCAAAAATGTTTGTAAAGTACATTAGATAAGTGTGCAATTCAAGGGCTCCATATAAGACCAATAAAATTCGCCTCGTACTAATCAGTTCTTCGTTACTGTACTTACCTCTTCGTAGAGTCTTTTGATGATATCAGCATCAGTGATCTGCAAGTTTAACAGAACATTTAAATAAAATAAAGAGGTAATGATACTCAAGTATTAAAAACTAGAATACAAAGTTAACAACTGTGTAATGAAAAATTCAAGTACTAACTCCTTGTTAGCAAACGTTAACCACTTCAGTAAATCTGCAAAAGCGTTGTGGCATAAACGGATATTTTGCTTTTAGCTTCGGCATGTATATTTTGTGCAAAGATATGGATATATACGGGATGTACTAAACTCTCCTTTTAAAGACCCGAAGGTTAAAAACATTCGCTGCGGTCTCGCTTTGAGATACCAACTGCGCGTTATCTATTTGAGATTCAGTTACTGTTATACTGTACGTCGCCTAGAAACTATTGAACTTTTAGTTTATAATTGGTCTTCGACGACGTCAGCCGCCTTATCGCCACATCCCTATAGGTACCTCATGTCCCTGTATGGCTCTGTCGTTTCGTCAGATATTTACTATGGGCTAGCTAAATTTCAGGGTGCTAGTAGTGGTACTTTGGTTCTTTAAGGTAAAGTTATGATAAATTTATTTTAAGACTTAGGGTCGCATACCATTAGCGATATTTACATGTCTAAGGGTTTCATTATCACAGTGTACCTTCAGCTGTATAAGTAGGTTTGTTATTTCTACTTTATGCCCTACCCCAGTGGATTACCTATTTTAATGATTTTTCAAAGTGCGGGGTATTTGATATGAGTTCTTTTACAAAAATTATTTCGTTTAGAGCGGTCTCATTAGCGACGACCGCTATGTACGTTTCACGTTAGAATGGCAAAGGGCAAATGGCTAAATAAATTCACTCCACTTCGACAATTTATGTCTAAGTATAATAAGGGGTTCATTACCAATGACTACCACTTCTAAGACTGAACATTTTAGTAAGATGGGGGGAGAAGGCCAAATGGGGGCGATAGGTGTCAGATGGGGGGGAACCAAACCCGGAGGACGCCATGATATATTAAGCTGTACTGCCTTTAAAATTTCATATACCCCCTAAGGGGGTCTCCAGACACCCGTTAAGAAATACTGGTCTAGTACTTCAGTTGCCCAAGGCTATACTGAACATAGTCCATGAACCAAAACAAGAGACTACGTAGACCCTCCTTTCTCAATTAGGGGGTGAGTTATACTTTCAAGTGGTTAGAGAAGAGCCTAAATCATATCAGTCTTGAAAGATTTGAAATCAGATCATAGAATTTACCTTAGTCAAAAGTACTGAGGCTGTTCCTTCACAGATTTCACCACAGCCATCTGTTGCGTATTCCGTACACTGGGATGTAAACATAAAATGTATTACAGCATTATAAAGAATTCAATTAATCAATTTTCATATCATGTTTTCTAGCATGAAGATAGAACTATCATTCTCCTATGTTGCTCACTTTGACAAATGAATTCAATTGCATTGTATTGCCTTTATATTATTCATCAGTTCTTGATTGATTACCAGTCGTAAATTAGCAGAAAGATCTCTTCCGAGCTGCTTGTAAGTAAAGGACCACGCAGCTAGACCTAACTTGTCATACTAAATAGCAATCTCACGTTTAAAAACATCGTAGTAGTGGGCACTGACAATGAAACAAGATAGACAATGTAGTTCATACCTATGGCAAGACCATTTCAGGCTGCAAAGTGTTGCTTCACATACTTTTCCTCATGCATTTTGCCTTTCAAATTTCCTACTGTGATAAACATTTTGAGAGATACGTAGATTCCGGCTTTCTATACGGATGTGTAGCCACTTTGTTTCCAAAATTTGAATCACTGCCAAAGTTCCTTAACAATTTCCAAAATTCTGACTATGCCACTGACCTCCCATGGTCCTGGATGGCAGTGTGTCTTGAACTACAAAGTGATGCCTCATTGGTGAAAAACCAACAATAAGATATATAACGTATAAACGAACAGCTACATAACAATAGTATGATACTTGCATCTACAAAAACGGCATGTCATTATTGAATACGTTGTACTTTTCCAGTGTTCTGAACATGTTAGAAAGCATATCTGCAAGGGAAATCCGTAAATCGAGGACAGAAATATAAAAGGTGAGACATTCCCGGCAAAGATGGATGCATTTATGAGTAGATCTAAGAAAAACAATGCCTGGATCAAATGCATAACGTGTGTGCAAAAACGGTAGTTGAACATTGAGGTTTAAAAGTATGTGCAAAAGAAAATTGGCCGAGGCTGAAATGTTATGAATAGATATTAGACGTGAGTACAGAACATGTAAGCACAGGAACATGCCTAAAGAGTGAGAGTGGAAAGATTATTTTTAGTGGCAAATGGAAACAGAGAGAGTTAAATGGTTTCAAAGGAAAAGAATAATTTGTATCCAAGTATTTGTATTTACGTATTTTGATCTGCGTATTTGTATCTACGTATATGTATCTACATATGTGTCTACGTATATGTATCTAGGTATTTGTGTCTATGTATTTGTACCAACGTATTTGTATCTACGCATTTGTATTTATGTATTTGTATCCACATATTTGTACCTAGATATTTGTACCTATGCATTTGTATCTACGTATTTGTATCTACTTATTTGTGTCTACGTATTTTTATCTGCGTATTTGTATCTACATATTTTTATCTACGTATATGTATCTACGACACGACATACTGCAGACAACTTTCTGTTCCTTTTTGTACACCAATCTAAATTGCCTACGCCTTTCATTGAACAAGTTACAAACGATCTGAAGTTTCTGCTACGTTTAGCGTGTCTTCCTGAAATACCTATAACAAAAAATAAAAAATATAATTTGGTACTAGGAAACAAACGTCCACACTAAGGTTGTGGAACTTGTCCAAGTTAAGAAGTGAATGATTTGATTAGTACATTGAACATAATTCGTTTTGTTTAATTAAGAATAGAGATCTAGAGTTCTTTCTGTGCAATCGAACCTCATCTTCTTGGTTACTGTGCAAAGAGATTTTCGTACTTACAGTAAACACATAAATGAGTATTCATCGACAATACTAACTTTGAAGAGATGTGTCCAGTAACATGTATGGAATCGATAATTCTGCAGTCTGGTGCAAAAGACTATAACATTTAATTATTGGTGCATTCTCTCAGACGGTCATATGATGTGTTGGTTAACACTGTGGACTCTCAAATTAACGATCTAGTTTTCCCCTTTTTTTTGTTCTTTCATAATGATTTTCTTTGTTTCAGCTTTTTTGAGTCAGCTTTCATTAAAACCTTGATCTCAATTTCCAATGTGCAACTTATTTTCCTTGCTTGTCGTTGCCTTAAAATTTGTTCGCTATTTATAAATCGCTTACTTATGAGTCTCATTGGTATAAATGAGGCAGAAAGATCTGGCTCAAAAAGTCAACTTCCCCAACGCTTCTACCCAAAATGCTTGCTGAGCCAACTTTACTGTCGAAGGGTATCGATTTCTGAGTCGTATCTGTAAATGTCTTACTCCATATACCGCGATCACGTTCTTCACAACTTGTGTCATAGTGGGTCTTTTCAAACTCAGATAGTCCACGTTGACTTGAACATCGCTACGTTCGGATTCATTTTCCCTCGACTTTAGTTCGTGGTAAGTAAAACCATAGAATGATACATCTTCTTCATCCGAAGAACTCAATAAATCACGAATCTCTTGCCCCATTTTCTTGCGGTAATCGCACAACAACAAACTTTGAACGTAAACCCGCTTTGAATGAGAATAGTTGCTACGGCGACTGCAGTTAGCGGATCCGAAGTGAGTGAGTGGCAGATTTTGGTGGATAAAATTTTACAAGCACCTAGACAACCAGTCTTGAAGGTAGTAAGTTTCCTCGCTCTAGCTCGAAAAAAAATAAGGATGATGTCCCTTGCATATACGTGGATAGTGATATAAACGATGACCTTATAGGAAGGGTTTACGAGTTTTTCTAGAACGCCGCACATTAAATTTCCAAGGATTGGCGAGTGATTAATGGTACATTTCGAGGTCTTATTCTAAGGCCCGGATATTTTGTGTATTTGTGTGGCCTTCATGTAGCATGCTTTTGGTTCCTTTGTACAAAAATACGAATTTGCTTGATGCCTCTTTTGTGTATTATTTCAATTGCTGAATTGTTTGGTGTGTATTTAGATCCAGTTTTGTTATTTCATCCTGATCAATACCTATTAATCTGGTATAGCTTCTATAGCTGCTTCCAAATTTGTCCCAAAATGCCATACATCAAAGTACACGTTCATTTTAAGTAAGTACTTCTGCACAACATGGCGTTTTAGGCCAATGAACGTAGATTTAGATAGAAAGCAGGTTATAATAAGTTAGCTTTTACTTAATCACACTGACAGTCTGTAACATGGTATAGAACTTGTTTATTGAGGTTTACAAGTCTTACGTCAGATGCTCCGCTTCCTCTTCCAGAGGGCGTGTTTTTTTCCCCGCAGGGCCACTCTGATGTCTTTCTGACTATATCTGTTGGATGGGAAAATTTCTTTGAGATCTTTCTCTTCCTCCTTCAGGATGGTTGCCTCTGATTTTATTTTCATAGATCTTTCAACGAGGGTTGTGATCTCGCTCTTGCAGGCTGAGGGTGGATGATGTGATGCATCATTCAGATATTGGTCGGTGCGGGTTGGTTTTCTGTAGATCTGGACAGCAATGCGGTGCTCTGCTTTTCTTGTGAGCTGGAAGTCCAAGAAAGGTGGTATATCTTCTTCTGCTTCCATAACAAACATATACTGGATGGAGGCCGTTAATATGTTCAAAGAAAGTGTGCAGATCAACTTTCTTGATGATGGCAAGAACATCGTCAACATATCCCATATAGATAGCTCCGGGTCAGCCGTGTATGCTTTCAAAGGCAGGCATAAATATTTCAGCAATAATGGACGATAAAGGAGTTCCCATGTGTACCCATTACCTTGTGAATTCATCTTCAAATTGAAGAGGAAAAAGGTGTTGTGAAGACGGATTTAAGGATGTTGAGGACGTCGGATGGCTTTAATGACGTTCTGGAGACAAGTGAAGTGTTACTGTTCTGGAGGTCGTGGATTATGTAAATTGTGTTTTCGATGAAGATGCTGGTATACATAGGGGTGACATCAAAAGAAACCATGGTTTCGTCAGCATTGAGTGCTTTCTCTTTGACGAAGTTTACAATTTCAACTGTGTGTTTGAAGTGATGTGTCATCAATTTGGTGTACGGCGAGAACAGGTCAGCATCTTTACAGGAAAGTGAATGAACAGAACTTCCAGAGTAGTTAAGTATGGGTCGTACGGGTACGTTGGGCTTGTATACTTTGGGCAGCCCATATAAAGGTGGGAGAGGAGAATGGGTTTGATCTAGTGGTATATATGGTTGCATAATGATCTGTCATTTCGCAATTTAAGAAGGGTGCTTTCGTTTTTACTGTGTTCATGGGGTTCTTTCTCAGGATTGTTGATGGTCGATTCTCTAAGTGGTCAAGACACTTTTCAATGTAGTCAGCTTTATTCATTATTACCGTGGCACGTCCTTTGTCCGCTGTGACGATGGAAATCGAGTTGTGTTCTGTTAGGGTCTTTAAGGGATGCCCTTGGTCTTTAGTGAGGTTTTTGGGAGCGACTTTGGAGACTTGAAAGGAGAGGCCTGTTTATGCTCGTATTGTATCTGCCTTACTTTTTGGCAAATCTCTCACTGGCGCTGCTACTGCGGATACAATTTTCTGGGAAGGAATATTCCTGTACGTGGCAGAAAAGTCTCAGAAAGATTTTTCTTTAATAGGGATTCCTGTGGTTGGGAAAGTGTGCAACTGGAGAGGTTGATGATCCAATTTGATCTGTTATTAGAATCTGTTCTTGAAGATGGCTTGTTCCTCAGATTCTCAAGCTTCTTCTAATGTCTGCCTTGGAAGGATAGCATCTATGTGCGTCACGGTAGGTCATGGTAATGATGGTCAGTAAGGGTATCCTGGTTGGGCCGAGCTGAGTTCTTGGCATGTCGCACTAAGGCTCCCGCGCTTGGTAAGGTCCTTTGGCATAGCGTGGTTGTGGAGACACCCAAAGGAAAACCTAAAGTGGTTTCTGAATTCAGCGATCTTGATCTTCGTACGTTCCAGACGGCGGCACAGTTGAAGAACTGCTTCTCCATCTGATGGAGCGTCAATAGATATGTGGCATTATAAGGTTTTGTTGCAGTGTTAAAAACGTTAAGGTTTATGCGTTGCCCTAAGTATGAATAAGGTTGGTCTAGAAGGCTATTATATCAATGGACAATTTTGGGTAGTTTTATTGTTATATCACAACACGGGGAAAAGAAAATATTTTCTGATACTGTCGTGTTTAAATGATAACTGCACGTTGAGTTTATTGTCACTTTCGACTGCACTGTTACTTTACAAAAAAATATGTAAGTATATATTATATGTATAATGGTAAGATTGAAACGGGCAGAAAGTTTAGAACTTATCAGGTCAAGAGTGCCCTTCTTTTAATTGTAAGGCATTTGCACCAGCACGAGCACCAACTTTTGAAAGCTATCGGAAATGATTCTATGGGAGTGAAATGGCCCACAATGAGGCGCCGGACCAAGACTGGGTGGTTGCAACCAGCAACCAACCAGCACGTTGGTTGCCTACTAAATGGGTAATTGAAGCTTTTACTTACTATTCCTCAGTTCATTACTTTTCACAGGGTACCATTTAGTCGACCGTAACTAATCGGTAGTGACTTAAAATAATGAAAATTAATCCCTAAGAAACACAAATTGTCTAAAACGCCCCGTTTTCAAGTCTGTTTTGACGATAAAATCAATATGCCAATCACAAAATAGAATTAAATCTCGTACTTTCTGTGACCCCCGTCTAATGCATTTTTTTAATGTTTGACAACAGTCACAATTGTTTAAAATTTATTACATTAGAATATTTATTCCAAGTTTCTACTATGATTATACTTGTTGTTTGAATACTAAATATTTTCCTTCTATTATTTCCACTTTCAAATTTATTCCAGTGGATTTCATTTTTGAGAAGCTTTGTGTCTCGTTCTACAATTAACACGACGGGGGTCCCGTCAGATATTGACATCCATTCGCGCTCTTTTTTTGACCCTTGGTGATTTGTTCAAATTTGATAAACAATGGCGGTTTCCTGGAGATAGAATTTTACAAATTTCTCACATTATAAAGTCAATTTTAGGAAAGAAAATGGCATGAGATCATCAATAGATAACAGTACATGTGTAAGTTTTCAATGTTAATTTCTATCGTTCTGGTGTAAAAATTTGTATTTTAAGTGTTTGAATGGAGCAATCTTGTTATGAGTTTCTGCTTCGTAGAAGCGGTTAGTTGTGTTTCTTGCAAAAACTTAGAATATTGTACTTTCACGAAACCTTGTTGTTTAGTGCTTTTCTAAAATTAAGCGGTTGTTCTAAATAAAATCCTATCCATTGATACCTATTTCATGTATATTACATCATGCCCTTCCTTTTTATACCCATTTATTTGGTTTCTATAATTTACAGAAACCGAGTGTACCCCGTTCCTTTAAGGTCCGCCGCACCTGTAATGGATTATAGATAGATCCATAGACATACGCACTGGTAATGGTTTATCGGTGTTTCTGTTACGTGATAATGAGACTGCTGAATGATATTGTAATACTTAGTTGGCTATATAAGTATATAATACAAAGAAAGAACTGTATAGAACAGTTACAGTTCTTTAGAATGTAATGAGGGACGGACAACTCGGAAGAGAACTGATAACTAGCACGCTAACAGGAAGAGAATCCAGATGAGTGCAAAGACAAAGGTACTTAGACTCTGTACTCTAGCTTAAGAAGAAAAATAAGGGGTGACCAGGAGTTTATAAAGTTAACATAAGATCGGAAGATTTGGCGAGCCAACAATAATTTTACAAGTTAAAAAACATTTTTTGTTAAATTGTATTTTTATCACTCGCGACCCCATAATTTTGCTACGCGACCCCAAATGGGGTCGCGACTCATAGTTTAAGAAGCCCTGATCTGTATAAATCCATAAACCTCAATATATTTGAAAGGTATACCTACCAAGCAACCCTACACGCGGCTCGGTTTTGAATTGATTGATGGGTGATTCTTTGGTACTTGGAACAAGCTTATTCCACAGCTTAGCCTCTCTATAAGTAACTGAAAAAGCTCAAACAATGTTTACAAGAGCCCAAATATTGTTAGTAATATATCTTCAAAATATACAGTACTGTATCAGGATACACTATTCCACGAATTTTTTTTTTTTTTTCGGGGAGAAAGATAATTTCTTTTCAACTTGGCTTTTTGAACACTAAGTTTGGTCTTCTAACATGTTTTTTTGCGAGTCCTCCGTCTAAAAGCAAACACAAAGTCTCTGCCAGCTATTTGTTTTCAGCAAGATATATCGATAAAATTCTCTGCCGGCTATTTGTTTTCAGCAAGATATATCGATGAATTCATATTGCATATAGTTAGGGACTGCGTGTCGGTCTTTTAGGAGGGTGTGAATAGAATATAACTGTGACAGCGGAGATTATCAAATTTTGAAGATGTATCTGACGGGTAATCTAACTGTATACTTGTTTTTTCTTTCTGTTATTTTTTTTTCTTTCCTATACAATAATTTGTAATGCTTGCGTAATTCTGAATAAAGAAAATCTCGATTAGATCTTGGTAACTTAAAACAGTTAAAGTTTTCACTATTGTCGAAGAAAAAGTTACCAACGCCTGGTCTGATATTTGACGTTTCTTCAGTTCTTTTGGTGTAATACTAAGGCAATATTACCATAGTAATAAGCACTGGATCTCAGTTTCTGAGACTAGCAAATTTGCCAAGTTATGAAAGAAAACAATAGCAACAAGATCTGTCAAACGCTAGATGGAACTAGTGATTTTTTTTGACACTTGCATCAGTCTTCAGTCCCAGTTTCCGGAGTTTCTAGAAATTTTCATTTGATCACTAATTAGTCTACTATTTATTTATCTGCCCGGATAACCCTCTCAATGCTATCTATATAAAACACTAAATTATGTCTTCTTGCTTACTTTCTTTACTCTGCATTTATAAAGCAACTGGATACCCTGTGGTTAATTATACTTATTTTTATTTTTATTTCGTTTTTAGTACCTTAATTTTGCTCGATTTTTCGGTTAGATGTTTTTCAAGTTCTATGAAAAACTACGTTTTTTTTGCGGTGAAGGGGTGGTGGGATTCAATGCCCGTGTCCAGGCACGTACGCAGGAATGTGTTTCGGGGGGGGGACACAAATCCTTCAAATTCCTTATACTGTTAGAGGTATCAGAAAATTATGTGAAAATAAAAACAAATCGTGGGATTTCAGGAGAGGTACCCCTTGCGTACGTGCCAGCCCATGTCTCCTACTCACCATTTCGGAATAGTGTTTCTTCTGCTAAAAAAAAAAAAAAAAAATACTGATGCGCTGATCCCTGTACCAAAGCACGGTGTTATGAGGCAAGCACGGTAGTAAAATGTGTCTGTTTACATCACATACATTACGTACCTTTTCAGACGCACAATTCTCACCGTACTATAAAAGAAGCGCAACTTCAAAAAAGGAAGAACTATGTCTATAAAACCTGGCTGTTAGATGCTATTTAGGAGAGAAGAAGAGACTCCTTACTATGTTAACCCTTGAACGGTTTCAGGCACAGCGTCTTGTTAAATCTTCTGGGAACCAAGTCATTATCTGAGCGAGCAAAATTTCTTCCGAAATACAGGTCCAAAATTTTGCCTAGGCTGGCTCCCCCTTACTATGTTAACCCTTGAATGGTTTCCTGCACTTCGTCTTGAAAATCTCCTGTAAACCAAGTCATTATCTGAGCGAGCAAAATTTCTTCTGAAATACAGGCCCAAATTTTGCCCACGCTGGCTATTTCTTACTATGTTAGCCCTTCAATGGCAAATGGCATCGTACACATCGTTTTGAAAATACTCTGGGAACCACGTCATTATCTGAGCGAGCAAAATTTCTTCCGAAATACAGGTCCAAATTTTGCCTAGGCTGGCTATTCCTCACTATGTTAACCCTTAAATGGCATCCTACAGATCGTCTTGAAAATCTTCTGGGAACCAATTCATTTTCTGAGCGGGCAAAATTTCTTCCGAAATACAGGTCCAAATTTTGCCTACGCTGGCTATTCCTTACTATGTTAACCCTTAAATGGCATCCTACAGATCGTCTTGAAAATCTTCTGAGAACCAAGTCATTTTCTGTGCGGGCAAAATTTCTTCCCAAATACAGGTCTAAATTCTGCCTACGCTGGCTATTCCTTACTATGTTAACCCTTAAATGGCATCCTACAGGTCGTCTTGAAAATCTTCTGGGAACCAAGTCATTATTTGAACGTGCAAAATTTCTTCTGAAATACAGGTCCAGATTTTGCCTACACTGGCTATTCCTTACTATGTTAGCCCTTCAAGTGTATCCTACAGATCATCTTGCAAAGTTCTTCCGAAATACAGTTTCAAATATTCCCTACACTGGCTATTCCTTACTATGTTAACCCTTAAATGGCATCCTACAGATCGTCTTGAAAGTCTTCTGGGAACCAATTCATTTTCTGAGGGGGCAAAATTTCTTCCGAAATACAGGTCCAAATTTTGCCTACGCTGGCTATTCCTTACTATGTTAACCCTTAAATGGCATCCTACAGATCGTCTTGAAAGTCTTCTGGGTACCAATTCATTTTCTGAGCGGGCAAAATTTTTTCAGAAATACAGGTCCAAATTTTGCCTAGGCTGGCTATTCCTTGCTATGTTAACCCTTGAATGGCATCTTACAGATCGTCTTGAAAATCCTCTGCGAACCAAGTCATTATCAGAGCGAGCAACATTTCTTCTGAAATACTTCACTGTGGTGGTGTCTTCAGCATCTCTTAAGTCAACTGCAATCTGGGTTTTTTTATAAGCATATGATTTTACCGGTTCGGGTATGCTGAAGCAAGGATCCATTTCAGGCTCAAAATATGCTCATCATATGCTAATTTTGGGTTAAATTCAAATCCAGGAAACTTCAACTAAGATACTGTTTAACAATACTGTACGGCTTCCATGGTAGGTATAGGCTCTCCAAATTTTCTTATCTTGCCGTTGACTTTAGCTGAATGGGTAAGCATAAACATGAAAAGTAATCCAACCTTAGAACTATATCTAGGACTCTTTTCACTCTCAGCAATGAAAGCATTGCACGTAAATTTAAATCATAGGTCCGCCATTTTGAAATAATCATGAGAATGTCACGGCTCAGAGAAACAGGCTGGGCAATATACTTAGTGTATGCATGTTTTTTCCAGCAACCTAAGCCTGTTTATGCTTATAAGCATTATGCTAATAAAAAATGTAAGCATTAAAGAGAAGTCCTATTGGGGTCCGGGCACGGATTCTCAAGGCGGCAGTTTTGACGATCTGGGAGTGGCCAGCCGACCGTCTCTTACCATGTAGGGTGACCCTTGCTGCATCGGCTGCCTACCGAGGTCTTCATGACGGTTCCTCTCGTACATTTCAAAATGGCCACACGTCACTGATCCTACAATACACTTTATAAACATTCTTAGAAGAATCTTCAAAACAAACGAGGAGTGTGAGGCTTCCCCAAAATCCACTCCAGTAAAGGATTGCTTTTGTTGTTGAAAACTTTAAATTCTTTAAACTTTGTACATTCATTTTTAGCATTATTTTTTAACACCTTCACCATAAACAGTTTTCGAGTTATCGTTTTAAAAAGAACACTAAAGAAATAAAAATATGTCATAACCGGGGATCGGAGAGACCAGCCGCTCTGTGGCATGTAACTTGACCTAGAGCTAGATGTTGATGTTCACCGGTGGATGATTGGGAGCTAATGCGGCCACTAAAGAAATACCGTACGTCCCAAATTAAGCCCCGGGGGCTTATTTCGCAAAAAAAAATTTTGGTGGGGGATATTCGAGGGAGGGGGGCTTATTCCGTTTCAGCCGAAAGTGGTTGGTAAGATAGGTTGTCTTCGTGCCGATATTTAATGTTGGAAAAACAAGAAGAACGTCAGTCAAAAAATAGAATCAAAATTATTTACTAAAATAACAAACAATCTTCAAAGTTATTGAATATAAGGTTATTAAACTCAAATAACCCCCAATGGGAGCTTATTAGAGGGTGGGGGCTTATTTAGATACAAATATTTTTTGGTGAGGGCTTAATCGCGGGGGAGGCTTAATCGAGGACTTACGGCAGACTACATTAACATCGGCCGTCACCTAGACCAATTGATAGAGTACACGCCATGAAAGCGTGGGTCACGGTTCGATGCCCAGTGATGACATATTTTCTATTTCTCTAGCGTTCTTTTCCAAACTAACATTTCAAATCCTCTCCTCTCGATGATAATAAGGAACTCTCTACAACAAAGGAAGCGTCTGTGCAATTTAAGGAAGCACCGACTACAGCACTGAACACCAAACTATTGATGTAGCATGAATTTATCACTATAATTACCACTGGTCCTGAAGGGTTTGTGATCGGTTTCGGCTTCTCCTTATGAAATCCGTAATTCGCTCCTGATGACTTTTTGACTTTGTCCATCACTGTTTCCTCTTCGAGATCATCCTCCGATCGCGCTTGAATGGTCACATGGGCTCCCTAAAACCATCACAGGTTTAAAGAGAAAACGAAAAACTTTTTAACACTGACAAGGCATACTTAAATATTAAGGAAATACCCTAACAACGAAACATCTGATGCACATTTTTTACATCGTCCGCCTTAGGCAAGACTCTCTTAAAACCCGAAGATCTTGTCCAAGCAGAAGAAACCGACAACATCGTGTATAAGATAAAGTGCAAGGACTGTCAAGCGACCTATGTTGGCGAGTCAAGACGTTCTTTAGGCCAGAGGGTGAAAGAAAGCCATCATCGCAAGGGACCCCAGATAAGACCCCAGATAAGCAGTGGGCCCGAAATTGAAACTACCCTAAATAAACAGAAAAATCACCAAAAACAGGCTAACTAATAAATAAAGGGCAGCTGGGGCGTCAAAGGGCGACGCCCCTCGATTTAGGCTACCAGGCAGAAAAACAAACCATCAGGCAGGCACAACCGTCCAGTAGGATCGCCTATCGCGGGCTATGGTAGCGGTTCCTCAGCCATTTCCAGAAGACTTGTGTGCTAACTCCTAACGTGTAGATATAAGTGCAGTGGTTTGTCCGCAATACTGCATCAAGCATATCGTTGCAACTACATCACCAAGGGAAATCTATCCCCGGATACGTTTCCATTGTGTCCTCGGATTTAGCAAGAAGAGTGTAGAGAGTACAAAAATTTGCTCAAACTTGCTGTTTAATTGTGACGTCACGTTGAAGTACCCACCCTATGAGAGTAAAGAGAACTAAACTTCAGTGAAGCTACTTAGAATTTGAACAAGACGATGAGCACAGTGGTATATCTGCAGCTCATGACAGTTTCACGGTCGATGTTCATGTTCATTACAATTATAATTATAGAACCATCAATTTCAGTTATGATACTAAAGACACTGTTTAAAAACGCGTTATGAAGAGCGCAAAAAATCATACACAAACATAATGAAAGCAGGGTTTCTAAAAGTCAGTTTTAAACTGAAATTCCTTCTGGTCAATACTCAAGTCATCAATTTCATTTACCTCTACGACTGTCCCCTTGGTGATCACCCCTAGCGACGTGTACATAGGAGACTGAGGATTCTTCTTAACACCGATGATTGGTAGACAGAACGTCGCTTTGAGCTAAACACAATGTAAAAATGCAAGAGATCATGCTACGGGGTGCAAGCATTCGACAAACACGAGACAGCAAAACAGGATCGAGTGCAATTCTTAGACCAAACAGTCTTAACTTCAGAAATCTTCATGGCTACCAATGAGCTTATACTAATACATTATGCTCTCGCGTATAAGTCAAGTGAAGATATCTTGTTCTCACTTGAATATTATATACGATCATGTCGCCATCAAAAGCCGTGCAGGATAGTGTCTCCGCAAGACAGGTCGTTCAAGCTTTGAATCTTAATTACACGTCTTAAGGACAACTAAGCTCTCCTATGACTAGCTGTTTGTCTGGTTTTAAAAAAGGCCCATCACCAAAAACACAATCACTGCTTATTTATTGACATCAGATCGCTCTACAATGGTAATGCGCGTGTTCTTGATGGCACGGAATGTCCATGTTGTTTAGAAATAAGATCCTTTCCCTATCCTGGGGCAGTCATTCTCACCTTTAATAAATATCAATACAAATTCAAAATCCGAGTGGATATAAGAGGCGGCACTCCATTTTGTGACTAATGTAGATGTTGACTGAGGAGCGACGGGCCTTCGCAAGAATAAGGTCGCAACTCAAAAGCAGGGCTTAAATAAGGGGTTGCAGTCAATTTAGAAGTCGTAGCGAAGGTTTGGGTACGAAATTGCAACCATAGAGAAATTGTTTTGACTGTTCCAGATGTTAGCTGCATTCTATTAGAGCAATGAAAACTAATTACAAAACGAAGATACAATTCATGCCGACATATCATTTACTTTTTGCTTTAAAACTTTGCTACGTTGAATTTAAAGCCGCAGTCCGTTACACACCCATGCGCCTCTTCTATATTGAGACTACCAGAAAAAAGTAAAGCGGTGCGCCTGGAATGGAGACTAACCTATATAAACGGTACACCAAACAGGCTGACTAGTAAATAAAGCGTAGCTAGAGCATCAAAGTGCCACACCCCTTTATTTTGGGCTACCATTTGCTGACACAAACCACGAGAAACAGTGAACTGCCCAGTAGAACCGCCTCCCACGGATCATAGCAAACATCCGTAATCAATGAGAACAGATACTACATCCTATTTTTGCCAAATCATCATTATCATCATTATCATCATTATCATCATCATCATCATTATCATCATCGTCATCATCATCATCATCATCATCATCATCATCATCATCATCATCATTATCATCATTGTCATCATCATCATCATCATCATCATCATCATCATTACTATCCTCACCTTCACCTTCATCTTCATTATCATTGTCGTCATCGTCATCATCATCATCATCATCATCATCATCATCATCTTTGTTACCCTAATGATTTAATGTTCATGATACATGGTAGCATGTATTGGGTGGAATCCAAAATGCTTATATAGATGTATATGCTAGGTGCATTTCAGAGCACATTACCCCATCTATATATTTGTACTGTTGTAGTGAATAAACAATTTAAGTTGGGTACATTTATCCATATACATAACATATATCCATGATCTACCCAAAATGTATTTGTAACCAACTATTTTGTCCTGACCAATCAGTTGAGAATCTCTGCAAGAGGGCATAGCTGGTATTAAGCTTGGTCAATGATATATCTGAGCACAAGTGCGTACCCATAGGTCACCTTTTTAAAACTTTTTTCTGCAATGTATATAGTGCAGGATAAATTCAGTTGGCCCGAAAATAGATTGTGGCCTATATGACTTTCTTTACTTTCTTATTGAGGTTTACCCTCAGGGATACTTACACACTTCTTGTCCACATAACTTTTCCATCTCTTTCTATCCCATGTGTTTCTTTCTAATGTCAGCAATGAAATTCCAGTGCCCTTACAGATTAGGTTGGTCCAGCTCATTGGTGGTTTACCATGGGGCCGTTTCCCAGAGAATTGTCTGTTTATGCTCGTATTTAGCATAGCATACAAAGCTAAATTTCTCTCTCCTCACCTCATACCCCAAATAGTTTAATCTTCTGCATGTATATAGTCATTAAGTATGTCAGTTTTCAGACTGATGTCTGACCTGTCTGTCTTATATACAGTGCATTGTTGATTTTCTGGACAGTTAAAACCAAACAGCCCAAAACTTTTTCGGAAAATCGAAATAATGTGGATAATCAAAAAAATACAACTCTTTGGCAATTCAGTATCTTTGACCAACGTGGGCTGATCAGTTCACTGATGAAGTATGAAGGAAAACAAGTCCAATTTTTTGAAATATTGTGTGATGCAGCCTTGGGCGAAAGAGGATTGTAACTCAGCACACATGTCAATGGGGTGACTGCTGTTTTACTTTGGTTGGGGTGGATGTATAGCTGAGAGCATTTGTTTTGAACAGTGGACTTCGATAATATTTCAGCATCGCTCCACATCAATCTTCATAAATTTGCTAAGGTGCAAGGAAACATTTTTGGGAATTTTTATGACATCCAGATAATCAAATTCCAGATAATCAACAATGCACTGTATTACCCTGTATGGTCACTAATTAAAAGAATTTAAGTATTCCCAACCAATAAATTTGTTCTTGTAAAGGTCATTCTCAGAACAGATGTTGATGTGATTCAATTTTGCTGTTGCTCAATCTAGGATGATGTTTTAAAAACGAAAATTGATATATAGATGCAAGAAATGCAGTTAGAATCCTGATCTTGATAGTTTTCCTGATTCTTGAGTGTTACATAAAAGACATTCCAAAGAGAAACCTTCTATAGTGCAGTATTATCGAGATTTAAAGTAAAGAAGTGTTTACTGCAAGATTGGAATAAACATCCTTGTTTGTGTAAATTCCCAAGTGTACTGAGTATATAAGATCAAAGATCCAATAAAGCCATGGTGGGCTGGCTTGGAAAGAAGGAGGGTAGGGAAGAGATTTTGTTTTGAATTTGCCCCCCCCCCATCAAAATTGGACTGGCTGCGTGACTGAGTAAAATCCTTTGTAATCCTTCAATCAGGCAGCCCTAATGAACGGTGGGTACAAAACTACCCTAAATAAATCTTAAAATAAGTGTGACCCTGTCACTTTACACATCGTATGATACGCGAGTAACTTGTTTACTAGCGATTCTATGACCCCTGTTGACGCATTTTTCACAATATTAGCTATTACTGGCACATTATGATCAGTATCTTAATCCAGCATCGTACTTACCGCTTCTTGCAATCTGTCAGTATCTCTATATTGAGACTAGGTACATATAAGCGTGTTTTGCCTACTTCTAGTCAGTTGAATTCACTAGTTTCCATCATATACGTTCTCAGTTGCAATGGTAATTTTATTATCACATCGACTTTACTTCGCTTTGAGTACGATTCTTTCCCTATTATTCCCTTTTGCTCTACATCAGTTGTTTCAAAGGTTCAGTGCCACCGCCCCTAAGCAACTGAGCCTTAGTGCCCCAAAATTTTTATATCGAAGACTTTTGGGTTTTAACTTGCTAGTGGTGACCTGCAAATGAAAGTAAGTAAACATTGTTATATTGAAAGCAAACAAAAAAATTAAATATAAAAGTTATCCTCAGAGCCTTATCGTCCGTCTTCATTTAGCGCTCCATTGAGTATTCTTCACGCGGCTAGAGGTGGTACCGCCCAATTTTAGGACCACACTCTGCATTTATTTCAGTTCCATCTCCCGAACTCACTTACTACTTCTTCATTTCCTCTTTCGTCGATTATGTTTTGAAAGTTACCAACTTTGATCTTTTACCTATTTTTTTTACTTCCGATTTTTATGCTTTCCTTTCTTGCTTTCTTCAACTTGATTTTGCCACTTTACTTAGCATTTTATGTCCATTGTCTTTTTCGCTCCCTCCTCTGATTTCGTCCTTTCCTGCATAATTATTGGCTTTACCTCCTATTACAATCCAATTCATTCTTATTGCTTGCTTCCTCCTTCCTGAAGTTGAGAAATATCAAGTCTTCATTGCATTAAAACGATCCTAAAATCAGTAACCACTTATACTCTTTTTCCTTATTAGAATAACATTTTCAAGAAAACTTACGTTTAGTTTTTTCCTCAAGATGAAGCTCGTATGAAACAGGGTTATGAGCCTGAGTTTTGGTAGCTTAAAAGATTGGTGAATACTGGCCAGGCTGCAAAAGAATGAGCGAACGTCGATGCTATAAAAGTTATAGTTTTGTTGACAGATTGTTGATACGCTTACGACCTCTTGTGAAAACCAAGGGTAGGAACTCGCAGGGTGAAAGCGCACCGATAAATTCACTGAGACATACTCAACATAGCTTGAGCCTAAAAAAGGCAATTCTTTGTGCATAAGTCCGATGGTGGATGTTTGTATGCCAATAAAAGCATTTATGCTGACGACCAAACTCAAATCCTACAACACACAATAATTTCAGTTTACTGAAAGTAGAAATAAAATCCACATCTATAACATTTAGGTGCTAGAATACTGGAGCATAGTTCTACCAAAAGCTTACCTTGTGTAGGCACCTGGCATACTATCCAAGGAATCCCAAAAGCGATTTTGGTAGACATCAGATACATTTAACCAGCTTTTGGTGAGGTTGAAACTGAATAAGCTTGGCAAATCCAAGTTGGGAACCCATAGATGACGTCATTAACACCAAATTAAAAAAATTTTTTTTTCAATTTGTTGGAAAAGAGTTAAACTATAAACGTACTAAATATCTTTGTAATAGCGTTGCTCAATATAAAGTTATAATGTGTCAAAGTACCGCGGGCCTACTAGGCCCCTCCCCATGTATCAGAAGAGCCAAAAAGCCCATGTAAGGTAGGGTTAAAGCCAAGGTTTAGAGCGTTCTCATTTGCGGTTCAAAAACTTTGACAATGAGAAATTCTATGAAGAAAAACATAGATGGTATTTATACAAATCTACAACTACACGGTTTAAATGTAAGTTGCACGGACCATATGCCTAACTAAGATCTAAACAGAAATCTCCCAAAATACTAGAAGTAATTAGAGTGAGAATAATGTGTGCCGGCCATCCGTTTCAAAGCAACGAGCCAGGTCCAGCTGTGACGTTCTTGGACCAATAACACGAACAACAAAGGCGAGGGAGACCAGTAACAACCTTTCCAACTATCCTCCTTACACACGCTAAGACTGAAATACTAGACATCCTCAAATAACTCATGCTTGAAAGACAACCCTGGAAGAGATTAGTGAAGAACTGGGGCCCTCCCGGCCAATGGTGATGATGATTAAATATACGATTTGGTAATTTGACATCGTCAGTGTTTGCTAAACGTAGAAGATTCTTATGCTCAATCGTAACTAAAAACCAGTGAACAAATGAGATAGGAAAGGAATATAAGTAGAATGAATATTTAATTATATGAAGAATCTTATTGATTTACTAAGAAATCAAAAATATTTGTATTGGATAGTTCAAATAGACGAATAGAAGAAGAATGGTATTACTCGTATAGTTATTGGATCCTTTCGAAGATTTTTTTTAGATCAATCAGGTATTACGAATATGACAGGGCAGCAAGATTGGCTTGAACAGGGTCTTTGTAAAGTATCTATATCCTCCATCTATATCTATATCCTCCATCGGCTTTGGCTTGAATAAGGAAAGTGCGTAACAGAGGTGTTTGGGAAACTCAATACGAACCACAGGGGATTAAAAACTGAAGAATCAAGGAAAACAATCTTTTTAACTTAATAAAAGTTTTAGATAATCAACATTCGAAATAACTGATGTATGTAGACATTTTAACTACAGATTTCTCTTTTATCAATCCTTAGCGTGTTGCTGGAGTCTCAACAGTCAAATGTAGTTCTGAGTATCGTTTTGAGTATTTTAATGGAGTCATGAGCTACGACACTGAAAGTTAAATGATCACTTTGACATCACTTTGTCTGATAAGAAATCGTTGAGCAAAAGGGAAACTTATTAGTATGGTTCAGGCACTCCCGAACAAATTGAATGATCCAGAAGCCAAAGGAAATGTCTACTTTTAGCAACTTAAAAACGAAAGTCGAATTTAGAAAAAATCGATCATCAAAAGTCCATATCTTCTGACACTTCTGTGGTTGACTACAAAGATCAAAACAAAATGCATGTCCTTACGTCTGGCCACAGGGGTTAACAATAGTTCTAAGTATCATAATGATATGAAGAAAAACTCCAAAACTGGAGATTTAAGATGAGGAAAGGTTTATAAGTTCTATTATAAGATACGATTCTTAAAGTGGAATTTTATGGATCAACATAGACATAGCTGATGTTGTCGCTGAGTTGATTTAAAAGCTTACTAACTTAGTAATACAACTGAGAAAATAGACTCTTGACCCCATGCAAATGCCCAATTATTACGATGATTATGATGATGATGATGATGATGATGATGATGATGATGATGATGATGATGATGATGATGATGATGATGATTATATGATTACGATAATATGATGACGATCTTGATGATCATGATGATGATTGTTCATTGATGAGTAATCTTAACAAAGTGTCTGCCTGAAATCTATAAGATATGAACTCAGTAACATATTGACTACAGAGAAAAGAACATTAATGCTCCGAGTAAAACCTGACTAGATCAAATTATTGAAGGTAATTAGGTACCCTAGAGGGCTATAAAATATATTAAAACGACCGAAATACAAATGCTGGTCGGCTCTTTTCCCTAGAGATGAAACAGAAGATAGAAGTTTATCCTTTTTAATTGGCTTGTATCAATTAGCAATCTCAGATTCGAAAAACTATTCCTATGATATTTCCCTAATCATGGATAGACATCTATCAACGTATTTTTAATGGTAGTGATTTTTTTACTACTTGTATAAATATAAATACTCTCAGCCTGTGAGAGTGACACTTTCTTACGCATGTAGCGATAGATATACAGCATGCACTTTACAGGGAACCTGTGTCCGAGGCTCCTAGCAACATGCCCAAAAACTTACATTGGGCCAATTTTCACATCACACAACACAACTACAATCTTGGACATAAATTAATGTAGACTGGCCTCACCCCAGTTCCAACTGACGATGGATTTTGAATTCTTCAATTTCAGTGACCTACACGTCACACTTCTCTGTTGATAGGAGGTAAGGGGCAGATGGCGTGTAATACCACAAATGGGAGCCCCTTTCCTTTACTAAGTGTCTCCCATGATTCCGGTCACTTTCATCGAAACTAAGTACTCTTGGGTGCCTTATAGACGGAGGGAGGGGTCGGAATAAACGGAGGGGTGGGAAAATCCCCAAAACTTAATAAACGGGGGGGTGGAATAGATGGGGGGTTGAAAAATTAAAGAAAAGGAAGTCAAGAATCAATGTTTAGAATCAACTGCAACTCCCTAAACGTAGGGTAATACCACACAAACAATAGCCAGTTATTCGAAGTCATGACAGTCTCCTACGTGCCTTCCAAGATTTTAAAATTGTTCCCCTCGTCCTCCCGCCCAATGACAGTATTATTGCTGACTTGTGTAATGTTCGTCTTCACACTTCTTCCAGCCTCGTAAAAGGCCACCGTGATCTTTTAATGTGTGATTTTCATATTTTAAAAAAGACATTTTTTACTTGCCTGCCAAAGTACCTCCTCAAAAACTATGGGAGATTACGTCAAAATTAATAGGCGGGGGGGGACGTCTATTAGGCACCCAAGAGTAAATGTGTACATTACTTTTGTCCACAATTGTAGATCTACCCCCGTATAATTGCTATCTACTGTTAATAATCTCCCTACAAATCTTCTGATATCTTCATTAAGTTTGCCCAATGCACAAGCTCTGGGAGAAGTGTAGTCTCTGATGAACTATCGTCATACAACGAACATGATATATGTAAATAATGTGATGTGAAGTCAATAGCTTTTGACAAGGAACAAAAAGTATTACTGCAATCCGAAAAATTTCTTCCAGAAATGAGTGTGGCATATTTCTCTTTACGACTAATTAACGATTAACGATCGAGACACTTTACTATGAGATCATATGCACTGTCTTAATGATTTCACACAAATTTTTGCTTCGATCCCTTTCTTTGTTTGCAAGTTATCATAAATGATGCTTGAATGTTTGAACAACTCGTTCTTAACGGCGCTGACCGGATTCGAACCGCGTCCTCATGATTACTAAACCAACGCCTTAACCAATGAGCCATCGAGGCTCGAGCCATATATGTATATATATATATATATATGTATATATATATATAACTCTAACTAGGGAGTGTTGATTTTCCACAAAATGATCAATTGCACTATTGACAAAAGGGGTTGCCTATTAACGTCTTTTTTAAATATCAAGAAACAAATTTACCAACAACCCACCTGGAATCACAGTCTTCTGAGGTCAATGTTGAATTCAATGAATAGCGAAAACTGAAACAGACATTGAAGGTTTTGTCAGAGCTATCTTGGGCATGGGACAAGTCCTGACAGGCTCATGGTAAGCAAACAATATAACATGGAGAGATAACATAACAGTCATGGTTATTATGATTAGAGGGTTACATGGTGAGCAAGAATATTGCTGACAAGGGGCCTGTATTTTTTAAAATTACAGAATTTGGAAGGGGGTAGGGCAAGGATTGCCCCCCCCCCCCCAAAAAAAAAAAATAAATAAATAATTTGCATAAAGAGCTGATGATGAAAATGAAGATGCTCTAAATAATTGTGATGGATACAATAATGAACAAGATGCTGTGGCAATAATAAAGACAAGTGTTGTGATAAAGAACATATTGATGATGTTAATGATAATGATGACAATGAAGATGATAAATAATATTTATGATATTGATATTGACCATGAGAGATGTTTACAAATGTAATGCATTATAGCTGCAAGACAGTACACAAACATGGGTAATCTAAAGGCAATACTTGTATATAACCAACTATGCAAATGTGTTCATAACTCATGAATGTGATTCACATAATAATTGTAATATCTATATGTTTAATCTAGTGATGAAGCACTTCAGTAACAATCACGATTCCATCAACAGGCAGTCTCTTCTCTCTTCATTAACCATACAGTGGATCATGCCCTTAATTAACAGGTAAGGAGAATCATAATCAACTCCATTGGCAATAGTCCATATCATTTCATGCATAAGGATTGGCAGAATTTAAGTATTACATAGAAGTCTATACTATATCTTACCCAGATCAAGTAAAAAAAAGAGAATTTTGATAAACATACCACATTATTGAACTGTCCTAAAATCATAAAACAATGGTGCATCTTGAATGGAAAATGCAATGAAAGACTCAAAAGATTAATTACTGCCAAAATAACAGTTGAACATTACCAATCAATACTATTCCAGTAATCACTCAGGCCATCTAAAAACTCTTGAACAGTCTGTAAGAAGAAAATACCATAAATATACATTATTGAAAGACACGCAGCTGCCACTGTTGAGAAACAATATTTCAAAACAGAAAATTGAGCTTAAATGAAGAATTTACACAGAAGAGCACTGCTCTTCTGTGGCTGTCTTTTGGCACTCTTTTGGTTGTCATGACAACCACCTAACAATGGCCATTGACTGGATTTTGTAAAATCAAATTCTTTGCAATTACTGCTGACATAAAAGGCCTTGGGTACATCTTTCCCCAATTGTGTTCAAAACTCAGCAACCATAAGAAAATGTGTGACCAATCTCAAAATTCATTAGAAAGGTCATTTACTGAAAGAAATTTTCTATCAAAGATGTACAATAATAGAAATTGCATAATTTTAGTACAACGCAATGTTGTGTACGAGCGCAGTAAGGCACACACGAAAGATCACAGTAACTCAAGACAAGCAGGCATACTTTTAAGAACATATTCTTATAGAAAAAAGCCTTAAAATATTCTTTTACATATTCTTATATTCTTATATATCCTTATCCGGGCTCTAGCCATGACACACTCCTTCCATAGGCATGAAACGATTGCCTCCTTCACTTCATGTACGATTGTACTAACTGTTGATTGGCCTAGCCTAACCATTTCAATAATGCTGTAAAAGTAGTCACCCCTTCCACGTCTATAAAGGCACAGCGTAATTCGGGAGCGATAGATTCGTCATATACTGTTTCCCTTTTTAGTTTGTGGAGAATTTGAGTCACGTTTTGTTGAATTTTCCGTCATTGTAGGTGTTCCACACCAACGCCCACCAAACATAATTCCTTGGCTCTCGTTTCCTTGATCTGTGGTATACCTTCGAGCTTGTTCAGAAAATAGGAACATTGCTTCAAGCAGAAGAACCTTAATCATCAAATAGCAATACAAGCACACAAGCTTCTCCATTTTCTATCAGTTCTTGCCGCCTACGATTTTGAGCAATGAAATTGTTTTAACAAAAAAACTCTGTTCTTGTCCACTGGTGCCATTACAAAGATAAGTATATTTTTCCCTAGTCTTCCAGTAACAGATAACTATCTTTTGATCGCATTCAAATAGAGACTCGAATATGAAAACTTTTCTCTCTCTTTAATAACTCACGTTATTTCCACTATTACACTTTGTATGGCCTCAAACAGGTTGCCATCACATTCAAGTTATTTTTGCTGTGACGTCATGCGTTTTGCAGTAGGAACGATACATATTGAGTGACGTTTGTTTCAGGGTCCCTCTATAGCCGCTCCGAGACGTGTCCTTGCTTGAAAATGATTCCAAATCTGTCAGCAAAGACTTCATTCAGTAGTCCAAGGTGAAGTCTCGTAGGCATTAATGAAAATTCGTCTTCGTAAGGCAACCTCTTTAAGATAGTCGAAACATGATCTTTTATGAAAAATACTTTTGGTACCATTCCAATATCTACGTTTTGGTACAAACGACTGTAAGTAGTGTTATGATAGAGAGTTCTGAGCCAAAGGGATGCCGACATTTTAGAGGCAGTCAAAACACAAAGGGATAGACGTCATCCCGTAGAACAGAAGGACGATGACATGATGATGCAATCGGGAAAATTTTTAGACTTCAAGGCAGGAAACGAAGAGAGCAGGGGCAGGGGGGTGGTCATCCCATTACCTTGTAAGGGAGACTTCGATGCAGAGACTGATATGGTTAGCCCCCCCTACCGCCCAAAAGAGATTTATTGGTAGGGATGTAACTGAGATCACCTTCTTGAACCTCCCCCTCTCCTGGAGGAGGGAGGGAGAGAGAGGAAGAAGGGAAAACAGAAGAGAAGAAGAGGAAGAAAGAAAGGGGAGAGAGAAAAAGAGGCTCAGTCATACCTATTGTGTTAGCGTAAAGGTTGGTATCGTTAGTGACCTTCTTTTGAAGACAATTTTGCGCGCGTTTGTTTTTCATGTTAACGTATGTCTTATTTCTCACTTTGTCAGCGCTAGAACCTAGATATTCACTTGCATCGGCATTATTTAACAGCGCGTATTATTGTATCGTGTGTAGAGGAAAGCAGCAAAAATAACACAATGTTGATGTACATTTCTTAAATCTACATCCTATTATAACTAATAATACACGAAAGATCACACACTATTTACATTACATACTACACTAAAAAGAACTATTTACAAATTATATACATAACATAGTACCTTTTTTGTAGATTTTATAATGTGAAAGAACTATGCCAGCTTACCTTATGATACTGAAACACTGGCATATCCCTGCTATCATAATGTCCAGGCCTAAAAAGCCATGGGCGAATTGAAAATGGTCGAAACGAACTGAGCGGATTCCAAACGGTAAAGCAATGATTGCTAATGCAATTCCGGTCATCTGCGAAGAGCATGAAAATACATTTACTTAAATTTTTCATTCAGATAGACTCTTACTTAACCCGCTGAGCGATACAATCATCATCATCATTATCATTACCTTCACCACCGTCACCATTATCACTGTCATCATCACCCTATGACCACACCACCACCACCACCCCCAGCAACACCATCATTATCATCATCATCATCATCATCATCATCATCATCATCATCACTACCATCATCACTATCATCACCATTGCCACTATCATTATACCACGTACATTACCATCTTCGTCATCTTTGATACCCCGATGATTACCACCATGGTTATAACCACCACTTTCACTCCATCCACCCTTGTTTTTACTACAATCACCACAACAACTCAAGGCATTGTAATCCAGATCTGTGTCACCATCAGCACTCTCTCCACAATTGTGACCACCAGAATTTTGTCAACATATATTATCTCTTATCTCGAGTAACCTCATAAGCTCTAGCCTTCTTGAAGGTGCTAATCAGAACTAACTATCACGTTTCTACAGACACTATAACGACAAAGTAACCACAAATACCTGGAAGATGCGATGAAGAAGAAACCATGTTGAACCAATTCCTTTCATGTATCTGGCAATAAAAGCACCCAACTGCAGGAACAATCCCCAGCCCAAAAACATCAGTACTCCGTGTACAAGGATAAAGTTGGTCATCCTTCCTTGACAGCCGCCAGGTTTCGGTGAGTTACGAGCATCGTTAGCATTCCCTTTCAGCAGCCATAATTCATTAGTGAGTTTGTCACTACAGTAGGAGAGAGGCAACGGAAAGATGAAAAGGAGTAAAAAAAATCTTATACCGTCCTTCACTACAACCTCTCTGATTGGTCAAAGTATATTGCAAAAACAAGTAATCAGTTACTACCCTCGCTCCTTGGGTTTGGTACGAAACGAGCATGTTGACGCACAAAACACACAAGATACCGTATCTCTAATGGGAGAGCAAATGCTGTGCTCTCATTCCAACTACAAATATCATAATCCTGTTGTTCTTTGTATAATTAATACTACACTCCATCTTCTATATAAATATGGCAAGGATGCTGGAAATTTTGAAAAAGTATTCGATATGGTGATATCCGAGTATCAGAGACTATGTTGTTCGGCACACACTGTTTGAGAATTCATAAGTTAAAGGCAGAAGGATGCCATTTGCTGAGCATGCGCAAACGACAGAATGTCTGTTAGAAAGGCGTGACTCGCACGAAATGCTTCTTGCAATCACTACTGTTCGAAGGTGCTCAATTTTTTAATAACAAGAGAAATACTACACGGACTAGTGGTATAGGCATAGAGTACTAAAGTGTGACGTCAAGATTTAATGAATATCAGAAATTTGATAATACTTTGGACTCACTGCCTTCTTCTTGTTGATATAGATAAACTGTCCAAATTTGGGAACTATACCTTGTGCAATTATTAAGGTATGCCCTTTCAAATTTTAAATTATGCCTATCAAAACCTTGTTAAAAATCAAAATGTAATTCAAAAAGTATGTTTTAAGGCCTTTTACAAAATTTTTGAAAATTTTGAATATTGCGCATATTTTTTTACCTCATTTTCGAACAGTACCAGTTTGGATCCGATCCAAAGCGTTTACACGGGTACGGATTCAAACTGGTCCTCTTTCATAAGTGGACCCAAACTGGCACGGCTAGCAGATCCAAACGAGTTCGGATCCACCAGGTCCCGTGTAAACGCGAGGCCGATCCGTACCAGTTTGGATCTGTACCAGTTTGGATCCATACCCGTGTATACAGGGTCTCAATCCTAACGTTAATAGTATTCACATAGCAACCGCACACAGAGCTTTTGTGTTTTTTACCATCACTCCTGATTTTACACCTAGGTAGGTGAAGTAAAACAGAGATCATATATTTTTCAATGATATAAGACACGACCAGGGCTCAGAACTCAGAATCTCGTATTCTTTTGATCATGAAACAGCTGCTCTAAGCACTCGGTCACACTGCCTCTGCAAACGATGGTTGTTACAAGTATTGCCGACTTTGAGTGACTAGCTATGTCTTAGCGCACTATTTGATTAAGCAATCAATAATTATCATTTTCAGAGTTGATTTTTAATAGATTTTACAACCAATGGGAGCTACATTTATTTTTAAATTTGCCCTAATTTCAGAAATTGATTTCAGACGACAGATTTCGATCAAATGGCGAAGAAAGTGTGGAATTTCAGCTACCTGTTCAGTTTTTAAATACTGTAATCGCTACGCCGACATTATCTGACGAAATTCAAGTTGAAGTCATGAAGGTAAGAGTACAACTTTATCAGTCATTAAGTAAATGAACATTAATGCCAAACATCTGATACAAATGCAAAGCTGAAGTTACGCCTTTTGGGGCGTTGTCCCCAGCGGAAGGAAAATGTATCCTAAGATTAGAGTAGAGTAGAGTAGAGTAGAGTAGAGTAGAGTAGAGTAGAATAGAATAGAGTAGAGTAGAGTAGAGTAGAATAGAATAGAATAGAGTAGAGTAGAGTAGAGTAAAGTATAGTAGAGTAGAGTAGAGTAGAGTAGAGTAAAGTAAAGTAGAGGAAAGTAGAGTAGAGTAGAATAGAGTAGAGCAGAGTAAAGTAGGGTAGGTACTTTTTCAAAGAAAATTTATCTTTAAGGTACATTCTCTTGGAAAAATAAGAAAGTAACTGTTTTCAAAAAATTGTTTTTATACGTAAAACAATTATAAAACGTTTAAATGTAGCTTTGCTCATATTTAACATATTCTAATCATCTGTAAGCCTGATTTTTGTTAGCTAAAAAAATCTCGGCCAAAATACTGATGATAGCAAAGTTGCTCAAATAACAGGCAAAACCACAATGTCATATCTAGGTTATCGTATTTTCAAATAGACTCAGCTTTTGTTGACACTGTTACAAATGCTTATGAAACTATGGATAAAAACAACAGTAAGGTACAAGTGCACTCTTAACTACACAGAAACATATGATAAGTACAACTTGAGCCTAAAATTGAGAATAATTTAAGCATGTTTGAGTCTGATGCTGAATTTTAGCTTGCTTGTAAACGATATGTAGCTCTTAAGCTATAAAATCCTTTAGGAAATAAGGTCAGATATAGACAACAGATGGAAGTATTGATTAACTCCGTAAAATTAAGACTGTTAGTTAATAGAAAATCCTAACATGTCAATAAATTTGTAGAAGTTCCTGCATGCAAATCGTCAGTTGTTTTGCTAAATGCGATTAAACGTTTTCGTGGGAAGGTTTATTTGTTTACCCTATGTCGTCGCCTGCAATATTAGCGCATGACATAGCAGAGAGTGGTTTCGATCCACCGACCTCTGGGTTATGGGCCCAGCACGCTTCCACTGCGCCACTCTGCTGATAGAGACGGAGGGAAATATTTACTATCATTCTTTGCAATTCTATCTTCATTAATAAGGACAATTGGATCTCACTGCATACCTCCTTTGTTTACATATTGATCACAGTAGTCAAGCAAATACACTAGCGGGTCAGCAGAAAAGCAGTCAGCGAACTTTTACTTCGATAAATAGGCTACGGTTTAGTGGCATAAAAAACACAGACACCGATACCGTAAAGTGTGGTAAGAACTAGAGTATGTGTAGAGTTAAGATAGGACCTGCAACGTTAAAGTAATGAAAACCAAGCACGCTTTAATTGTAGCAAGTGAAATCCACACTTTAATTGCTCCAAATTGCTCGTCAGGTATACAAACCTAGTTAGCATATATCGAACGACTACATTTAAAGATTTGCTTCTCGAATTCGACCAAAGTCCTTGTTATGATACTGCACTGCATGCACTGGATAGTTAATCGTTGTCTGTGTCCTTTATCATTTTGTTTTATCAGGAAATTGAAAAGAGGGCCAAAAAGTTGAGTGAGATTTGTCCAAACTTCCAGGTAGGTAGTTGAGTATTTATAAATAAGTTGTGACAATAACGTTTAAAGATTAGGGGCAAGAGCAAGTAGTGTTGGTTGGACTTAAGGAAACTCACAATTGTGTTTTCTCTTCTTCATTGTGAAGCCTTTCCCTCCGGAGATAAACGGAGATTTTATTGTGTCGTTTCTTATGGGCACAAATAACAGGTGTTAACTCAAGAATTTAGGTATGAGTGATAGTCACAATTTAGCCCGTTGCATTACTCTTTGGTTTCGAAGAGGCTAGGGGTTGGAGTATGTCGAGCAGAAAAATATATCAGAAATTGCGACTAAGCAAAGCTAGGCCTATGGAATAAGTCAGGGCAGTTTAATAGAATATTTATTGTCCACATTAGGTATTTTCCTTGTCAACTTCAATGTTGGAGTATATTCAGTCTCCTTTAATAATGATTCTTTGAATGGTTCGTATAAACTATTAGAAACACATGTAATCATAATCTCTTACTATTTAACTAACTGAATCGATTTTGATGAAAGAATTGTAAGTGAGGAGAATGGACAGGGTAGATGTACAATTCTCGAAATTTAATCATGCCGGGAATCCTTTTCGACACCCCAAATATCTTGAATTAAACATAGTCGCGGAGTAAAGCGTTGTTTATTTTTGTGAGACTGATCTTTACTTCACATTTATGACCAAGAAAACCGTCTCAAATAGGGAACTAAATACCCTAGTTTACATAAAATCAAAGGCAACCACACAAGGCATTAAACGTATTTTAGGTGTCATTAGCAGTTGGAAATTATAACTAATCGAATGCCTCAAATTGTCTGTTTTATTTTTTGAATTAATAGTTTGCAAGCCATCGCTCTTTTACAGATGGAATTGATGAATCTGTGTAATTGAATCTGATAGATTCCTCGATAGAGCAAGTACGGCACTATCCACTGGACTACAGTGACTTCCTTACACCAGAGTACATTTAAATGTCGCTTTCTAAATAGTTTGCATAAATGAATTAAAGACGAATTATAATTTTTTTTGATACGGATGTATTTCAATATTTATAACTAGAACTTTGAATTCGAGGTTCAAAAATTTTGTCTTATTAATAAGGATAAAAAAGTTACGATTGTCGGCATGGCTGTCCAGCCACTCTGCACGATAAACAACTGCAAAATGATGTAATGACATAGCGACTTCCAAGTACACATAGGTTAAAATACATATTTTCTATGTATTACGTATATGTAATATATCTATGTAAAGAATGTATTACAACAATGTATTACGTGTTCTTTAGCCCTCATGCATCTGCGGTATCAGTATCCTACCTCTGTAATTAAGGCTTTACAGTGGCCACTAAATTACGAAGGAAATATTTTGGGTGTAGTTTAAGGCCCTTTCAGACTATAAAAGCGCTGTGGAAGTCGACATTCTCTGTCTGATATGAGATGTTCCCACTATCTCCTTTTACTTTTTCTCCTACTAACTATCAGGCTCATAATATCAATAACATTGTTTTCGTCAGAGGAATACACCTTTCTACTGAGCAGGTATTTTTCAAATTTGGGACATGGCATTTGCCACTTCAGTCTGAAAGTATAGTTTCGCGTGTCATTTGCGGCGTGGGATTTGAGACGTGGTCTTTTCGACGTGCCACTACGGTATGTGAGCTCCCTTAGAGAAATAAAAGAATAGGGAGGCAAGATGAGAAGACAGGAATAAAAAATGTTACATGTAACGTGTAACATTGAACGTGTCAAGGTTCATATACAAGAAAGGCGAAAGCAATAAGATTGAAGTTAGTTCCAAAATCGTGCAGTTGAAGCAAACGTTTGAGTTTGGATCCCCTGTAATTTGTATAATTAATGGGGCTGTAATAATTGCCATTATTAACGTGATCTTACTTGTTGTTAGAAGGTGAACACAATGAATGTTACATGTGTTTAATAGATCTTACAATTACAATAATTGACATTGGATACGGTATTTAACGATCTAGTGGCCTAAATAAGCGACATATGTAATAACAAAGAAAAAAATAAAAGAGCCTCATAAGGAGAAATCAGAAAAGTGAAAGTGCCAATGAGCTCATTATTTTATTCAAAGTCGGCCTAAGTTTGGGAAGGAGAACGCTTTCTTTGATAGGGAGAGAGAACTCAGAAGAGGCAGAAGCTAAGAATGTGAAATCAGATTCAGAAAAAAGGGTGAGAGTGTTGACGAGAGTGAGAGCGAATGATAGAAACGGTGGAGTTGAGAGAAGATTACAAGTCACGGCCGAGGTTCCCAAGAATTGACATGTTTTTCTCATTCGTATTAACTGTATATTTCCCCGTCATGACATCGAGCGCACCCGCTACTAAACAGGATATGGCCATTCAAAATAGAGTTGTTCAAATAAAAGATAAATGGGATCAGGCAATCTCTTTGGTAAGGGTTCTTTGCATATCTTCTACAATAGCCTCATATGTTGCAACTTCTTGGGGCATTTTGAGAATTGTGCTGGTCACTGCGGCATCGACATAAAACTTAACAACAAGGCATGATAGTGTCACTGGCAAATGTAAGCTTGCACACATTATTATGGAATGACTTTATTCAGCGTTGATCGCAAATTGGTTACATGTTAACTTTTTTTTTCCTTTTTAGGAACACCGTCGCTTACATACTTTTTCTGGTCAAGCCTTGTTGGTGCTTACAGACGCTTAACCTTTCAGCGCAGCGCTTCTAGCGACATCTTAACCGATTGGTTCTCAAATGGTCTCAACCAGGAACCCATTTCCCCCTTATGTTTAGACTCGTGTCCTAATGCTACAAAATGTAAACCAATCATAACATTTTTCTTATCCTTCCCTTTAATCAGATAAACACGCGTGTTTATTTTTTTTTTGTTCTAAAAGTTAAGAGGAAAGTGAATAAGGTTCACAGTATAGATATTGTAGAGAATGATGATGATGATGATGATGATGATGATGATGATGATGATGATGACGAAGAAGAAGAAGAACAACAACAACAAAAACAACAAGCAAATGATGATGATGATGATGATGATGATGATGATGATGATGATGATGATGATGGTTGTGGTGGTGGTGGTGGTGATGGTGGTGTTAATGGTGTTGATGAGTGATTGTTATTATGATACTTGATGGCTAAAATTGGTTGACTGCTTTTAATATATCCTTTACAGAAATGCTACCAGCAGAAGTTAGCAATTAAGATTCAAGATAGCAGTGACAAGATCTCATTGTCATGTAAAGGTGATGGAATGGAACCTAAAATCGAGTTTACAGAAAACTTATTGACGTTTGGTCCAATACTGCCTCACTCTGTTGGGGACGAAAGGGAAGTTACCGTACATAACCCATCTTCTTTTCCGGTTGAGTTCTATTCCCTTGAGTTTGATCGTCAATATCTCCACGAGGAAAAGGTTAGTAGTTTGCGCAGTCAGGATTTAGTGCTTCCAATGAGTAATAGAAACAGCATAGAGGGTGAGAAGACTGTTTCGTATCATGTGACCATACTTCATATTTTATACCTACAATATTAGTTGTAAAATGGCCCGAAGATTTCAGAAATGCCGGGCAAAATGCGTGTACATGAAGCTAAGTGAAACGAAATTTGTTTTATGAGCTTTTGTAACTTCTCCCGTGAGCCTCTGATAAACTATTGAAAATCTACACAACAAGACGGATCCTGCGCTAAATATATGTGTACTTTAAAGCGTTTTTATGGTCTTATACTCCTCAGCGGACAATTGTCAGAAATTATCGAAATTAAACAAGCAAAACATTATGCCTATGTGTTTTGTAAAGTGCAACTCAGAATTGGGCTGCTTGAATGGTTATGTATTTTTTTGACCAATCAGCGTTCGCTAGAGTTGTGTTAACTAACTGAAAAGGCCCAATGAGAAGACAAATTTATATTGTCTAGTTGGGTTAAGACATCAGCATAATCATAAAGCTACATGAACAATTAGAGAGAGACTTCTCAAAATGAAGAGAATGTAGACCTTTCTTTCAAAGAATTTATACAAAATTTATAGAAAATCTGATGTTTTATCAGAACCTCGAATTTTGAGGATAGTGAGGCGAGGAAAATAACATCAACAGACAAAGAACTGCCAAGAACATGTCAGCGAATACTAGATAATTAAGGACCAGAAATCGTTTTGTTAGTTGCATATGAAACTCCCTATCAAGTATTTGCGGTGTATCATTTTACTTAAATAGGTCTCTGATTAAAAGCAAATATTGAAATAAACTATATCCGCCGTTGTACAGTATATGTTATGTTTAGGTACTTGTCACTTTCTCGCATATGATACATTTACTATAACTTAAGAGCTGTTAGTTTTTAACTTGTACAGAGAAAATTACAATAATCTTGAAACTGAGACTTAAAACGAACCAAAATATCATAATCGATATGCAGTATAATGATTAAATTATCACCGAATGGCATTATGATGATTTAATTGAAATATTAATTGGACTTTGAAATCTTAATTAAATAATTACTCTTACAATTCAACATTCCATCTGCTTCATACGGCGGTTACAAATTAGCTTGTCCCTTTGTCTCTATTTGTTTTTTTAATTACGAATATTGACATTTTTTTAAAGGTACTTCAAACTTTCGTCTGTGCTGTTGTCATTGTTCTAATAGCTCTTCTTACTCGTCCCACTAGAGTGGTTTAATAGTTCTGTGATAAATACAAATGCTAAACCTGCATGCTGACTTACAAATCTTTCATCACATCAAGGAAAAGGAAATTCCCTTGGCTTGTTATTCTTGTCATTCTCAAGGAATACACCAACAAGGACTGATGCAACATTATATGCTATTAAACCGGAAACCCTTATTGGGCCATAACGCCCTTAGTTACGTGGTGGCAACGACATGCTTAATAAAGTGTTTTCTTAATTCTGCTTAAAAATGTCTACGCTATTAGAGGTATCACGCAAGATGCGTTAAATATTTTAATAGATTTAATGTATAAGTATATTTGGTCAAGGGAATCGTTTCACACGTATTAACTCCAAAACTGTAAAAATATTTGGAGCATTTGGTAGAAAATACTGTCCTCGACTATATCGTTGCCACCAAGGCCGTTTTAGCTTCGGTTTTAGCAACGTATTGGGAGGTGTTCAGTACGTGTGTCTTTTTATAATGCTAAGATGGTGAATAACTCTATCAATTAGATTTCATTTCCACATATAAAAACTTGTGTGTCAGTTGTCTTGTGTGTAGGATTAAACTGATACTCTTGGGTGACTAATAGAAGGGGCGATTGGAATAAATGGGGGGATGGAATATCCCAAAAACTCAATAAAGGGGGGTGTAAAACGGACAAAAATGTAATAGACGGAGGATCTGGACAAAAAGTTGAAAATATGAAGTCAAGAATCAATGTTTAGAATCAATTGCATCTTCCTAAACGCAGGATGATGTAATACAAACAACAGTCAGTTATTTGAAGTCATGGCCGTCTCCTACATGCCTTGCAAGATTTTTGAAATGTTCCCTCATTCTTCTGCTCAATGGCAGTGTTATTGCTGACATTTGTGATTCTTCGAGCCTCGTAAAAGGCCGCCATAATCTTTTTAATGTGTGATTTTCATATATTTATAAAGATGTTTTATTCTTGCCCACCAAAGTACCTCCTCAAAAAATTGTCAAGGGCGGCAGATTACTTAAAAATCAATGGACAGGGGGTGCTGGAGTAAGAATGTCCCGGTGGAAAATTTTTCAAAAATTAATTAGCGGGGGAGACTTCTGTTAGGGACCCGAGAGTGAGCGATAGACATAAAAAGCACATGATTGAGCAAAACTCAAAGTACTCCAAAAAATTAAATTTGTTGCAGTCGTAAGCCAAATCAAACAATTGGGTTGTTGTGTTATCATGTTTAAAGCGTCAAGTTCACTGAAGCTGGTAGAACCTATTGCTTTCCTTGATGGCTTCTGAAATAGATCTGCTTTCAGTGGAGACGTAAGCCAGAAGTTCTGCCACTCAATGAAAGTTCTGTTTTAGAAAGCAACAGAGCACTAAAGTGATGACGTCACAAAAAACTTTTTTCGAGGAATCGCAATTATAACTATATCACAGTGCTAACCCTGCCACCAAATACCTGTATACCAAATATTGTGCTCAATTCTCGTGCCAGCTGCGAGAAACGGCTGTTTGAATATGGAAAAGGCCTTAAAGAAACACTGTTAGTTTTGCTCAGTTCATTAAATTATGAACTGGGTTCATTGAACAAGGTTTTGCATGATTTAAAGTTTGAAAGGGCGTATCTCATTGATTGCTCAAGGTATCATTTTCGAATTTGGACAGGTTATTTATGTCAACAAGAAGAAAGCAATGAGTCAAAGAATGTGAGTTAAGAGAAGGATGTGAGACAAAGAAGCTAATATAAACAAAAAGTGCAAGAATTTGAGTTAATAGAAGGCTGTGAGACAAAGAAGCTAATATAGATATAAACAAAAAGTGCAAGAATTTGAGTTAATAGAAGGCTGTGAGACAAGTGCAAGAATGTGAGTTAATAGAAGGCTGTGAGACAAAGAAGCTAATATAAATGCGTATAAAAAGTGCAAGAATATTAGTTAAGAGAAGGCTGTGGGACAAGGAAACTACTTTAAGTAACAGTGTACGACGTGTGCATTACAGACTACCAAAACAATTGCTCCATGTTTACAAATCGGTTATGTCTCGGTAAAAGTCGCTTCATTAAATGATATGTCCTGTTTTTTCTTATTTTTGAGATCAGATGCAGTAGTTGATTGACTATGATAATCCATGTACCCCTACTGATTTAGGCACCATGGTAGCTTTTTCTGAAAATAAATTCCTTTTCTTAAACACATTCAGGACGATCACGATCTCGCCGTATGAATTTCATCATAATCCCATTGGTTCTACACGTGATATCCACTGCTTGGAGAAAGCACATTCCTATCGATTTTGTGATAGCTAGTTTCCCCTTTGCAGAATCTAGTACGCACTGCTAAAGGTCTGTTTATCAGCTGAAGGTCATGAGTGAACAGCACTTCGAGGGGAAACCCATTTACTCACTTTCAATGCAGACCTTGAACTGTATATGGTATAATAGTGATCATACGCATGAGTGTTCCTATTGAAAAAATATAACAAACAACCTAAGGAAGTGCAATGCTCTGGAACAGCTGCCTTGTCTTATGCATCACGCAATCATTATTCCGTGGGGGTCAGTTAAAAATGACGTACAACTCTTAGAATATTTAGTGGGATCTGTCAAAAATGACGCACAATTCTTGGAATAAAAACTGCTAGCTCAAATGGGGACAAAAAATATGAAAATGAAGAGAGGTGCACATAGGGGGAGGGGGCACCTACAGAATGCAAAAGCAAACAACCACAGCTAGTCCAAAAGTGCACAGTTTAACGAGATCTGTGCAGGAAACAGGAGACGTACAAAACTGGTAGCTCAACATAGGATACATAGGGACAAGATAGACATACATCAAGCAAAAAGGGCAAATGCAAACAACCGAGATGTGTGCAAATAATAGGAGACTGGGAGAATGGATGTGTGGAGGTTTCTATGAGTATATATGGATATGTTAAAAACGTTTTTCGCATCTATCTACAGTGTTTTCTTACCTCAATTATTACATTGCCTGCATGTTTTAACTTTGATTGGAAGTCACTGTTTGGCAATAGACAATCAATTGTATGAGTTTATTATAACTTGCAAATGACCGTTTAACTAAAATAAAAAGCCACAATAAGTAGCTATATATTACTATCTACCCCTTTGGTCATGCTTTACATCCAATAGACTAGGCAGACTCAGTAAAAACGGGAAGAGGAAGCTGTATGTAAGAAGCGTCTTCGCGTCATATATTGTAGAATGGATGTAAAATGTCTCAATATAGTAGGTCTTCTTCACTCCTCTTTAGAACATCGATTGCAATGCAGTAAATGAAATAAAAAATTCTTCCCCCGGTGCAAGACTGCGGTAAAGATTTTTTTACTTCATTTACTGTGCAAGACTTCGGGAAAGAATTTTTTACTTCATTTACTGCATTGCAATGACTGTTCTAAAGAGGAGTGAAGAAGACCTACTATATTAAGACTGAGCGTAGTTACACTACTTGACCATATTGGGAATGCGTTTTGCGGACTGGAATGTGAGCATTTCAATAGTGCCATTAAGCGTAGTTACACTATTTGAACATATCGAGAATGCTTTATGCACGCTGGGATGTTAGCATTTCAATAACGCCATTGAACGTAGCTACACTATTTGCACATATTGGGAATGCGTTCTGCATGCTGGAATGTGAGCATTTCAATAGTGCCATTGAGCGTAGTAACACTTTTTGAACATAATGGGAATGTGTTCTGCAGGCTGGAATGTGGGCATTTCAATAGTGCCATTTATATTAGTTACACTATTTGAACATATTGGGAATGCGATCTGCAGGCCGGAATGTGAGCTTTTCAATAGTGCCATTGAGCGTAGTTACGGTATTTGAAAATATTGGGAATTCTTTCTGCACGTTGAAATGTGAGCTTTTCAATAGTGCCCTTTAGCGTAGTTACACTATTTGAACATATTGAGAATGCTTTATGCACGCTAGGATGTAAGCATTTAAATAGTGTCATTGGGCGTAGTTGCACTATTTGAACATATTGGGAATGCGTTCCGCAGGCTGGAATGTTAGCTTTTCAATAGTGGCATTGAGCGTAGTTACACTACTTGAACATAATGGAAATGCGTTCTGCAGGCTGGAATGTAAGCATTTTGATATTGCGATTGTACTTAGTTACACCATTTGCACATATTGGCAATGCGTTCTGCACGCTGGAATGTGACAATTTCAATAGTGCTATTGAGCGTAGTTACACTATTTGAACATATTCTGAATGCGTTCTGCACGCTGGAATGTGAGCATTTCAATAGCGCCATTGAGCGTAGTTACACTATTTGAAATTTATTGGGGATGCGTTCTTCGCGCTTGAATGTGAGCATTTCAAAAATGCCATTGAACATAGTTACACTATTTGAATATGTTGGGCATAGGTTCGCCGCGCTGGAATGTGAGCATTTCAAGAGTGCCATTTAGAGTAGTTACACAATTTGAACATATTGGGGATGCATTCTGCAGGCTGGAATGTGAGCATTTCAATAGTGCCATTAAGCTTAGTTTTCTTTTTGAACATACTGGGAACGCGTTCTGCAGGCCGGAATGTGGGTATTTCAATAGTGCTATTGTGCTTAGTTACACTATTTGAACATATTTGGAATGCGTTGTGCACGCTGGAATGTGAGCAATTCAAAAGTGCCATTGAGCGCAGTAACACTATTTGAACATAATGGGAATGCGTTCTGCAGGCTGGAATGTTGGCATTTCAATAGTGCCATTGGGAGTAGTTACACTATTTGAAATTATTTGGAATTAGTTCTGAACGTTGAAATGTGAGCTTTTCAATAGTGCCATTGAGCGTAGTTACACATTTTGAACATATTGAATATGCGTTATGCAGGCAGGAATGTAGGCATTTCAATAGTTCCATTTATATTAGTTACACTATTTCAAGATATAGGGAAAGCGATCTGCAGGCTGGAATGTGAGCTTTTCATTAGTGCCATTCAGCGTAGTTAAACTATTTGAAAATATTGGGAATCCTTCCTGCACGTTGAAATGTGAGCTTTTCAATAGTGCCCTTTAGCGTAGTTACACTATTTGAACATATCGAGAATGCATTACGCACGCTGGGATGTTAGCATTTCAATAATGCCATTGAACGTAGCTACACTATTTGCACATATTGGGAATGCGTTCTGCATGCTGGAATGTGAGCATTTCAATAGTGGTGTTTCATTTTGATCATTTCTGACGATTGTACTCTGAAGAGTGACAGACGAAAAAACGTTTAAGTAAACAATGTTTTCGCTATTTAGTGGAAAGAATAAAGAAATAGGAGCATCCAAAGAGATTGCTTCTGAGATTGAACCACAAGATTGTAATTTATAATGAAACTATTGTATATTCTCCATCGGCCGTTGATTTTTAAACTCAGACTCTTTAAAAAATATAAAAAGTGTAGGATTAGTGTGTATCTTATTAATTTCCACCTTTGTGTCTTCAGTCGGGCATTTACACAGCTTCACAAATTTACTCACACAAACACTTCTTCAAGTCCAAAAGACTCAAACTTTTTTCACTGTACACTTTCAAACAAAATATCTTCTCAGTTGCACGCAACAAAAATACAAGTTGTAGTTGACACTGCCTCAATTTTAATTTTTGTCCAGGATCACCTTGAATTGCAGAACAACGTACGTGCAGCTCAGAGAAGAAGGACGTAATTGATCTTAGAGGTGAGTGTTTTGCCATAAAAGTATATCTTTTTGGAAATCCACGGTCTCAAAGTTTCAAAAAGAAATCAGCAGTATATCAGATGTATATCAGCTAAAATGAGCTACAGAGAATGACTATGAAAAAAAATTATATATGATAGGTATATCAAAGAAATTCCCGGAAAGGTGTAACACAATCGCAAATAAATAAGAATGCCATTTAAAAGTGTAAAAATTCCCCTGGAATATTAACAAAAACTACTTTTATGTGAAAAATAAGAAATGCAATGATCTTTAGTAAAACAAAAGGTGAGATGTTAACCTAAAGCATATATCTGAGCTATAGAAGACGTACATCAGACTTCTATAATGCTGATGATGAAACAATTGTAAGGATGATGACAAAGATGATATATTTGTGAATAATAGTGTTGATAATAACGATGACAGTTGCTATGATGATGATGATGATGATGATGATGATGATGATGATGATGATGATGATGATGATCGTTGTTATGAAGATGGTAAAAGTTGTAATAAAAATGGTCATGATGATAATCATGATGATGATGATCGTATTGATGATGATGTGGTTTACATTAACAATGGTCACTGTGGTGTTGACGGTAATAACAATATGACTGATGAAGGATATGATATTGATGATTATATTAACGGTGATAACATTGTTGACAATGATGAAGATTGTGAAATTGGTAAAAATGTATACAATAATTATGATCGCGAAGTTCTTAATTGAAATATTATAATATTGATAATCGTCATAACCATAGAAGTTAATTGTAATAATAAAAATGGCGAGTAGGTGTGATTATGATAATGAAGATGATAACGATGATATTGATGAGGAGGGGGATAAGGATGATGATGATGATGATGATGATAATAATGATATTGAGGATGATGAAGAGGACGAGGAGGCGGAGGCGGAGGAAGAAGAGGGGGCAATGATAGTGACATTTCACCACAATAACCTTCTCCTATGCTAAACAAAATCTCCTCCTTTCGAACTTTGAAGTTTTTCTACTTTAACATATCACAAAGTCAGTTAAGACGGTGATGAAATTCCTCTGTGAGTGGTGGCCAAATGAAAGCTGCAATGTTTGATATTTTGAGCAACTGCCTTCCTAATTTCTTTCCTTGAAGCAAGAATTAAGAAAGGATCGACGATGGTAGTCAATGACGGAAGCAATGTAAAGAACGTAGATAATGTACGATGAACATGCAGTTGGGACTTGATGTGATCTCCATCCTTTTTACACTCTGAACAGCCTCGTTATCACAGTAAAGCCTCTTTCCGAAGGAAGGCTCGCAGCGCCAGTGTTAACTTAATTGATTTAGATACCAAGGTGAAGACGAATTGCTATTTTACAAGTTTCAAAATATGATTACTTAAAAAACTGTTAAACACTATTTCTGAGTGATACAGTCTTGGTCCCCACCATTTCCGAGACTACATTACTAAATCTCTCGTATCGCGCTTGTTTACTCTGTCCTTTTTTGTGGATGTTACTTCCCCAAATGATTGCCTGTTTTATTATCGAGCTTCTTATTTTACTTATCCGGTACCAGCGCATATGGCAACTTAGTTCACACATTACAGATAAAGGAGGGGTTCATTCAAACTTGATGGCACTCTTGGAGTGTGCCAGGTTCTATTCTTCTTTCAAGCAGAGTGAATAATACTCCTTCCCAAACGCCCTTCTTAGAAAACTACCTGCTTTTCATTTATTGTATCTTCTTCACTTAAACTTTCATGACCACACAATGTACGTGGTTAAGATTTACAAGTTTACCGCCTCCTCTCCAAACTTATTCGGTAGTGGGACAATACATGGGAAATGTGCAATATTTCTTTCATCATCTTTTATTTTCCATGACAATCTTCACTTGCATTTGAAAGTAAAAATGTCATCCCCTACATTTATTTCAGAACAACACATCTTCTCTTAGTTTCCTTGATGGTCTTTAGGTATTTTCTCCTTTGATAGTAATTATCAATCTTTTAGTGCAGTAAAAAGTACTATAAACGGTTGACTGAAGCAACGGCGCTGAAAAGTTTGGAAAAGTTGAGGAGGCAACATGTCTAAAATTTATTTATACGGCACTACAAAAATAAATATATAAATTAAATGGTGTTCCAAATGCATGAGTGGAAACGAGCAGACTTTAATACACATGAAAGCCGCTAACAAATCAACAAGAAGTACAATAACTGACAAAAGGAAGAGAAAGGCAAAGTCATGAGTTTATAAAAATTGGGGGGGGGGGGAGGTACCCCTGGTTATTGATAGTACAGTATATACCGCTTAACAAGCCCATGGTTAACTTTCCAAGCCGCCTATTAAGCCAAGCAAGCCCGGAACAGAATTTCACCTAAAATTAATTGTCAAGTCTATAGATTGATAAACCAATATTTTTTTGAAAAGCTATATTTTCTCGCGCATAGATTGGACGTTGAAGCAAGAAGAGAACCGCCATACAAGAATGCTCGCAGTCTTATCTCTCCACAGGATCTTAGTAGTTATTAAAAATTGGCTACATTTGGAGCACAATGATGAGTTAACGAGTGGTTTAAATTAATTTTCGCCTTTTTAATACAAAATCGTAAACGTGGGCGTGGGCGACGGCGAGGTCTGACATGGATAGACATACTAGAAAGGACAAGAAAAACTGAGCCTCTGTTGCTGAACTACGCCGGTTAGGAAGCCGAAAAAGTCTGGCCCAAGTCTGTCTCATAATGCAGCGTCCACTGTACTGACGATTTAAATAGTATGAATAGTTTAAAAAGCCAGGACATCAATAATACAGAACTAGTACTTATGATCCGTTTTAAAGGGGATGGTGTAACACCTTCAAAAAAGAACGCCCCGTCTGATTGTTGATTGACGATCCTTAAAGTATATCCTGGTACCAGTATCGAAGAACTTAAAATATTTACGGCTGGTCAAATCGTAAACAAGCCATCAATCTAAGTATCTTGGCTTCCGTGCAGTACTGCTTACCTTGCTTTCAGATAATCGCCTATCTGAAACAAAGACGTGAAAGGGGATGTACTGTTTCTAGTTTTTGTCTTGTATACCATTGGGCTAGAGTTTGGTCGTACAGTTTAATTGTAGCTGAAATCGACTCTATTTTGACCTTTGACGTCAATGAAATAGCATACAAGAAATGTACCATAAACAGTTACAACAAAATAGCATGCAAAGAAGAATACATGCTTTTAACATATATCTTTGTGTCAGCCAGAGAGTAAGCACTCAATTGCCCCTTCTTTTACAAGCACACCATTACTGTAATAGTATGCCATACTCTCCTTGACGCTATACTTTCTGAGACTCCCTGAGTTTTGTGAGAAGTCTCGACATCTAATCCTTCAATTGTGACAATTGTATAGCAAAGGGGTGGCCATTCTTTTGTGCGCAGTTGGCTGCAACAAACTTTTCAACAAGGTTATCCTGACAGTCCTAAGATGTTTTCTTCAAAGGTTTGCCATTAACAACAAAATTTAAACTTTTGGTAAACTTAGGAATTTTATTATTGTGATTTGTATTAAAAACAAGCAGCACATGTTGGGTTGCTTAAGAATTCTGCAAAATATACCAACTGAAAATTTCAATTCTTTGGCATTTTTTTAAAAAAAACCCTCAACGTGTAAGCTGCTGAGTATAAAAATCACTACTATCAGCATTCCAATAATCTCAAGATTACATTTTAGTTCATTTAGAGCACTATCATGTATATCTGTCATTGAGGTAATATGAAATGTTTTAAAATATTAAGGGAGCATTGAATATGGATTCAAGTCAACAATCTTTCAGTACTTCAGAATTTTGTATTAAAATATCCATCTTCCTCAAAAGTATAGCAGACCATATATGTCCTGAAAGTAAATCACCAATCTGAAGCAGAGTTCAAAAGTAGAAAAGTAAATGTGATAAAACTGTTAGCAACACTGATGTACAGCGCCTTAAATAGTCAAAAATGGAAAAAGTAGAAAATGTAAACAAAAAAATATATGAGTAAGAAAGTTGATAATCAAACTGCTTGTAACTGTGATAAAATTGCAGTAGAAGTTCTAGATTATATATTTGTAACTATTAGTTTCTTTTAATAAAGAGAAGATGCACCTTTTACATTTGAACTGTGAGGCATTTAAAAGGAAGTCAGAGAAAAACTGGTATTGCTCCCACAACATTTTGCTCAATTTTTCTCAAAGCAGCACTGAGAACTTTCAGAAGTTTTTCCTCTGTCGAACATAGTAGCAGCACACTCAGTTGCACACGGGCAACTTTGAGATAAATAGAAATCTTGCAATAACAGGGTACAAGTTGCTCAGGTAATTTAAAAAAAGATGAAAATGATGCAGGGGTTTTCCAAATTTTAAACTGTTTCTTAGTCTGGCCAAAGGAAAGTGAATTTTATAAATGTTAAGTGGGCCACATAAAAAAGGATCGTGGGCGGCATGTTCAGGCCACAGGTTGGTCGTCACTGGTAAAGGGTGTGCAAGATATGTCTATCATGCATCAAATATGTCGAAGCCTGAAATATGTTTCAGTATGTGCCCCTTGTATTTTGTAGGTGAAATTTCAGGTAAGAAAGATTCAACACTCATAGCTTTGACCGCCTACTCTTGACTTACTAGACTTATTTGCGTAGGTCCGGGCGACCCCTTGCTCTCCTAATGCAATTCTGTTTCCATCGACTTCTGTCCTGTGTGTTTTATACATATTTCCGTATTAAACAGTATACTAGCTTTATACACACTCAAATGAATAGCCATTCTATTTATTTTAATTAATTTTTCTGGAAACCTCACTCTTACATGTTTTCAAATTCAACCCTAATGTTGCTGACATTCGTTTGCCTAATCAGTTGACGCCATATTTGTTGCTAGCGTTCAAATACTTTTGGGAGGGTAGTGTAATTTTGGCCAAGACAGGGTACTCTCAACATTACAGGGAAATAGTTGTACCAGGCGCTGCACTAAACATTTACTTCACAGGCATTCAAAGCCTGGTGCATTCTGCTCTACTCCAATCACCTTTTGATATTTCATAAGTCCGCCATTGCACACCTTTGTGTCGAGGAAAACGTGCTCGAAACCAAGTAAAGAATCCTAAGCTTGGAATTGACCTCATGAAACGGACGTCAGTGAATCTTATGACGCGGGAATTTGAGCTCAGTTCCAGTCTCCTCGCTTGCATCCTCTTGAAGAAACGAGAAGACGGAACCCCTGTTGACAGTTGTATCTAAAATACCATCTCCCTCGCCGAGTTTCATCTCATGCACTTTCTGCTGAGAATACTTCGGACAAATCGAGAAACCTGATGAATTGCAATAAGCATTGTTTGCTAAAATAAACTGCACGAACGATTTCCAGAGTACATGGAACCAAAGTCGTATTTTCGTGTAAAATTGAAAAGTATATTAACGCAAACACCTGTTAAACAAGCCGAACATCTGAATCGCGTAAAGCAATGCTGCTTAATACAAAGAGTGCATGGATTTATTTACCTAGATGTTGTTGAGTAAATTCGATGGTGCTTTTATCTTTTATCAATGTTTTGTGCAATGTGCTGACGAAACGCTTTAAAAGTCAGAGGTAAGATTCTAATTGCTCTCATTCCGTTGTATGAATGCTTTTAGTATAAACAAACAAGGCATACAGTGTGGACCAATGTTTGAATAGACCTTGTTCCTGCATTGTCCACGTACAGCCTATCTGATTCTCTGAGTGAGACACAGGGGCAAGGAAACCACGTTGGTAGCTGGGGTAGTTGTCTCTCTTCACTGGGGCAATGGGGGTGAGTGGCGCCATTTCTCAGATGTTGCAAGGCTTTTCAAAATGTGATTTTATTTGCAGAAAACTGTCATTAAGTAAGAGCTATCGGTGCCCACACAGTGTTGGTGAGGCCGAACCTAAGGAACCCTATGAACGTAATTTACATTGGTTAAAGCCCATTAAAGGGGTAGCAGGATATACACGTTGTAGTATGCCTGTCTTAGGAACTAAACACATCTGTCGTTTACAAATATGTCAAGAACGAACCTTTCTCTGGCCATAAGCACACAGAGGTCAATATGCCAACAGAGATGATGATTTACTTGTAATTCTGAAATACAAACGTGAAACTTTTCTTTCACTTAAAACATGATTGTTTTTAACGCACTACCGCAGTTGCAGAGCCCTTAAGTTTGAGTTGGGATGGCCTTGACCCCGTCCACTGCTTTGCTAAGTAATGATTTTCTTTGGCTGGGAGAAAAAAGAAAACACTGTAACAAGAGAGAAAAGAGGAAGAGAACCCTTAGCCAGATCATGATGTCTACAGATGAAAATCTTTTCTGGTTGTCGATTGGAATATTAAACCCTAACCTTTGAAAAAAAAAAATGGAGGTGAAGAAAAGGATCTTGAAGTCGTATGTTTTCTCCATTCTTACATATGCCAGTGAATGTTGGACTATACTTTACCACTTACTCCCACCTTCATACATCGTCAACAACACAGAAGTGATTCCTAAATTGACTCGTTATGAAATGGGGTCATTCCCATATCGTGCTGACGGTTAAATTTCACTATCCACTCATTTTCATTGTATGCAACACAAAAGATCCCATTCACCTTAAATTTAGTGCCTGTGTGACCCGTTCACTTTACACACAGTATGATACCCCGTTACCCTCACGTTAGCCCGCTTGATCTAGCTTTAGCTTACTCTATAATTTCGCGTATTGTATATCTATCCTATTCACGCCACACTACCGTTTGTTATTGCCGTCCAGTTTGTTTGGTATATCAGGTTTAAGCATCATTCTGCGTCTGTTAACTTGTTAGTGTATAATACAGATTCGATTTCACTGTTGCATATTGCCATATGAGTGCAAGTAACTTCTTTACTAGTAAATCAATGACCCCCTCTTGACGTATTATTTACAACTTTAGTACTACTGGCGCACTGTTTATACAGTAAGTTTCTTAATCCAATATTGTACTTATTGTGGCTGGGTACATATCAGCTTGTTTTGCCAAGTTCCAGTCAGTTGAATGATGTTTCCTTTTGTATATCGATTACAGCTTCCATTGCGCTTGTAGAGCATGCTTAAAGGCTCTGCCTAGCGCCACCTTGCGGGCTCGGTTAAGAAACTCCGAGATGCACCTTCCATCTAATATCGAGTTTCAATTTTTCTTTTCAGGGTTGAAGTCGCCCAGCTTTCGTATTTTGAAAGACACGGTGATCGTAGTAATTCTATATTAGTTGCTGGATCTGCGGAGGGGAAAATCAAGTATTGGAACCCATCAAGGTAAGACGATCCATGTTTCATCTTTGTTAAAATGCCTCAAGTGATAATTTCGACAGTTATCGTTGCCTGAGGTCCAAGCTCAAAATGCTCATTTCAAAGATAACGTCTGTTATTTTAGCAGTGACGGGGCAAGTAGGCTTTATTTTCCACTAAGGTGCCGTTGGTCATTCTGTGGAAAGAGGTGTTTCGTGTCGATATGCGTATCTTGCTGTGAATGTGACGCAATGTCTGTCACAATCAATTTCAATGATTGATAAAGCTGAAAAGTGATCACGGAAAAAAATTGAAATTTGGCAAATCTTTGGAGGGTCATGCTCCCCTCGGCAATCTCTCGGGCCCCCCTCTTCCCACGTTCCTGTTTAGTCTGATAGTTCTTTCTCTTACTGACGTTTCCTTTCCTTGTAGTGGTGACACCATCGTAAACTCAAAGCCCCATAATGCAGCTGTTACTGGCCTTCAGTGTGATGACGTCAAGATAGTGCTGTCGTTCTCAGACCCTATTGTCAAGATTTGGAATTTCTTAGAGTGAAGGCAAAATCATGAGCCAGCAAGGAGGCAGAATCAACATGGCAGCGAGGTAATCCCGCCGCTTGCAGGTTCCAAAGTATAATCTCTAGGTTGCTTGCAAGTGAAAAAAATAGGTAGGCATTACGTTCAAAGTGTACATCTCTGCAGGATGTTAAGTGGATGATTATGAGAGTTAGGAAACGACACTCACTTCAACAGAAGCCTCAACCTGAAGAATGTTATCGGATAAGTACTAACTCATAGCTGTACATGGTTTAGCTATTGGGTCCTATTTATAAAGTGCTATTTACGGCTTACACGGTTTTTTTATAAGCAACTCAGTTGCTTAGGTGTAAGGCCTCGATTTGGTCCAAAATCTAAGCAACAAGCTAAGCAACTAGTAGTAGTAGTAGTAGTAGTAGTAGTAGTAGTAGTAGTAGTAGTAGTAGTAGTAGTAGTAGCAGCAGCAGAAGTAGCAGTGGCACAGTAGGCATTCATATTGGTAGGAACAGCTATTGGTTGTAATTGAAATAACTTTATTAATACACGCAGAAATCCTTTTTGGTAGGAGGATCCAGACGAAGATCCAAAGGATGACCGCGGAAGAGTTCACAGGAAGACAGAAAGGAAGATGCAGAAAGGAAAAGAAGACGCAAGGAAATATATTTAAAAGATGGAAAGGGATATGCAGCGCGAGATGCAAATAATAATACAAAAGAGAACGCAAAGGTAAATTCAATAAGAATAGGCGATATAAAGAAAGATACAAAGGATGGAACAGAAAAAGATGCGAGAGAGGATGCAGGGGCCAAAGCAAAGGACGATGCAAGAAATAATCAAAAGGGGAAGGAGCATCGTACAAAAGATGGTCGACGACGAGAGGATAAAATAGAGAAAAAGATCAAAGATGGGAAGGCACGTGTAGTTGGAGTAAATCAGCGAGGGATATTAAACATGGGGCAGATGATGGAAAATTGAATGGGGAGAATAAGTTACTGAAAAAAGGGTACAACGACGGAGAAGAGAAGATGAAAGAAGATATGCAGTGGCAGGCAGAAAAAAAAGCAAAAAATGGATTGGCAAAAAGATTCTAAAGCGGAGAAATAGTGGTATCCAGCGGCAGATTCAAAGAAAAAAGCAAAGGGGAAACAATAGGTATAGTGAGAGGATGTACCTCTCTACATACAAGTAATACGGATCTAATGATGACTTCAATAACAATAAGAGTAATTAATCATACCTCCTTTTACTTCACCATTAGTGCAGATTGCTGACATAGACAACGTTGTAATAGTTGTAACAAGTGAAGCCAACAGAATAATGATAGACATAAATCCTATTCCAGCTTGTCCTGTCAACCATGGGAGCCGCAAGTACAGAATAACTCCCCAGATATTAAGAAGGCACGGTACTAAGACACCTTTAAGCCAGCCAAACTTTAGGTGTGGTTGTTGAAGAACAAGCTTGACTTCATCATCGTTTGGAGAATCATTATTTTCCATTGCAGCATCTTCCTATAATTGAAAAACAATTAAATGAATAATATATATTAATATATATATAATGGAATCCTTAGCATGCAACACACACTATTTGTCATAACAATAATTATCAGATTTCAGGTGATGAACTTTTCTCTCAGCTAAACTACCTACCAGGGACGTGCCATCAGTTAATGCAACGCATGCATTGCATGCCTTTAAATTTTTATAAAAATTGAAAATTGACCTTAGCTAAGCCCCATATCTTTATTTCTTCTGTTTTAATATAATAATTAGAAAAAGACCACCCCAGCAATACTGGGGACATGTCCCCCAGCCTCGTATCTGTTAAGTCAAATTCTTGCAAGATCTATTTTAATTTTAGGTTAAAAGGTCTTACGTTTATGTACCTAGGACTTTACCCTACCCTTGTCGTCCAACATTCCCCAGTGACAGACAACCCGCCGCAGCTGGTCACGAGCACCTCAAAACAGGAACTGAGCTCAAACGAAAAATGCACGCAGAAAAGCACAGAAGGCCCGTGCCTTTCGTTGTCATGACAACCATTTAACGACGTTCATTGACTGGATCTTGTAAAACCAAATCCTTTTCCAATCCCTGGTGAAATAAAAGGCCTGTAATGTACTTTTCCCTTTGCATGCATAAATAATTTCAGTACCTGAGCTTTGCACGAATGGAATAAGACACCCAAGGTTGTTTCCTTGAGACAGAACTGAAAATACGGCTGCTTTTCCTGCGAAAAACATGTTAAAAATTAGTATTAACGATTCTTATCGTGTTTCTTGTAACAAAACGTGAACGTAACATAAATAAATATAATACAGAAAACATTTAAAAAGATAAAATATTTAAGGCAACATGCAACATGGTACAATGTAACAGTATATAACAATGCACGCGTGAAAAACCACATCTCAAAAATAGCACTGAACCTTTAAACAAAATTGACTTTCTTAATTCAGAAATCGCTGTCTTACCTATTGTTGTGAAGGTCATCGAATACAAGGTATGGAGAGTAGAGCGATTTTCTTCACTATCCATTTCTGCATGTGTCAAATCTAGTAGTGAAACAAAGTGGGTATCAGGCATAAGAAATATGACGCAAGTTTGTTTGCGACCAAACTGTTCAATACCTGCCCTCCGCGGATTTGATACAGTCATCTACTGAATGAAGATCCATAGTGCCTTGCCAGATCTTTTACTCAATTAAAATTGGACTAATGATACTAACGTAACGCAACATATACTTCATCAAAAAATTACATTAACGTATTCACCACCTAAAATACCTTATCCCACTAACAATGCAGCTGGATAACGTTGACAAACTACATCGCTTAAGTCATACCTACTCGACAACGTTTCTTTGTTAAGTATCCCCTGGTTAGCAAAAGAAAGTGCTACGCATCCTCTCTGGTTTCAAGAAGACAGATTAGAATCCAAACAAAACAAACAATTTTTCATGCAACCAAGTTAAGAACGATAGTTAAAGTGACTATTGGTCCTTTGCAGTTGTAAATGATTTTAACTGCTATTCCACTGTTGATAAATCGAAAATCTTATAATATATGCATATCCAGCATTACAGTATTTCAATAATCGTTAGTTCTTGTTTGTGACGCCAAAAAGTCGTAAAGACGTAAATCTTATCCTAGCAGCAATCAGCAAGAGTCGTGCACTTTACCCTTTATAACCCAGTCTCCGTGACGTTAAACCATTACTAAATGAACATCACTACTTACTGTCGTGAGTCGATGCAAACAGTTGATCGATCCCTTGCAAAGTCTAGAAGGTGTTAAACGTAGAATTAAGACGCTTATACAGAGCAAACGTATTGACATTAATAGAATAAACATATATTTGAAAACTAGGAACATGAAACTCTTTTCTAAGCATTTTGCGTGCTACCGTTATCTTTATGGCTTTCCGTATCTGATACGAACATGATTTTCTTCTTGTCTGAGCTATTTGCCATTTTTACCACCAACATAGACCTAACACCAACGTGTTGACAATTAATCTTGATAACACTGTTATAAACTAAAATAAATAAGCATGATACACAAGCGTAAACAATCATTACTAGTTTTCTCAAAACCTGGTTCACCGATTTGTAATTATTTAATTCAACAAAAATCAAGACAAGCAAAAACCTGCAACTCTTCAAAACTCTTCGCAATAAGAAAGCATGGAACCTGGTGCAAGCGGACAACACAAATTAAAAATGTCTCCAAAAATAGGGTAAAACTCATAAAATATCACTTTCCCCCAACAAGAATCACGAGAAGTCAGGGGAAATGCTCGACTGTTTGCGAATTTGGACCCCAAGTAACGCAATGTTCAAGTGGCATTGGGTAGCGCTTAAGTGTTGGAGAACCCTACTAAACATACATACATACATACATACATACATACATACATACATACATACATACATACATACATACATACATACAAACACATCTATATAAAACTTGCACTTGTTTTTAAGTGCTCAACATATTGTTTTACATTCAAACTTTTCAGTACCCGTCAACTCTCGTACATTTCATGTAACCCCCATCCCCGACTTTTAGTGGGTGCCGTTACCCTTTGTTATAACAACCCACCGTTATAAATGTCCGCGGCAAGCTAGTCCTTATGTTTGCAAAGCTGTGACTTAAACTTGAACAAGAACGGAAGATGCAGAAAAACAGCAAACAATGCTGTTAGATTGACGCCATTTTTTGTCTTAAAGTACGACGAAGCTTAAATTTACGCTGATCCTTAATTCAAGCTGACGCTTTCACTCGCATGTTTACCGTTTATAAATACGTCACTAAATCCCATCACCACAAATACGAGAATCAGCATTCGAAGAGTTAAATCCAGTGCTAGTAATACTTCAGAAACTGAACAAACGTTGCAAGTTTTCGAGCAAATTAATCTCTCTACAGACTGCAAGAATTATATCAGCTTGAAAATGCCACTTCTAAAATTCCGTTTAATCCGAAACTCGAGACTTTGTGTTGTACCTACTGTGTGCACATGCGATATATGTAAAAAAAATGTGGTAACACAGACAGAAAGTGTTGTTAAATCCGCAAGGGATGCCGGGTGACCGTGAGCCTCCACTGAAACAGTCTACTGATTTTATCCATGAGATAAATCGATAAAACAGAGAGACATGTTGTTAAAATTGAAGTTACGAATCGGGAAGATAAAGGCTCGTTTAATAATACGCAATTTGAGAGACACCCCAGGTTACGTATTTATCCTAGCTTTCGATGCTGACTTGCATCATCTAATACAAGTTTTTGCCTACGTTAAAGCAAGAAACTGTCGCGGGAAGAAACTGTCGCGAGGAAAATCTCGCGACTTTCGCGACAGTTTCTTCCCGCGACAGTTTGTTTTTGGCCCTTTCGCGACAGTTAATTCCCGCGACTTTTAAATTTTGTCAGAAAATATTTAACACAGTTATTCGTTTCTTAAAAATTGCGTTTTTATTGTAAGTTTTCCGATTTGAAGTATCAGTGACATAACATACTTTTAATTTGCGAAAAGTTATTATTTGGTTTTGTTGAAGGCTCGGCATTTGCGGAGAGAAGAGACCAAAAATGTTACTCACCCAGCAGTTCGCGACAGTTAATTCTCGAGACAATTAAATTTTCCAGCGTTCGCGACAGTTAATTCCCGCGATAGTTAACACACAAAAAAAATCAGAGCATTCGCGACTTTTCGCGACAGTTTCTTCCCGCGACAGTTTCTTCCTTTAAAGTATCATGCCCTTCAAATGAACAAAGTCTGCGAAGAATCACGGCTGCGCGCCTATGAACCGAAATATCTTTACAATTTACCCACAGTTAGTACACAACGGGAACATCAAAAATTGTAACCGAGAAGCAAAAAATTAACAGAGTAGGTTTTGAAAGATACCGGAGAAATCGAAAATATGTCAATTGTGGGTTTCGAACACTGGACGCACGTATTATTGACGTGAGCACTACCAACTGAGCAACTGTGAATACCGATAACAGCATACTCGATTTCTCTAGTCGCCACATTAGCTTTCAATCATTAACCAATGGACATCGACATCCAGTGCTACACAATTTGGAGACTGTCACCCGGCCCATGCATTTGTCCAAAGCCACACTTTCTTTAGTTTCCTCCTTCAATCTCCTTTATTCTACTAACTGACATTTTTTCACTTGTACCTTCATTAAAGTTTTTCTTCTCTGTTTTTCTTCTCTTTTCATAATCTTTATTTTCTTTTACCTTTTTTTGTTTCCTTTGCCTTCCTTCTGTATTCTTCTTCTTCTCATTAAATCTTTCCCCCATTCTTCTGATCCCTTGTATTATTTGCACTTTGTTCTCTTCTTTTGGTGTTGAGCATTCTTTGCTTTTCGTTATCATGGCCTCCACTCCTTCAATAACCATGCTCCTCTTCATCCTATTTCTTTAATTTCCTTGTCTGTTTTCTTCCTTCGTAACTCTATCTGCTTATGAGTTGTCTTCTTGTGTTTCCTTAGGGTTCTATACTTTAACTTCTCTCCTCATATATTTCCTTTTCCTTATAAATTTCTCTTTTACCTCCTTAACTCAGATCAGTAATTTAAGGCATATTTTTAGTAGACTACGTACTGGACTTCCCGTTTATATTTTGCTTCTTCTCGTTTTTTATAAAACCAAGTTCTTACTATCCGACCCACTTCTCCTATTTCTCATTCTTTTTCATTATCATGTTCCCTCACCTTTTCTTTATTTTCCTCTACAGATTGTATAACTTGTAAACGTCAGTGATGTTTTTGTCATCTTACTTTATGGTCTCCCTCTAGCTCGCTGTATGCCCACAAAACAACGGATTCTTGGATATTCAAATACCTTGCGGTTCTCTTATAAGTACACCCCCTTACTTTAAAAGTCAAGTTCAGGTTACGTTCCGAGGCAATTTGAAGGAGTATCCTGATTTGATAACCCTCAAATTAAAGGAAATTTAAAGCCCGCCCTTCAAAATCCAGGTTTGAAACTTCGAACACCTGAATGCTCAAGTTATCCCTCTCCAATATTAAGCAAAGGCTATTTATAGTACAACTAAATCCTTAACCGTTTGTTAATTTATAGGGACAACACATCCAAAGACAAGTAATAAACACTGTCAATTAACGCTTGTAGACCTAAGTTTATACTTATAGATAGCGTCTCTCGGTATTACCACCCCTGTCCTACACGGTCGAGAGCGCCATCAACAAGAGCCATTGGAAGAAGGAACTCCCCGCGACAAGGCCGTAGTGGAGCTGCAATTAAGGCACTTCATCTCCCATTGTAGCAAACTTACACTTTGTAAAAACTAGATGACAGCATAAACATATCAATTTCATAAAATTCAAAGTATCAAAATCTATTTCGAAGATGTACGGTTACTAGAAGTAACGAAACTAAAGCGATTCATTAGTGAGTAAAATGAAGCTGGAGGGAATACTGCAATAAATGCTACCTTTCGTGTTGCCATAACAAGGATAATATAATAACGGGTAAAACGTAAATTGCATAAACCTTACGGTAAGATCTACCTTTAATAATGAAGCAATTAACAAGCGAGTCATAGTTAAGTACAACCTTTTCGAATCTTCACATTCGATCGTCCGATTCTTGACTGAAATTGAGAGCTTCTCAACGACAGACAAAAAACGCAAAATTATGCTTCTAAAAATAACAATATTAAGATGTAACCTTCCTCCAATTTCTGCTGCAGTCTCCTGAATTCACTTCTCCCTTTCTTAATTCTTTTTCATCTTTTAAAACTCGAAATTCCATCCAGATCATATTTCTTTCAACCGATGTGTACTTCTGCCGAAGAGAAATAAGTTCGTAACCGAATGGCATTCGAGTTTGGTAGTAATGCCTCATTATTTGAGAATTTATATAATTGAAATGTGTCTACTGAGAATATGTATACGTCTGGCACTGTCGAAGGCTCTAAGCCGAAACACAATGACTATGAATTATTTAATTTACCCAAGAGGCTCAGCTAACAACCGTTTAGATTCCGGGGAGGACGATCTTGTAAAAATGCTATTCATTCATTGAAAAGGATAATTGAGATAATAAAAGAATACCAGGGGAACCTTATGATCCACTTTGTAGGCTACCCAAAGGCTTTTGATTCAGTTCACAGAGAAACAATGTGGAATATTGCCAGGTCATATGGAATCCCGGAGAAAATAATTAGGGTGATGACGGCTTCTCTTTAAATGCTGTATATGATTACAGGAAAGTACCACAGATCTCTTTGAAATTGTTACCCATATAAAAAAGGGAGACGTTTTATTCCCATTTCTACTCCTGTTGGTAATTGATTATTGGTCACGGAAATCAGAAATCAAAGACAGCAGAATCTCTGATTTGGGCTTTGCGAATGACATTGCTCTGCTCGATCAGAATGAAAATATGTTGCAAAGAACTACAAGAGAAACACAAACTGTGATGGAGAAAGTGGGATTGCGTTTCAATGTTACATAGTGTAAGATCATGAAAATTGGAGAAAACAAGGCTTGTATGTCACGATTCTCTCTGGATGGAAATGAGATTGATGAAGTAGATAAATCCCAGTATTTAAGAAGTGTTATAACCAAGGAGGATGGAAACTCGGAAGAAATCAAAGTTAGAATGGGAAGGCTAGAGCGGATTTTTGCCAACTTAAACAATATCTAAAAAGCAAAAATATTACAGTTAGACCAAAGATGAGGATTTATGAGATACCGGTTCTGCCGGTATTACTGTATGCATCGGAAACATGGGAGTTACATGACAAGGACTGCAAGAAATTAGAAACCTTCTATCGTAAATGCATAGCAAAGATCATCCATACACAGACCACGTGTCAAATGAAGATGTGAGAACCAGAGCTCGTAGGGAAAAAATCGAGGGTGTCCTCAAATTGGGACGAGCGACATGGATCGGACATATCTGTAGAATGGATGAAGAGAGGATTACAAAAATGACAACAGAGTCTATCCTTAGAGGACAGAAGAGAGGGAGGCCAAAAATTATATGGATGTGCATGGTGGAAAAACACTCAGAGAAGGAAGAGATGACGTGGAAATACGCAAAGACACTTGCAGAAGACAGAAACCCTTGGAGGATATTTGTGGGTCAATGTGCGACATCACATGGAAAGAACTAAGGCAATTTAATTGTAATAACCATATGGATAAGAATTTACGAAAAAGTGATACTAATTATCTTCACCTAAGTTCATTTGGCCTGAAGGTCATAACGTCGTGGGTTCGTCTCCCCTCAGCTCCCTAAAATTGCAAGCTATTGTAGTGATGCTCCATTGTTTCAGAACATATATGATTGTCTGCCGAGAATATATAAATATATAAATATACATATATAAAGGTTTTTAAACCGAAAGCTTGTGAGCTGGCCTCTGGGCAATTTTTAGTTTTTGTATACTTTTATTGCCTTTTAATCTCAGTTTTTAGCATTTAACACATATATACATATATATATATATATATATATATGTACAACTACGGTTTCTACGTCATCACCATTTATGCCTAAATTTCTTCACGAGCCTGCCATTAAGGAATCTCATATTGTTAGGCTGTAGGAATTTTATCAAGGCAATCAAAACACCTGTTGGGGAACCCAGTGATCTAAGGAGTGGGGAGAAGTTTTCACCCCAAACCCTCTTAGAGATTTTAAGAGAATGTAAATACGAATTGCACACCGTCATCGACTTAACCAACACAGGTATTTACTACAATGGGGAGGCAGAATTTGGTGAGACAATATATAAGAAACTGAAGTGCGAAGGCCAGAAACTTCCATCAGAGGATACGTACGAAGAATTTTGCAGAATGGTTAGATGCTCACTGCTTGCTATTACAGAAATGACGGACGAAGATACCAAGCTCCTAATTGGTGTACATGGTACTCATGGTGTGAACAGAACTGGTTACTTAGTATGCCGTTATTTGATCGAAAATTTGGGATTCAACCCCGAAGATGCTATCAACGAGTTCAATAGGGCTCGCGGACACAATATCGAGCGAGATGATTACATTACGGATTTGTTATCGCGAGTGAGTGTGTTGCGTGGAGGGGACAACTTGACTAAGGAAAGCAGCTTACCAAAGGGCGAAAATGTGGACGAAAACGAAGAAAAGCGCGTCGAAGTTAGCCGAAAGCGCGGCTATCAAGAGGACAGACCCGACTCTTTTAGGAGGAGTACGAGTCAAGTACGAGTACGAGTACGGGGAGAGGGGGGTACGAACAAAGAAATTTAGAACTTTGAACGTATTAAGGGCACACCTTTTATCTGTTTTAAAACACCTGTAGGGGCAGCCAATGATCTACCGAGAAAGGAGCAGTTTTCACCGCGCAACCTCCCACAGATGGTGAGAGATCGTAATCATAAAATACATACTGATGGGAAGACAGAAATTAGTAACAATGGAGCACGATATCAGAAACTGGAAACAGGCACTTCCATCAGGATAATGCCATCTCAGCATTTAATGGAGGACGTGAACACCTAGAAGAGTAACGACCACTACACTGTGGCTTTGTTATTGCGGAGACACAGACGATATAAACGGAGAGGGCAAAACTTGTCCAAGAGAAAGTGGTTTAAAGAAGTAAGAAAAATGTGATCGATAATGTCAGCCTCACTTAAAGAATGATAGCTGTATTAGTTGACTTCTTCAAGGCAAAACCTGGAAATTATTATTGTTGACTGCTAATCCCACTTCAGATCGTATGATAGTTAAGGCTAGTTTGCACTTGTGACAACGGCCTTGTCTTACTCTGAAGACAAGCCTCACTTGTTATTCCGTTTTTCCTGTACTCAAGTGCAAATTGCTTGTCGCGTGGAGTAAAATTCCGATTATTTGGCACTTGAGAGTACCAGCATTCCCAACGTTGATTTTAGGCTCTTGATTTAGCTCGAATTGTAATGGAAGTCAACATTACCTTACTTTAAATGAAAAGTTTTATGTGTAGCTGTATAGCTCGCACCCCCTTTTAAGGGGGGTTAATATTTTTTAGGTGATTTAAGTTAGACAAAATCCTGGAAAGAACAATATAAGAACAATAAACCAATAGAGGAAATTAAGAAGGGGACTGGGACCCCCTTACGAGTTATGTTTTAAAGGTCTAGCCAAAAGTTCCCAGAAACACCTTTTTTTAAAAGTAAAAGTAAGATATCTTCTGTTGTTTGTCAAGGGTCCAAAAAGTGCCTATTTTACATAAGTGACCGGCCTGAATGGTTAACTCAACTAATCAATGAAATAACCTAAACCTTTGAAAGAAAATGTCTAAAATGGGAAACACAACTCTAAACATGTGGAGCATGTGGATTTTCGTGTCTCGGCAAGCTGGCCGGTGCCGCGGGGAAAACCGCCGCCTCGGCCGCCCTGGGCGGCGGCCCGGATCTGGCCGCCAACGTGCAGGCCGGAAAGAGCAATGCGCAAAGTCTCGGCAATGTGAGCCAGGTGGAGCAGCGGCTGGAGCGGGCGCAGGCCCGCAGCATCGAGCAAAGCGCGGGCGAAACCGCGGTGCGGGCCGAGGCGGTGCAAAGCGTCACGGTGCGCAATGAGGCGCCGCCCTGGGTCTGGCTGATTGCCATTCTGGCGGTGGGCCTGGCGGCCTCGGCCTTGACGGATGAAATCCGCGACCGCCTGGCGGCGCGCAGAACGGGAAAGGGGCGGTCATGCTGACGGACAGGCAGCGCCAGGTGGTGGATCTGAAAGACGGTGAGGGGCTGAGTTTCCGCCAGATCGGGGAGCGCCTCGGCGCCAACCGGGCCAGCGTGCATAAGAGCTATCATGCGGCCAAGAAAAAGCTGGCGGAGAAACAGGCGCGGCTGGATCCCGGCGTGCATAAGACGCTGGACAAATTCGGCATGGGCCAGCTGCCCGGCCTGCATTCCGGCTGGGTGCATAAGGAGGATGCGGAAACCGGCGAATGGGTCAGCAGCTATTTTTTCCTCGGCAAGGACGGCGCCCCGGAGGCGGCCGATCTGGAGCTGGTGCTGGAAAGCGCCATCGCCAAGGTGCTGGACGGCCAGGCCCTGGCCCGCCCGGCGCGGCCGGATCCCCTGGGCGATCACCTGCTGGTGATTGATATTGCAGACCTCCATATCGGCAAGCTGTGCGTGCAATCTGAAACCGGCTTTGCCTATGACCGCCGGGAAGCGCTGCGCCGCGGCCTGGAGGGCACCAGGCGGCTGCTGGAGCAGGCGCAGAAACACGGGGTGGCGCATATCCTGTTTGTGCTGGGCAATGACGTGATCCACATCGACAAGCCCGGCCGCACCACCACCAGCGGCACCCCGCAGGATACCGATGGCGCCCTGGCGGTGATGTTTGACGATGCGCTGGCCTTTTATGTGGCCTGCATTGACCTGTGCCGCCAGGCGGCGCCGGTCACGGTGCTGTATTGCCCCTCTAATCACGACTGGTTCACCGGCTTTGCCCTGGCCCGCGCGGTGGCGGCCTGGTTCCGGGACTGCCCGGAGGTGAGCGCCAGCGATTACAACACAAGCCACAATCACCGCAAATATTTCCGCTACGGCGGCAACCTGCTGGGCTTCACCCACGGCGACGGCGCCAAGGAACAGGATCTGGCGGCGCTGATGCTGGATGAGGTGCCGCAGCACCTGGACGGCGCCCGGCGGCGCTACTGGTATCTGCACCACCTGCACCACAAGATTGCCAAGCGCGGCCGCGGCCACCAGCGCCGCCAGGCGGAAAAGGATCTGATCGGCATGACGGTGCTGCGCGATGATGCCGGGCTGGAGGATACCGAGGCGCCGCAGATCGAATATGTGCGCAGCCCCAGCCCGCCGGACGGCTGGCACCACCGCAACGGCTATGTGAACCGCCAGGCGGTGGAGTGCTTCCTGCACTGCCCGCATGACGGCCAGCTGGCCCGGTTCACGGCCTGGTTCTGATGGCGGCAGACGGCGCGCCCGCGCCGCTGGATGACCTCTACAGCGACCTGGAACTGCAGAAGGACGTTTCCGTCCGCTTCCCCCGCGTGGAGAAGAACTGAGAGCGGACGGCCTGTCCGCGTCAGTCCCCCGCCATTCCGAACACCTTCAGCAGGAAGGCTCCTTGTATGTATCTTGTCATTGTGTGTATTTTCCCAATTTGTGTATCTTCTCATCCTGTTTATTTTGTCATTGTGTTTTTCTTGTCCTTGTTTGTTCCTTGTCCTTGTATGTATCTTGTCATTGTGTGTATTTTCCCAATTTGTGTATCTCCTCATCCTGTTTATTTTGTCATTGTGTGTTTCTTGTCCTTGTGCGTCCCTTGTCTCTGAGTGTTTCTTGTCCTTATGTGTATCTTGTCCTTCTGTTTATCTCTTTACCAAGCTTTGCATGTATATTGTCCTTGTATATGTTATGTATCTGTGAACCCAATCGTTTACGTGTCTTGTCATTTCGTATATCTCTTAGCCCAATCTTGCGTCGATCTTGTCTTTTAGTGTCTCTTAGACCTTTTTCCTTTCTCGGTAAGATTGTAAAAGTTTGAGCATACATGATATATAACACATATGTACGTGATAGCTTTATTATCATTGATATTGTTGCAACTTTTGTACAGCCATTACTTTTGTTACCTCAATATTGTAATGCCACGTGAGCCTGTAAAATTAACAAGGTTCCTAAGGAAACAAATGAGTAGCAATAGAAAGTAGAGAAAAATCGTTAATCTCATATATCAAAAGTAAAACGCCAAATGTGGAAACTTTATTGACAACGTTTCGTCTAACAGACTTCTTCAGGTCGCTACTGAAAATTGGCTAAACTAAACTCAGAGCCCTACAGTACAGATAGAAAACCTAAACTCGAATTGCGCTATGGTACATTCCAACGAGAAAATTCTTTGTCGTACAACGTAAATTGCCTACGATGCTAGGGAAACACAGGAATAAAGAGAGCTGAGGCACACAAGAAAAAAACAAGTAAAATGAACGGTGACGGACACACTTTATCCCATTTTATGATCCATCACGGTTCATTTTACTTGCTTTTTTCTTGTGTGCTTCAGCTCTCTGTATTCTTGTGTTTCCCTAGCATCGTAGGCAACTTACGTTGTACGACAAAGAATTTTCTCGTTGGAATGTACCATAGTGCAATTCGAGTTTAGGTTTTCTATCTGTACTGTAGGGCTCTGAGTTTAGTTTAGCCAATTTTCAGTAGTGACCTGAAGAAGTCTGTTAGCCGAAAAGTTGTCAATAAAGTTTCCACATTTGGCTTTTACTTTTGATAACTTGTCGGCGGTCTATTCACCCTTCATTCAATCTCATATATCTACGCTACGAACTTTTCTCATGGCAATGATATGTGTCTTTATACTTGGTGTCTGCCTCTGCATATTTAATTTTCAAGTCAATGTAACTGAATTACAAGAAGTAATTGTATTGGAAGTGCTTCTGACGTCGATAGTTCAAATATAACAAGAAGGCCCCAAGTAGGAATTTCGCAAATAACTAAATGACTGTCACCCATTTAGGTGTGACTCTTTTCTGCTAAATTTGGGAGAGTAGAATAAGTTTAGCAGGCGTATATTTACTTGAACGTTTTACAATAGGTGGTGGATAGCATAATATTGCTGGAAAGTTATATGATTCTACTTCAAAGTGAGAGGTTACACTTTTTTTTTTGTAGATCATATTTAGTAACGGACTCATTAATGAAATGCCATTGACCGGTTTCGTTGTACCCTCGTCAGAATGGCTCGTGCAAAGAACGAGTTGTTCAAACATTCAAGCGTCATTTATGATAACTCGCAAACAAAGAAAGGGATCGAAGCAAAAATTTGTCGACCGCTGATTGGACAATCATTAAGCTATCTTAAGCAAGGCTGGTACAGATTCATTTTCAGACAAACTTAGCTTTCTCGTTTGTTTGTTAAAACAAGATCCACTTTACAGAGGCCCTGGATTTTTAGTACCATTCAGAATGCATAGGAAGATTGAAGGAGGTTGGTGACCTGGTGGACCATCAGTAAGACTCATGGAGTAACTACCAGGGAACTAGGAGGTATTCCCCCACTTTTCAGAAAGATCTATCTTTAAATTCTTCTTGACCTATCATAAGAATTCTGAGCGCAAAGCTTAAGTTCAGGCTAGTAGTTAACGAGACATTACAGACAATACAGAGGGAGCAAACTGGTGAAAATATTTTAAGCAAACAAACCTTCGTAAACTGATGTTATATCTATAAGCTTTTTGTCTTACATATGACATTGGTAATTATGAAACTTTCGTCTTCTGCACTTTACATATTTGTAAATTGAACATCAAAGATTATTAGTCAATTATAGAATAATCTATATTTATGCTTCAAGATTCTAAAGAATATTTAAAATGGTGTTGGTCCATGAACAACTGTTTGCCATATTCACTCAACCTCCGTTAAAAATATCTGTCCACATCCCTGGCTAACAAACTCAATTTCTATATGCTTAAAAAATTAAGAAGGTTCGTAATACAAACACTTGAATCGGATTATCACCATTCCCTAAGGTAACGGGGGTACAAGGGGTATATCCCCTCTGATGAAATCTTGCCCACACCTTGTTAAAAGGTTGCCGAGTACTTTTTCGATTTAATTTTATTATCAGCAAATACTCTACTAATTTCAGCTCCTGTAAACCAATCTTTCGATATAATGCTCCCTTAAATTATCATACGCGACGCACAATAACAATATTTACTAGTTACTTAAAAATTATAAAATTTAATTAACTAATTAATTGCCCCCTGATAGCTCTTCCTTCCTATCACGTAAGCGTGACTGGCTAACGACCTGATTATTGCTTTTATTTTCAAGAACTGCAATACTATTTATTCTTGTCTGCTTAGACCGTTCATAGATTGTACAAATCTTTTTACACACATCTTAACTAATACATTACTGACGTTAAAAAAGGCATAACTGAATAAGTTTGAATTTCTCCGCAGAAAATATGTAATTTGCTCATCTTTACAAGCATAAACATATATACCAAATTTTGTAAGAGTGTTCTCCTATCCCGATTGTAGGGTTGCGGTCAAATTATTGAATTGTAGGATTTTTTATTCAATTTTTATTGTGACTTTCAATGACGTTCTTGAAAAGGTAGCTCAGTGCAAGGAGGCGTCGCCATGATTTTTTATGTCAAGGTGGGAGGGGATAAATAGAAAGATGGCGACCTGTTCTCCTCTTGTGCAATCCAAATTCGTTATTTAGTCTAAGGATTGATATCACGTTAGCAGTACCTCTCATTGATAATAAAATGGACTTTTATGATCCATGGAATTTTGCAGGAGGGGGGAGGGGGTGTGCCTTCTGCTCCCTGTCTGCTATGGCACCACTGTAGGCGCAGAAACTCAACCTTATTTAATATCTGTGCTGTGGATGCGACGAGCTAAGAGTAACCAGAAATCTTGTACACTTTTCAAGTATATTTCAATGTTTTAACATCATAAACTATTCTACTCGGCAGCTCAAATCCATACAGCAAAAAGATCACAGTGAGCGCGCGAGTGAATATAAAGATGCATAATTCCCACCCTCCCAGTTTGGGTAGAGTCGTACAATCCCCTTGGATTCTTCCTGTCCAGTGGCATAATCTGTTTTGGTGGGTTGGTCTTCATCTTGTTTGGATCAGGTGTGGAACAGCCTTGGAATCACGTGACCGAGAATTTGATAGTTAATCAAGGTCATTCAGATGATGAGACTAAGGTCCATAGTAGCGAAATTGAACCATTGCTAAAGTAGGTAAGTTGAGATTGACCAACTCGGGCATACATCTAGTATTCTGGCCATCCTGAAACATAGCAGTGAGTCCAAGTATCTGCTCCAACTCTGCCTTTTGAATCTTTGTTCGGCTTCCTTCAATAGCGGTACCTAAAGTTAACTTAACAGTCAGGGGTATACATTGTCTCCCCAAGATGCAACGGGAAGGTGCAGAAACTGCTTTCAGGCTTGAAAACTCCAAGAAAAAATTTCTCATAATTATCAAACAATATACAATACATCTTCAACAGTAAGCGAACATGATAGAAAATTATATTTAAAAATATGTACCGTGGGACCCTATCCTCCTTTATACTCTTCGGCAAAAGCTTTTTACATGCCAGGACCTCTTCGTGGTTTCTTTATAAAACGCAGTAACATTATGAGCATGACTTGGATGAAAAGCTTACAAAAGTGGGATACCACCATAAGACTGTGTATGAGAGTGTGATAAAATCCCAAGAAGATCTGGGTATATCGATGGAAACATTTTTGAGGAACTGTCGTAAACGAAAGATTGTTGGTCAATCAACTTAACTCAAGTTGATGCCTTAGATACCAAGATGGTATAACAGGTTAAGAATTATGTATGCATGTATGTATGCTCAGAAAAGAGTTTGTCTCCTTAAACAAACAGCTAAGGTCTCGATTTTAGTAACTGCTGTCGCACACGGTCAGCATGAGAAGATGGATATGCTTTGCCTTAAAATGGACTGTGTAATAGCAAAGTCTCTCTTGTATCAAAATATATCAAGTACAGAAGCGATATGATTCCTTGCACCGTTTTATGGTAATCACATTTAAGCACAATCTTCATCAGATAGTTGAGTATAAAGCAAGCAAGAACCAGAGTTGTCGAGTGAGATGACTAATCGTAGTGGGCTGTATGTAGCCGTTCTACTTCTGCGTAGTGGAGGTATTTTAACAAAGGAGCGTTATTAAATTGTTTGCATTTTCTTTCGTTCTGAATATGTCTTTATGTATATATCTGAATATATATATGTATATCTGAATATATCTTTGTGTATCCCATGCATTTAACAAAACTAAGCAACAGTTCATAGTAGAGATAAATAAAGCCCAAAGGTTGAGATATATAGATGTCTTTTATAAGATTTTTGTATGATACATAGTGTACAGACAGGAAGGACCCGGCAAAGTCAGCATCATATTGTCACAAGTATATGAATTCTCTAATACAGTTTCCCCCTATTTTAGCCAACTAGAAGACAATGGCAGAAAGTTTGCTTCTCCAATGGCGTAGCCAGTTTGGTGGATTGATCTTCCTCTCATTTGTATGAGCTGTAGAGCAGCCGTGAAATCATGTCATTGAGCTGTTGCTGGTAATTCAAGATGGTTCAGATGATGATTCCGCAACTCACAATGATTTCGAATCGTTGTTGAAGTACATGAAAGATATTGGTCGCCTTTCTTTTCGAGAAGGTGCTGAATTGAATCAAGTCTGCTTGTGATTACACACGATTTGAAGCCACCTGATGCGGTCATATGCGATGATCGAATATGTTTTTCTTCTGCACTTGGTTTCTCGAACCGATGCACGCCAGAGAAAACAACGCACAGGCTAATGGAATAATTAGATGCACGCCAGAGAAAACAACGCACAGGCTAATGGACTAATTAGATGCACGCCAGGGAAAACAACGCACAGGCTAATGGAATAATTAGATGCACACCAGAGAAAACAATGCACAGGCTAATGGAATAATTAGATGCACGCCAGAGAAAACAACGCACAGGATGATGGAATAATTAGATGCACGCCAGAGAAAACAACGTACAGGCTACTGGAATAATTAGATGCACGCCAGAGAAAACAATGCACGGACTACTGGAATAATTAGATGCACGCCAGAGAAAACAACGCACAGGCTAATGGAATAATTAGATGCACGCCAGAGAAAACAACGCACAGGCTAATGGACTAATTAGATGCACGCCAGGGAAAACAACGCACAGGCTAATGGAATAATTAGATGCACGCCAGAGAAAACAACGCACAGGCTAATGGAATAATTAGGCACTATAAAGAAGTTATATATTTGAAGGAATGCGTTCATCCGAAATAGATCTAAAAGCTCTAGAACCAATGGGAACAAGAAAATTTAAAACTGGTAAACAAGTTTGATACTACATACTAGACAGGGACGTGCCGTCAGTGAATGCAACGCATGCATTGCATGCCTCAAACTTCTCAAAAATATACATACCGATAATCATGCCCCCATCCGTGCTTAAAACCTAGATATTACTTGTGGCCTGTCTGCAAATGAGGGGGATTATAGAAATCGAATACATGAAAATATCTATTCTATTTATCCTAAATGAATAAAATTAGCAGCAGAAGCCTTAATTAGGGGAAGTAGGGACCGGGTCCCCTTGTTCCATATCTGTTGCCCCTATTTCTTGACAAATACATTGTACTTTTAGGCTTGAATGCCTTACCTTCATTAGTATAAAACCTTGTTATTTCTTGGGCATTAAGTATTCTTTTATTCGAGATAACCGTCACATTACTTATACCGACGAAAGAGCGGTTTAAAACCTTAACAGATGTCTCACATAGGAAACAGAACTTAGAGGGGAATGAACGAGTGATGCACCAACAAGTTTTGCATTCAAATCTTATGACAGACGCATGCGCATTTGATGATTCTATTGTGTTTCCGTCAAAACTCTTTCGCAATCACAATTGAAACGAGAGACTTCGAATGCACTTTCCAACTTGAATCTAAAGCCCAGCTTTCTTAGCGAAATGGATGATCGGGCTAAGGATTTATCACATACATCGGCAGAAGGGATTGTCCATTTAAGGTGAAAGTAATAGAGAACGGGAGACCAGAGAAGAAACTAAATATTTTAACAACTTTTAGAAGGGCAGGTAAAGAATCTTATCGACATTTTACAAATAAAGTTTAAAGTTCTTTCAATTGGATTTGTGGATGCTGCCAAGTGAATAAGCTATTTTGCTGGCCCTGTTTATTGTTCGTAAGTGAGAAAAGTGTGTTGACAACATGTTACCAGGTTTAAACAATTTACACATAGCTTGTAAACTTCATGAGTTAAGTAAGCAGCATCTCCCCTGCATGAAAACGGCCTCGTACGTTTGGCAAGGCTCGTATTGATACTCAACTAAATGACCAGAGAGATCGCTAACTGAGTAGACATAATTGTTCAATAGGGATTTCCCCTCTTTTTCAATTCGCGTTTATGACATAATAGCATTGTTCGAAAGTAGTATATAAATTCGACTCCTTGTAAAATTGAGTCAGAGAAGAATTCTCTCAAGGAGTTTGTCAACATAACATTGTCTGGGATGTCAATCAAGTTATTCCATCCCTATGTCTGAAAATGCCAGTGACCGCTGCCATCGGGCCTCGCCGTCTCAGGTTGACTTCTTTGACCTAGCAATCCTCTTGTAACATCAAGCTTTGTCGCACCTAGCGGTGTAAATATAGATAAAATACAAAAAATGTAAATAATAGAAAACACCTCCAAAATATAACAGTATACACAGAAAGAAAACAAAACAATACACAAACAATGATTGAAAGTGCGTGTGAGTGTGTGAGGGTATCTGCCGGAGTGTGAGAGAGTGTGACCAGTTCCACTAGTAGAGTACGGGTGAAGTTGTTGTTGTGATGTGAATTTTGTTATTGCTTCTACGCCTGCTACCGCGCAGCGACTGTCCTCTTCAAACCCCGCAACCCACCTCTCTTTGGTACCCCCATTCTTCTACATATTTTTCCTTAATGATCAAATTGTAAAGTTTGGAGGTAATATTTGGAATTGAAATAGATGACCCCAAACCAATCTCTATGATGCTCCCCGCCCCAGGGTAACGGCTTTCCCTTTTGGAAAGAAAAACCCCTGGGGAATGGCCCCACTGCTTATCAGGGGGCTAAACTGAGAGATTGGTAAAAACGAAAGGATAAAATAGAGAGTAAAGAAAGAACCACGACTTTAAAATCGAATCTAGATTTGAGTAACACGGATGTTGGGGAAGTCCCTCCTACTAAGGCTTTCAGGAATTTACCAAGTTACTCATATTGTCCAACATGCAATAAAAACTTATGTAAAGACAATCTGAAAAGGCACATGGAAGTGGTTCACGACACTGATGTTGGTTCTTTTCCAGTGTGCTGTGATCAGGGCAGAGAAATATATATGGTGCGACGAAGCACACACGGTGGTATTGGGTACCCTGTATATGCTCAGAAATTAATTCAAGGGACAAATAAACCAACGGTAGACTGCACGTGTGATAGTTGTAGGATGGAAATGACTGTAGCCGGCCATAGTGGTATGCCAGCCCGTGAATGCTTTCATCTTCGCCAACTACATAAGGCAGAGTATCCTCCCAATGTAACTTTGCAGGAAAAGGTCATTGACGAAATATATTACTCTAAGAATTTCCCCATGTTGACCGAGGAAACTTTTCGCAATTGTAAAGAGAAAGTTGCCGAAGCAGCCACTAATAATGCGCCTGCCGTGGTATTGATGCATGACAATAAATTTATCCATCTTTGGGTTTTTGATGGGAAGTACCCTAATGTAGCTGTACGTATGCGTTACATTGTGAATTTCAGTGTTCGCGTTAGCCTTATGTGTACATAAAGGATTGTGGCTCCTTCAACAGAAATCTTTGTTAGGTGAAGGTATATCCAGTGAGAATAGGACTGTGGAGGAATCATTGATACCTCTCTCTTTTCTCACCCGAAGAAAAAATCAACACCACAAGCCTTTAATTCACTTACCCTCCAGGCACTGATCACGAGAAGAGGAGAATAGTCGAATATCCGTAGGACGTTGCAAATAAACTTGTACCCAATGAAAATTCTTGTTTCTATTGCAAAGCTGATATATCTATCCCAATTTTGATAACAAAAAAAGCAAAAATTTTGACACTGCAGGGATTAAAGGAGGGTGTAGAGACGTATTTCAAGCATTGTACATCTTGTAGGGCATATTACCGTTATCAGGAATATGTTAATGGGGTGCATAATTATAATGACATATTTGTTTTATAAGGACACAGTGGCCTAAATAAACAATATACTTAATAACAAAGGAAAAAATAAAAGAGCCTCATAGGAGAAATGAGAATAGTGAAAGAGCCAAAGAGCTTATTGTTCCATTCAAATTTGGCCTAAGTTTAGCAAGAAGAAGGCTTTCTTTGACGAGGAGAGAGAACTCAGAAGATGCAGAAGTTAAGAATGTGAAATCAGATTCGGAAAAAGGATGAGAGTGTTGAAGGGAGTGGGAGCGAATGTTAGAAAAGGGTGGAGTTGAGAGAGGATTACCAGTAACGGCCGAGGTTCGGCTAGGCGCCTTTGAAATTGGCAAGTCATCTGATCCAAATACGTTGCGCTGCAGCAACGACACTGAAATTTATAAACGACGCCATACTGCAACAACTTGGGAATCCTGTCCTTTACTTGAAAAAATGTCGAGAGGCGAGAAGAGGGGGTAAAAACAAAACGTACATTCAAATGTGGAAAAGCAGACATACAAAGCCTATTGACACGTTTCTTAATTTCTAGAGAATGTAAGCCCATGAAGGGTTGTGAAAAATTTATGGTACGTTTGGGAACTGACATTTGGAAATTGTCTTTAATGATGGTATTCATAATTAAATCACATTCTGATTATATTTTTATCTTATGAAACCCTTCTGATGATAAAACTGATTGATTTATTGAAGATATGTTATCTTGAGAGACAAAATGATATAATGTTGGCTTGAATGGCAGTATATTTAGCAAATATCAGGTTATTACCACTTTTACCTAACAGCATTTGCAAACACACCATCTGCTGATTTTATTCAGCTTCCTTCCTGTCATACTGAGTGTTCAGGAACTTTGTTTTGTCAACAGTTACAGCCCAATCTTTTTCCCAAGTAATTTTTCCACGGACAAAACAATTGTATAAGGCCATTAGTGGTTTATTGAAGCTCAAAGCAGGTGAAGATTTTTATCCGAGTATATGACTGTGTGTATAAAAAGGTGAAAAAACATTTATCAGTTATAATGCAGATGATGTTATTTACTTAAACTGTAAGGTTATCTCTAAGTATTTGCTTTATTGTAGAGCCCACCGGATTGGCAGGAAATCCTTCAACATTTCCGTGGTTCAGAACTTCAGAACTATTTCACCAAGGTCTTAGAAGATGATTTGAAGGCGAGTCTCAATGGTTGTTTTAATTTGACTAGACTTTTATAGTTAACTGTATAGCCACAAAGAAGAAAATGTGAAAAAGGTTGAGTGTGATTGACAGAAATTTTGTCTATAAAACTTCCTCAACCCAAGCCTAATCCCAAAGCCACCCAAGGAGTCTTGTTTATACAAACTATTGTCAAACAAATTTTACTCTTTTGAAGTTTGTATTTGTTGATTGCAATGGACCTAATATGAAAAGGTTCTTCTCTATTTTTAGTATCTTCTCATTTTCCCTCTCTCTTTCAACTTCTTGGTTAAAGATGTTTGACTAGCTGACTTTATAACATATCTTTCGATCACTATTTACAACACTACTCTATCAAAGAATCTAAACAATCCTATTTTCTGATTTATGCTTTTGTGGGGCTGTTTTGCCAGTTCATTGTACGATGGCAGTGACAGTTTGCTTTCTTTTAAAATGTTTTCATATTGTGAGGCTTTAAATTCAGCAACCACTTCTTGACACCAAATGTGAGGGGTGGCTTGCGGCTGGGGCGCTCGACACAGACTGGATATAATTAACGAAACCTCTTTTCCAACACTCAGCATCCATGACAACAGTTTCATTGTTCTTGGTTGTGTCTTCTATATCATCAATGCTGTCAGTACCAGCAACTTCAGGAACTCGACGTATTTGAATATCGTCTCCGTCACAAGTAGTGTGTGCTTCTACTTCCTCCTTGAAGTCGGTAAACTTTACACACCTGCATTTCTAGATACAACTTTCCTCGGGGTAGAAATCAAGATAGGCCGGACTTCTCTTGTCGTAACCAACAAAGACTCCTTTCTTACAGCGAGGATCCAATTTACTCGTGTGCTGTTGATAAGCATAGCAAACTGTCCCGAAAACATGCATATTGCTCAGATTAGGTTTCTGGCCAGTCAGCATATAAAATCGTGTTTGGCCAGTACATAGCATTATAGCATCTAGTACATAGGGTTATAGCATCTATTCCTTATGTAGGCAGCAGTCATGACTGCGTACGTCCACAATTCCTTTGGTAGTTGTGCTTCTAATAACAAACAACGTGCCATCTCAAATATAGTACGCCATCCACACTCGGCAGTTCCATTTTGGTGTGGTGAATATGGTGCTGAAACTTCATGCCTTATTCTATTGCGACCAACTAGAGATTCAATGTCCTTTGACGTGTACTCGGTGCCATGATCGGTTCTCATCCTTTTGACGTCCCCATACGGTGATACATCGGCTAAGAAGCACTCAGTAGCATCTTCAAAAAGTACATGAATATTACGCCCGAGTAGCCATCGATAAACGAAATCGCATAATTAAATCCTTCTCTTGCTGCTGGATCAATTGGACAGGCCAAAACACTAGGACCAGTTCTAGTGGGGCCGTCGCTCGGGCATCTGGTTCTCTGTTTCGATGCTGGGTCTGTTTCCCCATAATGCAAACATCACAATCAAACTTTGTTTTATTAGAAATGGACATTCCATTACTAACCTTCTCCAACTCCAAAATATCCTTGTAATTGCAATTTCCCAAAATTTCATGCCATCGTTGTAGTGGGTAATTTGCTTTCGTACTTGGCACATTTGAACAGAGATAATACAATCGTCCGGCCTTGCTTCTCGATATCAAATTTTATACCACTTTCGGTAAAGAGTTCGGCAGAATCAGGTCTAAAGATCACAGTTGCTCCTTTTTCTGTGGCAGCTTTTACTGAGAAAATACCCTGTGGGTAGGACGGCATGTAAAGCCCGTTTTCTAAACTTCTATCACACACATCACCCCCTGACGATTTTAACTTCATAGCGACATTGCCTCTCTTAAAAGCTACATTGTTCGATTTCGAACCATCAGCTAGTTCAATCACGTGGCTATTAGAATCGAAACGCTCATCAAACGATGAAAAGTTCGTATCCTTGGTAACAATATGTGTAGTTGCCCCGCAGTCAACTAATAACTTATTTGCCTGTGTCTGGTTTGTAGACGAATTTGCCATAAATGCAAATGAATGAAATTCAGATTTATCTGCGCTGTAGTTTACCTGCTTTGCTGAATAATCTCGACTTGTTTGTTTTCTCCTGCATGCCTGCGAACTGTGCGTAGTTTTCTTACAAAACTGACACCACAACTTCGACTTACTTCTACAATCAGTAGACTTATGACCTTCCTTTCCACAAGAGTAACATGTCATACCCTTAGAACTCTGCTTGTGTAGTACTTTGGTTGAAGATTTCATTATTACCGATTCATCCTGATTGATTGTTCTAGCTTTTTCAGTATCCTCGAAATTTCGCAGCGCTACTTTGAACTCGGTAAATGGGCTCGATGTAAGTCGCATCGGCCATGTCCGGGGCGGTCATGATGGTGGCCGGGTTGGAATTCACCAAGATGACGCGAAAGCCTTCTTCCCTTAATGCCTTACAGGCCTGGGCGCCAGAATAATCGAACTCACAGGCCTGGCCGATGATGATCGGGCCAGCGCCGATAATGAGGATGCTGTTTAGATCACTACGCTTGGGCATCTTACTTCGCGTCCATTAAATCAGTGAAAGTTTTAAATAAGTGGCGAACATCATGTGGCCCCGGGCTCGCTTCCGGATGCCCCTGAAAACTGAAGGCCGGTATGTCCGTACGCTTCACGCCTTGTAGGGACTGGTCAAACAGGGAACGATGCGTAGCGATAAGATTGTCCGGCAGGCTTTCTTCGTCCACAGCAAAGCCGTGATTCTGACTGGTGATCACCACCTCTTTCGTATCCAGATCCTGCACCGGGTGGTTGGCACCATGATGACCGAATTTCATCTTCACAGTCTTTGCACCGGAGGCCAGTGACAATAATTGATGCCCTAAACAAATACCAAACATCGGTGTTTTACTTTTAGCGATTTCTTGGATGGCCTCAATGGCGTAATCACAAGGGTCCGGGTCGCCCGGGCCGTTGGATAAAAACACGCCGTCCGGTTTTTCAGCCAGAACTTCACTCGCCGGTGTGGTGGCGGGAACCACAGTCACTTTGCATCCAGACTGTTTTAATAATCGTAATATGTTGCGCTTCACACCATAGTCATAGGCAATGACATGGTAACGATCATTCGCACCGTCCGGTATTGAATGACCTTGTCCCAATTCCCATACTCCTTCGGTCCAGACATAGGGTTCTTTGGTGGTCACTTCCTTGGCCAAGTCCGCCCCTTCCAAACCAGGAAAGTCTTTAGCGGCTTGTACGGCGGCCTGTTCATCCAGTTTGTCACCGGCCACGATGCAACCACGTTGTGCACCTTTGTCCCTGAGAATACGGGTCAAACGACGGGTATCAATTCCGGCAATGGCAACAATCTGATGTCTTTTTAAATAGTCATCCAGCGCTTCCTCGGCACGCCAGTTACTCATTTGCAATGGCAGGTCTTTGATCACCAGAGCACTGACATGCACCTTGTCTGATTCTTCATCTTCGGCATTGCAACCCACATTGCCGATGTGTGGCTGTGTTAAGGTTACGATTTGTTTGCAATATGAGGGATCGGTGAGAATTTCCTGATAACCAGTGATGGCCGTATTAAAGACTACCTCACCAACGGTTTGGCCATCGCTGCCTATGGATTGACCATAAAACAGACTGCCGTCTTCTAAAGCGAGTATGGCTGTATGATTCATAAACCCCTTGGGATACATAGAAAAAACTGCGCTGTACATACAAAACGGGAGCAACCTCTATGGCCACTCCCGTTCACTAAATCTGGCGCGATTGTACTTGAGAGTAGGCCTTGCTGTCTATTGCTGTACCGTAATCAAACGGAAGAAACATGAGCCGAGAAATTAAAATTGCCATGATCGACGATCTGCCGAAATCCGGTAGCAAGGGCTGCCGCCTAACAGAAGGCAAATGGCCTTTGGATCTGTTCATTATCATTCGCGACGGCCAATACTTTGCCTACCTGAACCAATGCCCACACACCGGCGTCGGCCTTGAGTGGAAGCCAGATGAATTCCTCGACAGCAGCGGACAGTTCATTCAGTGCAGTACCCACGGCGCCCGGTTCCGTATTGAAGATGGTTATTGTGTCTTAGGTTTTGATGGCTACTAACAGACCTGACACTTTGGACCCAGCTTTGATGAGGCCTGGACGTTTGGATAGAAAAGTTGAATTTGGCTTACCTGATTTGGAAGGAAGATCACATATATTCAAAATTCATGCTAGATCCATGAGCGTAGAGAGAGACATCCGTTTTGAATTACTTGCCCGATTATGTCCAAATAGCACAGGTGCCTTATTCCATTTCCATTTGTTTACAGTATGGTGGTTTTTAGTCAGTCTTTCCCTGCAGGACTTTAATAATCAGGTTTATTTTGGTTAATGAAGACATTTTAAAGTAAGCAAGTAATTAAATCTTCGTAAATACAAATAATTGCAATAGAATTTTGACTTGAGCCAGTGGAGGGCAGAGCTTGACTTGTTGGCTTAATAAATAATTGAAGAGAAACACGAAACTAACACGAACCTCTTCAGAGAAAAGCAAGGTAAATAAAAAAAAATCGGCACTAAAAGAAAAAAAAAGAAGAAAAAAGAGCAGAGGCCATCCCAGCGCGAACATAAATCAAAGCCAAATCAATCTTTCGTAAATCCCCACATCCCGAAAAGGAACGATTTTTAGGAATTATTTTAGTCAGGTTAAGCTTGTTTGTGACATAGGGGATATGGTATCTCAATGAAAGTTTAACCCTTTTTGATTTAATCAGAGGAAGATGAAGCTTCTTGGAGCGAACATGGGCAGAAGAAATGATGACCTTTAAAAGTTGTCTTTCATGCATATATATTGAATTAAATATGTGAATTTTAAATTCTGCCTTTATTTTTGGTCCTAGCTGAATCTTGTTCTTTTTTTTAACCAAAACACGAAAAGTAATTAAACTGCCCAAATCCCTTCCTTGAAATATTTTATGTTCTCGTCAGTGATCAGGCCAATAAGTTTTTCACGCCTGGCAATAATTTAGATATTTAGAAATAGTGTTGTCAACAAAACAAGGTTTAAAAGAGCATGTAAAAGAGATGACTAAGAGAAGAAAAGTGGTCTCAGCAGATAATCTACGTAATTCAACTCTTAATCCTGACTACAATACTTCACTGAGTTGAGTTCAAGGGATATAGCCCAGCAGCATAATTGGAATCAATGGAGCTGAAACACTTTAACACATTAATTGATCTCCGCATAAACTACACATAAATCAGGGAAAAGAAGGTGACTTAGGATCATTTTTGCTTAGATTCGGCTGACTGGTGGATTTGATATTGGCTAAATATTTGAAGCCTACCTGATAATAAGTTAGCAAAAGCAGTTTATTTAGAGATATTGCAGTCAAAACGAAAAGATCATTACCGTAAAAAAGAGAAGCTCTATAAAATGAAGCAGCTCTATCATATATTTGGAATGAGAGGTAGGGCCGCCAGAGAAAAATTAATTGTTTGGATGGATGAGTGTGCGAGTAGAATAAAAGACAAAGGAGTATAGATTTTAATCCACACAGTTAGAAGATCACAGACATTAAAGTCTTATTCAAGAGAGAAAAAGGTATAGGTTTGAGATACTATTAGAAACTAGTTCTACCGGTTGGGATATTACTTATCCCTCGTCCAACATAGTTTATTGCAGTTAATATACGTAGATTTGTGAGTTGAATAGGCCTCTGATTGGCGTAAATCAGAGGCATTTCCACTGACAAACCTACTAAACAAATTCCAATAAGCTACATTGAAGAAGGGGTGGGTTTCGGATTTGAGCAAGTTCTCTAAAACTAAGTAATAAAAAAGGGGCTAAAATTTCCATAGTTGGACTGATGTGCAAAACTTTAAAAGGTGTGGTCAGTGTTAGACGAAAAGCTTTTTCAAAGAGGAGTCCGTTAGTAAACGTTTTAATGCTTAAAATATAGGATATATACCTTATTTATAGTCTTTAAAGTTAACCATACGTTACAGTTTAAAACCGCTTGATGTTAGCACGAAAAATCGTGATTGCAAATTCTGAGGATGTACAACACTGCAGCTGTTTCGAAAATTACCTGGAGTTTGTTACTCTATTTATGAAACAAAGGCTTTGCTATATAGAGGTTGTGAGGCTAAGAGTACTACATAAACTTTTCTTAGACATATCGTGCTTCTAATTTCTCTAACCATCCACTTGGCGAGCAAATATAAGTCCAGGAGTACATAAGTCCTTTCTTATACCAGTAGCTCTTTCATTGCCAAAATAGTTCAGTGATTTATATGGTAGTTTTGTAAACGAAGATAAACCCTTTTATGGGTTTCGTTGCAAATTCTTGGCCCCATGCGTGCACTGTCTCTTATAACTATACAGAATGGGTATCTGCAGAAGCCATGAAATGGATATCGGATGGTTGTGTGAAAAAATGGATGACTTGCTCGCAACGCCTAGTTAAACTTCATAGCTGAATGACCGGAAACGGATCTGATTACCGCCAGAGGGACTGACGAGTTTGGTGCCATATCCTTTTCTACCCTAACTATTTTAACAAAAGTTATAGCTGAGAGGAACTAAATAAGTGAATAAATAGCTGCAATAATTTTACAATAATGAAGGTTTGATGTGGTGTGGCCAAAGAACTGGTCCTCAAGCACTCACGTATGAAATGTTGCTCAAGAAATACTGAATATTCTTTGAAAACGTTTATGAAAGGGATTCTTCCAACTTCTACTCTTCTAAATTATCCAATGAATCCCTGATTCAGCCATTAAAGCTGATTTTAAATCAATTTATTGAACATAATAATATTATTTAAGCCAGCTGTTTCAACATTCAGACACAGTTAGCCTAGTGATTACAAAAAGAGAAACTCTTGCCTGTTTTTTCAGATATCGTAGAATGAAATTCAAAAGAAATGACTTTCCTGTTCTGAGTGCCCCAGTTACAGAAATTATTGCAACAGGTTTGTTTTTACAATGGTCCTGATGGAGTACCCTTGCCAACGCTTCTTCATCTAGGCTAAATGTACGATCTTTGTTAGCTCTAACAATTTGAACTGCATGTCCTTCACCTTGTGTATCATGAGCTTTTTCCATTTTTGATGCTTATTCAACAATTACCTGTCAAAACAACTTTCCGCAATGAATTGGCACAAAAAGTGGACTTCAAAACACAAAAACGTGGATGAACAAACCCTGTCAAAGAATAGAACTTTTTCTAAGATTGGTCCACCGGAAACCCCTATCCCAAGATTTTCGTGACTGACCAACCTTTCCGGTACACTGAAGATTAGAAAAAAATGATATTTCATTAGATTTTGACCCTCTCCCCTTCCCATCTTCAAATCTTTGAAAAATTATGTATTCCCTTCCGGCCTAGAGCTCAGTTAACTTGGCACCTGTAGTTACCTGTGTATTTCTTTATTCAGGACTTTCTCTTCAAAAATCAATCCAAGACACCTATCATTCTAACAGCCTAGTATCAAAATATTGCAAAATAATGTAAATAAATGGAAAAATATAGTAATTGTTCTCAAGATTTATGCACCTGCACATTTAACGTTTGCTGACAAGAAAAATGCAAATTCTCAGGTAACTTCTTAAACACTGCACTATATAGAAAAATGTTTCCGTACTTAAAAAGAAATCGTAACCTGCCCTGGAGCAGGTCAGAGATTTCATCATTGTTGGCGAACCCGATTTCCTCCAATTCCTCCATGATCAGTTGCACATTCATGTTCATTGAATTGAGGGGGTTGCGGATCTCATGGGCCAAGCCGCTGGCGAGGGTGCCCACATAAGCCAAACGGTCAGCTTTCCGTGCTTGGTTCTGCAACACCTTGTTTCGTTTATATGCCCAGATTACATAGGCCAAGCCCAAGGTAAGGAGAAGAACCGAAATAAAAATTGCAATGCTGAGGCGCTGGTTCAGGTCGGCCCGCAAGGCTTCTACTTCATTTTTGATGGTATCTGCGTCGTATTCTAGAGCCAATCGGTGGTTGCCATGGGCATCGTCGGGGTTTTGAACCGGCAACATCCGCAAGGTATCGGAACCTTGTCGGGCCTCTTGGTTGGGTTCGAAGGCAATCACACGGGACCTTATTTCTTCCCGGTGAATGACGTTGCCCTGGCGGTCGAGCACGACGACAGCGCGGAACAGCGTGAATTTCTTTAACCTCGGCGCCAAGCTCCTGGAGAAGTCCAGAGAATTATTGGAGGCTTGAGCGTCTCGCTTTGCGAGCTCGCTTTGGAGCCCAACCAGACGGCGCGCTTCGGCAAGGCCGTCAATTAACTTTTCAGTGACCATGGTCTCGGAGAGGTTTCGGAAGCTCAAATATCCGAAAACCGCAATATTGATCAACACCAAAAGGCCAAACGCGAGGATAGCGAGAATCATGGACCGCGTCATGGGTGCTGTGCTCCGAAACAAAAAAATGCCAGATAGGATGGTGGCCAGGTGCGACGGGTTGGCCTCGGTAATTCTTTCGATAAAAGAGTACCACGTCGCGACCCTGGGCGGATGGAGGGGTTGTTTCCTAATCCAGGGAACCCGGCCCAAACCACCCTATCCGGCAAGATCAAAAGTGATATGGGAAAAGATTGGAGCTACTCGGGCGCTTTTACTGCGCGAGCGTTTCACAATCGCGGAACACAATGCAAGCGGCAAGCCAATTTTCGAATCGCAGTATTTCAGCGAGGCACACTTTAGGGTGAAGAATATAAGTGCTTTATTTAGAGGGTTTGACGGCGATTGCAGCCCGGCTTGAAGCCGCCCGGGGATTGGTGGATTTTGGCGCACCACTTCACCATGCCGAATTGACATGGCTCGGACCAGCACTTTGGCGTGGAAAAAGGGCCTGGTCAACTAACCGGTTTTCAATTTCTCATTTTTGGGGATGCTCACTTCATCCACTTGCCAGTCCATTTCTTTCATCCACAGCATGAGTTCTCCGGAAGGAACGGGGTTGTTGACTACCGGGCCCTG
>JAAAKM020073195.1:29753859-29798446 GCA_010016025.2 Alatinidae sp. Z8VKAUB7J3 | reverse complement strand
CGCAGCCCATTTCCTCCAATTTTTGGTAGGACTCGCGATTATTCACGCCTTGGGCCAAGACTTCCAGGTTGAGATTGTGGCCCAATTCGACCATGGAGCGAACGATGGCGATTTCATTGGAGTGCTCTTCCATATTGCCGACGAAAGAGGGATCGATTTTGATCAGGTTCACCGGTAGGGTTTTCAGGTAGGCGAGCGACGAGTACCCGGTCCCGAACTTATCGATTGCAATGGAGATATCCATGTCCCGAATGGTTTTCAAGGTATTGGTCGCTTGCTCAGGGTCGCGCATCACGCACTTTTCGGAAACCTCTAACCCAAGCCTGCCTAAGAAGCAATTTTTATGACTAGATTATTTCTATTTTTTGGATTAAACTGAAGAATAAAGCTCGTGATAAATCAAATTATGAACCGATAAGTATTAACAAATGAAAAAGTAGTCATATGCTACGAAACCCTAATACATTTTTCCATAAAAGACCAGGCTCGTACAAGGGGAGGGGAGTTTTCTGCTTTACTGTTTAAATCTAAGAAATATTGGTATTACCAATAAGTATAGATAGCGTTAACAACTAAAAATATCAAATTATTATATTGATGACCGATAGTACACATTTAATATTTCAAAGCTATTTCTATACTTTTATAAAAGCATTTATCCTAGTTCTGCATGATTTCATGACAGATGGTGTTAATATGAGTGTTCCCCCTTCTAACTCCTCAGAAAATCCAAGATTGCCTGAAAAACAGAAAACTAGGATCTCTTTTTTTTTGGTTCCACTGTTCGGTTTGTTGTTCAAAAGGCGCTATGTGACTTTACTAGGGAATGTCTTATTTGATTTTCGAGATACGATTATCATGAAAAAGCACAAAACTACCACCTATTTTTGTTTTAGAAATTAAGATAGGTAAAAAACGCATAAAAAAAACGGAAACTTCAAACCATTTTCAGAGCCAAATAAGACCCAGGGAAGTGGATTAAACTAAACAATCAATTATTCTCTTGTTAAAACAGGGTATAAGCATAAAAAACTATTACATAACGCCTTTTATATACCATAGCCGACTAACGTCGTAACTGTTTAGTCTTTAGATGTGACCATTTATGTTTCGAACGACAAAACATCGGACCTCAACTTATGCAGCATGATTCTAGACCTCTTTGCGTGACCCCGGGTAAATAACAGCCTTGTTTTGACCTAATCGGATAGCAAGAACACGCTTTCAACTGGTATTAACAAGGCTTCGCTCATCATGATTACAGAACAATTTTTTCCACTAGGATCATCTTTAGGCGGAGATCAGTCAGACGTAGCAACAGGGTCGTAATTTTAATGGGGCAGAGGAGACAACTACCTCCTCCAGATCCCAGTTTGCCCCCAGCTAAAATTCAGTTTCTGCAAAAAAAATCTTGTCAAAACTAAAATAAGCCTGCATTATTCAAGCATCCAGAGAAAACAGGTCAGTTTCCTTTAGTATATCATTGCGTTTATGGTACTATATGGCTCATTTTTTATTTCCACTGTCGTTTTCACTCGATTTAAGAAATTGGCCCCAACTCCACCCCTATCCCCAATATTTTGACGAAATTACGACACTGTGTACCAGATGCTACATCTTAACCAAATCTAATCGGATTTTTTATAATCAAAACAGAAAAGTTAAGAAAACTTCATTTCAAAATGTAGACCCCTTAATTAAAATGTCTTAAACTAAACTCCCCCCTCTCCTCAAACGAAGATCCTTCCTTACATACACATGACCATAAGGACTCGATATATACTTTACTTTATAATTAGATCATCGTCTAGCCGAAATATTGGCAATAATTCAGCTCATTAATACTATGATTATCAATATGTTAAGTATTAGCTCTAAAATGAAGTACATCTAAACATAGACGTCTTAGATTCAAAATAATAGGGCTACGGCCAAAATTCACCCGTACTGGCGAAGTTTGCATTCGAAAAATTCTTGGCAGTAACTTGAAAGTTTCGATGCATTCGGGAAAAAGAGTGCGATTTTTCTCACTTTGAAAAAAAAAACAAAAAAAAAACAGAAAATTATGTTTTACACTGAAAAAAAAAAATGGCTGTGGATTGTCAGCTCAATTTACAAATATTGATGTTTATTCCTCAAAGTCTTAATAATTCTTGTATATTAAAGTCAAAAAGTGAAAACATTTGAAATGTATTTTATATTTAGTAAAGTATAAATTATATTCTGGTCTTGAGAAGGCATGGGGGTCAGCCCAAATCATGTTAACTTTTCCTTGCTGTGAGTTTGACTCAGTTATTTGTTGTAATCTATGTTTGATTTTGTTTCATTTATTTATTTAAAGAGCTGTACGACAGATGTCGTAAAGTGACACAATCGATAAAGAAGATCCAAAGGAATGGGCTAAGGCTTGTTTTGTATTGTGACTTCCATTCAGCAACTGGTATGCACATTAAGGAGGTGAGAGAAAAATAATAGTTGTGGTATATATGTGAAGAAGAGCAGTTTTGAAATCCAGCGCTCTGCACTTCGGTATACATATTGAAAGTAAGAATTTCTCGCATTCACGGGCAGCTCTTCAGTTCAGTCAACAAGGGACGTAAGTTGCACCACGTATATGTTTTTCGAAAGAGCTGTAAGACACCTTCATATCTTGTTTGACAATGCTTCAATGTTCTGATATTTCATCCCGAATTACTTCAGTGCAATCAGCGATTGGCTGAATGTCCATAAGCTCACTTAGAATGGAGCAAATATTCAACCTGTCACAGTTTTTCCTATCAAAGACTCCGAACTAGATTTGCAGCCAATGGTGCTTTTGAATAAGCATGGGTTTTACCATTCATCATGGTTAGGAGAAAACGAACGGCAGCTCCGTTAGTTTTTTTCCACTTTTTCACCAGTAGCATGTCCCATGAAATAGGTCCGCAGATGATGGCTTAAAACCTGATCTGATAAGGAGTGCAAAAAGCGCACTCTATAGGCTCTCTTTTTGCTTCACTGTTTGTAATTTTTTTTTTAACTCAAAAACAAAGTAAGCTTCACATATGTCCTTCAAAAGATTATGTTTACAGTGTGGATGAAGTGCATCAGTTATTATGTACATATCTTTCTTCACACTCATCAACATCCTGGGCAGTAACTTACCAAAGAATATGGCTTCAAAGACATAAATGATTCTGTCACTTTAAGCTGTAGACACAGAAGGTTGCAAGGATTTGAGTACTCATATGATGTATACTTAGTATGCAGTATCTTTGTAGTGAAACATCTAAAGAGTTTTACTTCCATTGCAAGCTGATGGCTCTTCTAATGAGGACTGTTGCCTAGCCAAACTGCACAATTGTAAATACAATGGATTGACATGAACTGCAACCTGTTTCTAGTGCTTGTCCAACAAAACAGGCTGATTCAAGGCATAAAAGTCTTAATGACAGCTAAAATAATTCCTGCAAATTTTGTAGAAAAAAGAAAATTCATCATCACCAATCCAACACCATCTGTTTATTTTTCTGCCACTCCTGCCTGCTCTAGTTAGCCAGCTGAGCAACAAAGCTTTCATTTACTCATTGTCTTTCCTAAACATACTTGGGAGACCTGAAAGACAAGCAGGCTGAAACACACCAGGAAAAACATTACAATTTTGACATCTGAACATTTCATGAATGGTACTCCTCTCACTCATCCTGCAATTAGTTTATTGATTTTACAACAATTAATAGATACTTTGGTGACAGACAAAATTCCCACTGATTTTTTGCTTCTTTCTGAACTGCAACAACATAACCAAGAGACTAGTGCAACCACATTTGTGGAGAAGCAAAAAATAATTCAAGATAAAACTCGAAGGCATCGACCGAGTCCGTTGACTTTGAATTAAAATCAAGCAGATGTGGGCATTAGACCATGGCTATTTGTAGAAAAAGCCAAGACAAATAGTCCGATTGAGTGAGAGGCAAATCTGGTATTAATCCCGTTATTAGGATCGTATAAAAATGGTATTAGTTCAATTGTTAATAGATAAGTCTATTTATTATCCGTCCATACGTCATTGCTAGGGCAGAAGAACGTCATACTGCTAGAACGCCATTGCTAGGGCAGGTAGATAGTCATAGAACTAAGTTAGTCATAGAGCGTATAGTTTTCCGAGTGTTTGGTTAAATGGCACGGGTACGTGGCGGGAGTTAGTATGACTCTCTTATTTGAGCAATGCTTGTTTGTTAACTTTGGTACCGAATCCCCTTAAGATTTGATGTTTACAGTTTTCCCAGGTCTCTGAACCTGAGTGAAAAAAAAAAGATCGCTGCCATCTCTTTCCATTTTACCTATACCAGACTGTATTCACAATATGTTCCTACTTCATTTTAAGGCCTTATGGAGATGCAAACTACCATAAATTTATACCACTTTAAAGACGTATAGCTTTATTGGACGTCAGTTAATTACAAGACAAAACCACAAGACTGTAAGAAGCTAAATTCATATGCCCGCTAATGCCACGGAATCGAAGAAAAAGAAGAAACTTAAAAACCTAATATAGAATAATACAGCTGGAACTAGGGCGCTGCACTCGAAAACAAAATGTAACAGCGCAATATTACACAAGCAAGCTTAACCAGTCAACGGCCTTAAAGCACCTGGTCTCTTTTCTTAGACGGGCATTCAGCTTTAGTACAACCCAATCTTTTTTAAAGGAAAAAATAAAATGACTGTAAAAAAGCACACACTTTTTTAACATTCTAAAATATAGGAGCACTTTCATTAGTTAATCTTTTAATAGAAGAAAATGCCTCTATTATATTAGTTTCAAACCTGAGCCCTGCGCCAAATAGCGCGTTTGAAACTAAAAAAATAAAAACATTTCTGAAATGATCTTTGTGCGATAAAAGAAAAGCAGTTTCAATATCTCTCCTAAAAAAATTAAGGAATAAAAATTAAAGTTGTGCAAGGTTCTACCCTATGGACTAATATTACCGAAATTACCGGATTTAAAAACGAAAGTGCTTCCAGATGGTGACAATAGACAGGAAAGAGAATTATTTTACTCACTCATAAACTACATACATTTTCAGAGTTCAATAAAATCAGGTTTCAAAAATTCCATACAACTTTAAAGCAGAAACAAAAGCAGAAATTGCAAATTATTCTATTCTATAGATTAAAAAAAGGCTAGAGGAATATAAACAGAAGAGCTATATAACACTTGCTAAGTCTAACCAAAGGGAAAAAGTAACAAATTGTGCGCTTTGGTCTTACACAACTTTCTATTTGCGCAAGGAACAGAAGAAAAAAAAAAAAAAAACGAAGATCGACCTTCTACAAACAAAGTAAACTGTTTGATTAAGAAGCCAAGAGTTGAAATTCAGATAGAAAGTAAAACAAAAAAGCCCAATTGAAATATTTGACTCACACTCAGCACATAAGGGCAGTGAAATGAAGTTCTTTTGTGCGGCTTTCTAATATCTATGGTCCCAAGCCTTCCGCAAAACGGAGCACAACATCGCACAAAAACTCACTGCACAAGCCGGGCTACTTTTGACAGAGGTGTATCTTAAATAGGCTTGTTTTAATTGGAATTTTTTTTGCTTTATATCCATGCCATCGTTGGCTTCTTTTTTTAGGGAGCTTGCAGCAATTTTGCTAAGGGTGTCCCAAAATGCGTCATTGTTCAATTTTTGTATCCGATTGACTGCGATGTAAAAGTCACGTCTTCAATCGATTTACTTTTTTCTGTGTTTACTGTACCAAACCAATATTCCATAGGTAAGACATACACACTCGTTCTCCCATTCAGTATAAGTCAATCAGGGTGGGATTGTAAAGGATCTCAATAAACTCATTGATTTGTCCCTGGTTTTTGCCCGCCTGCCTTGACTGCTTTAAAAGTAGTTTGGTGAATTTTTGGACTATCTCTAGTTGAACTAGTAACTTCTGGTATTCTGGTCGCATTCACGGTTCTAGCGTTGCAAATTCCTTTTCTCTTTTTTAAGTGCTAATTTGTGACTTGAAGTTTTGTTTTTGAGAAAAGAAAAGAAATCTGTTTTGCTTTGTTGTTTTTGCGAGTTTACGGAACTATACGTCCATAGTAAAAGGTTAGAAGATTAGGTGCTATAGACCACCCTCCTTAAATTATATGAATCACATGGAAATGGCAAGGCTATTACTGTCTGTTTGGCCTGAATGCTGGATTTTATGGATGCAAACAAATACCCCGAAAATGCTTGTTATTTTGCTTTATTATCGAATTCGGGGATAAATTTTACGTTTGGAATAAATCTTTTACTTGTCTCCAATAATTTTTGTTCAAGTCAAGTATTCTTGTTTCTGGAACCAAAAAAAAAGTATCCCTAATGTTTGTTCGTACTGTGATAACCCTTAGATTCAGAGCAGGTGTAAAGTTAACTTTTTGAAATACGTTCTAATTGCACAAAATTAGTATTGTCTTAGCAACATTCATAGTTTTTTAATCAATGGGAGATTCTGGCTCTGAAAAAAAAACCTGAAAGATTCACAATTTTATTTCTTTAAAATCATATTTATGAATCTATCAAATAACAATTTTCACTTTATTTTTAATATTTATTTTTTCTAGAGCGTCAAAAGTTTTTTTCTTAAAAAAGAAATTCGTACTTTTTCTTAGAAAAAATACAAATTATTTTCATTATCTTAGTCAATTTCCAAGTCAACCCTTTTTTTCTAACTTTTATTTCATGAGTCATATTGAACGAGTGGCCAAAGAAAGTTGGGTAAGGGCTCATAGAATTAAAAGTTGTTCTAATATCCCTTATGGGATGGAGGCTTCAAAGATACATGTAAGGGTCGACGCAATAGCGTCAAAGTCAAAGCATCTTGCTTTACTTAGCGCTGCTGCGGTGACTAGGTAAAGAGCAAGGTACTTCTCAAGTATCTTTTCTCCTGCCACTTCTTACAGAAAGGATAGAATTAGAAGCTTGGGAAGTGGCTCATTCTTACCTTAGACCTTATACCTGCCTGTGCCTCCGGAAGCATCCAGGGCATCAAGAAGAAGCCGCCAATCTTCCCTGAAGTTTGTTGTTGCCAGTATATCCTCCCACTGTGGCTGGATTTAGGTGTTTTGGTTTTGCAGATCTGTCTGATACGTACGGTGCAATGTATTTCTGAGTCTGCCTCCGTGTGTTTACCCGATGGTTACCAGTAGAGCGCTGATTTGGAAGTTCCTTTGTCCTTTTACGAGCCTGAAGGGACTGGAGGATAACCAGCCTTATTTTTGTTTGACCATAGAGGCCATAATGTCGTGTTTTTGTGCATTTGTCTCTAAAGACATCTAAAGTAAAAGTGAAAGTCGACAATCCGTGGGGATCAGACATGCGGATCCCCCAGGGCGTGATGCTCAGCGACATGTCCGTCGAAAATTTCGGCGTTGTCGGCAATGAACACTTTCGTCAGGACCTCGGCGCGGTGCTGTCATGGGAAAAGGGTGTCGGACCGCGCGAGGCCGACAAGGTCTACATCCGTTCGCACGAATACGGCGTGCATGAGGTCATCGACGATTTCGACCCGCTGACAATGAAAATCAGCTTCCTCTATTTCGGCACGCGCGAGCGGTTGACTGTCGAGGACACGGATGCAGGCCTCAGGATCGCCTCTCTGCCCAGCGGGCAAAGCGTCACGCTGACTGGCGTTTCAAAGGCTGACCTGATCCCCGGCCTGATCGAGTTCCACCATGACCAGGTGGTCGAGGACAATCTCGAGGTGCCCTTCGGCTTCACCGCCGAGCAGGTCACGCTGGTCTCACGAGCGGGGCTTTTGACCCCGAACGCCCCTGCGGGCGAAAGCACGGATGGCTTCCAGACACGTACCGGTGATCTGACCGGGGCAAGCGGCGGCAGCGGCGGTGGCGGTGACACAGGTGGAGGTGACACCGGCGGCAATACCGGGGGCGGCAACGCTGGGGGTGGGAACACCGGCGGCGGTAACACTGGCGGCGGTGATACCGGCGGAAATGGCTCAGGCGCTGGAACCGGTACAGGCAGCGATCTGGCCGGATACGACACGCTCGTCTTCAAGGATAACACCGCCGACACCGCCGAGATCACCTGGGCCTGGGGCAAGAAAACAGCGATCACGAATTTCGATCTGGCACAGGATGTGATCGACCTCAACGCGCTGATGTCGGGGCAGGTGAATGTGCGTGAAGCCGATGGCAATCTCTATTTCGAAGTGGCCAATAATGGCGGCAACAGCACGGCTCTGATCGGCATTCAGGCCGAGGACCTCAGGGCGGCCAATCTGACTTCCGACAGCTGGAACAGCGTGTTGTCCGCCTCGTCAGACCTGATGCAGCAGCTGACGGATCTCGGCTTCGAACTCGGCTGAGCAAAACTGCGCGACGGCTCGGTGGTTGTGGTCAACATCCCGAGCCGTCGCAAAAAAAAATAGTCGATTGTTCCGAGAGACGGAGCTAAGCTGGGACCCAATGGCGCGATATTGTAATGCGCTGACTGCCAACGGGGGTCTTTCATGTTTCGCGCCGCTGCTCTCTCTGTCTTGCTCCTTTCTACCGCCACATCTGCGACGGCTCAGGAGGCTCCGAAACTGGTGAAACTTGTGGAGGTGACCGCGGCGCGGGCCGAGATCACCCGGCAATTCTTCGGCCATGTGGCGGCAAAGGAAACCGTTGATCTGGCCTTTCAGGTCGGCGGGCAGGTGGCCGATATCCCGATCATCGAGGGCGAACCCGTTGCCAAAGGCGCGCCAATCGCCACGCTTGACCTTGAGCCGTTTCAGCTCTCGCTCGATCAGGCGCGGGTGCAAAAAGATCAGGCTGACCGCACGCTGGAGCGTTTGCAGAAGCTGCAGGGCAGCACCGTCAGTCAGGTCACCGTCGATGACGCCGAAACCCAGGCCAAACTGGCTGAAATCTCGGTGCGCAATGCCGAGCGCTCGCTCAGGGATGCGCAACTGATCGCCTCGTTCGACGCGCTCGTGGCGGCGCGAAATGTCGCCAATTTCTCGACCATCGCGGCCGGAACACCTGTCGCGCGCCTGCATGACATGTCCGAGCTGCGCGTCGAGATCGTTTTGGCCAGCCTTTCTGAAATTTAGGGAGGATAGGGCCATTAGGCCCAATGATTGAGCCAAGAAATGTCAGCTACTGGACCCTTTTCATGGTAGTTCTTGGGTTGGAGATTGTGGGAAGACTGACCTTGTAGGAAGAATATTATTCTAGTTTTGTTCCAGCTTATCTACAGTCTTAAAATCTTCTTCCTCTAAAATGTAGAGAACTAGCTACCCCGTAGCGTCGACCGGACACCATTCGGCCTCCGATCAGTATTGGGTATAAGGTATTAAGTAGAAATATTTGACTAGATGGTGTGTTCGTGAGGATGGGACCTGCAATGACATTAAAAAGTGTAGGAAAGATTGCAAATTTTTCATGAAAAGTGGTACAAGTAGAGATACAAATGCTGTGTTTTGGTTAAGAATCCACCCTCAGGTTAGGGAGAGGGGACCAGGCAGGATTTGAACAAACCTGGTTTAATTTATCTAGCTCAGATACAGTTTGACATAGGTTAACATACGGTATATCAGGCTAAAACCACTTCATTAAACTGAATGCTTCAGTTCTTTCATAACTTTATTATTTAGTACTAAAGTGAAACTTCTTACGAATATATTGTATTCCCAAGAAGAGATGTTATGATAGACCTTGCTGACTGAGACGCTCACTCATGCACAACTTATTTAATTGGGTATTGTTTCTTTTAGGCCTGCATTTGCATACAGTTTAAAGAGCCTGTAGTTTTTTTTTTCAAAGATGGTATAAATAAAATAGGCCTAATCATTTCATCTTTTCTTGATATTGAACCGAAGATGATTCAGCAAGCCGCCTAACGAGTAATAAACCTATTATCGTCCGCATCACTGTCATAAAACTATACCTTAGCATGCCATATAACTTTTTTCTTTAAGCTGACGATTGCAGCATCAATTTTGGTATGTGGGTTTTTCAGATATGAGACAGATTATTTGCGTTTTCTTTCTTTCAGTTAAAAGTTCCAGGAAAGCATATTAGGGCAACTGTTATAGGGGATAACATCCATGTTTGCCTTGTCTAGAAGACATAGAGAATAAGCTTAAATTAGGTATCCTGTTAATAAAGGGGGGATTGAATTTTTTTTTCATAGTTAAAGGCCTAGCCACCTGATAAAATTATGCTAAGAATTTTACGTGATCCGGAACGAACGCTATAATAGAAATTTGCAGAGCCAATCTGAAAAATAGATATTGCGTTCCTATATTTCTGTGTTAAATAGTGTACATTATTTCTATTGCTTTTTCTACATGATTTAATTTCGTAAGCCTGTTCATTGTTCTTAACAAAAAAAAAACATCTTTTCATATTTGCACTAACTAACGGTGAATGACAAAACTAGACTGGCAAGGAAATTTCTGGAGTAACGAATAGTTTCGCCCTTCTTGAATCCTGATTGGCTATTCTCTTAAATATGATAAACCAATAAAAAGAACGAAAAGCTTTCAGTCGCAATACTTTTTTCAAGTTAATTCTCTGTTTCTCTGTGATGCAACTGGGCACAAAATCTTCATTGCCGTTCTAAATTAAATAAAATAAAATTGAAACAGACGAAAGTAATTTGTGACTCTAAAAGATAAGACGAACAGAAACTATCATGTATATGAGGAGGAAATCCACCTCTCCCCCTCAGCCCACTACTCTTTACGCTAAAGTTTTACTAGCACTCTATTAAAAGTATTTTTGGATGAAACAGAAGCAGGTAGTTGGCATTTGCCAGGATTTCACCGGCTCATCTGGCCGTTGAGAATACGGCTTCGCTGCAAAAATTTATTGACCAAACCCTCATTCCCTTAGGGGTGATTGACCGGATGGAATCTTTAACCATTCTCAAAAACATCAAGTCGCATCATCCTTCAATTCCTTTACCAGCGAATTAACAAAAAAATTATTTTGAGAAAGATTTCACCTTCGGTTCAAACATTTGGCCATCACCTCAATAAGTAAAACCACATCCACAGGTTTGCTGATGTAATCATCGGCTCCGGCTTGCAAGCATTTTTTTCGATCGCCAACCATCGCCTGAGCCGTGACGGCAACGATGGGCAGTGATCGGGGAGATTTTTTTTCACTTTCACGAATTTTTTGGATCGCTTCATAGCCACTGATACCTGGCATCATCATGTCCATCAGCACCACATCGATAGAAGTTCCTGATTGTAGCTTTTCAAAAGCTTCTTCAGCTGAGCTGGCTTTGACAATCTTCATTTCTACTTCATCTTCCAGAGCGCATTCTAAGGCAAAGAGGTTGACATCGTTATCATCAACCATCATCACACATTTGCCTTGCAAAACTTCTTTATATTTCATGATTCTCTCTTGATTGGGGATCTGTTTTTTCGGGAAGGTAGAGTGTGAAAGTTGACCCTTTCCCCTCTTCAGACATCAAGTGTATTTCTCCACCCAAAAGTGTCGACATTTTTTTGACAATTGCCAGTCCCAATCCTGTCCCCTCGTATTGGCGGTTGAGTCCACTATCTGCTTGAATAAACTCATCAAAAATGGTTTTTTGAGCCTCTTGAGAAATTCCAATTCCTGTATCTAAAACCGCTAGTGATAAACAATGGCCTCTTTTTAAACTTTCATTACAAAAACGTATCCCCTCGGATGGCTTTGAAAAGCTCAAAGTGATTTCTCCCTGATGAGTGAATTTAAAAGAATTGCCAAGAAAATTCTTAAGGACCTGGCTAATGCATCTAGCATCACTATAAAAAGATGATGGAAAATCTTCAGCCACATCAATAGAAAACTTGAGCCCTTTTTGACGAGCTATCTCTGAAAAAGTGTTTCTCATATTTTCAACGATTTCTGAGGTTTTCACCAAAGAAATATCCAGTTCCATTTTGCCAGATTCTACCTTTGAGAGATCCAAAATATCATTGATCAAATCAAGTAAATTGGACCCACTTTTATGAATTGTTTCAGCACTCAGCACCTGCTTTTCTGTTAAATTTTTATTTGAATTCTTACTGAGCAATTGGCTCAAAACTAATATGCTATTTAAAGGTGTTCTGAGCTCATGACTCATATTTGCTAAAAAACTCGATTTAGCAATGTTAGCAGCTTCCGCTTTTTCTTTAGCTTGTTCTAAATCTTGATTGGATTTTTCAAGATAATTCGTTTTGACTTGGAGTTCTTCAGTGACTTGATCCGCATAAAACAAGGCTCGGCGATTGGCTTTTGACAAGAAAATAAAAAGACACAGAAGGAGTGTATCGACAGCGATACCCCCAAAGAGAATGATATAAGGCTGGCTATTGGCCGATGCCGTTCGAAAATACTGATTAGACCAAATATCAAAAGTCCATGTACGGCCATAGAGTTCGACATCGATTTGTTTTTTAAAAAGTGGGTTCTTATCCGTATCTGTACTTGTACTATTGTCATCATAAAGAAGTTCACCACCATCACTGATTTTGATCCCTACATGTCGGCTCTGTTTAGCAAGGGCTCCTTGCATCAGTTTATTCATAACGAACCAGGCGCGAGACTCTATCGCACAGGGGATGTCGCACGATACCGGGCCAATGGCAATATTCAGTTTTTGGGCCGTGCGGACGCCATGGTAAAAGTTCGTGGTTACCGCGTCGATCTCGGAGAAGTAGAAGCGCATTTGCGCAAACACGAAGGTGTCAAAGATGTGGCCGTGCACGCGCTAAAAGTGGACGACTAGTTCCTGGCTGCCTACGTGGTAGCCTAATCAGAAGCGCCAACGCTATTTCAAGAGTTGGTCCGCTTCTTAAAACCGCAATTGCCCAACCACGCCATTCCCAAATCTTTTACTGCGGTGAAGGCTCTCCCCGTGACCACTCACGGCAAATTGGATCGCGATGCGCTTCCCGAACCGCAAAAAATGCGTATGAGCGAGCAAGCTTTCCAAGCACCCCAAACTGTCACCGAAAGTGCCTTGGCCAAGATTTGGTCAGAGGTATTAGGCGTGGAACAAGTGAGCCGCGAAGATGATTTCTTCGAATTAGGCGGGCATTCCCTGCTCGCAACCAAGGTCATGTCCAGGGTTCGTGAACAACTCGCCGATGTGCCGTTACGGGCATTGTTTGAAGAAAGCCAACTTTGGGAACTGGCCCAGCGGATTGACCGCCAAAAACCGACAGAGCGCCCAGTGCAAGTGCCGCTGGAACGACCTGAGGTATTACCACTTTCCTTTGCCCAACAACGGTTATGGATCATTGACCGTCTTGATCCGGGCACAACCACTTACAACATGGCCGGAAGTTTAACCTTTGATGGCCCACTCGACGTCTTGGCCCTGGCCAAGGCCATTGACTGGGTGGTGGACCGGCACGAATCATTGCGCACCTATTTTGGCAAAACCGAAAGTCAAGAACCCTTCCAAACCATTGCCGAAAACCTGCGTGTACCGCTGCAAATCCTCGATCTTTCTCAAGCACCTTCAACAGAGCAAGCCACTTTGATTCAGCAGCATGCAAACATTCGTTTCAATCTCACCAGCCTGCCATTGGTCCGTGTGAGCCTCATCAGCTTACAAGACCAGCAAGCCATCTTGTTGGTCAATATGCACCACATCATTTCCGACGGTTGGTCGGTGGGCATTATGCTCAAAGATACCCAGCACGCCTATCACGCCTTTTTACAAGATCAAACGCCAAGTTTACCGCCATTGACATGGCAATACGCCGATTTCGCCATTTGGCAACGATCCAACCTACAAGGCGACACCCTTGAAAAGCAGCGCCGGTATTGGCAACAGCAACTTCAGCCTTTACCAGAACCACTGCAATTACCCTTGGATCATTCGCGCCCGGCCAAACAGCAATTCTCTGGCGAAACCATCCATACCGTCATGCCCTCGTCTCTTGCCAAGAAGCTGCATGAATTCTCAAAAGCCTCAAGCACGACGCCATTTATCACCGCGTTGGCCGCCTTCAAGTTACTTCTGTTCCGGCTCACCAACCAAGCCGATCTCACCATCGGCACCCCGATCGCCAACCGGCAACAGACTGCTGTCGAACCCCTGATCGGTTTCTTCGTCAACACGTTGGTATTGCGCACAGACTTCGATGTTCTTCCTCATCAGGAGGCAACGAGCTTCAAACAATTGCTCGCCAATGTAAAAGAAACGGCACTCGGCGCATTTGCCAACCAAGACATGCCCTTCGAAAAATTAGTGGAGATCTTGCAACCCGAACGAGATCTCTCCCGGTCTCCGCTTTTCCAAGTCATGTTCATTCTTCAAAATGTTCTTTTTTCTAGAGAAGTTTTCAAATGAGTATTTCTTTTTCTCTAGAAAGTTTCTTGGAAGATTTCCGAGAATTTCAATTGGAAATACCAGCTATAATTCACGTAGTAACGCTGCTTGGTAGTTTCCGCCTCGAAAAACATACCAGAATCAGACAGAAAATGGCTTTAAAACCTAAATGAAAGTGAGAAAGTGAAAGTGAGAAAATGTGAAATGAAAGTGAGAAAAACTAATAAAACTGAGAAAAATGTGAATAAAAATGCTCACCACTAGCATCCGTTTCTTCGACTACTTCTGCATCAAACCTCTGTAGAATGATGCGTACATCTTCGTTAAACATATTCCAATATCTATTTACTAAATTTAATACTGTATCATCTTGGATTTGTCGTTTCTCTAGCTGTTCAATTCTTTGTTTGAGTTCAACTTCGGTCTTTAATCGCAGCTCTAATCTCTAGAATATTTTTTTTTCAGACACAAATATTAAAAACTTAAAAATGCTGAAAAGATAATACATTCCTAGTTTTTATAATTAATATATTATTCCTCTGGTGGAAACAGTTTCCAGGATTTTTTTTTTTTATATATATGAGACTTTCAATATGGACTTTTTTCCTGTTTTATTTTGAAAATTGATGATCATATGCAGATGAAAGTTCCAACTCTCTGCTACTAATAAGAGTAGAATATTGATGCTCGGGCACGTTCTTGAGACACCAAACTGAGCACCTGACCAATTAGTCCCGTAATTTATTCCCCCTGAAACTGAAAGAAATAGGAAGGAGAGTAATAAAATTTATTCAATTAATATAGAATTATATTCGATAATGTGCAAGCGTGCATCAGCAATTATTTAGGAGGAAGGTGGATCATTTTACAGTTGGGGGAAGGGAGCATATTAATGCCAAAACATTTTAACTCTTCTCAAGCCTTCAGATATATTTGGCATTAATTCCAGGGAGGCAGGGGGAGGTTTTTTATGAAATAAAAAAGGCCTTTGATTGGGTTTGCCTATGTTGTGAGTCTTTCTAAAAGCTTTAGGAAAGAGAATGGGAAAAAAACACAGAATACTGAAAAGAAGATCTTATTAAGGGAGAGAACATGAGGGCTCCAAAACCGTGGGTGCAAATGGAATCATTTGAAATTCAATTACTAATATTTTCAATTTTTCAATTACAGCTCAACTAGATTTTTCAATTCCCCAATATTGCCACGTGAAACTGTGAAAATGAATCAGCAAAACTAATTAGCTAAATTTGACAAAGAAATGGGGGAAAAAAATGAAAGAAATGGGAAGGGAAGCAATGAAATTGTTACACAAAATCCTGAAAGTCAATTACTAGTTGAAAGTCAATGACTAGTATTTTCAATTCGCCAATGTTGCCACGTTAGACGGAGAAAATGAATCAGTAAAACTAATTATCTAAATTTGACAAAAAATGGGGAAAAGGATGAAAGAAATGGGAAGGGAAGCAATAAAACTGTTACACAAAATACTGAACAAAGAACCAAAACCATTCAAGTCCAAAAACGTGGGGACAAATGAGAACAGTCTAAAGTCAATCACAGCAGTAGTTTAGCGACTGCTGGAAGTGGCGTTGGGCTGAGAAGTCATTATGTTATATTTGATATAAACAAAGTAAGCTAAAACTGCAGCTTAGCGACTCTTCCGAATTAAACATTATAAAACAGAAAGAGTAGTATAACTAGATCCCCTTCTTTATGCTCTTTTTCTCCTAACAGTGGCTGACGCCGGCCGAGGTCGACACCAGCGTCGCAATCACCGCCAGAATGAGGCTGGTCTGCAGGCCACCTAGGTAGAAGGTGTCGGAGAAGAAGCGCTGGTACCAGTGGAGGGCGTAGTCCGGCGGCGGGAACTTGCCGAGATAGTCCCGGCCGTCGAACGACATCATGATCGATACCACGATAGGCGCGATCAGGAACAGCAAGGTGATGGCGATCACCGCGAGCATTGCTCCATAGCCAAGGTCGTCGAGCCATCTGTGCATCGCCTAGAGCTTGCCCCACTTGGCCTGCACCAGGCGGGTGATGCCGTAGATGATGCCGAGCGACATGACCATCATGATGACCGAGACCGCCGATCCGCTGGGATAGTTGGCGATCTCGCTGAAGCGGGAGTAAATCAGGTTCGAGACGAACAGCACTTTGCCCTTGCCGAGGATCAGCGGCACCACGAAGGCGCTCAGGCAGAGGGTGAAGGAGATCAGGAACGCCGACAGCAAGCCCGGCACCGCGAGCGGCACGGTGATGGTCAGGTGCGCCCTCCAGCGTGTCGCGCCCAGGGCCTGGGCGGCCTCTGTGAGCCGCGGGTTGACGTTCTGAAGCGTGCCCAACAGCGTGAGCGCCGAGATGGGGATCAGGTAGTGCAGCAGGCCCAGGATCACCAACAGCTCGGTGTAGGGGCGGCCGTTCATGGAAAGACCCAACAGGCCGGACAGAAAACGCGCGATCCCGGTCGGGCCGAAGGTCAGCTGCAGGGCGTAGACGCGCACCAGCGTGCTCAAGAACATCATGCCGATCAGGAAGCCGATCGCCAATTTTCGAATCAGCGCGGAGCGTTGCCGCGCCACCGAGTAGGCGATGGGAAAGGCGATCGCCAGCGCGGTCAGTGAGGATATGAAGCCAAACCTGACGGTCTCCAGGAAATAGTAGACGTAGGCCCGGTCTGCCAGCTCCGTATAGTTGAAGAGGGTATAGGGCGCGTCCTTGGCCGCGCCGACCCGGCCCGGGACGAAGAGCCGAAAGCTCTCTTCGACCACGTTGGCGAGGGGCAGGACCAGCAGCACCAGGAACAAGGCTGCCCCCGGAACCAAAAGCAGCGATGCGCCGCGACTAAGCTTCATTGTTCAATGCCGAAGCTGGGGCGTCCGGGGCCGTCGACGGCCCCGGACGCGGATCCCGCAAAGTCGGACAACCGATCACGTTCAGAGCAGCGGCACGACGTCCTTTTCGAAGCGCTTGTTCCAATCGTCCAGCGCCACGCCAAGGTGATCCCAATCCGGGATGGCGGTAAACTTCTCCACCTCCTCGGCATTGAACTTCAAGTGCTCGATGCCGTGCTCGGCCTGGACGTTGACCGGCACCTCGCCGACCTCCTTGTAGTAGAGCTCGGCATTTTTCTTGGTAATGGTGGCATTGGCGAAGTCGAACGCCAGCTTCTTGTTCTGAGAGCTCGACAGCACGACCCAGCCGGAAATGAACATGAAGGTCTTCAACGACTCGTGCGTCTTGGTCAGGTGCTTCAGTTTCGCGCCCTTGATCCCGGACAGGGTTCCCTGATCGACAAAGGTGACCGACGTCTCTCCCGTCTCCAGCGAGGTGATGACGTCCGACGTGTTGGCCGACACCCGACCGATGTTGCCGGAGGCCGCGAGCTCCTTCAGAAGCTCCCAGCACTATATAGGCCTATACCGGCACGCTGCAGACTAGCACTTGCGTTCTCCTATCAGTTCAAAGGAATTTGCTTGGACAAAGTCATTTCTCCTTCAAATGCTAATACTTGGGGGGAGTTTTGAGAAGAGGGGGATATATCGATTGCTCTTGAGCCAAAACCAAACATGCATTACGCTATACCCAATCTGTATGGTTGGGTATAGCTCTTAAGCGACCCTGAGACTAACTAGATGGTCATTAAAAGAAGGGCATGGTTCACCGTGCCTGGACTAGAATGGCGCACGGACTGCACTGCTTCTTGTCGCCAACATTTCAACAAAAAGGTAGGTAGACAGGCTGTTTACTCCCATCTTTTTTCAAAATTGCGAAGTGCTCTTTAGTAATGCACAAGAATGATGATTTACAGAGATCTTCGCCCCTTCTTTGATGTTAAGGACACTCTGGTCCTCTTAAAACATTTGGGGAAATGGAATAGAGAACACGGATCAGAGACATTGGCCACTTCCAAGCCCACCTAATTTTCCGTGAGATAATGCTGGGATCTGCTCTTGACTTAATTGGCACCTAGTTACAATCTGTTAGGGAAAGTCTGTTTTGTTGGTTGTACTTGTCTACCGAGCGAATATCAGCACTTCAAACTTTTAGGTTGCGTCTTAAAAAGTTTTAAGTGGCGTCCAACTTTTAGGTCCAAGTCTAATTTTTTTCTACCACGTAATAGATCACAGCTAATTGGCTCTACAGCTTCACAGCTCGGCTCAAGAATTGACCCTCAGTAGCCTAGATGTTCCTTATGATTGCGCTGCATGACTGCAGACATGAAATAGGCTCATAACTCCTCTTCCCCCCCCCACACACACATTCAACAGCATTAAAACTGTGTCCTGGTCGATATATAGGCAACAATTGCAATTAATTTCTTAACAAAGACACTTTTGCTAAAGATCGGGATGAGAAATTAATTCGTGTGTTTAATAAAAACACACGATATAAATTAGTCAGTTCACTTTTTCATTTGTGTGTTTTTATTATTTAGGTTCATGAAGTTGTGTCCATTTCAACTCTATTGGGGGCATAATTGTAGAACATAAAATTAATTTTCCGAATTGTGGTTTATGCAATCAACAGGGCAAGGATCCTAAGTAATTTTTTTGCTTTAAATGTTTTTAATTTATATTTCTACTAAAATAATCTATTATTCTCCAAAATCTCTACTTTTCTACTGTGGTAAGACTAAAAAACTTGCCGTTGTGGTAAGACTAAAAACTAAAAACATACAATATAGTATAGCGTTGCCTATAGTAATGATCCATTTGCCTTAAAGGTGTTTTTTTTTGGCACGAAAAAATTGCAGTAGGTTTTGCTTTGAAGCAACAAGAGAGAAATTCTTTTAGTGATAAATAACATTATCAGGCACCAAATCTTCTTCTTTTGTGTACCTTTTTTTAATCTTAACCGAAACAAACCACAAAAGCAACCGTTTAAAGTCCACAAAACGGAAAACCCAATAAATTTTGGAATGATCAGTAAAACCCTTGGAGGCAGTTAAACCCAATGGTACTGTTTTACAAGAACCCAATAATGAAAGTAGGCCTGATAATTCACCTGATAACATCCCTTTGAATGGTATTTCCTTTGCCGATTTCACCTCGGGTGAACTGACTAATTTTAAACATATGCGAATGAGTGAACATGAGGCAATTAATTCAAAAATCAAGATAACAGTAATGTTCCTGATAGCAGTTTCTATCAAGTCAATCATAAGCAGGGTATAAAAAAAAAAAAATCCTATACAGAACAACCCTTTGCCTTAATGGAAAAGGGGCTGGCTTATTTGGTGAAGACCAAAGATGCAACTGACAAGGAACAGCGAATTGCTGAAGCTACGGAGGTGCTGGTTCATTTTGAAAATCAATTAATTAAACGAGGAACACTCTTCTACGCATGTATGTTTAATTACAAGTATAAACAATAGGTTTTAGCCCCCTCCCTGCCCTTTTTTTGCCCAAATGCATCAGATAAAAATTTTGAGATAGCCATTTTGTTAAAAATAGTTAAAAAGTCAGGCAAGAAAATAATTAATTAATATTTTTTGTATTTCGGCTTAGAGCCTTCATCAGTGCCAGGCATATACCTATACAGATCAATATCAACGTATACCGCGTGGAACCAAAGACAGCCAAAATTAATGAATGTTACACTAAGCATCTTCATCTCAAAATATACCAAAGCATGCTTACCATCTTGACACATTATCATACCCTAACAACATTTATATCTCAAATATTTTGTTAGAATAAATACCTTTCTTAATGTTCTCATATTTGATTGTTACATAATCATCTCTGTCTGGTCTAGATTGTTCGTGAAGGAACCCGAGACTGTGCAGCACTTCATGTTGTAATGAACCAACTTCACACCAACTTGCTACATTGATGATCTGTGGTCGTTTCCCTGTTTTGCCAATGTAAGAGTTGCATCTATTACATAATAGATGAAAGAAAATACATCATAATCATTTCTGTAATTGGTAATACAAATTCAGCAAACTATAGATTCAAAATGCAGAGTAAAAGCAGTCTTAACAAAAGATACCACTGGTTTTTACAGGAAAATTGCAGTTTTTTCCTGTGTTTCTATTTGCGTCTTGAATTCTTCGTATTAATGTTATTAGTGACACAGGCAAATATCTTTTTATGTTAATATTCTTCAAATTTCATTCTTCACTTATTTGTAACTTGTTTTCCAATAAGCAAACTTCTATCATTAGGAAACTCCTTCCTTGCAAAAGTATACTGTGAATACTCGATAAATCCCTCACTTTTCAATACCATCGCCAATTCAGGCTCTCATGACAAATATGCCCTCACCTTTAAATACTACCCCGTGAATTTCAAATTTACTTTTCAGCACAATGCTTTATTTCTTGAAATTTGCGTCCTCCTTTTTTATAAGCCGCCTTCGATTTTCGGTTGCACATCCAAACTCAAGATGTCAACGATTTGTTGATCTGAAAGCATTTTCCTGGCTATTTTTAACACTTTTTAGGCGAGGTAGGAAATTCTGTAATTGAAAATATTTTGCAATTGTATTTTACAAGTTAATAATATTCTACTACCCCTTCGAATATACGTCCATCCAAACACTTAGATTCTGAAAAATAAGCCCTCGAGAGCGTTATCAATTTTTTGAAGTATAGGTCCTGAAAGTCATCAAAGCCATTAAAATGAGTTTGACTAATGTACTTCGCAACATTTTGAGTTGCAGGTTGTAAAATTTAAGCAAGAAACGATTTTTCTTTGTTTTGAATATCGAGTCTTACCTTTAGAAAGTTTTATTCAAGATATTTAATCCTAGTTGCAATCTTAATAGCGGAGGGGAAGAAGCAGTCTTAGTACGAATATGGGAGACTTCCGTGGCGCACAGCTCGCCTTGTTAAAAATAGCGAACTATAAGAGGTAGTGCGGTTTTCATGACGGTTCTTGATAATGAAGAAAGGACTCTGAGATTACTCAAAATAACTAAAATAATGATTAAATTAGTATTGGTTTGTATTAATATGTCGTTAGCATTATTATCGTTCTTATTAGCCATAAGAACGTTATATTACATCTTTAATAGGCGCAACAAAGAATGGACCTCTCCGGAGCTATAACTCTTCATGTAAATTTTTTTTCTCTGTATCTCTGCCTTAGCTATCTTTTTTGTATGTGTGTTTATTTTCTATCATCGTTTTCATTATTTTTAAAATTTCTTCGGACTAGACACTCTTGTATATCAATCCTGCTGTGCCATGTACTATGCCAGGTGACAACAGCGGGAAATGTTTTTTTGTAAAGAGATTACCAATAAAGGTATTGAGTTAAAAGAAAAAAATTCGCGATGTTGCAGTTTATAAATTGTTATTATCATTATAATTACTACTATAATTTACTACTATAATAATGTTTTTTAACTCAATGTCTTTATTGGTATTTTTAATAATACAACATTTCCAACTGTTTACTCCTGGCATGGCATATGGGACAGCAGGATTAAATACACGGGAGTGTTTAATTAATATATAAATAATAATACGACAAGAAACACAAAACAAACAAACATATCAGAAAATCAACACACAAGCAAACAAACACTCAGTTAGAACAAAAAAGGAAAGAAAAACTTATAGTTAAATAATTGAACAGTAGAACAGTAATAGCTTCGGGGATGTCCGACCTCTGTTACGCCTGTTAAGAATATAATAAGATAACCTTATGGCTACTTCCGAACAATTCACCATAAGCCTATTTGGCTACCTGAGCTGTTCAAGAGTTTTGTAAAATCGAACGACTCCTTTGTGCTATATCCCGACTTCAGTAAAATAAATTTTATACCCATAGTCAGATAAAATTGGTGTTTTTGAAAGTCAGAGAGCTTCTTTTTTTGTGGCCGGTGACTTGATCAAATTAGTCTCGAAACAAGAACAAATATAACAATTTGCGGCATGATATAAGCAACTTGCATCATAACTATTAAAGAGGATGAATACATGGGAAGCAATCATACCTGCTATGGAAACAAATCCAACAAAAATTGTGATAAGGCTCTTCATTGTTGACTGTACTATAGATTTACGAGCAATATCTGCGAAGAGATATGATAACAAGAAGTATTACCGACAGGGAAACATTAAGTTGGTAATAGCACATGTATTATGATACTCTGCGAGAGAAACAATTCAGTCGGACCTGGATTCAATCTGACAAAGATAACATCAAAAGCTTATGATAATATGTATATACTGAGAACGATATCATATTTACAAGCAAAGGATGTAGATGATTTTTGAGAGCATATTTTTATGTGTACCTTGAGAAAAAAGCATTAAAATAGTATTAAAATATAACAAATGTTGTATATTACATATATATATGTATATATATATATATCGATATAGATACAAATATATACACATATGTACTCAGACATATAGCAAGTTTATATATTTCTTGTAAGTGGAGCATTATCTAAATAGCTTATACTTTTCATCAGAATTTAAATCCTTAGGTCAGGGTTTTCGAATCGCTGGGCCAGTGTCTAATCCTTACCCAATCGATGTGCTTAATAGAGCCAGGCGTTCAAATGGACTTTTCGTGTTACGAATTAAACAGGGGCGGCTCCACTTTAAAGTAGGGGGAGGGGGCTGAGAAATACCCAAATTCTTTTTTAATAACGAAATTCGAACTACAGATAAAAATTTTGCATCTTTTAAAAATGACAATTTTACATGGGCTTCTCTTTTCGTCAATTCATATTTCAATGTTTCGTTTGGTGGATTTTTACAGGTAATTACCCTTTGGCGCGTTTTTGGGACGCGAATTTCATTTCTGCACGTTATAGGAGGCGTTAAATAGAATGGGGTGTTGATAAAAGCAGGGTTTTTAAGTAAATGGTCTCAAAATTTAGTCGGCATTGTCAGGTGGCTAGGAGTCCGCTGATGTCCAGGGGGTCCGAATCAAGATTTGTTCATCATAAATAATTGCATTTTTTATACTTATTTTTATACGACGGGAGAGGCAGTCTCTGAATCCCACGTGCATTATCAATTCCTAAAACCAAAAGCCGTCATAATTCGTGACATATGCTGATTTTCATACCTCCTGACTGATAAACGATAAATTGCGTGAGGAGTCTTGTTAACACGTGATATAGGAAAACTTACGAAGACAACAGGATTTGATGACCAATTCAGAGACTGAGTCTGTAAATTGGATGTAACAAATGATCAGAAATAAACGAGCATTGGGAAGTAAAAGCAGATATGGACCAGAATCAAAGTAGAAAAATTGAAATATAAATGATTAAAATTGCTTTAATTTTAATGGCTAGTTTAATAACAATAGTGCCAAAAAATATTGTCTTGAAAATAAATTTAGTAAATGTTACATTTGCGTTTTGTATTGTATACGATCAACGTTTCAATGTAAATGTGAACGTATTTATTGTCAAAAGGAAGTAGTACAGTCTTGGACAACTCAGTTTCATGGCGCGCACTATTGCTTGCATGTGAGTTTTCAAATATTTTATAGTTTACATCCTCCTCAAGGCATGTAGTTTATCACTGCCCGAAGATGGTGATCGCCAATGGGGTCGGTGTTAAGGGTTGCATCCGTGAATTTCTATGGAAGGTAATTGATCTCCAAAAATGATTCATCTATCGAGTTTAAGCTCCCAGAAGGGCTATCGGCGAATAGTAACAATAAAAGTTTTTACATGTTGGTTAGTGGTAAAAAATTTGAATAATAGGAAACGTTTCCTATAAATTCATCGTAAAAGCTTTCTCACTTCGCTCCATACGATTGCTCTGATCAGTGTATGGTGAAAACATGAAGCAAAATGATTCCGTTACTCAACGCAATATTCAAATAAAAGTTATATCTCAGTAAGTTAATTTCCATTTCTTTTAGCAATAATTCTTTGCGCGAATAAATGACAAACAGGTACATGGCAAGTAGCTTGCTATCAAATTGGATGAAACAGCCGATTATACGTAAAACTCGCTCCTTCAGCCAGTGGGTATCAACATGTGGCTGTGTTTCTACAAGTTTTACGCAGTAGAAGATACAAACAGGGCAAATACAAAGATCTTATCGTTTTTTTACAAACGAGGAAAAATCTATATGTCTTTAAGGAGGCCTACTCTATGCTGGGGTAGATGTCAAAACTTATCATGCTCTGTTCCTGTAGTTTCCACTAGCCCCGTCACTTTAGCGTGAAGATAGTCAGATCCATTATGCGCTCTTTCCTACTACATGAAGTGGTTTTTACGCCGCTAATTTTAGATTACCGTGATCAATGCGTATAATTTAACTGGTGACTTCAGAAAGTTGCTCAAGAGTCAATCACTGAAGCCCATCTCTGGCTGCACTATGGACCCCTGAATAGCAATAGGAACACGGCAATACGCTATACAAGTACATGATGAGTACCATGACACCATGAGCTACCGTGACAGTAGCATTATTCCGTCGATGAGTTTTAATCTTTACTTTCATCTACACAGAGATAGTTCATTAACTGGTGAATCTCTAGGTCTAGTACGTTAGAAATGGCAAGCAAATTTCTGCTAGAATTCAGTCTAGCATTGGTCTACCTTGAATTTTAGGGATTACGTACGGAGGGATGCATTAAGAACTAAACGAGATTTAAAAGAACGAACTAAGTTGCTTTTGCAGATTTTACGTCAGACAAACAGCCAAGCTTTGCAAGGACGAGAAACGGCACAGCTCATCATAACTTTACGGACTGCGCAATGGCAAAACTCTTCCAGGATATAGTCTAAGGCTCGCATTGAAACATTTAGGTTCATTCAGCATTACTGGTTTTTGGCTTCAAAAGATCTGGTTACCTATAAGTATTCACGTAAACGTACACTTCGCTGGTTGCCAATTATTGCATAGATCAAGAGGAATGGATTTCAATATCCACATGAAAGATGTAGATAAGTTAGCCATCATGCTTCCATTGATGGCGATGTGGCCTCCTTCAAGACTTCTTGTGATATGTCTGTTAATATCATCGGTTTACTTTTTAAATCAGATACGTAAGAATACGATATATGTTAGAATTCAAGATAATAACTATGATTACACCCACAGTTGGTAAACCCCTTTTTCATTTTGGAAATTGATTTTGCCAAGGAATGGACTTGCAGACTATTAGGGAGCTGCACAGAGATATTGCATGTTTGCTATGATAGCTTACTTTAGAATTACCTTTAGCAATATTTATTTTACATTTATATTTATTCAAACCAGAAGATCCTAGAATTACTAGAATTACTTTCCTCGTGTTCATTTGAGCTTTGCTAACTAATCTTAGGTACCCAAGAAATTATGTAAATGTAAAAACGCTTTGTGTGATTTCAATACAAATTTATATTTATAGTTTTGTAACATTTGTTAAATGTAGTTTATACAGGAACTTGTTATAGGCAGCCAACACATGTGCTGAACTTGAACGTTAAGGAGAAGGGCCGTGTTATGAAAAGTAAATGTCATTCCTTTTCTGTTGCTAAGCAAGACATGATTTTATATTAACTGCAAATTGTAATACCTTTATCAAAAAAATTATAAATAAATATATTACAAGTAACATAAACGTTCACATTCAAAAGTAAGATTACCGTAGACTATTTTGTAAAAGTATACGTTCCTTTTACCAATGCAGCATTTGAAATCTTTTTCAGTCCATTATCATTCAACTAAATACTTTTGTTAGCTTAAAAATATTCATTACCTCCGTTTTCCATTGTTTCTCAAGGTAATGAATTTTATAGTCTGTACTTTTCTCGAAATGTTATTCAGAACGACTTTTTGAAATGTGCACAAAGTGTAGAATAGTCATTCCACAGTATTTTGATCGTGTGGTAAGAAGATGCAAGCCAACCAAAATATGTTGCCGGTCTTCCGTAGAGAAATATTCAAATTTGTCGAAATCAACTTTAATTCGTGAGATAGCTTTGCTGACAATAAACCCAATATATATCATCAAAAAATGAATAAATTCGATGCAAGACATTTAAAGCATCTGTTACTTGATTTGCAGCCAATGAAAGTTGAGGGATATTCTTCAAGGTGACAACCTACTAGAATTTATATCAATCAACTAGAGAAGCCTACAACTTACGTACAAAGATCGGCCGTGTGCTATGGTTTGGAGGATAGAACGAAATGGCGTAAAAGATGCAAGGAGATCCGTGACACTAAAGAGATTGGGTAAAATAGCCCTACGGCTTTAAAGTGGTCTAGTCGTTTAATGTTCCTAATTTATGCTAATTAGCTTTTAATTCGCATTAATCGGTTTGAAATGTATTAAGAACGTAATTTTAGATCATTCCAAAAAAATATTTGTAAAATTCATCAAAAACATCTCGAGTTATAGCCCTTTGAAATTTTCCATCGCATATGGTCAACTTTTTTATCAGGATCGCATGACCAGACCACAGGCTTCAGCAAGTTTCAGCAACTTAGAACAAGCCATTCAAAAGTTATTAAATAATATTCACAGCCGTGGGCCTACTAGCCTCCACCCCCCCACCCCCACCCCCCGTGCTAGGTAGGGTTAAAGGGCACATGCTCCCTGGAAAAATCCTCCATGGTACTCAAAAATAAACATCGTGCACTTGCAGTGCTTACAATATGTTTTTCAAGTAGTGCTCAGATAAATGGACACAAAGTATAGGCAGGATACCATACGGATTCAGAGTTACAAAAAACTGGGTGTAGTCAAGAGTACAGGCACAAAAGTGCCAGGCCCCAGCCCCTTCGTATTTCAGTACATAGCTAAATCGTTGAATCTTTCTATTTGATCTGTTCTGCTACTAGGCGTTTTTATATAACCTCTCACGTTTTCCTACACAGGATATTCTTGTGCAAAAAAAAATCGTTCTGCGAAAAATAGGAGGATGCTTGCCTCTTTTACGGTCCTTCCTTAAAATTCTCTTATGGCCAGATGGCCTGATACCAAAATTTCCTTAAACACACAGTAAAACCACAAAGCTGACTCACTAATAAGACGTTGCTGGAGCGTCCAGTTCTACCACAATGGATGAGGCAAAAGCTACCTACATCAGTAAAATTAAAAACCATTCTATACTTCATAAACCATCATCTACCCAATTATAGGATTAAAGTAATCATTTACGCTCCTTGCAAAGGCTTTGTACATCTAGTGGTACTAGCTTTTCAAATAGTTTGTCAGTACGATGGCTCCGGTAATATAGTTTTTCAAGAAACAGAAATATGCAGCCATGGTCTGGTCTTGGGATATATACTATTTCATTTCAATAGAAGACCTCAGAATTAATGTTGTCTCTCATAGATAGATTAAACCCTACAACCCGTTCTTCGAATCAACCTGGCAAATTGTAATTCCAGCATGAAAAGACCACTCAAAGTTCAAGTCGTTAGAGCCACGGTTGAGAGCATTCTCGCTTACGGTTCGAAAACATGAATTATGACAAAATCCATAGAAAAAAGCATTAATGGTACTTGTACACAACTACGACGACACGCTTTAAGTGTAAGTTGGACGGACCATATGCCTAACATAGATCTATACAGCAGTCTCACAAAAATATCGGAAGTAATCAAGAGGGAGAGGCTTGCGTGCCGCAGGCCATCTGTTTCGAAACAACAAACCAGCCTCAACTGTGATGTTCTGGGACCCAAAAGATTGACAACAAAGGCGAGGGAGACCATTAACATCTGTCCTAACTATCTAACATACAGACGCTCAGACTAAGACAATAGACGAGCCTAAAACGAGTCATCTGGATGGAGAAGAGTGGAGGAGACTAGTGAAGGACCGGGGCCCTCCCGATCGATGATGATGATGATGATGATGATGATGATGATGACGATGATGATGACGATGATGATAATGATGATGACAATGATAATGTGACGATGATGTGATAATGATGATGATGATGATGATGATGATAATGATGATGGTGATGATGCGATGATGATGATGATGATGATAATGATGACGATGATAATGTGAAAGTTTGAGATAGTAACGGATTAGTACCTTGATAAGAGTGTCAAAACTTAAAATAAAAGGAACTTAATGTCATATGTAGGAAGAACTGGGGGGAAGCTGCCCCCTGCTCAATCTAGAACCATAATTTGCTTGTGACACTACTGTTTCGCAAGCTCTCCCTTTCATCAGATCGTTTCAAAAGAATGCAATTATCTTACGCTTAAAATTTGAAATTTCAATACGTTTTAGCAATTTATAATGTTTTTCTTTTTGTATGTAGCAAATTACTCTTTTAGTAATCTTCCTATTACTGTTTTTAGTAATCTTCGCTATTTGCACCAGTTATTGATTTTTATTACCCATATGAATTTTTACATTATCCAGTTGTTTTTTTTTTTTAATTTCAACACATATCTGTTAAATGGTTTTTGATGTTTCGCAAAATCAATGGCCAGAATTATTGCTTACTCTATGTTTCCTTACTTTGCAGATGTTTTTTCAACTTAAGTCCTTGATCAAAGTTTTGATATCAGTTTTGAAAAGAATTTTCTGACTACTTTGGAAGTGAAAGAAGGTTCATTTTGCGACGAAGGATTAGAAACAAAACTAAAAGGATTAAAAGTACTAAGGGCCCAGATGCTGATCATGTGGTTAAATGAGTGTTTTAAATATGGTGGTTGTTGAGTTATAAATGAATCATTAAAATTACGAATTTGATTTTTTTAAAAGGGGAAGTATCCAGGGATTCTAGGAAAAATTTATTTAAAACATTTTGATGGGCTTCATCCTAAGGAACTCAACAAAAGATATAGGAGAGCATGGAATCACAGAAGAAATTCAAACTTAATTAGACTTGGATTAATGGTGATGATTTGAGTGTCCTTGATGAAAATGTCAGCAAAATCTCGAGGTTCTTAAAGTTCAGGGTGCAACATCAGCTTTAAAAACTAATGCTAAGGAGAATAAGTCGTTTAGAGTGGGGACAAGCGAAGACGAAGAAGTTGTGTTGGATAACGAGAAGATCGATCAAACAGATAGCTTCATTTATTTAGGTATTATCAGTAAAGATGACAGATACAGTAAAAATGCTAAAAGTAGAATAGCCAATATTGGAAGCTGCAGTCATGACAGTGGTCATGTAAGGTTATGAAACATGGTCACTCCGAAAGACGGAGCAGAATTTGTCGGAAAGTTATCCAGAGGATTTGTCTTCTTTTGAGTACCCGTCTGGCTGACCTTAGTTTAAACAGTAAGCAGCAAGAAAAATATTATTCTATTCCGATTCCTAAGACTATGACGAGAGAAAAGTTGAGATGGCTAGTTTATACTCTGCAGATGAAGGATGACAGATTGCCAAAGTACCTTTTATTCGACTGACGATCTAGGGCCAAACGAAAAGCAGGTCGTCCCTAAATGGGATGGAATAGGTCCCGAGGAAGAATTTTAAAGAAATTCGATCTTTTTGGTAGTCTGTAACGAGGAAAACTTCGGCAAGATTGGGAGAGATGAACATTGTGCGTAGCAGTGTTGTCCTCAGGAGGCTCAGTGCTGCAGTTAGTTGTTAGTAGTAGCAGTAGTGGAAGAAGTAGTAATACTTCTACTGACAGATGGAACACACTAGAGAGAGAAGGGATCCCCGCCAATTCGTGAAACCTCTCATGATGGCATCCCTTATCAGAAAATTAAATAAAAAAAACAAGTTTTTTTAACTGAAAGTAAGGAGCGACATTAAAACTTAAAACGAACAGAAATTACTTCGTATATGGGATGCCGGCGCGCAAATCCAAAAATGATTTGACGGAGCACATGCTGGGCTTCTCGCAACATTGCAGAACATAAGGCTAAAACCAAGAGAGCAACACTGCAATAACACGCTACTTTTGCCTGCAACGAGACATCCGCAAATAGTTAAGGACGGCATCTCAAATTCTAATTATCGGTACATGCTATTTTGAGTTAGATAATATCACTTCTTAAAATATATACTTTATATTCTCATAGAGGAAAGGGGATTTGAAATATTAGTTTTGAAAAGAAAACTAAAGAAATAAAAAAGATTAAGTGTCACAACCTGGGATCGAACCCGTGACCCGCGCTTTCGAAGCGTGCGCTCTACCAACTGAGCTGGGTGACCTCCCATGTTAACATACTCATTGTGTTGAGCTGGATGTCGAATGCCCACCGGTGGATGATGGGGAACTAATGTGGAGACTAGAGAAATAGAGTACGTTAACCTCGGAAGTCAGCGCACGCCACGAAAGCGTGGGTCACGGGTTCGATCCCCTGCCGTAACATAATTTCCATTTCTCTAGTGTTCTTTTCAAAACTTTATATTTTCCGATTTTTATCGAGTCAGATCTAAGTTGTTTGCGTAACTTTTTTGCCGAGCACTGCCATCGAGCTTCCACGAACACCAAACTTGACCTCCTTCTAAAGACACTAGAGTAAAACTTTGCCAGAAGACTTGGCATTGCGGCTTGAGAAACATGGGATGGCAAAGGAGTATCGTCGGAGAGTCACGATGGAAAGAATGAAATAATGTGGTAAAGAAAATGGACAAACACTTAAAATTAACAGCGCTAAAGTAACAAGGGCTTACATGACGCTTGGTACAGCGTTTGCAACCTAAGGAGCCTGGAAGCGTGTAATTGGCAGTGGTATGTTCTAAGACATAATGTAGAGTGGTGACAACAGTCTTTCGTACGACCGCACATCTACTGAAAGTTGAGTTGATGGACGACGTTTACTTCCCTTCAGCTGGTACAAATAATAGGCTTGCATAGTTAATAACAGACGTGCAGTGCTACATTTGAATGAAGTTGCGTTCTGAAAGGCGTTTAAAAGAGAACAAAAGGGTAAGAACTAGATCGCGGCAAACTTTCTCTGCGCTCGTTGAACGTGGCAAGATGTAGCAATGTGCACTCAATACTACATATCACTCTTAACTTATCTCACAAATCTAATTATTTAATGAGGCAAACTGCCCTGTTTTGGTTTAAAATATTAGAACAAGTTCCGTTTTAAGTGAACATTTTAAGCAATCCAGTAGACGGTATTCAAGTAAGTTTGATTTAAAAATAACTAGGGACACAGCATTTCAATTTAACATTAAACGTTGCTATTTAGTAAGTTTTGCCAACCCTAGGAACCGGGGAAATTCCCTTCAATTTTTAAAATAGTGGGAATAAAAGGGCCAAAGTAATGATAGCAAGAATGAACGTGACCTGCTGATGCTTATAATCCTGTGTTATACTGAGACAATTACGGAATTTTAAACCTGCACCCGGCTGATGCTTATATTCTTGTTTAATACTGACACAGTTACGGAATTTTAAACCTGCACTGGGTGTATAAAACCTGATGAACTAAAGAACTCTCTTACCTCGGTGAGAATAGCAATTCCCTGTCTAAATCCCCATCATCATCTGGAGGTACTAAACCACGATCAATTGCAGTAAGGAATTCTCTTCTCTTTCTTTGCAATGTCTTGGTGGCTTGAATGATCTGACCCACTGTTCACAGGAACTAAAGATTGCGTGAACATCTTGTACGATTTGAAGCTCGCCTTCTTTGCGAGAAACTTGAGGCATTTTGGGTTGCTCATCAATGAGATATTTTTACTCTGGTATACGTTCTCCATCGATTTACCGAATACGGCATTCTTCAATAACTTAAAGAAGTCCTTCTCAAATGAACTGCGAGCAGTAACTTGCAATCTAGTATTAAAGTCGATTTCAAACTTTGACTATGGATTTTTGCTCAGAAGACAATATGCGATGTATTTGACTGAGGGACATCCCGTGCTTCAAATAGCATTTCAGTGCTTTGAATTGAACGATGTAGTTTTTACGATCCCAAAAGCATGGGTGTCTGATTTTGCCGGAGGAAGATTAATTGTTTAGAGCGTTTGACTGAGTTGTTGTTGATAGGAGGATAACAGATCATCGGTCATGGTAAATGACTCTGGGGCCAACAAACAGTCTTTTTGCAAGGCCTCCACTTCTTAACCTCTTGCAGTTTTTTCTCTTTGCCGGCATATTTCAGAGAACAGATCTTAGAACGTAGTCCAATAAATTCTTTCATAGAGATACCATCCAACTCATCTTCAACTTTCCAAGTAACTTCTTATTGACATTTGAGTGAAGAGGATGTGTTGTTGGATACTTAGAAAAGTTAGACAGATGCTGCTAATGACGCATATCGTCCTACAGATCCGGTATTCTGATCTGGTAATATAAAGAATCCGTGTCAGTGAATAGGAGAGTGCTGCTATCTCAAGGGCAGAAGTGTTTAATGAAAGAATAATGGAAGTAATACATTAAGGTTTTATTGATATCAAGGATGCTAAGTCCCAGGTAGATTGAACGATTTAGCAATACAGATGACTTAACACTGTTCACAGGAACTAAAGATTGCGTGAATATCTTGTACGATCTAAAGCTCACCTTCTTTGCGAGAAATTTGAGGCATTTGGGTCTCTTACCTATGAGATATTTTTGTGGTGCCGTACGTTCTCCATCGATTTACCGAATACAGCATTCTTCAATAACTTAAAGAAGTCCTTCTCAAATTAATTGCGAGCAGCAATCTAGTATTAAAGTCGATTTCAAACTTTGACCATGGATTTTTGCTCAGAAGACAATATGTGATATATTTTACTGAGAGACATCCCGTGCTTCAAATAGCATTTAAGAGCTCTGAAGTGAACCATGTAGTTTTACGATCAACAAGCGTGGCTGTCATTTTCATCGGAGGAAGAATCTATGTTTAAAGAGTTTGATGGAGTTGTTGTTGATAGGCGGATAACAGATCTTCAGTTACGGAAAACAACTCTGCCGCTAACGGATAGTCTTTGTGCAAGTCGTGCACTTCTTAACCCCTTCTGCAGTTTTTTCTCTTTGCCAGCATGTTTCAGAGGATACATCTTAGGACGTAGTCCTATAAGCTCTCAAGTGAACAATCTAGTTTTTCCGATCAAGAAGCATGAGTGAAGATTCTTTATTTGCAGCGTTTGATGGAGTGTTGTAGATAGGCGGATAACAGATCATCTGTTATGGCGAATGACTCTGGGGCTAACGGATAGTCTTTGTCCAAGTCGTGCACCTCTTAACCCCCTATGCAGTTTTTTCTCTTTACCAGCCTGTTTCAGAGAATACACCTTAGGACGTAGTCCTATATGCTCTCAAGTGAGCCATCTAGTTTTTACCATCAAGAAGCGTGGGTGAAGATTCTTTATTTGCAGCGTTTGATGGAGTTCAGAGAAGTAGACCATGGCTCTCTCTTTAACGAGAGATCAAAAAGTCTAGGGTCGTAAATTATGGTCAATTTAAATAACTTAAAGTTGTTCAAAAGGACTCCAGGCAAGATTGATTTTGGATTTAACTTGCTGTAGTCATTTCAAGGCGTACGGCTCCTGGCACAGAGGATAAATGTATCATCAAAAAGAGAGGATATATAGTGCCATGGTACATTTTAACTTTCAATTGGCTTTGAACAGATTACTGGGCTAGTCCTTTCTTGGCCGAGTCACAAAGCGCAGAGTGAGTAGTGTCCAATTGCGTCGAGCTGAATGTCGATGTCCACTGGTAGATGATTGGGAACTAACACGTCTAATAAAGAAATACTATGTTAACATCAGAGAGCACCTAGCTCAGTTGGTACAGCACAAGCCACAAAAGCGTGGGTCATGGGTTTGATTCCCATTGTTGACATATTTTGTATTTCGCTGATAGCTTTTCAAAACTGATAAATAGGTGTGTTATGCTTGCTGTGTGTTACTGTTTGTGCGTGTGTGTGTCTCTGTCTGTGTTTGTTCAGGGGTATTGTGCAGGGGCTTATATAATGGCTGTGCACGTCTCCAGCTGGTTTTAGACATAAGGAACAAATCACAAGACCCATTCCAACAACGAACTCGCTCTGAGATAATACCACGAAGTCCTGAGTAGTCTCTTTCGCTCAAGACCACATATTATATTACAAGGCATGTTAAATGGTTTGATAAAACTGCTTCTGTGGGTTATTTTCCCGAAAAAATACTCCCTTGCCCTAAAGTTATTGGGACATGAATCGACGGCTCTGCAAACGGCTGAATCGAAGGGGAATGGGTAAACTACCGCCACTTTAAATTGGAAAAAATTTCCTGAATGCCACGGCAATGAAAAGTGTTTGGCCTTTTGCTCGAAAAAATATAACATTCTAACAAACTAGAGGGGCTGCAGCCCCACTAAGCCCCTTTTGCCGTGCGCCCATGCGTGGCTAGCTAAGGATCTGAGTATATATGACGTTGCATAGAAATATAATTTTGTATAAGTAGAGATATAACCACATAATTTGCATACGAAGGAATGGACCGCGCACCTATGATAAATGCGCACCAGCTGCTACTGCTGTTTAATACAGTCTGTCTACCTTTCTACCTGTTTTATGTTGTCTTTACCTTTTACAGTTTGAGAGAAGCTAATATACGACAATTTGAAATAGTTCCTTTCATTTGCTGTAGCGGCGCACGCAATAGTAAGTAGCGACAGATAAGAAATGAGATATAGGTAATGATATAAAGTGATACTTGGAAAGTCGTATTGAGTAATAAATATTGATGAAGTAGAGCAACTGCCTGGTAGGTAGCAAGTGATGCAATTGTAACGGTATATAGAAAGTGGTCCAAAGGAAGTGACACGGTGGAAGATAGTGATTACTACCTAGAAATAGATAGAAAGAAGATTAAAAATTAACGGTGATGCTAAGGCAGTGATTGATATGAAGTTATGAAATGAATGTGGTAGACAGTTGTATTTAGCAATTGGTAAATAGGAAGTGGTACAAAGCCAGTTATAAAATCGAATTAAGTAATGGATAGGACGTTCTGAAATTGAAATGGTGCACAGTGGTAGGTAGTGATTAATCAATATAAAATTGCACAAATGTAAGCTGGTGGCGAGGGAAAGTTCGGTTAAGAGTACGTATGTGAATAAAGGAGTCTAAGGAGTTTATAAGAGAGGCAGTTTTCGTATATTAGCTAAAGCTAGATCAGCTTTCTATCTGAAAGTTTTAGAAGCGGTTTTCATCAAAACCCGGGATCCTTTACTTTGCCGACAAAAGGAGTTTGTGTTTCTCTGAAATTGTTTTAACAATCTTGGCGCCTCCAAGTTGTTGGTAGGTCGTCATGATTATCCAATCAGCGGTCGACAAATTTTTGCTTCGATCGCTTTCTTTGTTTGCGAGTTATCATAAATGATAATAACTGACTATTGTTTATGTTGTATTACCCTACGTTTAGGAAGTTGCTTTTTATTCTAGACATTGATTCCTGACTGACACCTTTTGTCCAGGCCCCCGTCTATTACATATTTCGTCATTTTCCATCCCCCCGTCTATTCCAAGCCCCCGCTTATTAAGTTTTTGGATTTTTCCAATCCCCCCCGTTTACTCCAACCCTCTTCTATTAGGCACCCAAGAGCAATTGAAGTGTCTTGAACATGTTATCTTTGCAATAGCAATATGCTGTCAAAAAGATGCCTGTGCAAAAGTTAAGAAGGCCGACCCACTATAAAGACCCTTGAGGTCAAACACACGTTGGTTTTTTCATAAGCAACTCAGTTGCTTAGGCGTGAGGCCTCAATTTGCTACAAAATCTAAGCAACAATCTAAGCAAGTCGAGGCCTCAAATTCAGGAGGGACAATTTATAAAACGCCTGAAAAACAAATCAAGGAACGTTTTTCATTAAGAATTGATTACAAACTGTTGATATATAACAAATATCACACTGTTGATAATGTTTTAAGCAAATAGATCAAGGATCAAACCATCATTTGGTATTTCATCATTTACAACATACAACGTCGACGATAACCTGAAGTCATACCTAAGCAACTACTTAAGCAACTCCAGGCCTGATTTTCGATAATTGCTAAGCAACTCGAGGCCTGACCCCGAAAATGGAGTTGCTTATAAAAAGAAAACGTGTATCAAAGATGCTTGATGCATCCAATAATCACGTTTCACTGTCTCCAGCTAAGCTAGATTGCGCACTAGCATGAAATAGCATTTTTCATTGACTTCAGTCTTTGGTTGCGTAGTTGGGCTCATCAATGTCCAGATCTGACCATTCATGTATTATCGGAAATTCCCCACCATACTTATTTAGGAAAGGGCCTTTTCTTTCAGTTATTCTGATGAGCGAAAGCTGTGTTATATATTAAGGAAACATTTGTATTCATTTTGATTCATTCGTAATATTTATCGAAACCATCATGTAGAGCTTTAAGAAATGTGTAAACTACGCATGTCTGTAATTAGACAGTAATAAAAGTAGAGTATAGAAAACAATGGGTTTAGATTGTCCACTTAAATAAATGAAAGGCTTTTTACTTCTATTGTTGTTAATTAACTCTCATGATGTTCATGCAGAGAAAGGACCAAAGAATGAAGGTGTTAATTGTTAAGTGATATTGTTAAATCTGTCAAATTGTAAGCATTAGTAAAGTATCTGTTGTGAACTCAAAGGTATGAGTATGTTGTAAAGTAGTGGTGCTCGGAGTAGCACACTTCGCAAATCTTGGTGAAGAAAGTTATGATTCAAGTTAAAGTCTTTTCATTGAGCCTAACATTTTTGTTACCATCTTGAACCAGCGCATGTGACTGGAAGTCACGATATGTATGATGCTGCACCAACGTTTACTTGGTCTTCCGTGGTTTCTCTTTCCCTCTATCATTCCTTCAAGACAGAGTTTAGATAAGCTGTTTTTCATCATTTTCAAAGTGAATTTACAACGTGAAAAAACGAAGTTAATAAGGTAAAACTAGAACAATAACAAGTATGAACTAACAATAGAGAAGTACTTTCTTTGAAATACCTTGTCTTAATTAAGGAAAAGTTAGATAAATTCAATCCAATTTGGTATATTTGACGATATCTTTGCTGTCCATCGACTTCAGTTGAATAAAAATTTCATAGACTATTGAATTGTTTAACTACAAGGGTTTTGACCCTTATTCCAACAATGATCGTTGCTCATAAACGCAAAATAGTATTATATATCAAGGCTATTTCACAGCTCTAGTCTCTTTATGTGTCGTATGTTCTCCATAAGCAGATCCATTGCAAGCATATGTAATATATGAGGTACACATTACTATTTTTTTTTTCTGTTTCTGGACGCTTGCTTAACTTATGAGCGGCTATTTTTTCAAATCCATAACAAGGCTGCAAGTGCATTGAATATTCAAACGCCGATTTTATTCGCTAGCTAAATTTGTTCGAACATGTAGCTTATTCGAATCTAAAGTTTATTGCAGTACGATATTTATTCGTGCGCGTGGAGACCGTAGTCAAGAGGGGCATACCTCCTAATAAAATTTGTCCCTCGTAACATATGGTTAACTACTTTTCGCTTCTCGGCCTTTTGGCAAGGAATGGATGTAGTATCTGTTCTCATTGATGACACATTCTTTCTATAATCCGCGAGAAGCAGTTCTACTGGGCGGTTGAGCCTTCCTAATGGCTTGCTTCTCTTCCCCAGCTTCCCTTTATTTATTTATTGGTTAGCCTGTTTGTTGGTTTTTCTGATTATTTAGGGTAGCTTTAATGTCGGATCCACTAATAATTGGGGGTCTTTGATCGAGGGAATGCCAACCACTTTTCCGATTTAATTTTATCATCAGGGAATGCCTTAATGATGTCGTTTACAGAAACCAATTTTTCGATGTCAATGTTCTCTTAACCAATCTCACGTGGCCTCAAATAGTTTTAATTGATAATTAATAATAATTTTCAATTTCCATGAATAATTTGTTGCCCTTCCCCCACCAAAGAGCTTCTACCTACGTCAAAGATCCCTGCCCCCACTGATAGCTTACTGCTATCCCTCCTGATGAACGTGACTGGCTACGGGCTTGGCGTGCGTAGTTTACGCCTGTGTGCCCTTCATTCGTGTGCAACTCCGTTTTAACCCTTTGATAGTCCAGGAACATTAAATGATACAAATTTTGCACTGACAGTTCTCAAAGTCCAGTAGGAATTCTGTTCTGTACGTTAAACACTTACTCTATTTAACAAGACATTGCGGACATGTGTAAAAATGTGATGTATCCAGTAGCTACTACAATTTGTAGCGCAGTTGTCACGCGAGGATGTTGTTTAGGTATTCTTTTTTATTGTAGAGAAACGGCTTTTATGTTATCACATATGGTAATATACCAATGGGCTAGGTTTGGTTCCATGCAGTAAAATCTTTATTCTGCTATGCAACGAGGTTGTTGTAAAAGAGCTATATCTAAATAAGACGCATAGTCTTAAGAAGAATCGAATGTAACACTCGTCTGAAGTCCGTCAAAGTCTAAATCTATAAAGCACAAGGAGGACCATTGTACAAGAGACACGAGTGTTACAATAGGAAAAACTAATGACGTACAGGAATAATTGTTTACAAAAGAAACGAAAACGAGATTGCCAAAACGAGGCTGTCATATCAATATACAAGTAGCAGAAATAGGTTAGGGTAGGGCACTCATTTACTAAATGCAAAAGCGTCCAACTTACATTGAAAAGTAAAGTGCCCTGCCAAATTTTGAATCTTCATTGACAGCGTTTCGTCTAACAGATTTCTTCAGATCACTACTGAAAATTGGCTAAACTGGTGTTGCCAATTTTCAGTAGTGACTTGAAGAAGTCTGTTAGACGAAACGTTGTCAATGAAGTTTCCGTATTTGGAGTTTTACTTACAATAACTTGTCGGTGGACTTTTCACCTTTCATTCACAAAGTGTCCTGCGTTTATATAGCACCTTTCCGTGCTAGGCACATTCAAAGGGGATTTATAACTGACATTTATCCTGTAGCACAGGCCTGCTGTAAATACTGTTTTTCTAATCCCCTCCTTAGGGAGTATAGTCACATAGCAGAAACACGCGGCGCTTACGTCTTTTTTGCCATCATTGCCACGTCCCAAGTAAATTTAAGTACGCTGCATTTATACAGTGCCCTGTTTTGGCTAGGTACATTGAAAGGAGCTTCATAACTGACATTACCAGGTCTGCTGACAATAATATTTTTCTTATCCACTCGCTGGGGAGTGTAGACAAATAGTAGCCACACATGTTTCTCTAGTATTTTGGGGCATCACAGGCACGTTCCAATTTCACATCTTTACGTTACGGTGAACTACAACACAGTACATATCTTGTTCAAGTATATGACAGCACAACCAGACACAAGAAGAAAAACAGAAAGAAAAAGAAAACAGGAGAAAAAAAAACAAATCAGTAAAAAGAACAAAAAACAAATAAAGGTAAAAAGAAGTAAAAGAAAAAAGGTAGAAAAAAAGGAGAAAGAAGGAGAAGTAAAAAAATAGGAGGAAGAGCATGAGAAAGAAGAAAAAGAAGAAGAAAGGCAACAGAAACAAGGACAAGAAGAGAAAAGAGAAAAAAGAAAAGGAAGAAGTAAAGGGAAGACGGAAGCAAAAAGGAGCAGGAAAAAGAAGAAGAGAAGACAAAGAAAAAATGGAAAAAGAAGAAGGGGAGAAGAAGAAGGGATGAAGAAGAAGGAGAAAGAAAAAAGAAGATGAGAAAAAGGGATTTGAAAAATGACATACTTCATTTGAGGCCTATTTCAAACTGTTTTTCCCTTTTTTTCCTTTCCATCATATTCTGCTTCCTTCTAAAGAGTAAAGATTCTTTTAAATCTATCCTTTAATCTCTTCCGATAAAATAATCTTTCCCCTCAGTTATTTGGAGTTAAACATAAACCCCAATTTGACCACAAACCGATTTGCCTTCTCGTGATCTAGATAAACATTGCCAATGTGCCAAGATGGCGGAAAAAATTGATCTTTATCTGATCATTGAGAGTAATTGTAGTAACTTTATTGGCAACTATTCCTTTCACGAATATGTAAAAAAACCAGTTCTTGCAGCTGTCTTATATGTTGAGGTAGAGACATTGTACGTCAGGTTACAACTAGAAATATCAAATCTTTTGCTAGGCGTTTTCGCCATGCACTGATGACAGCAATCGTATGGAGTGAAATGAGAAAGCTATAACAATGAATTTATTGGAAACGAGAAGATCCTAGAAAATAACTGTCACGCCTTTTTCAATAACACCAGCGGCAGAAAACGTTTCGCTCTTGTGACCGTTATTTACTAGGATCTTCTCGTTTCCGATAAATTCATCTAAATAGCTTTCTCATTTCACTAAATACGATTGCTGTAATGAGTATCGACATACACTGATTACATCTTTGAATGACTGCGTTTGTTTGAGCTTTGTTCCGTTTGTATAAATTTCGCATATAGGTATCTCCTTTTTGCGGCTAATAACCCCTGAAAAATCTCATATCGTCTGTCGGCATGGATTTACTCTAAACCCCTCCTCTTCAACATCCATTGTTGCATTTACATATGATATTCATAAAAAATTTTCAGAAAGAAGGAGTTCCCAATTCGAATAAAAAATTACAGCTCCGGACACTTCTGTTTCAGTTACTGTACGCTACGCTAAAATTTGACTTCTTATACATGATTCGAGACAGAACGCATAACAAAACTGTAGGGACGTACACACAAGACCCCAAATTTGAAGGTGAAACGTTTGCTACAAAAACGCTTACCATTTTCCAGCTCAGTTTCTGTTGAGTTCCATAAGTTAACAGCATCTTATCATTGGCAGCACCAGATCGTCGTTCACGATCTGTTCGTGGCTATAAACAAGCAACGAACTGGCTGTATAAACACAATATTCCTAAGACACTTCATACGACAGACTTTATCTATACTTTATCTATATACTTATATCTATATACTTTATCTATACTTTATCTATATAACTATATCTATATACTTTATCTATACTTATCTATATCTATACTTTACAAGCTAACTGCTGTATTGATGTGGTACTCTACGACAAAATGTGACATTCACAGAAATGTAACTCACCCTGGGTAACATTCAGCATAACTGTCTGGCATGAAATTACTCGGTTTCTTGGATTTCGTCCTACGATAAAGTTCAGGATTGGTTAATAATTCAAAACTCCATTATGACGTACTTGATAGAAAGCAATCGTATACGCAAATCTAGTGGGATGTAAGACTAAGAGAGAGGCGGTATTGAAGTCAAAGACGAATAATGTAAATAATAAGAGGTGGAAACTAACAGCAATAATAGGCGCAAGAACGTAGATGCAAAAGCAAGGGGAAAATCTGTGAAAAGATGAGATGAGAAGGGAGACCAAACAGCACAAAAATCAGATAGCAGCAATACTAGCCTATAAATTTAAAGAAAACAAGGCATTAATGTTATTTACTTACTTTCCCTTGCTGGTTGGTGGTTGTTGTTCACTTGGGTTCTTGATGACAGTTAAAGGAATTTTGGAATTTTGACAACAAATTTCATTACTTACATCATTTTTCATATTACATGTAAAAACGACCACTATCCGTGTGAAAGTTCTTGCAATAGCCATTACTCTTGGGTGCCTAATAGACGTCCGTCCCGCCTCCCCCCGCTGATTAATTTTTCAAATTTTTTCCACCTAGGACATTCTTATCCCAACCCTCCCGCCTATTAATTTTTACGTAATCTCACACCTATGACAATTTTTTGAGGATGTACTTTGGCGGGCAAGTAGAAAATGTCTTTATTAAATATGAAAATCACACATTAAAAAGATGAAGGTGGCTTTTTACGAGGCTTGATGAAGTGTGAAGACGCACATTACACATGTCTGCAATAATACTGTCATTGCGTAGTAGGACGAGGGGAACATTTTCAAAACCTTAGAAGACGCGTAGGAGACTGCCAAGACCTAGAATAACTGGCTATTGTTTGTGTTGTATTACCTTACGTTTAGGGAGTTGCAGTTGATTCTACACATTGCTTCTTGACTTCCTTTTTGGTCATTTCCACCCCCCCGTTTATTCCAACCCCCCGCTTATTAAGTTTTTGGGATTTTTCCAGCCCCCCGTTTATTCCAACCCCCCCTGGTTTCTTACTTATAATTCACCGGTTTGGTACAAAATTCATCTAAAGATGTGATTTTCTTACAATTATTTTGCATATATTGTTATATAAGGTTCTCTAGCAAACTTCACCTTATTGCATAATATATTTTATTATTTTTGCGAAATTTCAACAAATGTTGCATTTGTCACTTATCAAAATTGAGAATACGAAATGGTCGGTGCAAATTCAGGAAAGAAAATTTAAGCTTAAAGATATAATAATCATGTTTTTCAAAGAAAAGTAACGAAAGAGAAAGGTAAAAAACGACAGTATAGGTCAAAAAATGGCCAATATTGCAAAATTGAAAAAAAATTCTCAGTAAATTTTAGGAAAAGTCACAAAAATTCATGTCAATCCGATCAGGCTTTAAAAAGTTATGAGCTGAAATGTGTAGCCGCGGGCCTACTAGCCAATGTAAGATAGGATTAAGACTTATGTTCCACTCGAAGTACGGCGAAGTAGGCGACGTAGAAGCCCTCCCGTACTTTCGTCTGGGTCTGTTTCGAGTAGCCATACCAGAAAGCCGAGGGGCGTGTTAAATTAATCCTTTTGAGCTTAATGTTTTTCTTGTGAAAACTAATCCTTGACTTGCGATTACAAAATCTTGATCTAAATTGATAAGAGGGATATAAGCTTTTGAAGGATACTTGATTATGCTATGCGATATCAAATATTTTGTCTGACGTCATCAACCTGGTAAGAAAGTTAAACGTGAGGACTATTTAGAGTTTCAAGCTGTTTTATAACTTTCAAAAATTTGAGGCCTTAAAATTCTGCAAAGTTAAACCGTAAAGTGAAGGCCCTAGCATTATACAAGCGTGCGTTTATCCAACACGTGGACTATTAGCCATGAAATTCATATCAACAATGTAATACTCACAAACAAGAATTTTAATCCATAAACCCCTAAAACGACTCGTTAAATTTAAAATAAATATTAGTCTAAGGTATCATTATAAAGATTTTAGCTAGAAGAAGAGAAGAAGAAGATAGTCGACCGCAGTTTGAGGCAACACGAATGCTCCTCTTGCCTTAGCTTCTACCACTACAGTGGTAGGGGTGGGCGCCACTCCCATCCCACGTCAAATTTTTGACCTCTTCTCTCATCATAGCTGGTACTCATTTCACCAACCCCGTAAGGATGGAAGGCTGATTGAAACTTGGCACCACTGCCCCGAATCGAACGCCGGTCGCTCGATTTGTGATGCAAGTCGAGTAAAATGACTACATTTGAAGTTAATGAGGGTATTAAGTCAGAATGCTGACATAACCAATGTGTTCAAAATTATCCCAAACTAAGTCTTGTTGTTAATATGTAATGCTATTAAACTAAACTGTTTCATAGAGCGTATCTACCGTTTGAAATTTACAGGTCATTTTGTAATCTCTAGCAAAGTTTTTAAGTTTGTGATTCTCCGACTTCTGGTACGTAAATTTCACGTTTGCTTGAAAAGTCTCTCTGACTCACTAGTGAACTAACCACTGAGATCGTGTGCGTTCGACAATGTGCAGGATATCAATTTTCTTACCACTGTGAGTCTTAATAAGTTGGTCGCACTTTCGACACGTCAAGGGAAACAGGCTCCTAAGGCTACAAAAATGAAAATCACCATCTATATATACAACGTGACTCTACCAAAGAGCAAGGGCTAGCCTGAAAACCAGGTTTATTGCTTGTGTTTGGTTGGTTTGGTTTACGGGCTAGGCGAAAGCCTAAACGTCAATAAATTTGTTAATTTGTACTCGGTTGTAACTTTGGTCAAGTATATTTGTCGTCTTTCCTGACGGAAATTCATAGCGTCTGCATGATGTGGCTAAAACGAGCAGGAAAAAACCCACATTATCTAAATATATTTTAAAAGCAATCCATAAAATCCCTAAAATATGTACGAGAATCCACATCCAAACAACTGCAAAATTAATTTTTTATCTAAACCGTATAGATCTAAAACCGCAGTCCGTGAGAAACGCTTGAGAATAGTAATGCTTACAAATACGTAGGGTACATGCTTTTTGGTTTTTTAACCCTCCAATTAAGATATAATTGGAGTGAAATTAAACAAAGTTAATTACGTTTTAAATATCCTTGGGCTTAAAGATAATGAACAGTCAAAAAAATATTACAGGCAAACTCAAATTAGGCCTCCTTATAAATATGTTGGTTGGTGAGCAAATGGTTTCGGATATTGTCTCTCTTTTGTTTATGTGTTACATATGAATTGAAGTACTTGATTGCATTAAAAGCGTCATTTCATGTTTTCTAGTTTGTTCATTTCAGCTCCCCACTCTACCCGTCCCCGCTCTCGGCCTATGTCCCTCTATATAGTACGGGAATCCCACTTCTCTAGATGTGGGAC
>JAAAKM020073195.1:29709868-29753849 GCA_010016025.2 Alatinidae sp. Z8VKAUB7J3 | reverse complement strand
TTCCATTGGGGTTATTGTGTGTATTAAAAGGTGCTTTTCTTTTTTTTTTTTTTTTTTACCCCCCCCCCCCCCCCCCCAGGCATGAAGGGATATAAGTTAGAAAAGAAAGATTACCATAGCATGCAGATTTTGCTTTAATAATCATTTGTTATTACCATTTTAGATATATTCTATCAAATATTATACTTTTGAATCCCTTTGATGTCCGCTTCTATTAAAAAAGCTATAGATTTGCAATGCCCGACTCAACCCATGGGTTCGCTTTTACGTTTCCGTAACATTCCCGCCTGTCCACATTTGTATGCCCCATTGCTCATGACTGCTGATTTGAGTAGTGCTTACTAAAATATAACCATATTTTATCAATGTTAACACACAAAGTTGATTCCAAACAAAGTGACGTAACGATTTACTAATTGTACAGCTTGCTTAGGCCATACCACACAACGAATTGCAACAGAACTGAAGGAGCTGGAAACAGGCCTAAATGCAGACAAAGAAGGGGTTTCAAAACTTTAAATTATACAAGCGGGGAAAATTGCGGTGGGGTTTTGACCCTAAATCAGTGGCACCAAGACTCTTTTGAGATGCCCTCCTTGCCTTTTGATTCTCTGTAAAAGCACAGTTATTTATTATTTAATATCTACTACAGTCTGGCTCACAAAGAAACGTAGACATGCATATCATCGAGAAGAGAGGATTTGAAATCTTGAAAAGAGCACTAGTCTTGAAAAGAGCACTAGAGAAATAGAAAACATGTCACCACCGGGGATCAAACCCGTGACCAACGCTTTCGTAGCCTGCGCTCTACCAACTGAGCTAGGTGACCTCCGATGTTAACATACTTTCATTTCTCTAGCCGCCACATTAGCTCCCAATCATCCACCGGTAGACATCGACATCCAGCTCAAAGCAATTGGAGAACAGACTCTCTGCCCCATGTGACTTGACCAAGGAAGAACTGCCCTCCGGCCCGTCATCAATCCAAAGCCCATTAACCCTATAGTGCCCAACACGTGAAGGACTGTCAAAAAATTTGATATTATACAATTTAACTAGTCTTGGGGAGATAATTACTGTCCATATTAATTTTTGTAAAAAACATAATGTGATTCCAGATCTTTGCATAGTGATTTATATTTCACATTTTTGCGGTCCCAGTTCTTTTGTATGTTAGTTATATAGTTATAATAATAATAATTAATAATAATAATAATGACGATATACAGGAGCTTTTCAAATTACATTGGCTCTTCATCTCCCTTAAAGAATAACTGTAAGTGGGAAAAAGTTACAAGCCTAGGCGACCAAACTGTAATTATAGAAACAACTTATTTCTACATGGCTGTGGTCCGCAATCTTGGCTCCGCAAAGTATGTCAAGGGATGTGGAAACCATTAAGGAATGGATTGAGTTAATGAGAACTCAAGCTGCTAGGCCGTAGTGCAAAAAAGGATCAGTAGAAGACGTCATAGTAAACATGAGGTATGTGAAATAATATTTCACCTGTTAAAATCTATCGAAGTACAGACAGAATTCACCCCCTCAGTATTCATGCTAACTCAAAGAGTATTGGAAAACACGCTTGTCCAATGTTCAAAACACCAATCTCACAACGCCCCCTCGATGGATTAACGTGGGTATATCTATTTAACTTGACCTAACAAGCGGCTTTGGCCTCTTAAGACGAATGAAATCATCAGATAATGAGAGTATTCCAGCACCGCTTTCAAATAACGTATATATTTGGACAATGACCACCATCTCTCTCTGAAAGGCTACCAATACTCGGTCTGTTTAAGTACTTTTACCATTCTCCATTCTATGCCTCGATGACGTAAATAACAAGCAAATATACATCCATTCAAGGCCTTCTCTCCCCTTTTTACAATCGTACTTTCTAGTCTTCTGGGCCTCCTTAAAGGATTTTCATTTCCTGTTTACATCAATGTACGTTTTAATTTACAAATGTTAAAAGTTGATCAGGAGACCGTATTTTGGTGTTATGAGTGAGTTGTAAAGGAATGTTTACGTGATGTTATTGGTGGAATTTTTCCTAGTACTGTTTAATGAACTTAGAAGACGGTGTATGATCAGGATGAAGTTGACGATGAAATTACTTCTATGGAAGGAGATCACGTTTCATATTACAACCATTTTTGTAAGAAAGTCCTTTGGCACAGTGGTACCCAACTTTCTTCCTCCAACAGACCCCTCTTGCGTAGAAGATTTTTTTTTTTGGGGGGGGGGGAAGGGGGCGATCGATTAAGAATGTGAAACTACTGGTAGACTATACTCAGAAAATAGGCCAAGTTTTCTGTACTCAATATATTTTAACTCCAATGAAAAGTGATAACTCTAAACACTCCATCAGATAGCGACTGTCCATACTCTTAATTCTATACTCGAAAACCAAACTCTGAAACTCTCCAATCCAACTCTATACTTTAAAACCAAACTCTGACTAAATTCTACTCCTACAATTCCTACAAGATAATATTGGGGAGTGGCTCTGGGCTAGTCACCTGGCTAGACCCAGTCCATTTCCGATCAGGGATCATATGCTACTAACATACCATAAAATCAGGATTAGGCCAATTATAGTTACGCTTACAAAAGATAAAATACATAGATCTAATAATACAACATATATTTATAAACATCATATAATGAGCATTTGAAATCTTGACTCTCCTTATCCTTACCACCCATGACACCCAGGCTTGAACTTTACGTTTTTTATGATTCTTATTATTATTCATTTATATTCATATATATATATATATATATATATATATATATATATATTCTATCAAAAGCTCACTCTTCCATGTTTATTAAATTTATATCGGTGGATTATAAGTAAGAAACCACTTCGGTAGTTTCCAAAGTCATACATTTTGGAAAAATATTTTCTCGAAATCTAAAGTATCTTGCCGAAATACAACGCATACGTGCAGAAATACCCTAGAGATACTGAAAGCCTTTAAAAAGTCAAAAGTAATTTAAAAGATATGGTTTAAGGCCTTTTTACAAAATTTGTGAAATTTTTGAAAATTGCGCAATATTTCATAGCCATAGATGACGTCATTCACATCAAATTGAAATATGTTTTTTGAACCTCGTTGCAAAAGAGCTAAACTATAAACTTGCTAAACATCTTTGTAATAGCATACGAAGATATAGAGTTATAGTGTGTCAAAGTGCCGCGAGGCTACTAGGCCCCCCATGTATGAGAAGAGCCAAAAAGCCCATGTAAGGTAGGGTTAAGGTAATAAACATTGATTAATATCATTTTTATTGACTTCATTTTGCAATTTCTAACAGTTTATGATATTTATACCTTAAAATCAAGCAAATAAAATAATAATAATTGAAAGTAGCCATGCAAGTATTTGTACAGCTAAAAGCATTTCAAATAGATATAACATTATGTAATTACTAAAAATATCTCAATTCTTCAGACATTGTACACTAATTTGTGGTGAAGTTGTTTAGGACAGACCAATTACTTTCTCATGTTCAGCATTTGTTGTCACAAATACTTGTGTTTGCAAAGTTACTGTAATGAGACATTATTTTAAGGCCCAAAACAGCTCTTGCTGATGACTCATGCCCCCTTTAGTACATAAGACCAAACAATACAACTTTTAGTGCCAATCCGATTTGACTTGGTTAAGTTTTTTTTTATTGGATTACCTTACCTTATTATATTAATAGAAAAACCCCTATAACTAAACGTTTAATAATAAAAATCTTTAAATTCAACGTTAAAGGCCTTTTAACCATTTTATTCTTTGATATCAAGCAATATAATTAGGTTGTACCGCATTTACTAACGGTTAAATAGACGCAGACCTACTACCCCCCTCCCTCCCTGGCTTTTTTATCTTTGCTATGTAGGGTTAAAGATCGTTCTCAATGATTGCATACCTATTTACGAAAGACGCCTTTCAAAGACGGAGATAAGACTCAGTCCTGGGACGACCCGTATAAATGGCTGAGAGAAATTGCTGAGAGGTGTTGTCAGCTATTGGTGACTTCAAGGAACACTATGGCAACAATTACATCATTAAATAGGATACTATATGAAAGTATGGGGAAGACAAAGTAATGAGACTTGAAACAGTGTTTTGCCAGTAGCGATGTGCCCTACAATAACCAGCAAACCACTAACAATTGACCGTTTCCACAGCTCTGCCCTCTTTTGAAAACGATAGCCTATTCAAAAAGCCAGACAAGCATTTGCAAAATATGCCTGTCAAAAAGGTTTCAGTACCGAAAACACGAGGCTCTATAAATTGCTTTATCTGCCTTTATTCCATACAAAAACCGTATATGTTTTAAACGAAGAACGGGAATATGATCCACTCTTCACCTCTGCTAGAAAATTTAGTAATGAAGGAATTCAGAAACATGTTTAAACGTCTTGTTTATGACCCGTAGTTCTTGACTAACATGTCATAGGCCGTTCGTCAGCCTACAGACTGGGCATGAAAAGACATACGTTCTGAATTAAACCTTAATTGTTTACAGAAATGTAACTAAATCACACAAGTATTGTTGAACGAAATTGAGGTATGGCTAACAAGAGGGATAAATATCGAACTGCGCGAGTTTAAACCATTTACTTTTAAATTGGAAGTCAAATATCAGGAGAGAAAGTACAATGAAGACGGGTCCCTGATAAAACCGCGGTGCTTTACCTAATATCTCCAACATGATGGTTTTATTTTTGGTGTTCACCTTTTAAACTTTTCTAACTGAATTGTTGGCAATGTTGCCACTTTTTTTAACCCACTTTTATGCAAGCATCACGTACATTTTAGGGAAAGAGAAAACACTATTAACACACGTATTAATTAACGATGGCACTAAATAATATTTGATCGTTTGAAAACGTTAATTAATGTCGTTCAAACATTAAATTGCTGATGAAACGTTAATTAATGTCCATCCAAATGCATTTTTATTTAAAAAAACGTTAATGTTATGTTAACGTTAATAAAAGCCGCGTTTATTCGTGTACACGTTAATTTTGTCTGTTAAGGTGTATTTATAAATCTTAGTATAAGATGTGGTAGAGTAAGTCCTTGTGTCTGTTGATCGATAGAGTTTTCATTCTCATCGTTATGTAGAATTTAAGATAGACCTCGCAAGAGTTTTTTAAGGGGGAGCGGAGGAAGGAGTGCGTTTATCATTTCCGCTTTATGAAAAAAGAGAACGTATTAAGAAATTGGGTTACTTGAATGTCCCTTGTAATCTACATTAACTAATTTAGTATGCAGCGATTAAAGCGAAGTTTTAAGTCTGAAAAAATAAAATTTGCCTACTTTAAAGTCACTAAAAAGATTGTTGCTAAAACAGGGTGAAATGAATTTGATTTATAGCTTCTCTTTCTTATATTCATAAAATTAATTCGTATTATAAGGTATATGTAAAGCAAAACTAGAATTCATATGCACTTGTATGAAACCAAGGTTTTCATGATTTAGCAACCTCGTTTAGGAATGGTAGTTGTAACTTAAAATGTACGATTGAAGGCGAATGTGTTACCGCAGAAAATCATAATAACAATATTGAAAGGAAATACAACCCTGCCTTCGTGAGTGCAGCAAAACCACACCTTAATTTTAATGGTCCAAATTGATTAAATTAAATTATTCAAAGGAGCTTTGAAGTAAAGTTTGAAGCTTTGAAAATCTAATATTACAGCACGGGAGATGTTTTACACCAAAATTTGACTTATAAATAAAGGATGTTCGAACTTATAATCACCAATGGCGTTCCAAGATGCGGGAGACCGATGGTATGGTACTTCTTTTTACTACCTTAACCTCAACTAAGTTTAAATAGTTGTAAGCAATAGAAACAATTGCAATGTGAGAGGCCTGCGCCGCAAGAATAAGAATCTCCAAATACATATCTGTTAACTCTGAACCAGGGGAAGGAGTGATAAGTGAAAGAGAGCCTTCTAAACCGGGGTGCTTCTTCTTTTAAAACATCCTGTTGAGTCTACTGTTCCGTCCTACCTATTGCTTGTTATTTGATAGTATAAACGGTAGCATATATTACCCTGTCCAAACGGTGGAAAGTTATATAATTTCTTTAAATTAGTTATTTTCGTTCCTATTCTACTTCATTAGCCTCATACGGAGATTCTCTGTGCCTTATCTGATGTTTCATAATGTAACTATAGTAACAAGATTGAAATACACACAGAGAATAACCATGATTAAATAGATGTGCGGTTTAATGTATTTTTATTGATTTTTGTTCGGATTTGTAGTTCTATAGGAACTCCGGAATATATGATGACATCTTTTTGTTACCAAAACAGCATCTGATTAAAAGGAGGGAAAAGCATGAGTCAAAAATAGACAATTCAAAAAGTCAATTGAAGAAACAAAGTGAGGAGGTGCTTAATATTTCATCTCCTTCTGGGATGACTTATGTCATTCCTATATAGATCAGGAATATTATTATGTGTGACTTACTGCATATGAACAAAGGTGGCGAAGTAGTACAAAGATAACTTAAGTAACATGAATACTGACCTACTATCCTAATGTACATATGTAATGTGAGGTAGATAGTATTGTGATAACAGGTAGATTACCATGGGGAATCTGTCACCCATAGATTAAAATTTTCTTCCACTCCTTTTTGGCAGTTACTGACCATCCTTTCAATGTTCCTTAACTGCCTTACTTTGATATATTTTAGAACTTGCTGCTCTTTATGTCCTGGGAAATTCCTACGTTTGCAATAAGCCTGACACTTCATATCCAGAGCATCATCCTGAGTTTTTGTTTCACCATGTTTTAACACTATGAAATTATACTTAAATCAATTGATAGAGGCATCTGTACAGATGCACAAAAAGTACATATCAAAAATTATTTCTGTTATCAAAAGTAAAATGCCAAATATAGAAACTTTATTGACAACGTTTCGTCCAACAGACTTCTTCAGGTCACTACTGAAAACTGGCTAAAACTTTTGATAACTTGTCGGTGGACTATTCACCTTTCATTCAATTATTTCTGTTACTCCAAATAATTGAGAGGTCATCTAACAAGAAATTCTTCCAAAACTAACCACTCAATATTTTAACAAATATTATATTCTAGAAGAAACAATCTGCATTGACTGTGAAGTCAAGTATGATCAATGTACCTGTTAAATATATACAGCAGTGCTTTCTTTCCACATCACATCCCTGTTGCCTGAACTCTGATAAATCATCTCTTGTCTTGATAAGCTCAATATCAGCTGGTTGCTGAGTAAAATCTTGTTCAATGTTGTCCTGTAGATCTAACAAGTAGAGTTGACCTCCAACTGTACCAACTGCAAGGATTCCATTGTAATCTTTGAGAAGATCACTAAGAATACAAAAGAAAAAGAAATGTAATTATTAGTCTTGAAACCTATGTGTACCTCACATTTGGACAGAAAGCACACTAGATATGACTTACATATATTGATATTAGAACAGTAGTCCAAAGTTTATTGCAGTGGTATCTTATCTTTCTTGCATGGAGATTGTTGTATCTGAGAGAAGACCAATCACTAAGGACAGAGGTATTGTTTTAAACTACAAATCACAAAAATAGTCACTATAATACAAATACTAAGGTTGTCATGTCATGATATAGATTTACAAAAATTATAAAAATTACTTCAGGATATAACAGGGATTGGGTGCATTCCTTATCTGTTACATAGACTATGTTTGGTACATACTTTGACATTGGCATACAGCCGTTTAGAAATCTTTTCCCGATTTCAAAGATAAAGAAAAAACAAGTCAATGGGGTTGCAGATTAAGTAGCCATTACCAAAGTTACAAAAACTGCTATTTTCTTTTATTGGCCATTTTGTATAAAAGACAGCACATATAATGGCTCCTTAAAGTATACACTATATAGAAACATTACTAAATAAATATGTAACGTTAACACAATCAAAGAACTTTTAACAACACTGGCTAGTCTCTGGCTCTAGGACAATTCCCCCCTGGACAATCCCCCCGGACAATTCCCACCCAGGATAATTGCCCCCCCCCAGACAGTTCCCCCCCTGAGTGACTGAGTGACTGAGTGACTGAGTGACTGAGTGACTGAGTGACTGAGTGACTGAGTGACTGAGTGACTGAGCGACTGAGTGACTGAGTGACTGAGTGACTGAGTGACTGAGTGACTGAATTACTAAGCAACTGAGTGACTGAGTGACTGAGTGATTGAGAGAGTAAAAGAGTGTCTTACTGACTGAACGTATAGATGAATGAGTTGCATACGTATTCAGTTTGTCGGTTAGTTATTTGGTTGGTTAGAGAATGATTTATTTATTCAGTTATTTAGTAAGTTAGTCAGATATATCGGTTGTACATGTGAGATCTGGAGAAAGGCCATGCACACAGCTAAAACAGTGAGGAAGGTTAACAACAGAAAATATTGATAGTAATAACAGATTCCTCTGTCACTTTGGCTGAAATCTAAAAAAGCTGCGGTATTACATGCCCTTCCTTTTCTGCTGGTAAATTTGTATAAACCGAGTTGTTTAATCGAAGTATTATGGTATGCTAACAGAAGGAGTCCTTTCTGTATTTTCTTCTTGGGAGACTGTTAACCAGAGCTGTCTTCAATTTGCCGGAACAGATGCAAACTTTAATTAGTCCATTAAAGTTTTACAGACGAACTAATCATACAAATGGTTTACTTAATATTTTTCTAAATGATATCTTTTACAAACCACAAAGGACGCATTTATGTTATTAGCAATGCGAATATCTTTAAATTTTATAAATGTCGGCATGTAATATATATTTATGATGCTAGTGTCAGTATTCAAGCAATGCCTTGCATAAACAATAATTGCCTTGTAGCATCTAAAATGCCTCGTTTTGTGCAGCAGAAAACTGTTGTTTGTGACTGAAGATGCCGCGACGAGCATTGGGTTGCCGAAATTAATACACCTCTGTGTTTTTTCAGAGCTATAATTGCTTTGAGAAATCACGTCATTGTGGAATGTGATGCTGTCAGCGGTTTTCGTTTAACTCTTTTGTTTATGTCTTGAGAAGATTTTTAAAAATAGATGAAGATGAAGCATACTTAGAGTCATGCTCAGTTTTATTGTTCATTCATCTTACTTTTCATCTGTTACCAACCTCTTTATCCTCTACCCTTTATCTATCTATACATTGATATATCTGCCTATCTATATGACTATAGAATTACATCTATCTACATCTATCTGTCTATCTATCTATCTATCTATCTATCTATCTATCTATCTATCTATTTATCAAAGGAAGAGAGGTAATGACGTACAGGAAACAAGATGGAAAACATGAAAACGAGGGTAAGTTGGTCATGCCCTGTGGAAACGAGGCTGTAATTGCCACTTGAGTTTGCAGGGTTTTCTGATAAGAGGGGGCATCCTGAAAGTCTCTTGCCATGGACGTTCTTGTATGTACTTCTTCTTACGAGATAGTTTAACGAACAAGGGCTGTTTCCATCATAATTGTTTGTTGTTTTTGCCCTTGTAGATGCCTCCCTGAATGCCAGATATTCTCACGGTTACAGGAAACCATTGATCTACGACAACTGTGTACACTAAGTCTAGTCTGATGACGTTTTTTGTTTGACTTTAGCTTCTTGGACATTCAACTTAATCCTAATAATGATCAACAGATTGACTTGACGGCACTTCCATTGCTGTTAGCATCAGACTTCTACATCTGTGTTGAATCAAATGAGTCGCTGCCTGGGGGCTCAAACGTAGCTTCTTTACCATAATGAGTTAGTAGACACGTTTCACTTACAAACGGGAAACGACTTTAAAGCAAGCTCAGTTTTCTAATGGTGATAAGATGTCTTTTTGAATTTATTCAGCCCGCTGAGAAACTGCGGGAGAATGGAAGCATTTTCACATCCAGTTCTGTTGCTGTTTTCACCTCTATCAATTATTGATGGATGTCCACAAAATAGAAGAGAATACGGTATCTACCATATCGGTAATGCAAGAATATTTGTGACGGTTCTAAGAGAAGGAAGCTGGGCATTTCATCTATCTTGTAATTAATAGAAGGAAGAACTCAGTTTCGTGTGGGCGAGAGTACCTCTCATGACATGTTACAAAGGATAAGAAGATGCAGTTTCACAAACAGTGCTTTGCTGTTTTCACGTCTATCAATTATTGATAGGTGTCCACTAAATAGAAGAGAATACGGTATCTACCATATCGGTAATATGACGGTTCTAAAGTAGGGAAGCATTGTACATCATCTATCTTGTAATTAATAGAAGGAAGAACTTAGTTTCGTGTGGGCGAGAGTACCTCTCATGGCATGTAACAAAGGATGAGAAGATGAACATTCTAAAGGGAAGTTACCCTTTATAGATGACGAAGGATTATGAAACGGTGCATAGATGACAAAAGATAAAGATACCGTAGAAAGGTGAGAAGGGGGCGGGGCGGTAGATAATGTAGATTGACGGCAAGATAAAGAAGTCGTAGATTTATGAAAACGAAAGAGTCAAAGTTGTTGTGTTCAAAGTGATAAGAGATTTTAGCTTAACTCTGACCAATGGTCTACACATTTTGTTACTAAACGTCTCTAATCATCATTAAGTGTTCAGATTGTTGTTTAAGAAATAAATTTCCGACAGCCACAGGTAGATTAAGTGCGTTATCTTTTATTTTTTACTGCTGGTTTCTGAAATATGAAAACCAATAAATTAATGCCAGTTTAAACCCTTTACGTAATCGAAAATAGAATAAATGTCTTGATTTTGGGGAAGAGATTTTAATTAGATGGTTAAAAAAACATATTTTGAAATTGACTTGATCACCAGCTCTAAATGGTAAACGGTGATTGTTGCTCACTGTAACGTTTCCCTGGTAAATAAATAGAACCCTTGCAAATACGAAAAACAAGGAAAGGAGACTTATAAAGTTGAAGATTCTTTAAATAATTACTATGTCAAAAACCAACCCCACATATTACAATATCGATTTGCTAATTCAATAGCATTTCATTTCAGCGTCGGCCATACTGTGTAAGAACTAATTCAACTGCTAGCCTTTATGTACCTTTTAGTCGGTCCTGTGGGTGTGACAAGTTTTTCACATGATGCAGTTCTATGCTTTGATACGTATTAACTCCATAAAATCTCTTGCTTCTGTTCCTAGTAACCTTGGATATGCGCTACTTGGTCAAATTTTATCTCGTAAAGTGAAAAAAGAATTTGCTGATTTTGTTATGGAACGCATCTTCAAGCCGCTGAATATGTCAGACAGTATGTTTCTTGGTAAACTCAGGTATTTGCTAATTATATGTTTTGTACTCTACATAAACCTACAATTTTAATAAACTTAAACTGTCTTTTATACGAAATTTCTGAAGTAATGTCTGAACAGCCAACTGTTGGGAAATGCGCATACTTTTATTATCGATATCATTTCTTGTTTTGAATGCTTGGTCTGTGGTTAGAAATTAAATATAACTTTGTTCTTTATCAGTCGCGCCGGAGAGAGGTTTTGGGATTTTGGCCCATTACCTTTTTCTTCTGAAAGGTTATATATTGGTCTGTTTCTTGTTTTTTGCTTTCCAAATTGCCACCTTTAAATATCTTAAATGTACATAATTATATCATTCTTACTTTGTAATACGTGCCTCAGGTTACCTCGGTTCTTTGATTACTGGGATTGATTGTTGAAAGCAAAGAATGTAGGAACTCAGCTAGATAAACGTACCGTATTTTCGTGTGCATGACAGATGACGAACTGAATGAAAAAAATGCAGTGGCGTACACAAGAACGTTCGAGGGAGGTGGGTGCATTCAATTCCAAAGGGGCCCTTGTTAGCTTCCACACCTCCCATTTATGAGATTTGATAAAATGAATGTACTTATACACACTTATTCTTGGCGGAACGATTAAACAAACAAGGGTATTTCATATTGCAATATTTTCCATTTACTCAAAATATTTAAAGCATTCATAGTTAAGGTTTTTTAACCGGTGGAGAGGGGAGAACATGGCACCAAGTTCTCCCTTCTTACGTCACGTAGTGCATGCGTACTGGGGATCCATAAGCTAGAGTAATACTTTACCATTTCAGAAAATCAATGCAATGCATCTTGTCAAAGACACACCTCTGTAACAGCTAAATAATCAACTCTGATGAGTTTATTAGCTAATTAAGTTTATTTTCAATAATTTGCAGAAGAGAGTCAAACTGCAAATTACGCCGTAAAAGCTATCATTCCAAAGGGAAGATAGACTACTTACTGCGCTCTTCTCCCTTCCTACTGTAAAGACAAACAGTATTCACTCTCTATATAATCAAATAAGCTTTGTTACCGACATGATTGCCCCAAATAGGCTTGGATTGAAATACTGAAGTTAAAGATCAGTTCAATTGGAGATCTCATGTACAACTTATTGAGTACAAAAGCGCACCTAACACAGTCCGCCTTCAAGTCTTTCAACCTGACTTGTTTACAATCATAACTGAAGGTTTTCTAATAGTGCGAATGTTTGACTTTCAATTTCAAAGAGCTATTATCGCTTTAAGCTTGAAAAATCCAATGAAAATGTTTAATTAGCTTATAAATAAGTTATGATATTTTCTCATCAATAACCGTTTTTATACTTTGAAGAATCTCAGCACAATAATCTCTTATCCATTCCAACGCAAATAAGCAAACGAACTCAGCTGCCAAGTTCACATGGAGACAGTACTGAGTCGTAACGCGCCCGTACTTGTACCTAGAGGCATGGAAATGAGTTGGAGAAGAGATCGGAGGAGAGAATGAATGGAGTTCCTTCTTTATTGTACCGCTGAATTTCTTCCACAATCGAGTGTGTTAGCTACTCTAAAGTGTGTGTAAATGTGAAGGGATGGAAGAGTTTGAATGTATAAAAACACACTCTGGATAAAGTAACATTGGCATCACACATTTCTCTTTTTAAGACCTTGACAGCATAATTTGGTAGATAAATTCGTACCTTTGCTATGACTAACAATGAACACAAAAAGTGTCCGAAAAAGGAAAGAACTATATTGTACTTGCAATGGGCAGTAAGAAAGGTATTAGTGTAAGCTCTCCTGGCATTTGCTAACTGTTAGCTTAGCTGCGCCGGCAAATTAGAACATTTAAAGAGAAATTAAATAATACGATGACCATTTTGACGTTACATAACGGCTAATTTCTTCATTTTGCTTTGCCTTACGTTGTCATGTTGTTCGCATATCATACTAGCCCATAGTATGATTTTTTCTTGAATTCCCTTTTACTTATTGCATTTTTCACGTAATTTTGTCTCACTGTCGGCCGAGTCGATGAGGGAAAACTGCCAATCTGATTGTCCCTTGTGATCAGACGGTATCAGGAAAAAAGCCCCATGGAAAAAGCCTTCCTCCCCGGAAAATTGCCCCCTGGGAAAAAGCCCCCCGGAAAATTGCCCCTGGATAATTGCCCCCAGGAAAAAAGCCCCCATGAAAACTAACATATAGAAAATGTCAGATACATGGTAGAAGTGCGAGCGCTTATCACCTTTAGGCTTACAGTATATACAGTCCTATCACATAGTAACGCTTTCTCAAATAGATTTTATAATTTTTATAATAGGTTGTTGAATACAGTAAAAACGCGAGACATTGTGCAACTGCAAGATAAGCAGCCACGCATTTCAACAAGTAGCGTAACCTAAATAATACGTAATATGCCCCTTATGCGAAGGGAAGCATTTAAACCCAGGAACCACTGCTGTCTATAGGTCCCTCATTGTTACCAGGAAGATACTCTTGCTTTACTTATCGACTGTACTGCACAATAAGTACGTGCAAAGGTAAGTACGTGCAAAGGTAAGTACGTGCAAAGATAATTACGTGCAAAGATAATTTAGGAGGCAGAGAATAACTGTTGCCCCAGTACAATTCAATAGACTTTGCAATCATGCAAGTAGTGTCGCATAGAGACAAAATCCTCTCCGTTACCCCCATCGCGGAAAGACGGCCATTGTGGTTTTGATTGAACAAATTTGTTAATAAATGAGTAAAAATTCTTAACGGATAACAATCAGTAAATTTGAAATAAATTGTACGTCTGTGGTGACACATTATTTTCATTTACACCAGTATACTAAAATCCTACGTTACGGGCAATACAACGTAGATAATTAAGAGTTTCCCGATTTGAGTAATCGTCTACTATAGACAAAATTCTTTAATTGCAGTCAACATACGTACGGCGTTTAGAAGGAGGTGGATGCCCTGCTTCAGCTTCCAAGATTTAATAGAAATATCACGTTTGAAAATGTGCGATTTTAATAAACTGGATCTGCGTGTCTAACAAGATTGAAAGTGAGAGATTATTTTGTCTTCCCATCTGTTAAGTTACCTACTTGGCTTCACTGTTGTGATACACGGTTTTATTAAATGGAATGCAAGTCATGGAGCAAAAACATGGGACCATAAGAAATTTTTGCCACTTCATGACAAGGCCTAGGCACAGTGCAAACCATCATCGATGTTGCAATTAATGATGCTTTGCAAACTGTCCTATTGCACACATATTCAATAGAAGTTTCGGACACTGCCTCCGAGTTCATTTGAAGTTTGTAGAGAGAAGAGGGAGATTCCAATACCAAAGGCTTTAGCGACAGAAATGGCAAGGCTCTTCTGTGATCCGTCCACCCCGAAATCCGCACCTAATTTCATCACCAATTGAAACGTAAAACCTTAATGACCAGTAAAGGAAGACTTGAATATTCAATTTTCTGTACTAAAAGTGCACAAGTGAACAAGAAACCCTTATCTAAAGTACAGAAACAAAAACTGTGTTCAATAAGTCAGATTATATGCTCTCTTGTATGCGCTACAGTAGTTTGCCGCCTTAATGTGAGATAAAAAAGAATTGATGGGGGGCTTTTTTCCTCGGGGGCTTTTTCCGGGGGGCTTTTTTCCGGGGGTAATTTTCCGGGGGGCTTTTTTCCGGGGGGCAATTTTCCGGGGGGCTGCCTCCCGGGGGTCATTCTTCTTATGACGTTTCTCAAATTTCGAAAATGAAGGATTCAAATCCTGATGAGCTCTTTTGCGCATGCTCGTACACTTAGCAAAAGTATCAAAGGACAAATTAAACGTTTAGGTTGTATAGTATCAGAGTAAATGGCGCATCAGTGTAGGTGGTACGGCAATTTTAGGAAATTAGAGAAGAAGAGCAAGGTTGGTAGTGGTATGGTAAGAAAGGAGAGGCGGTGGGGCACTAGGCAACAACGTGACTTAGCAACGCTTAAGCTGCGAATGTTTGAATTGTTTATAGGCAGCTGTCTCAAAGGTTTCCATTGAACAGAAGAAATAATATATATAATGATGAATATAGATGTTACATAAAATCGCCTTAGAATACCAAAACTTTTTGAAGATAGAAACCATTTGCTAAGCGCAATGGCACTTCTAATAATATTTTCTCAACTTAAGTTTCCTAGTTGTAAAAAAAACTAATGTATGCAAAGCTTCAGTTACAACGTATTCGCAATTTATGATCTAACAAGTCGAAACCAAGCCGACGACTAAACTGTTACAGCGCTAATTTTCAAGTTCAAATAAACGCAAAATATCCGCAAATATCTAACCGCTTAGAAATGTCCCTGCTTAGAAATGTCCGCTCTATTTCACAACATTCATTCTCTTAGTTGCTAACCGATATCTTCCACTTTCTCTTAGCTAATACTAACCTAAAGTAGCTGGTATGCGAAACTGTGCGTTACTGCGTTATTAAGCCAGGTATCATATATATTGATAAAAGTTCTTGTAGTCTCACTTGTGCTTATCTACTGAATAACAGAATCTTTCACATCAAGCCACAAAAGTCCTATACTTTCTCTGTTGCTCCATCTGTTGTTTTTCAGTGAATTTTCGTCATTTCAAGCTTTTGACTTTCAGAATATCATCTCACATACATATAACCACTGATTAACATTTATGCTTTTCTTGTGTTTAGTTAATACTAATGTTTTTAATCCGGTTAATTAGAGAAGTAACGAGAAGAAGAAATAAAGCTGTAGGCCACTGACCAAGTGTTCTACACGCTTTAAACAGATCACTTTAAGGCGACGGTGAATTTGAACTAGTTTATTCATTGCAGAACTCAAATATGTAGAATTCAGCCTCATTATCTAGTATAGATCTTTGCCTGCTAGATATAAGAAGGAAGGACGCATGTTCAGTGTAAATTTTCTTACAGGAGATCTTGCGTGTTCCCTGGTGTGACAAGTGACACATCTTTACTTGTTTTCAAATTGCTCAACAAGTATTAAATTCTTCCGGCAGATTTTAAATACAAACTATTTCATAATTTTATGCAAGCGGTTCACTGTTCTGCCAAATTAAGTTGCTTGTGCCTCAATTTCAAATTGTATTATATGGTGCTTTGCTCATATCCCAATTAGTCAAAGGTGGCTTTAAAATTTCGTAAGTTAAAGAGTATGAATCTAAAACAATCATCTCACATTTTTTTAAGTAGAATTTGAAGATGAGTAGATGAAATAAACTAAAAACTAAGTGGTATTGTTCATATTTGTTCATGTAAGTGCTCAAGTAATACAAATTAAATATTTGAGACTTGATTCTTCCGCCAAAGATTATAAAATACAACATTATTTTTTTCTCCCTAAGCAATTTTTTTCTGTATGTGTGTGTTTATATTATATCATCGTTATCATTATTTTTAAATTTCTTCGGACTAGACACTCCTGTATATCAATCCTGCTGTCCCATGTACTACGCCAGGTGACATCATTTCGGCAAAATGATGCTTCAATCCATAAACTAGAATAGTTTACCTATTTGAAAATCATAACGGCAATTAGTCCTCCAGCCGGAGCTATTTTGCCTTATTTTGGCCCTCAAGCTCATGGACTATAAATGTACTAAAAATATCCGTAGCATCCATCACTATGTGTAAAGCATGGACTACTTTTAACAATTAGATATAAAAAAGGTACTTATGGTATCGCGGTTGATGGTGAACGACCAGGGTAAACCCATTTGCTCCGAACATGTCGAAGAAATTAGACAAAGAAGTCGAAATGGGAAGACAATCCCCACTTATACGAAGGACTAGGACGGAAATAGAGAGGAATCAATTTGGTTTAAGAAACAAAATGCACCTGCGAGCAACCAATCAAGTTTTTGGTGACGACATTGAGCACCTGCCACTGGGAAATATTATTAGCTCTTAAAAATAGTTTAAGTGTTACGAGTGCAAGAGGAGAGCTTTGGTAAATTCCTTAAATAGAACAAGCTAGAAGACGAAATAAGCACTACGACGATCGAAAGTTGTCGAATTGTAGGTTTTCTATAGGTTTTCATGAAGACAGAAGTAAAATTGTCTCAGAAAGCAATGGTAACAACTTTTTCAACTTAATCAGGCTGCCTGTGCTAGGAAAACTTCATGTTGTTTGCAAAAGTAACGACAAAGGTATATTTGATATGTCCATGATAAGTTTGCTTTTACTAGTGATAGTAGGGACTGTCACTAGCTCATCGTGGAACTTCATGTTTTAGACGTTTCAGCTTGCTTTAGTGACATTTCAGCGTGCACTAGAAACAAAAATACGCCAGGCTTCGAATTCTAAGGAGCTGCTTTTAGAACATACTGACATTTTTCTCTGGAGGAGTATCGTAGACAAGGAGTACGAAACAAATTTGTTGTTTGAGTGCTATTCAGTCAAGAGGGTTCTTTGTGTGTTGTTTGTGCTACGATTCATCCTCAAGAGAACACTAAAATAATTCTGGATAAAAGGGACAATTAAATCTTAGGAGAAAGCAGCAAAATCTAGTAAAGATCTTGAGTAATTTATAAAAAGAAAATAGATGAAGACAAAGTATACACAGATTCATCTTTACGATAAATTATACTTTTATTAATTTGGGACTTAAACAAAAAAATACCTGTTTATCCTGAAATTAATACAAAATTTAAGTAAATTTTTGCATAAAATTGTTCAGGGATCCATGACTTATGCCAGACTTTGCCATAGTAATTGCAAAAATATGAAGATATCGATTTGGACTGTTACAAGATTGTATTTAAAATTTTTATTCATTGATATAGACAAGAGTACTGAGACAGTACTAAGAAGAGGTCAGACTTCAAATCAACATCTCAAAAACAAAATGCATGACAACTGACACACACAATAAACTCAATCTCGCAATAAATGGCAGCTTCATTGAGCAAGTAAATGAATTTGTGTACCTCGGACACAAAATCCCATCAACCAACAATGGATTAACAGCTGTGAAGCACAGAATAGGGCTAGAATGGGGGGCATTTAAGAAAAACAAGCAATTACTGACTTCAAAAAGAATACCCTATCACATCAAAGCTCGCCTTTACAAAATCTTTATCCTTCCAGTAGTACTCTATGGTCTGGAGTGTGTAAATTGGACGTCTTCCTCGCTGCTTAGGATGGAAAGATTTCAAAATCATGTGATGAGATTTATGACTGGTAAGAGACTTACAGACCATGTTTCATTGCTTCATGGCTTGCTTCTCTGCCCGGTAGCACAAATTGAGGGGCGTCACCCTTGGACGCCCCAGCTGCCCTTTATTCATTAGTTAGCCTGTTTAGTGGGTTTTCTGTTTATTTAGGGTAGTTTCAATGTCGGGCCCACTGCTCATCAGGGGTCTTTGATTGAGAGATAGCCTTCATGTTTTAGACGCTCATAAAGTTTTGGTCCAGAAGTACAGAAGTTTTGATTTTATAGACTTTGTTTTGACATCAGAAATTTAACTCAAAATATGCTATTTTAGATAGGGATAATTGATCAGTTTGTACTACCATATATACCTTGTTGTCACCAGCTTTGGTTTGAACATCTTGTCGCTATGGCTAGGTGTATTTCATTTAGTTCTATTCGCGTCAGTAAGAAAGTTATATACTATAGTAATAATTTATTAGAAATAAAGTAATAATTGGAATGAGGCTTAGAATGCAAAGAATGGCGAAACTGAACACAATGGCGTCTAATACCATCCCTTTTAAACTTTGATAGACTCCCATGATATCAAGCGCTGATGGATTAAATTTTGGAAAGAGTTCATGTTTAACGTGTGGTGCGAAGTTAAACGTTTATGGCGTAATATTGGCAAATTCGCTTTTGTGAACTTGACATAATAACCTTGACTCTTACGACGTTGTGAAGAGATTGCGTAATTAATGTTGCAGGGCTTTTTTCGAAGTAAATTTTATCAATAGGGGTTCCCCCGAAAATGTGCACTTTTCTTATCTTCCAAACAACTTTTAGCGAAGATTGCCTTTCTATGCGATCGCTTCTACCATTGAAGATAGAATTTTACTTTGCGCAATCGTGAAAAATTACATAGATAGTGAGGGCACTTAGCATATGAAAGGAGCAATCAATGTTGGCATTGGTTAGTAATTCTCCTGTCCTCCTGAAGAAAGGGAAATTTGACATATAAGTGTCGAAAACGATATATTCAAATTGCAAGTGGGATGGAGGCCGGTATTATGCTATCTTTCATTAATTCATGCCCTAAATTATGGATTATCAAAGAGGAGACTTATAGTATTGTTGCCGTCTTTCCAATCTGTTGACTTACATGCATGCGTTAACGTTACACGCTTGTTGTATCATGTGGCCCCCGAAAGCCATAATAGATGACTGGCAGCAATGACAATAACCACTCTCTTAAGTCCATCGTCGTGTGGGATACTAGGATACAGTGCTACTATATCTGCCATCACCAAGATCGCTCCATTAGGGGCCTCCCCTATTGTGTGAAGCTTTTGAAGAAAGTGGGTGGTATCCCTAATGTACGATTTGCTAGATTTCATTACTTCTTGCAACTGGTAATCTAGAAACTCGGATACTTTCTCTGTAGGGGTTCCACAATTGGAGGTAACTGGGCGACCAGGGACATCCGATAACCGTTTATGTATTTTTGGCACCAAATACAATTTTCCCAAGTTGGCACTGTTGATCAAGTTAAACGTAAAATACTTGCATTCTTTTTCGGTGATAAGCTTCCTGTGTGCTTAACTTTTAAACATGGCATTACTTTTACGCACGAGGTCTGCAATCCCCTTCTCGTTAATTTGAACATTTTCATATGTAGTACAGTTACTAAGCTGTTTCTCCCCTTCTGCCAAGTAATCATTACGGTCCCGTACTACCACACTAGAGCCCTTATCTGCTGGTTTAATAATAATGCTTCTATTGTCTGCAAGGCCTCGCATGGCCTGCCATTCCTCTCTACATTTCAACCACAGTTACTGGTGTCGGAATGACCTTTTCAGTTGAAGTACTGGGAGCAAGTTCCTCTTGCAACCACGACCACAAGTAGGAGATGTTTGCATCCCTGCCCCCGAAGGGATTTGTCTGGCTACCAAATTAGGTAGCTATACATCATTTAGTCGTCGAAGGGACGTCATAAATCGAACTATCAATCGAATCGATATTTGAGTCCTTACGGGAAGATTAACGTTAGATAGATAGATTCCCTTCCAGATTTGAAACTTAGTATAAGCAGTGCTGAGCCCTTCCAGCATAAGTGACTGGTAAAAATACCTTTGGGCTGGTGCATTAGCTAGTAGGGTTTGTATTCGCAGTCTCAGCTCAAGGCACCGTAGTCGTTGTTTAGTTCCTACAGTTATACTAAAGGAAAGGCCTCCATATTGCCCTCTGGTTTTGATAGGGTTTTGGTGCAACTCGACCGTCTTACCCATGTGAAGTACAACCTCTGTACACTCAAAATCAAATACGATATCAAAGTCTTTATGGTTATATATGATTTTGGATTACGTAATGGAGGGTCGACATTTTCTTTTACAGTAGCTACTTCTGAAACGGGTAATCTTTTATTTATTACCTCATCAACATCTGCCAATGTTTGAGTTCAAAAAGAGTTAATAGAGAATTTATAGGAACATAAATGTGAATGCTGTCAACCCGAAGCTAAAATAAGGGACCGAAAGTGCCCTCAGGTCTAATCGGTTTCATGTAGAGTGTTGTGTATTGAAGCCTTGGTGGGAAGAAAGGGAAAGTTCAAAGGCCACTCTGATGTCATAATAGTTTTACAAGTGTACTAAGTAATTGTTTATTAATGGCCTGTGGTAAGCATGCGCACACATAACGTGCAGAGCTCCGTTTTGGAAACTTTGGCCTGTAAATGTGCACCTCAATTCCTGTTTTATATCTGCAATGAAGGATGGTGTTTAATAAAGACCGCGCTGCCTCTGTAGCAATCAAGTACTTATCCACACTCGACAAACAAATATTGCATGCTTTCCGTCCATGTTGCAGCAACTGCTGCTTCCTGACTTCTCGTAAGTTTGGTTTCCGAGACGGCTTATGTTGAATAGATACCAGGTATTGCCTTCGGTGGTTCGGTACCTTTGAAGGAAAGAAAGGGTATTTATGAATCATTGAAGAATAGTCCGCGAACAGCGGATATGTGGCCAGGGGAAGGGGGAATGGGAGACATACCCCTTGATTTGCAGAACGAGAAAAATCGTAATTTTCCCGAATCTTGAATAAGAAATATTGGTAGGAACTTGATCTTGGTTGGCATTTGAGGATAAAATTGGAGACACAATTCAGCTCGACAAAATTGGTAAAATATAGTTTATAATCATCGTACGTTGTTTACATATAAATGAACTCTTTTGTGTTAATGATAGGGGTGCTAATTGGGGAATTGTGTATTCACACTAATTTAGCAAGTGTTAGAACGAATTTTGTATTTTCTCTGCAACTCGGTTAGTACGGTTTCATGCAGTAATAAGTGCCATGCTTTAATGTTTTTATATAAATATTTTAACTTGGGGCTATTTTAAAGTCTGTTTAGTTTGTTATACATATACATTTATATATATATATATATATATATATATATATATACATGTAATGTAATAATTAAATTAACACTAATAATACAGTGCTTGATACATATGGATGTAGAGCATATATAGATTGTAGTCAAAGAAATTCTAGGATTTTTAAAGAGACCAAGATTTTTGTTCGAAATAGAGAAAATTTCGAGATAGAGAAGTTCGAGATAAAGAGATAAAAATAGCTAATAGGGTACGTAAATGTCCATGGGACCAAGCGTTTTGTTCGAGATGGAGAGAAGTTCGAGATAGAGGGTAGTCGACATAGAGAGAGTCCACTGTATTCGTATTTAAATAAAATTTATAAGGTATGTAGTTTATTATATAGGCAATTTAATGAAACCTAATTGGCAGTTGTTCGGTACGTTTAATTCAAAACACAGACGTTTATAAATACCCTTGTTGCAATTACCGATGCAAACACGAGCGCGACCGATTCCGTGTTTATCCACCAAATTTGATAGTACTGTTCACCCTGACGAGGATTGATGGCAAGTGTGTGAACAGGGTGTTAATTTAACACTTTGTACGGGTTGTTCTCAATAGACACTCCATCACTAAAGTCGTCTGGTTAAATCTGATGTGCCCCCGTCTACGTACTTGTCATCAATCCTCGTCAGGGTGAACACAACTATCAAATTTGGTGGATAACCATGGAATGGGTCGCGCTCGTGTTTGCATCGGTAATTGCAACAAGGGTATTTATAAACGTCTGTATTTTGAATTAAACGTACGTAACAACTACCAATTAGGTTTCATTAAATTGCCTATATAATAAACTACATACTTTATAAATTTTATTTAAATACGAATACATTATCGATGATTTTGGAGGGGGGTAGGAAACTGCAGTAGCGCCATTGTCGTAGGCTGTGGTGCTGTGGTCCAGTGGTATGACAAGTTTGTTTATTAACTGGATTTATCACGGTTGTAACCTACATTTGGAAATGCTGTGAGAAGCATCGTAGGCTCAGGATAAAATATTTTGTTGGTTTGGGCCGTTCTGCTGGGTTTTGATATTTATAATAACGTTTTTTGCCGGGCTTATCAATCACTGATATCTCCGCACGTAAGGCAGTAGCATATCTTATAGATTTCTGTACAAACAACAAAAAAAACTGGCAGCAGGCGTTCAGGACGCGGGAGGCGTTTACTATAGGACGTGGGAGGCGTGTAGGAGACTTGTTCCATGTCATCCACTCGAGTCAAACTATGTGTTCAGACGCCCTGTAGTAAGATGATTTCTTTTAAAGTAAGTAATCTCCCACCCACACCCAATTTTGCAATGCTTTATATAGTCCTTCTCTTCTATAATCCTCTTGTTAACAATTTGATTCCTTTCAACAGCAGCAGCAGCCACCACCACAACAACCACCACCACAGCAACAACAAGAACCGACGTATGTTCCGATGTATCAACCTCCAGTGTTTATGAGAATGGTAAGTAGCAAATTTTTACACGTTAGAAGAAGAAGATGATCGACCTCAGTCGGAGGTAACACAAATATTCTTCTTTCTTAGCCTCTACCACTACAGTGGTAAGGGTAGTCGCCGCTTCTACGCCAAGTTAAGTTTTTGGCCACTTCTCACAGCATAGCTGGTACTCATTTCACGGACCCCGTAAGGATGGAAGGCGGAGTGAACGTGGTCACCAATGTCTCGAATCGAACTCTCCGGTCGCTCGATTTGTAATGCAAGCCCAGCACCACTGAATTCCCATGCCCTTAAACGTTTTTATACGTTAAATAAGGCTTATATTCAATCCCAATAGACTTAAAGGTAGGAAATTGATAGAGGGCTTGAACATGAATGACTACACAGGGTAGCATTCCGTCAAATATCGACATTTGGGTTGCACTCAGTTGGTAGAGCGCACGCCGCGAAAGCGTGGGTCACGGGTTCGATCCCCGGTGATGACATGTTTTCTATTTCTCTATTGCTATTTTCAAAACTAATATAAACTAACAGTATTGAACGGGAGGAAGAGTAAAAATGAAAAAAGCACCATAAAGTAACTACGCAATCCATAATCTTAACAACACATTTGAATATAAGAAAATAGGTTCCTATACTTTCACATTCTTCAAGGGCCAAGCGATAAAACGAGAACAAATAATCACAAATACACAGCTAATAACAGTTATTTACACCTCTAAAGTGTTAAAATTAGGTGCCTTGAAACATTGCTGATACGAGGGAAATAAACTCAATGACCCTCTCTCAATGACAGTGTTACGCCATTATCTACATCCCTTTACAATAACCGGCGTAATTACCTTTCGGGGCGATCGTAACAGCTTGTGACTACAAAAAAGGAAAGAATAGAACATTATAATTACGTTTCTACCAGGAAAATCGATCTAACGCCTGAAAGAAGAAGAACGCGGGGGTAGGTAATGTTTTTACAAAGAAAAAATATCTTGAAATATGACGAAAGCTCAACAAAGTAAATAAATGAGGAAAAGTGCAAAAGGATGAAAGAGGGTGACACTAAAGGGTGGAAGGCGTGGCACAAAATGCTTGGCAAGGGAAACCGTCTCACTGAAGTACATTTACATTATGAATTGCTTCCTACTAGACACCTAGCGCATACTAGTCTCTATCTTACCAATCTTTTTACAAACAAAGTCGTTTATATCTGATGTATAAAAACTATGTAAGTAAAGCAATTACATCATACTGGTGCCCTTTTGATTCATTAATGTACCACGCGCCAATTATAACTCCTGAAGTGCCAATCAACTCTCCCCGAGTACCTGGCTTGACAGATTGTGAGCTCTTAAAATTTACACCAAGCACTAAGGTGAGTACTTATTATTATTAGGTGTCTTCCGTTTTCGTCACGATGATAATAACAAGAATAAAATGTGCATTGTATTGTTTCAACATTACATCCTTGGTATGCTAACGACACGAAAGACGACAATGGTACAATATGTGTAAGAGGAGGTCTCTTAGGTGACTGCTGACAGGTTGCACTGGCAGTATCATATGAGTAGGGCACCCTTTACTCGCAACGACAAATCCAGTTTACTGCAGTGAAATTAAGTCCACCTAAGCATACAATATCTTAAGACGTTGCCAAACTCAATCCCATAGACAGCATATCACATTTGGGGTATTTATAAGGGTCATATAATACACCTTAGGTCCAGTCACCATAGGCAAGTCACCCCTTACGTATCATCTTATCGTCTTCATACTTGGAAGGTGTTGGTCTGAGAAGATATATCATGTACATGCAGCAACGTATCTGATTTACGGCAATACGTGTCAGTGAGCAAGCAACAAAATGGAAGGGAACTGGAACTCGATCTCACGATCCTTCCAAACTAGCGACAAGAACGTGACCATGAACTGGTTTAAGTTCAATACTGAAGCCACCTGAAGAGCTCCCCTTTACGCGTTAAAATAATTGCGTACATAAATTATAAGCTCCAAAAGTCAGACAAACCTTTTATCACTAACGGGGGATAGCGAGTATGGGCTATGAGAATCGCAAGCCTCTGGAGAGTCTCGCTTCCTTCTTGATTTATACTACAACGTGGTAGAGAAGAAAAAGTCAGGTCGATAATGGGATGGTTAAAAAAAATTAAATGAAAGTAGCAAGAAACAGTAAAATACCTACATTGGAACTTGAAGCCTTGCCCTCTTTGAATTGAAGGACTTTATCATTCTTTGTCCCACTAATTGTATATGCCCTTGTATGCGATATTGTGATAACATTTGGGTAAGATATAAGACCTGGTATTGGTAACTTATATCAAAAATTTAGATTGATACCAGTATTTAAAAAACGGCTATGGGTTGTTAGTACTATTTGGTACCTTGTATCAGTGAGGGCTCTCCTGAATTCTTTGTAGTCGTGAATATTTTATGTTTGTTCCCATTCTATAGTACTGGATAAATGATTACACATCTCCCATTGGACTTGGTGTATACCACTCTGGAATTCAAATTTATGGTAGAGGTATGGTTTGCTTTATTTATTTTTCCTTAAAATGACATATATACCTCTTTGCTTGGTGCTGTCACCAACACATAGCAAGTTGTGTATATATATTTATGTTTGTTTTGCATAATGTTTTTGCAATGTGGTCACATCATTCCCAGTAAGTTTCGAAAGACATTTTTCTATGTCTATTACATAAGGGTATTGTCCATTTGTTTCCGTGGAATCAGTTTCTATCATTTCCGTCATCTTGTAGTCCCACAGTCCAGGTTTTCCTTGGATGAACACATTAGCCATGTTCACACTGGCAACGATTGTGAGACTGATTTAGTTAAACCAGTTGTTACATCAGTTTTAGCTGAAACCAATTTGAAACCTGTCCACACTGGGCCTTTCCTTAAATTGGTTCAAAATGGTGGATGCTAGCTGAGAAGTTTTGATGCTTTTAGTAATCATTGTTCTAGCATGTTGTTTAGGGTCATAGTATCATAGAAGAATTAAGCAATGTAGATGAAGAAGAGGTTTTGTTAATTTCTCAACAACACTTCAGCTTTCCACCCGTGAATCATCACACAAAAAGTGTAGACTGTTGCTAAGGCATTGTGAATTTGTGGTCATTACAATTTGCCCTTTCTTGATTAATAAGATCATAGTTTATTCGCGGTGAGGGTAGTGGACTTCACACAACATCACATGAGGAGATTAACAAAGTTTGGATTTTTTATTTATGCCATGTACACGCACTGCTGATTTCCAAACAGAGTACCAAGTTACTTTAAGCACTGCTGGTCGATAATAGAATTGCCCTCAAATTATAGGCAATTGGAAGCCAACGTCAAATAAAAATCCTTGGCCCAAGCTTTTGGTACTGGTAGGTTGACAGGAGTTTGTATGTATTTTCAGCATCATAAAAAGAATTTATATACTACAGGCCCTGTGTAGGCTTAAGTATACACATCTTGAAAGGTCTATGTATGGGCAAGCCTAGTCAAAGATTCAGACACGCATATTGAAAATAATTGTTTCAGGTGAATACCACAACAGTGTTTATTGACTTAGGATGAATTTCTTTGATCACAAAAACTTTGCTGTACTTAAGAAACCTGGGGCCATATGCATAAAAAGTTCCTTAACTTAAGTGAAAATTCTTCCTTAAACAGTTAGGAAAAATCCTTAGGGAAGAAAATCTCTGAAGTGTAACGCATAAAGGACCATTCCTTAGCTAAGGATTTTCTCAACTGTTAAGGAAATTGCCTAACCTTGTTCTACTTCAGGTATACCGTAATAAACCAATGAAAGTCATGATTTCAACTTCTCAGCATCAAGAATTGGGGGTTCCCTAGACAAGAAAACATGCCAGCATTGCATGTATTCAATAAGCGCACAACATCTTGTACAGGTGAAGAGGGGTCCTCGATAGATTTCGTTTCCATGACGGGGCCTTCTTCCTCTGGTACTTGCCCATGCAGCACGTAGGTGGTGGTGGTGGTTGTGACTGTAGTGGTGGTAATAATCCGTCTACGAATCTTTTTGCGTGAACCATCGGGCATGATCTTCTCAATTACTTCCCATTCCTAGAGATAAAAATTATTAAAATTTAACCCATAACCGAGCTATTGTACCTCAATTGACAATGGCAACGAGGAGTGCCGAAGGAACGTCGTCTTTGGAGGAGAGAATAAAGACGTATTTATCCGACTGTTTCTATTCATAGATCTTAAGATTTTGCAGGGGAAGAGGCCCGTAAGAGGCAGTTGACATCAGTTACTTGATCCTGTAAGGGCTTGAAGGAAGGCTTAAAGTTACGCAACCTTGCGTACGAAACGTAGGGTAAAAGTAACCCTTGCATACACTTCAACACCTCATTTCAGATTCACAAAAATGTCGACTACACGATTGCCTAAATTTTAAAAAACATTTAAGAAACATTGGCAGGCTGAGTCAAGCAAACAAGGAACTATTTTGAAAAGTAATGTTGTTCAGCATTAAACTGAAATACATATACATCATTTTGTTAACTAGTCAACAGACATGACATTACCGATGATATAGAAGATATTTCTAAAATTTTAAACCACGGTATTCTAAAGAGATATTTATTTACATCAGTTTGAAAATTACAGTTTTCTGTATTGACAATGGAATCTTGAATTTAAAATAATTTAAGAAACGCCCCCTTCCAATAAACATGATCTCTCTATCAAAGACCCCTGATGAGTATTTGGACGCACATTGAAACTATCTTATATAAACAATAAAACCACAAAACAGGTTAGCTAATAAAAAGGGGCAGCTCGCACGTCTACGGGCAAAGGGCCTAAAGTTAGGATATCGAGCAGAGAAGCAAACCATAACGCAGGATCAACCACTCAGTAGAATGACTTGTAATAATAGCTGCCTATGGGACCGTCTGTCTCACCCTTTGAGAATTTGCAGGGGCCCAAATAATGTTGATGCTGAGGGAAGATTAATATTGGGAAGCGACGATATGCCCCACCATGCGTCAAGAGCCCATGGTTGATACTGGCCGTGCACTTTGATTCAACGCAATCGAACGCAAATAAATGCATGCAGGCAACGTGATTGCCATTCTACTCAACACAAGAATAGTTAGGTATGGCTCAGCATGCACGGCAGCCAATAGCCAATAGCCAGATGACAAATCGCAAATAAAAACCTTTTTAGAACAAAGCTCACTTCGACGCAACAGTTTAGCAATAGCGTCTTCAAAACAGTCAAACCTAAACTAGTTTGCACAAGGTTCTTACAGAAGGCTTTCAGGGTGGCAGTCGCCACTAATACGTCGCAAGGATGATAACAACCTTTAGCATAAACAAACCGCATTCTACTCGCATCTAATGACGTATAACCTACGACATCACTATAAAAACAAACGCAAACGTGAGTTAAGCAGTTGGGTATAAAGTGATGGATACTTGAATGTTTAAAATAAGTTACAGGTGCTGCCAGGTGAGTCCATTCGACTGTATGACAACCGCAAACGGAAACTACATGTTGACATTACCCTCCTACATAACGACTGTCTAGGCGATATACTCCGACTATACATACCGATGTCTCTTTAGAAAAGACAGTAGAGATATAGAAAATATACTACCACCGGGACTCAAACCAGTGAGAGTCAATTACAGGTGATCGAGTGTGAACAGTAAATGGTATATTGGCAATCTCTCAATCAAATACCCCTGATGAGCAGTGGGCCCTATGGTAAATGGTATATTGGCAATAAAAGACCCCTGGGCCTGTATTAATAAAGCTGTGGGTAATTTGTCTCCGGCCTCAGGGAATTTTTTGTCGTCTCCGTGGAATTCTTTTAAGCTCAAGTTACAAATTTGTCTGGTATTAATAATCGCCGGGGAACATTATTTGTTACGCAATTGCACCGTGACTTGAAAATAGATGTTCTGACTCGTGTTTTCTGTATTCGATAATCTTTCGACACAAGTGTATGGCAGGAAGCTGTTGCTGGGGAAATATCAATTTTATGACATTTTGCACAATAGGAAATCCGTTTCGAGTCACAACCCTGTCATTGCGTGTTGAAATCCAGAGTTTTGGCGAAAACAAACTAAATGCTAAATACTTTCTTAACCAATTCCTGTTCGACCTTCAGTACCAAGATTATTTTTGACAAATATTAGGTGCTCCATAAACTCCGTAGAAGGTACATTAAAATGAGTACTAAAAGCAACAACCAGAAACTTAGCCTCAGACTAATCGAGTTATTTCATCAGAGGCAGGACGTCCTTACTAACAGGAGCAAAATTCCTCAACTGGAGGAAAGAAAAATAAAAGCATAGGAAGAGATAGCATGTCTATTGAGCACAGAGTTTGGATACCGTATAACGGCAACACAAGCAATAGACAAATGGAAGTATATCAAAGGAAGAGGGAAAAAAGCGAACGCTATTTCAAAAAGATCCGCCTGCAAAACTGATGGGGGTAGTCCAGCCCCACCCCCAGTAGATAATGCAGTTATTGACATCCTCGGGGAATCCGTTGGGTTCCAAGAAAATCCCAACCCTATAGAGTCTAAGTTATACAGCCTGGTAGCTCAATAGTCAACACAGATCTGTCAATAGCTGCCGCTTTTGTAACTGGGGAAGAGAACTCTAGCAAGGGCTCTACCACACCTGTAGGCCTACCTGGGAAGGGTAAGAGGAAAGGATTGTCTTATCCAAATGTGGAGACCAAAGCTGCAAAGCGGGAAAAAATGAAGAAATACAGGAACTGCAGCGTGAAGTTCTTGAAAAGCAGTTGCTTTCGTTCGAAAGAGCAGGCCATATTACGAGAGACAATCAACGAAACGTTGAGAGGTGTCAAAAAACGTGTTGTGCAGATGTCTGGTTATTACACAAAGTTAAATAAAAGCAACATGTAAAGTTTACTTATAAGCTTACTCTCTTGTTAGTTGTTGATCTATTTGGTTTTTTTCACAGATTACGTATGCATTGTTTTCGATGGTTCACAGAAATTGTCGATATACTACAAAAAAGAAAATCATCTCTTAAATTACTTATGGTCGTTCGAGATAGTGAGGCTGGAGGGGAGGGGGAGAGGGGGGAGTTCGAACTAGTCAGAGTGGAAATCGAGCTAGTTTCGAGCTACTGAAAACCTAGTTCTTCATTTGGAAAACAGTTTTGAAATATAAAAGGACAATCTGGATTTTTCTCTTGCAATACTTTCAACTATTTTCATGTAAATACCCCACAATTTTTAACTTTTTAAAATAGTAAATGGCTTTGAAGCTCTGAAAGAGGGGGTTGGGGGTTGGACCACTTTAACAGGGGTTGGAAATAATTTCAAAAATTAATAAACGGGGGCATAAATGGGGTTGGTGGATCAATATCTTGAAAATGGTATCCAAGTTACAAAAGGCCATTCATGGGTTTCATCCTCAAACTGTCAGAACCGACTTGTGATTATAAGTGATCCTTTTCTGTAACAAATCATTTCAACATGAAACTCTCAACTGTTACCCTCAAACCAAAGTATCATTGGCCCTGAACAAGTGGTTAAATCTAGCAAATACAAAACTGATTTGCTACCTAATCTAACATGGTAGCAGCACAGGAAACATACACCACGAAAGGTAAGTATTTGTGATGATTTCTAATTCGATTGATCATGTACTTTAAAATACGCCCACATTTACCTCTTAATTGCACCATGAATTCTCCGTGTTCTTGCATCCATATTTTCGTCTTTAATTGTATTTCCTCTCCAGTAAGAAGAAACTGTGAAAAGGAAAAAGATGTGGGTTTGAGCCGTTCTTAATCACAGACAATATTGCAATCTAGAATTGAAAATATATGTATGTACGTATACGTACTTGTACCTATTATGACCAACAAAAGCAGGCACTTGAGTTGAAGAGATTTGATGAAGTGGACGAGTTCATACCTTAACCCTATCTTACAGGGGGTGGGGGGATGGGGGCTAGTAGCCCCGCGGCTACACGTTTCAGCTCATAACTTTTTAAAGCCTAACCCGATTGACACGAAATTTGACTTTTCCTAAAATTTACTGGGAGGTCTTATAGTGAATAATTTTTGTTTTTAAATTTTCTTGAAATTTTGCGATATTGGCGTTTTGTTGACCTATAGTTTTTTGCCTTAAACATGATTATTATATCTTTAAACTTAGATTTTCTTTTCTGAACATGTACGGACAATTTCCTATTATCAAAATTTGAAGTGAAAAATGCAAAAGTTTTTGAAATTCCGCAAAAAATGAAAAATTATGTTGTGCAATAAGATGAAGTTTGCTAGAGAACCCTATATAACAATATATGCAAAACGATTATAAGAAAATCACATCTTTAGATGAATTTTGTACCAACAGTGAATTCAGAGTTATATTTTTGATGTTTGAGGATATTTTTTAGTCATAACGCTCAAAATAGTTAAAAACCGGTTGATTATAAGTGAGCAACCATTTTGGTCGTTTCAAATCTCATACATTTTGGAAAATAATTTTCTCAAAATCTAAAATATCTTGCCTAAATACAACGTATACATGTAGAAATACTTAGAGATACTAAAAGCCCTTAAAAATTCAAAATGTTATTCGACAAGTATGTTGTAAGGCCTTCTTACAAAATTTTTGAAATTTTTGAATATTGCACAACATTTCATAGCCATAAATGACGTCATTCACACCAAATTAAAGAATGTTTTTAGCAATTTGTTGGAAAAGAGTTAAACTATAAACGAACCAAATATCTTTGTAATAGCATTGGCCGATATAAAGTTATAGTGTGTCAAAGTGACCCGGGCCTACTAGCCCCCCCTCCCCCCATGTATGAGAAGAGCCAAAATGCCCACGTAAGGTAGGGTTAATAGTACTTGGAACTAATGACTCCTATTGTTGTAGTGTTCATGAAAGAGACTACTATATATGGCTTTTAACGCTGCTTACATTTCTCTAGAGTTTACAATTTAAACTTTGATATTGATCTCACTAACTAATAACTGTCTAACAACAATAAAAGATCCATTATCAAACTCCAAAACGCTCATGGCAATCTGGAACACAATTTTCTAGGCGCTTGAACTTATTTTACGCAGCAGGAAAATTACTTACACTGTCTAATTCATCGTCATCTAGTTCCGGGCGACGATGCCATCTTAGATACTCAGCGCCGGTCATCGGCGCACCGACATCAGGCCCATCGCCTGACCGAAGGAGGATCAAATGATGCGTTTGTTACTGGCGCTGGGAGCCGTTGCTCTGGCTATGACCCCGGCTCTCGCCGGCGGCAAGAAAAACACCGCCCCTCACACCACCTGCAAGGGATACTACTACAGCTCTGGATGTGCCGAACGGAAGCTGTCCTCATATCAGCTCTCCCATCCCCGCAAGTCCAAGGCGGTCATACGGCAGTTTTACGTGTCCAAGGGTTTTGGCCGCTGAAAGGCTCTAGACGGCGTGGACGAGTTTAGAGTTTGATTACGCTGATATTGCTATCTGGCTTTGGAGGATTATGCCATGTCAGATATTCACCGTCACGATTTGAGCGACGAGGCTTGGCTGCGTTTGAAGCCATATTTGCTGGGGTCGAAGGGCAACCCGGGCCGCCGGGGCAATGATAACCGTTTGTTTTTGAATGCTGTTTTATGGAAGCTGCGCACCGGCTGCCCGTGGCGTGATCTGCCTCCGGACTATGGTAAGTGGAATACCACTTGGCGGCGGTTCAAAACCTGGCGTGACCGAGGTGTGTGGGAGAGGCTGCTTGAGCTTGTTGCCGATGACCCCGATCTTGAGTGGTTGATGATTGACGCCAGCCATATCAAGGCCCACCCGCATGCCGCCGGCGCAAAAGGGGGAACCAAAGTCTTGCGCGCACCAAAGGCGGCCCGAACTCAAAACTGCATTTGGCCGTCGATGCCCACGGGCTTCCGGTCAAGATGATTGTCACGTGTGGCAACACAGCCGACTGCACGCAAGCCGAAGCCTTGATCCGCGGTCTTTTGGCAGGCTGTCTGATGGCCGATAAAGCCTATGATACCAATGCTTTACTGGAGTGGTGTGCACAGCGAGATACCGAACCGGTGATCCCGCCCAGAAGTCATCGCAAAGACCAACGCTACTATGACAAGGATCTCTACAAGCTGCGTCACCTCGTCGAAAACGCCTTTCTCAAACTCAAACAATGGCGCGCCATTGCAACACGATACGCCAAAACAACAGCATCCTTCCTGGCTGAATGCCAAATCGCAGCAATCATGTTATGGATCCGTTAATTCATCCACGCCATCTAGGAGACCTGTGCGCGGGTTGGGATTTGACTTGGTTGCTTCCGCCTGATTCAATCCGGTGATTGAATCTGATGGGGAGATGGATTTATGGCGCGTCGGGTGATCGGTCAAGAGCGGTTTTCGTTTGAGGATGCAGGTCGAACGACGGATCTCGACACCCTTGCCGGGCTGATAGACTGGAGTGAAGCGGACGCGTTGATGGCTGGCATTTCTGCGTCTTCTTTGGGTGAGCAGGGCTGGCCTCCGCTGTGTCTTCTCAAAGCGCTGGTGCTTGGGCGGTGGTATGATCTCAGTGACGTGAAGCTGTCGGAGGCTCTGGACGACCGGGCCACGTTTCGCCGTTTCTGCGGCTTTTCGCGCAACGAACCGACACCGGAGCGCACGGCTTTTGTCCGGTTTCGTAAGGTGCTCGTGACACGGGGACTTGGAGACCGGCTGTTTGAGGTGATCACCGATCAGCTACGGCAGCGGCATATCCGGGTCAAGCAGGGCACGCTGGTTGATGCGACGATCATTGCGTCGGCGAGCAGGCAAGATGAGGAGGCACGCTGGGTCAAGCACAAGAACCGCAAGGCGGTTCTTGTCGAGTTTTGCAGAAGACGTCGTAGTGGGTCTCGCTGGAGACCCGTTCGTGAACGGCGATGGCATTCAGGTGTTCATCGACGGTGTCGTCTCCGACCTCGTGATCCCGGCCAACCGGGCGCGCGGTGTCTCGGCACTGCGGCTCATCGACCTCGACGGCGATGGCGACCGTGACCTGGCAGCCGTGGCGCAGCGCGGCCAGACACCGGGAGGGACCACCGACGAGATCCTGCTGTTTGAAAACTCCGGCGCCGGCCTGGCCTATGCCGGATACATCGACCTGCAGCACACGGGCCTGAGCAATGGTTTGTGCGTGAGCGATGTCGACCACGACGGCAACCTCGACCTGATTGTCGCGCTGCCGACGCTCGGTGTTCCGGCGAGCCAGGATCTCCGTGTCTACACGTACGCTGGCACCGGCCTCGGGACGCCCGGGGCCTACACTTCGGCGGCGACCTTCGCATCGATCGGCACGCTCGCTTTTGCCGCTGCCTGCGCTGACGTCGATGACGACTATGTCGCGGCGTCGCCCACTGGTCCGGCTCGAGGTGGTGTGGACCTCGCTGTGGTGCAGGCCGCGTACGGGACCACCAACGGGTTGGTGGAGATGTTCTTCAACCTCGACCTTGGCAGGTCTCCGCCGTATCCGTTGGCAGGACAGGCGCCGTCGGGCACGGGGCCTGCGGACATCGTGATCTCCGACTTGGATGGCAACGGCACCATCGACCTAGTGATTGCCAATCGCCTGAGCGATGACGTGACCGTGAACCTGGTCGAGAACAACATCGAGCGTCCGTTCGGTCAGCCCTGCGCGGGCTCGGTTGGCTCGCCGACGATCGGCACCAACGGCTCGGCGCGATTGGGTCAGCAGTTTGATGTCACCGTGAGTCCCGGGCCCGCGGGTGCGCCGGCGTTGCTGATGCTCTCCAACGCTCCGCAGGCGATCCCGCTTGGCACGTGCACGCTCTACGTCTCGCCGCCGTTCGTTAGCCTGCTGTGGTTCCTCGATGCGCAGGGGATCGGTCCCTACCCGCTGACCATCCCGAACGTGCCCAGCTTCCGCGGCGTCGCCTTGTTCTTCCAGTGGGCCATCGCCGACTCGTCTGGCGCGTTCTTGAACACCTTCTCGTTCAGCGACGGGTTGCGGGTGAAGATCGGTGGCTGAGTGTGGATCTTGGTTGCGCCACCGCGCCGCTGACGCGAAGTCATGAGCGGCGGCGCGAACCCTGTAGCGCGAGTGGCAGGCCCGCTCGCGGTGCTGATTTGCGTGGCTGCTTCCGCCGCTGCGCAGGGCACGACGTGGCAAGGCACGACCAGTAGCTGGGCGGACCCAGCGAACTGGTCCAATGGCGTTCCGACGTCCTCGGTCGATGCCACGATCGCACCCGCCGCGGTCAACCCCAACACCTCGGGTGCCACTGCCGTGTGCCAGGCGTTGCCCGTGCAGTCAGGCGCCGGGGTCGTGGTCCCTGCGGCGTCGACGCTCGATATCGGTGGCAATGCCAATCTGCAGGGCTCCATCGTTGGCAGTGGCGAGGTGCGGTTGTATGGCTCGGGTTCGGTTGCGGCCGGCCCCGGTGTCTCGGTCCCGAGCCTGACCATTGGCGGTAGCTACCTGCTGTTCAGCCTGGGCGTGACCGCGAACCTAACTCAGTCCGGTGGTGTGCTCAGCGTCAGCGGTGGTGTGTCGGTGGGCGGCAACGCCCTGCTCATGGGGCAAGACATCCGAGACGCGGGGGGTGGCACACTCGAGGTGACCCCGCATTTACTTCAGCTACTTCAACTCGTTAAAGGCGCTGGCCGACAACGTGGATGAGGTGGCGGCCAGGCTCAAGCAACACGGATTTTATGGGGTGTTAATTCCCGACCTCGCGCTTGAGGAAGCCACACCGCTGATCGCGGCACTAAAAGGTCAGGGCCTACATTATATTCCGCTGATCGCACCCACAACCAGTGAAGCGAGGCTTGCGCATATTGCCCCGCACACAACCGGCTTTGCCTATGGTGTCTCCGTCACCGGTGTGACCGGCGTTCGCAAAGGCGTGGCCACGGGCATGGAAGAATACTTGGCAAGAGTTCGGCGCCACTTTAAAGAGTTTGTTGTCGGTTTTGGGATTTCAACACCCGAAGATGCTCGAGCGATCAGCAAAACCGCGGACGGAATTGTGATTGGCAGCGCCATCATCAAGCTCCTTTCAGAAACCAAATCGCGAGAGGAAGCTGTGGATCGACTTGGCCGCTTTATGCAGGGGATTCGTGCGGCAATTGACCAGGAAGATTAAAAGGGAGCCACATCTTTGTGCCGTGATATAGTTCGCTGAATTTAAATCCAAATATGCTAAGATCTTTTTCAAATTCAGCTTTATGACCAGGTGGAACGCATGGCTTTGGAAAAAGTCGAATGCCGCGATGTGCTTTCTCGAATTTCTCAAAAACAAGAACGCCTTAATTGCCTCATCACCAACCAACAAAAGCAGGTTTATGCGTTCGAAATTCTAAAGGTCAATCCTCAAGACTGCCTGGTTACGGTGGCCTCACCCCACGGCCGCACAACACCTGTCGATCTCGATAAGGTTTGGCGCTGGAGCTTCCAAGACCAACGTGGCGCCTATCAATCGATCTTGGAACAAATCGACATTATCGGCGATCATTTGCAATTGCGCTTGGGTTCGTCCATGGATTTTGTCGCACGGCGAAAGGGCATCCGCCTGGAAACAGACTCGCGTAACCCAACCTCAGTAACCTTTGAACGAAAGGGTGAAATTCAAAAAGGGCTGTTGATGGACATCAATTCCGGTGGATTTGGATTACTGTTGGAAAACGCCGAGGGCTTTGCAATCGGTGATGTGGTCCACAACGGTTTTTTTGAGCTGCGAAACCACTGCATTCGCTTTCAGTCCGCCAAATTGATTCACCTGAATTACATGGAGCAAGGCGACCGGATGGGCTTCCAATTCACGGACTTAAGCCCGGATCAAGAAAAAGAAATTAATGCCATGTGCAGCGATTGGTATTTGCTTCAGGGCTCGTCTTTTTCCATGGCGACCGACGGGTAGAATTTAATCGTTTTCAGATCGAGCCCGCCATAATAACGACCGTCTTTCGGGTTGTGGAAGCCTGCTTGCTTTCGCTCGGAGAGCTTGAACACACCGAACCCGCGCAATTCGACGCGGCCATCCTCGCTCAAACCCTGGGCAATGGCGTCAAAGAATTGCCGGACGAACCAATCGGCTTCCTTGGTGGTCAAATCACTTTGATCTTTGAGGGCCTGGATTAAATCTGAGCGATTCATTTTTATTCATGCTCCGACAAGGGCTGTCATGACCAGCCTGTATCTTTAACAATGTAACATACAACGGAGGTCGGGTCATGACAGATCAAGCTTGGATTCAGTGGTGCCAAAAACAACTGGCGGATTTAAGTTTAAGGCTTTATCAACAAGGGTATCAGCCGAGCCGCATCGAGCATCTGTTGCGCACGTCGCCCGAGTTCAGTGAACAGTTTCTGGAACATGGTATGTTGGTGAAGGTCTCAAACAAGGTGATTTCTTTTCTTATTCTATGTGTCATGTTGATTACAAAGAATGTGCAGAGTTTGAAATGGATTTGTGGATTAAGGGTGATAAACAAGTTGGCAGTGAATCAAAATGGTTGGCTGAAGTTGCCGTTTTTGATGGAAACAAAGTGATAGTGGGAGAAATGGAACTTGGAAAAATTGCACCTGAACCAACTGGTGGTAGTCAAGACTTGGGAGTTTATCGTGGAGCATTCAAATCTTCAATAGTTTGGTTATCTGCATTTGCAACTTCTGATGATAGTTCTGGTGGAAAAGGTCCAAAAAAATTCAGTGCCACATCTTGGGGAAAGATTGGAAACATTGGTGGAGAACAAGTACTTCCTATGGCAATTGAAAATGTTATTGTCCCTGCTGGTTCATGGGAAACAGTTCAAGTTGGTTGGAAGACTGGTGGTGTTACAAGTAAAATTTGGCTTGTTGATGATTTCCCGTTCCCAATAAAAGCTAAAACATACACACATGTTTCAGAAGGAATTCCTCCCTCCGAATATGAATTTACATTATTAGACTATAAAGAAAATATACAAGATTCTCCAATTGCAAAATATACTTCAACTGATGATGCATTTTTAGCTGCAGGATGTGAAACGAATTTTGATAAAGATGTTAGTATCAAAAAACCTACGAACAATTTTGATTACCAAGTTCATGTCTTCTATGGACCAGAGGACCCAGTTCAAGGATGTGAGATGCAATGGCTAATCAAATTTATCAGCAAATATGATGACACTGAATTTTTGAATCAAGTTCAATTTGACTTCCTTACTGTTGATGATAACTTGACTCCTCTAAGATCAATTGCACAAGAAGAAGGACGAAATTTCTTGTATTCTCCATCTGGACAATACATTCTTGATATGGTCGTAAAAGAAGATCCTGGAACTGCAAACTATGTCATTTGGGTTTATGGATTAGCTCCTGAAGGTATTGTTCCAAATGTGGCTTCTGATTATTTACAACTTGAAGTTCCAATTTATGCTAGTGATGGATACACCCCTCCTTTGACTGTACCAGAACCTGACCCAGAACCTGCCCCAACACAAGAAATTCCTTCTTGGATTAAGAACAATGCAGGATGGTGGGCTGATGGTGCAATAGATGATGATTCCTTTGTTCAAGGAATACAATTCTTGATTAATGAAGGTATTATGAAAATTCCTCCAACCTCCCAGGGCTCTTCTGGAGGCAGTAATGAAATTCCTTCTTGGATTAAGAACAATGCAGGATGGTGGGCTGATGGTGCAATAGATGATGATTCCTTTGTAGGTGGAATTCAGTTCCTTATTGAAGAAGGAATCATGAGTGTCTCCTCTTAATTTGTCTACATTCAAATTGTGATAATTCATTAAAAATTTGATAACTATGGTTGGTCTATTCAAGCATCCTAAGCGTAAAATCAAAAAATTACTAAAAGATGGTGAATATGATGAAGCGATTCGTTTCGGTTTGGATTTAGAGTCAGAGTATTCTGATGATCATGACTTTATGTTTATTCTGGGAAGTGCCTTCTTTATTGTAGATGATGCAGAAAGGGCATTGCCATATTTTGAAAAAGCATTTGAGCTAGATAAAGAAGATATTGAAACATTGACTTTGAAAACAAATGTGCATTTAGCATTAGAGCAAAAAAACGAAGCAATTGATTGTTGCAAACGTATAGTAAAATTAGATCCAAGGCTTGCTTGCATTGGTCATGGCGGCAGATATCGAGTTTCCAGACCAATCCATGGCGTGGGTCATCAGAGAAGTACTGCCCCCGGGCTTGTCGGGACTCATGTTTATCGCCCTCATCGCGGCTCTTCAATCGTCCATAGACTCGGGTATTAACTCCACATCTTTGATGGTGACGCGGGATGTACGCCACGTGTTCATGAAGAACCCGGATCCAGCCAGAGATTTGGTCGTCGGGCGTTACCTGACACTGATATTCCTCCTGGCTGCCATGGCGACCGCCCCCCTGATCGCATACATGGGCGGTATCTATCAGTTTATCCAAACCATGCTGTCGCTCTTCCAGGGACCCATGTTGGCGCTGCTGTTACTGGGTGCGTTCACCCGCCGCGCCACACCCAAAGCGGGTCTCTGGACACTCATATCCGGCGTTGTTATCGCCGCTGTAATTCTGATGGCGGGTGTCAACATGCTCTTCGTCGCTTTCTTCAGCTTTCTTTATTCGCTGGCAGCTCTTTGGATTATTTCCGGCTTCACGCCACCGGATGAACCCATCGATTTCGAAAAGCTGACCTACACACCGTTTCTTTCCAGACGTGGGAAGAGTTCCACAACTGCAGGGAGCTCAACATGAATGAGTTTTTTCAATCTCTGGATGTGGTGTGGGCCAACTACCTCAGTATGCTCGGGTTTGTTTTCCTGCTTGCTATCGTCTGGCTGATTCCGCGCCGGTTAATCTACGCGGGGGCTCCCGACCAGGCACGTTGGCGCGATATTCGGATCTGGGCTACCGTCCTTATCGGCATTCAGCTGACGCTGTACGCTGTCTTCAACTAACTCTGGACCAGAACCAACCACACGAGGCACATGGATATGACAAAGACCATCCAACAATTTCTGGCGGTTACTCTGTTGCTGGTCTGTGCAACAGCTGCTCACGCAAACCCCAAGCTCTACATCTTCGACTGCGGCTATTTCAAGTTTTCTGATGTCTCGCTGTTCGGCTTAAAGCCGGACGACACCGATGTACGGGAGATGTTCGTGCCGTGTTATCTCATCGATCATCCTGATGGGAAGCTCTTCTGGGACGGTGGGCTACCGCTGGCGATGGCAGGCAAACCCATGCATCAGGAGCGACCAGGCGTCACTGTGGAGTACAAGGTGAGCGTCGTTGATCAGATGGCGGCTATGGGTGTCACTCTTGAGGACATCGACTACGCCAGCTACTCACACTTCCACTACGACCATGTTGGCGCTGCCAACGCATTTGCGGGATCAACGCTTCTAATCCAGCAGACAGAATACGATGCTGCCTTTCTCACACCCGAGGACAACCCGGTCTTCAACCCTGTCCTGTATTCAGAGTTAAAAGACTCGAAAAAGGTTTTTCTGAACGGCGACTATGACGTATTTGGCGACGGCACAGTCCAAATCATCTCCGCGCCAGGACATACGCCCGGGCATCAGACGCTGCTGTTGAATCTCGCTAACACCGGCAAAATTATGTTGTCAGGCGATCTCTACCACTTTGAGTTCAGCCGCAAAAACCGTATCACACCGCTGTTCAACACGAACGCCGAGCAAACGTTAAAGTCCATGGCAAAGGTGGAGGCACTGCTGAAGGCAGAGGGCGCCACCCTCTGGATAGAACACAGCCTGGCCCTTGCCAACACACTTAAGAAAGCCCCCGAATACTACGACTAGGAGATCTACATGCAGCGGCAGGAGTGGCTGGACCAGGTCCAGGAAGTTGCTCGTTTCGAGTTTGACTCGGCTCTTTATCGTAATTTCAGTTCATTTCGAGTTTTATTTATTTATTGATTGCGATCTGTTGTAATTTCACGCTTGGAAGGAGTTTTGACGTTATTTTTGCTTATTCTTGCCTTTATGGAGCTCTTTACCTTTCTTTGACAAGCATGTCTTGTTGAAAAAGTTTTCTTTTAATTAATTGCAGGAAAGGATCAGAGGATTGTTCTGTACGGTTCTTTGCTATCAATCAGCAATACCACCCGCTGGGCCTTTTTGGGTACTTTTAATACTTTTTGTCCTCCAAAAAAAGTGGCTTTACTTAAGGAGTAATCCTACATTGAACGCTCGGAGCCAAAGCAAGAACCTCCAACCTTCCTCTGTAAACATGCAGATGAGATGTTTCGGTCCATATGAGCCAGTCCCAGCTCTTGACATCCCTGCCCGAGGGCCTGTCGAAAAAATTTCTCCTAGAGCTAGTTTCACGCCGAGAAAGAAAAGTATTATCGAAAATTTTAAATTTGTTTCTTTTTTTCATTTTTATGAAAGCAGAGTACCTAAGTAATACATGAACATTGATTTCAAATACCGTTCAACACCCCTACAAACCATTTAGTTCCATTCCTTTTTTGAGGATAAGTATATTGGCCGCTCTTTGTCTAATAAAGTAAAACTGTCTCAAATTCGATGACAGAGTGGCCTCTGGAAATCTCTTAATACAATTTACACACCTTAAGGTGTAGCTTTCTTTTGATGGTGCAGCTGTCTTTGGGAATCAACAGATGGTGTATGAAAGAGAAAAAACTTATTATTCCATATTTTTTCTTGCTTCAAAAGGAAAAGAAGAACCGGAATTGAAAGCACTCTAAGTCAAAATTCATAACTGCCGTTTCAAAACTTGAAAAGAATCGCTGGCACATACGAAAAAATCCAGTCTAGATACAAATTAAGATTTTTTTCGGATACGGCTTCTATGACGAAACGGTCGTACAACCATACCACTCGACAGTCCCTTGAGTTTAAATTGACACTAAATAATGTTACAAGGGTGCCAGTGAGAATCACGAAGGTAATGGTATGCGTGAAGGTACCAACGCGAGGTGAACTCCCATGAGATATATTTTTCATTCTCGGGTTTCTAATACTTCTATTAACCACCCCCCCCCCTCTATCAAAAGTTCATTGCTGTATTTAGCATAGGATTTGTGTACATTCTACTCGTCTAGCTGACAGGCTTTCCCTTTTCAAATCCCTATCAATATGCAGCCCCACCATCTTGCTACTGTGCCAACTGTGCAACACAAAGTCCCATCGAAGGGTTGATGGATAAAAAGAAGAAGACATAAATACTTTTGTATTTCTGAAAACGCTCTGTAACGCTTTTACAAGTAAGGGTCTTTGGACATAGCTTGAAGAAAGAAACCCATGCATAAAAAGTTTGATCATAGCATTATTTCGTATACTTACAGATTCCAGATGACGATGGCTCATCGCTGGTCAAAACCACAACTTCGTGACAAGGATCAGGCGTCACAGAAATGGCTTCTGGCCCCAGAATAATTACTTCTGCCTATATCAAAAGATAAAAGAGATATAAATATCATTCGTAGTCAAGTCCCTCAAAGAATACAGAGGTTGATCGAGGCGACAAAAACAACGACTTGTTTATTCATCTGATCTGGAAACTTCCATTCTATGGGAATAAAAATAATGCAACTTTTATAGCTAAAAGTTCTTACTATATCTACACTGTGCTTGATAACATTTGATATGTAGGTTCGGTTTCCCTCTCTACTGTGGATGGTATAGTCGCCTACTCCTTGATTGCCTAACCTTGTGAATATACTGAAGGCGTTTGTGGTAAAATACATCCAGGTCCCGGATTTACGACGCTTTTAGCTGCCAGGTTTCGTAGCCGTAGAGCAGTACAGATACCACGATTTACGTTTACTATTGGCATTTTATCTGTAAAGCAACTTAGTGTGAATTTTATATGGACATCCTCAGACCGAGAAAAACGGCCCAAGCTGAACTACGGGCATGTATATCTTTTGTAGCACTGTCATATGGGTCAGGAAGAGAGGCTGGGTATTTGAAGGAGCTAACATTTAAAATGGAATTTCCATCAAACATGACAGGTTTCATCACTAAAACTACAAATTTTCGTCTTTCTCTTTTTTCTTTTTTTTGTTGACTTATGTGGAGGCTGACATCATCTTTCTTAAACTGGTCGTCGATCAGAAACTGTACTTCATGGACGGACTCGGCATGTTGATCGATGTCGTCGATATATGCTAGGTTTTTTGCTGACAGAGGCGGGATTATCATAACTCCTTGGTACCGCTCATCTGCTTTTGGTATCCAATCTGTTAACGAAGTTAAATATGGTTGGTGACAGGACACATCCTTGTCTTACTCCCCACTCACTACGTCTTAATTAGGTATATCAGTTGGTCAGGGGTCTTCCCTCATGGCGTCCCGTGTGGCACCGCGCATGACTGAGTCAGAAGCAGTTATGAAGTCTGTGATCACGTAGATCGTTTCTTAGTTGTGTTTGAATTTGTGTTCCAAGATCAGTCTCAAGTTGAACATTGAGGTAGAGCATCCCATCCCCGATGTGAAGCCTCCCTGTTTGGATTTTATTCTGTTGTCACAAATAATGAGGAAACTATTTAGCAGTTACATCACTAAGATTTTTACAGCTATGTTAATTGGGGAGAATCCTCTGTAGTTTTGCACTCCG
>JAAAKM020073195.1:29603862-29709858 GCA_010016025.2 Alatinidae sp. Z8VKAUB7J3 | reverse complement strand
TTTTTAAAGACGATATGATAATGTCCCACCTCTAATTGAGGGGTACATAATTGTGATCTCAAATTTTGCGTATTATCTCGTGAATCTTCTGAACTTTAGAGGGGGAGGGGGTTTTGTATTTTTCGATTTGTAATGGGTCTTAACCGGGTGACTTATTATCCTTCAAGAGTTGTATGACCTCACAAATATCGCCAATTGTTGGAGGGTGTAGAGGTCGTCGACCTCTTCAGGGGTGTCATGGGGAGGCAACATTGTCGCCTGATGCGCCAAATGGCGTGGGAGGAACTAAGTCTAAGTAAATAAGGTATTCTGAAGGGCTGGGATGATTCGAAGGAGGAGTAGGGGGCTGGAAGCTGTGTAGGAGGCTGCTCATTTCTCACTCAAAGGGGTCTGATGACTTATTAAGGGTTTGAGCCATCGATCAATCCTGGCTGCTTTGTCAATGATGACTTCAGCGTCTGTTTCTCAATGTGGTTAACTGTTCATTTTTTTTTTCCTGTGGCTTCAAGAAATGGTTGGAACATCTTCTGAGTATCATTTTTATGGTACTTGCCCGTCGGCCAAGTTCCATATAGCGATGCCATTCCTGTCCGTTGGTCGGTCTGTCGGTCCTGGTTTTTCTAGTTTAGGCACTTCAAGATAAGGTAAGACGATGGAAGTGGCAGGCGTATCAGGGACCAGACGAGATTAAATAAGAAACTGTCGTTTCCCCGATTCGACCATCTGAGGGGGGGGAGTGTACGCATTAAAATGTGATTCTTTTGATGTAGCTATTGGTACCAAAATTCCATTTTTTAGAGTTTTGGTTACTATTGAGCCGTTGTCGCTCCTTACTACAGTTCTTTACCACGAACTGTTTGATTTCTGAAATATTTGTTAAATTCCCGACTTCCACCAGTGCATATCGACGTTCATTGTCGACTTATTGACGTTCTTTCATAGTGGATATTGAATATCGATTAATTGTGAATGTTTAGCATTTCTGAGCTTTGTATTTTCTTTTCCACAATTAAGTCGCTATACGCTTTTCCCCGATCTTTTTGGGAGGAATGATTAAGAATGTAAAGCACTCAGGACATTTTTATTGAGAAAACGAAATAACAGTAATACAAAATTTCACGTAGCGCAAATTCTGGATATGTCTTGATTGCTGAATTCTCTACCCTTATCTGATTGCAATATTGCTGGAGCACCAAATATTGAAAATATTGAAAGAACATGGCGTGCTACTGCTTCTGCCCTCTTTGTTTTCAAACAAAAGGTCGTTGCTGGACAAACTTAGTTAAATGATATATCATTATGGACTTAAATTTGCCATTTCCGTTAACTGCAAATCTATCAGATCAATTTGGCGTCTTGAGTTTAAACTAGAAATGATCATTGGTTTCACAATGCTGGTCTTAGGTGCACTTCGTTTCATTTGTCAATGTTTGCATAAATTTAATTACAACATTACAACCTCATATGTCATATTTTTGCATCTATTTTGCAACTCGTTAAGCATACGTCTTCTTCCTCCGTGGCCTATTCTGATTTGAGCTTCTTAAAGTATACTGAACAATTCCTCGTTTGTAACATAATACTGTATATTCGTTTCTCCTAGTTATAATGTTACAAATAACTTTTCTTTATGATGCCAATTCATTGCAGTATCCGTTCCAGATAAGTCAGGGTATTGGAAATTTTTTTTTAACAAAACGTTGGTGTTTTTGGGATTTTCCCTCTCTTTTGACATTCACTAGATCATATCTGTGATTGTCGACATACATCGGTGAAGGTCCGAATGCACAAGAATGTGATGAAATATTTGACCTTTCACTGACGTATTTGGTGTTAGTTGACATTCACCGGTGAAAGCCGAAATTTACCATTTTTGGACATTCACCAGCGAAAGCCAACATACACCATTTTTGGACATTCTCGATAACATATATACCTTAAAAATTTAAGAAAAAATCTAGCAGTCAATTTATAATAGAAAACAACTCCATTTGCTGTTCAGCAGTTTTTGATGGTGGCTTGCCGGCAAATGATAAAAAAATGGGCAAAAAATCAGCAAAAAAGTAAGGAAAAAAATGTGGCACCAAACGAAGTTATAGCTTTCCCTTGAAGGTATTAAAAAAAAAAAAAAAAAAAAAAAAATGAACTGAAAGTAAAGACCAACATTAAAACGAACAGAAATTATTACGTATAAGAGGGGGTTTGCCCCCCTCTTATATTGGGGCAAAGGGTTTGCCCCCTTTGCCCCATACGTAATAATTTCTGTTCGTTCTTAGTTATAATGTTGCTCCTTACTTTCAGTTGAAAAAAAACTTGTTTTTTATTTAATTTCTGATCGTTTTTTAAATAATGATGGGAAATCTGGTGCCCCTTCATGTAAAACCTCTCTTCCCCCATGAAAAATTCCTCTATGGAAAGATCTTCCCATGTAACCCCCCCCCCCTCCACCTGAAAAAATCTCCCTTGAAAACGACTGTATACTTTCCAATATTGATATTAAACGCTGAATTACCAATTTTTTAATATAGCTCATAAAAAAATAAAAATTTCTTAATATAATAGCTTCATAACTATAATAACTTGTTTTCTGGTCTTTTTTTTGTAGTCAACTAGTAAGATGACTACTAGTCTTTTACTTACTTGGACTATATACAAGCAATTTTGACTAAAACTGGAAAATAAAAAAAAGTGGCGATACCTCTATAAAAAAAAGAAGCTATCTTCATTGAATAAGCATAAGAGAAAAACTCATGCCCTCCTGTTTATGTTTTTGCGAATTGCCTTACGATTGTAAAATGATTGTAAAAACTTCTTTTTTTTTACTAATTAAAATTTCAAGCATAATTTAAATATCAACTCTAATCAAAGTACTTCAAGTTTCAATTTATTTCATGTAATTTTCGTTCCAAGTTATTATGATCGTTCGACGTTTTTATGTCCATCATATCAATCAAGTATTTGTTTAAGTTCTCTTCACTTCGGTTTTCATTTTCTTAATGGGACAGTTGCAAAATAATTTTTAATATTTAAGAAGATAGTACTGTCTAAAATTGCTAAATGGCATTTAATACCAATAGAGTGAATCGAAGTTGGCTTCACGCTTCTCTTTGTTTTTGTTTTACTTTTGTTTTCGATCTTGTTTCTGTTTTTTGCTTCTTTAATTAAATGACCTTTGTTTTAGGCCGTTCCCACATGATCTTTTTTCTACCTTTTCTTTCACTAACATAATTTTCATTTATTTATTCCTTTTTTACATAAACATTTTCTGGACTCAAATTCCCCTGCTTTCAATAAATAAGTAATTTGTTCTTTCCTGAGAAGCAAAAGGAATACAGATCAAGATCTCTGGCAGTCCCATCGCAATCGTAAATCGAACAAAGACCCAATGGAATGTGACTCAGCTATTAAAATCACTTACTAAACAGCCCAGACTGCGACAAGACAAACAATTCAGACTAGTTTTGCATACTTGCTAAGGCTACGTCATCGTTTCAATTAAAAGTTCTAGAGTAACTATTCATAAAAACACGAAATCCCTCGCTATCCAGACAAAAGGAATTCTTGTTTTTGCTCAAATTGTTTAAATCTGTTGCAGCAAGGAATTTGTAGTGCCACTATTTAGTCAGTGACCACCAAGTCATGCGCAAATAAGTTTGTTTTGATCTATTTTTGATATATAGTATTATGGCAACTGTGAATCCTTTTCGCAAGTACCAAATGGATAAGAGTGCACGAAACGCGTTTTTGGTTTAACCTACGTAGCCACTATTAAAGGTTATTTTTTGTTGATATTTAAATATTATTATTATTGTTATTATTATTATTATTATTATTATTATTATCAATTCAATCTTGGCAACGTTTGACCAATACACTTTCTTACAAAATCTTCACCTTTGTTCGAAGAGCACTGATCCTTGCCCTTCCCTCAAACAGCAACCTCTCGACCTGAAAATGTATCTCTAGAAAGCGTTGTGGCCTTTGCAAAGTTAAAAAACCAAACACAATTTCACATCCTTTCAAAATGCCAAACTGCAGCACTGCAAAACCACTATCTCTGGAGACACAACAGTGTATTAAATACAATTGCATACTATCTATCAACTAAAATGTCTAAAAATCTTTCCCTGTTTGCCGATATTCCTGGATACAAAAACTCCTGCGGTTTGTTCAAGACGCTACGACCGGATATAGCCGTAACTTCCGTTGAAGACAACTGTCTCACAGTGATTGAAGGTACCTAAAGGCATGTTCGAAAATTTTAAAATTTTTAAGGCTGGATGGGGGCCCAAAATCGATTTTTGGCCCCCCCTAAGGTTTTCTGAAATGGCGCCACTGTCAACTACCCCCGCAACAAGCCCTCTGTATTTCCACATCACGCAACAAACTGTTCCTAAAACATTGCTGATACTCCCTTTTCACAACCGGCATACATACGACCGGTTGCGATTGATTTAGTTTCTCCAATAGAATATATCTCGAAATTTCACCTTTGTATCATTAGGCATCGTTGCAATAGTAGTCAGAGCAGTAATATTAGCACTATTTGTAGAATTTACAGCATTAAAAATAGCATTAGTAGCACGAGAAGTATTAACATATTGCTTTTGGTCAGTTGAAAATCCCTCTTGTCAAGTCCTGGAAGTTTCAGGTTAATAACGTTACCAATATGTTTTCTTGATAACCTTACATTCATTTACTTTTTGAAAATTCATCTTTGTTTTTAATCAAATGAGCCTCCTTTAAAGCTTATATGATCACCCCTTCCGTAAAAGCTTTATATATCCACTGGCCCTTAATTTAAAAGCCTTGCCCCCAGACTCTGGGGGTTTGTATCTTCCAAAGGACATTTTCATATGCTCTTTAGACTATCTTAAACTAAATTGGTATCTCAAAATTTGTATCAGATACATTTGGGGAAAAGAGAGCGTGTGGGAGAGGGGGGAAAGCTCTTTGCTCTCTGATAACTTTCAAATCTGAAAAATTAGGACTAGGAACTACGACTTTCAATTTATAATCAAGTGGGCCTCTGTCAAAGCTCATACGACTACCCCTTCAATAAAAAACTTATATGTCTCGGCTGTCTTAACTTACTACACTTGTTTCCAGGCCCTAGGGATCGTGTTAACCTATATGCATTAATGTATGCTTTTTGTATTCTTTTGAAAACAATTACTTTCTCGAGATTTCAGCAATTGCATTTTGGGGAAAAGAAAGTGGTGAGGGGGGGCTAAGTTATATCCGGTCACATTTGACTCTAAAAAAAGGCAACTAGAACTCCATATTTTCAGTCAAATGAGACTTCTCCAGAGCTTATAAGACCACATCTTTTGAAAAAACTTATATATTAAGGATTTTCTACTAAGAAATTTTCTAGCGCTTAGCAATAGGGATGTGTGGGAAAGGGGTGCATCACCAAAGACTCGATTACTGGGCTTTTAACTATGTAGAAAAAACGGCTAAAACTTTATTGTGTCAAAACTTTGACATAATATTTTTGGGTAAATAATGGATGAGTAGGACCGGTCGCCCTCCAATCACTTTGGATTCTTAAAAGGATACTAGAGCTTTATATTTCTAATCAAATGACTTCTTTGCAAAATTTCAACAACAACTCCTTCTGTACATAGTGCTTTGGTCAGAAAAAAATTAATACTTTGTACCTACATCATTTATTACTTAGAAAGTGCTATTTGGCTGCTTATGATTTGTTCAACTGTAATGTGTTTTTCATCAGAATTATAAGTTATCAGAGCAACTGACCATCAGAGAAACTGATCATAAGAGCAACTTGTTTCAAATCAGAGAAACTACGGGTAAAGTTGAAAACGAACTTCTCTTTTCCAGACTTTTTTTTAGGGATTTCGATAAATGTGGATGCTGATATCAAAGATGAAAGGATTTAATAAAATATTTTTGCATGCTTGTTTCTAGAATTTTAATAGTAATTTCTTTTATTTTATTTTATACTCAATCACGTGCAGTCTGTTAAGAAAGGTGAGGCTATGAAAATTGCCATAGCGAGTGGCGGTATTGGAGGTTTGACGCTTGCCGGGCTGCTCGACAAGCGAAAACACGAGGTGGTTGTCGTTGAGCAAGCGCCAGCGTTTGGTGAGGTTGGGGCGGGTGTATTGATCAGCGCTAACGGAGCGCGGGTTTTGAGTCAGTTGGGCTTAGATCATCAGATGCATCGATACGGCACACTATCTGAACGCATGGTGATTCGCCGTTGGGAAAATGACGCGGAGCTCATGACCGTGCCGATGGGCGATGAACCGCAGAAGCGTTGGGGTTACGCCAACTACACGTTCTACCGGCCAGACATTATTGAGATGCTGATGCAGTGTGTAGAAGGCGTAGAGCTTAAGCTTGATTCCCGTGTCGTGGATGTCGACAAATCAAGCGACGGTATCTCACTTGCTCTCGAATCCGGGAGTTCCATCGAGGCCGACATTGTAGTTGGCGCAGACGGCACACATTCGCAGGTCAGGGAGAGTACATACGGCCCGCACCCCAGTCGATATAGTGGTTTTGTTGGGTATCGTGTGCAGATCCCTCGTGAAAAAGTAGCCGGCTTAAAAATCGAAACTAACAACCGCATTGGACCCAACGGGCATGTGGTCAGCTATTTCATCGGCGAACACCAGGCGAAGCTCAACGTAGTGTTTATCACACTTGAAAGCGAATGGGCGGAAGAAAGCTGGACGGCACTGGGTTCCTTATCCACTTTGCGGGCTGCCTATGAGGGTTGGTCCGAAGAACTTCAGTTCATTCTTAACCAGGTAGAGGATCCTGTTTACAGATGGGCTTTGCACGATCGAGAACCGCTCACAACTTGGCAATTGGGTAAGGCGACGCTTTTGGGTGATGCCGCACACCCGGTATTACCATTCATGGCGCAAGGCGCCTGTCAGGCCATTGAGGATGCCGCAGTGCTCGCTCGTTGTCTCAATGAAATGGACGACACAACCGCCGCGATTGCCAGATACGAAACTATTCGAAAGCCACGGACAGATGGGATTCAAAATGGCTCGTGGAACAATGCGACAACGTTTCATTTACCCGATGGTCCCGAACAGAAGGCGCGAGATGTTTTCTATGCGAACATGGTGAATCAGGAAGTGCACCCGCTCGCTGCGTTGGATTGGTTACATGGTTATGACGTGCTGGCCGAAGCAGTGTAACAAAGGAGGTTTACTGTGTTATTGACTAGAGAAGAGGTTAAAACGACTGAAGTGCTGGATTGGGAAGGGTTACACCTGCTGCACTTTTCGATGTCCTCGTGTTCCCAGAAGGTTCGTATTCTGCTGCGTGAGAAGACGCTTGATTGGGTCTCGCATCCGATCAATCTCGTGAGCGGCGAACAAAAGGAAGCATGGTTTCAAGGAATTAATCCTAACGGCGTAGTACCGGTTCTAATACATGATGGGAACGTGCATGTGGAGAGTAACGATATCCTTGTTTACCTTGATGAAGCGTTCTCCTCTGAACAGGGTTCTTATCAACCTTCCAACGAAAGCGAGCGAGTAAAAGCTCGACAGCTGATGGATCTTGAGGATGAACTGCACGCTGATCTGCGCACGCTCACCTTCTCTTTTGTAGCACCGGGTAACTTGATGAAGGGTGCGCAGAAGATTACCGACCAGGACATCAATGCCGCTCTAGATCGTTTTCAGGCAGGTTTTTCAAAGCTGGATCAGCAGCTGAAAGAGGCTCCATATCTTTGCAGATCTACAGTTTATACAAATACTGTAACACATGCGTCTTCTTCATGCTAAGAATGTCAGTGATTTGTGCAACTAAACAAATTCCGAACGGATCAAGTGCCGCATTTGTCAGGATATTCGCCGCCGCCTCGACATAGGCAAAGGGCAGGAAGACATTGTCTTCCGACACCGCCCGATCCGCCCGCGCCATCACAGTCACCGAGCCGCGCCGTGTGGTCAGCCGGATCATGCCGCCGGGCTCCACACCCAACTTGCGCAAGGTCTTCGGATGCAGCGAGCAATTCGCCTCCGGCTCAACCGCGTCGAGCACCGTCGCACGCCGGGTCATCGAGCCGGTATGCCAATGCTCAAGCTGCCGCCCGGTGATCAGCACAAACGGGTATTCCGTGTCCGGCAGCTCATCAGGCGGGATCACATTGGCGGGCGTGAACCGCGCCCGGCCCTCTGGCCTCGGGAAGCCATCACCAAAGACAATCGGCTGACCGGGGTCTTCGGGGCTGAGCGAGGGATAGGTCACCGCCTCACTCTCCAGCCGCTCCCAGGTGATATTGTCGAGCGAGCCCATGTTCAGCTTCATCTCGGCAAAGATTTCCGACGGGTGGGTGTAGGTCCAGTCCAGACCCAACCGCTTGGCCAATTCCGTCTCGATCCACCAATCTTCCTTTGCCTCACCCGGAGGCGACACCGCAGGGCGGCCCATCTGAACCTGCCGGTTGGTATTGGTGACCGTGCCGGTCTTCTCCGCCCAGGCGCTCGCGGGCAGGATCACATCGGCATAATTCGCGGTCTCGGTCAGGAAGATATCCTGCACCACCAGATGATCGAGCTTGGCCAGCGCATCCCGCGCGTGATCGACATCGGGGTCCGACATGGCCGGGTTTTCACCGAGGATATACATCGCCTTGATGTCACCGGCATGGATCGCATCCATGATCTCGACCACAGTCAGGCCTTTCTCATTGGAGAAATCCTGCGTGCCCCAGACATCCGTGAAGGCCGAGCGCACGCCATCATCGGTCACGCTCTGATAATCGGGCAGGAACATCGGGATCAGCCCCGCATCAGAGGCGCCCTGCACGTTGTTCTGGCCCCTGAGCGGGTGCAGACCCGCGCCAGGACGGCCCACATGGCCACACATCAGCGCCAGCGAGATCAGGCAGCGCGAATTGTCGGTGCCATGGATGTGCTGCGACACGCCCATGCCCCAGAAAATCATGCCCGCCTTGGCACCTGCAAAGACCCGCGCCACGTCGCGCAATACATCCGCCTCGATGCCGCAAACTGCCGCCATCTTCTCGGGTGGGAAGCCCTTGAGATGCTCTTTCATCTCCTCCCAGTTTTCGGTGTAGGCATCGATATATTGCTGGTCGTAAAGCCCCTCTTCCACGATCACATGCATGATCGCGTTCAGCATCGAGACATCCGCGCCCGCCTTGAATTGCAGCATGTGAGAGGCATGACGCCGCAACCCAACACCGCGCGGATCCATCACGATCAGCTTGCCGCCGCGCTTGGCGAATTGCTTGAAATAGGTCGCCGCTACGGGGTGGTTTTCAATCGGGTTGCAGCCGATGGCAATCGCCACATCAGCGTTTTCGATCTCGTTGAAGGTTGCTGTCACGGCGCCCGAGCCGACATTCTCCAAGAGAGCGGAGACCGAGGAGGCATGACAGAGCCGCGTGCAGTGATCGACATTGTTGTGCCCGAAGCCCTGCCGGATCATTTTCTGGAACAGGTACGCCTCTTTAAAATCCTTTGCCTCGAATTCCTGTATGCAGCATTTTCAAATTCGACTATGTTGTTACATGGTCACTGGGTGTACCGTGTTATAGCTATATCATCACCAGGATGTTCCTAAAACGAAATAAAAGGGTTTCGCTTCAAAAATCAGCAAGTTAAGAATAATTCCAAAATAGGACTACTACTGGCTACTAGCATACAGAGAAGTTAAATGACGTTTAATATTATCTTTACAATAATGAAAGGTTACATTCTCTGACAGTGCCAACTACAACAGTGAGTCTTCCATTCTTTGAAACTCTGTATTATGTATAAATGTATTTTGTCACGAAGTAAATTCACTAAACTACAATAAAACCTACACTTTTTACGATATAAATACTATAATAAATGCAATAAATATCAATTTATTTATATATATAAATACAATAAAGATACACTACAAATAATAAAAATGAACAAAATATCTGACATTTTTACAAAATAAAGTAACCTAAGCTATCGCAAAAATTGAAGTTGAAAGAAAGACAATTTAAAATGTTAAAAAAGACCTTGTTTCCAGCATGATCCCTTTGTGAGGGTGTTAACCAAAGCTTGTACTAACAAATGAATGAAACACGAATTCAATGGGATTAAAAGGGTCGAGGGTGCTCTTCAAGGGTAAAGGGTCCTCTAATAAAATAAGGCACTGAACTCTTCCAGAACTAGCTAGTACATATAGAACATGTCCCCATATTGTACTGGCTCCTAACAATGAAATAATGAGCGACTATTATTGGTCATGTAAGAAAATACTATTGTCAAATATTTCTGAAGTACACATTATAAACAAGCAAACCGTATTTTTAATGACACAAATCAAATATGGCCATTGTGATTTTGATTTTGGCCCATTTAAAAATGAAGAAAAAGTTTCCGTTACTAAGTGAAGGCCATCCTACATTTCAGTAGAAGTTTCTTGTTTGCTAAAATAGCTATGGAAAATTTCAAGTTACCTTCGTCTTTGCATATTTCCACTTTAAATGCGAGTATAATAGTATCACAATTTACTCTCTTAACAAAAACACCATTTTGAAATCATAATTAGCCTAGAATTATCTCCAGAATGAAAGTATATTTTCTACAAACTCTTTTACATCAGAAATGTATGGCCACAAAATTTACTTTCCACAAGTCACGCCATTTGTAATAATGTACAATATTCCCAGGGGAAATTCGTTTTATGTTTCTCGTCTAGGAGCCTAGGAGTGGCAGTTGGAAACTGAGTTTAGTTACAAGACCACCCTAATATCATTGATGTACAAAAGAGTTATCTTTTTAGCTCGGACTCAGGTATATGGATAACTCTATATATTTCAGACCTAAATAGTAGAAATGTTGACTTGGCTTCTAAGATTACTCAACTTTTCTGTTACCATGCACATTTCACTAGTACATTTAAAATGCAATATTAAATACTAAGAGATGCTGATTGTCTTCACTTCATTACTTACCTGACTAAAATTACTTTGCTGTGATTCTCTAATCTGCCTTCATAGCTTTCCTTCTTGTCTTAGCAAGATTGCTCTGTTTTGCTCCTGCAACAAAAGAAGTGGAATTGAACAAAACTGTTGGACTGACTTTGAAGGAACAAGGGAAGGGAAGCGGTTTTGTTTTGAATTTGCCCCCTCACCCCCATCAAAATTTGACTGGCTGCATGGCTGACAGTGGTGGTAGACAAATACTATTGATGACAAGTTATTTTTTGACCGACGCACCTCTACAGACCACGAATGACGGGGGCTGACAGGGTTTTTGTCTTTTTTGGAGGGAAAATCCCCGGAACCCCAACAACGGGGGCGTTACAGTCCTTGTGAAGGGAATACCGAATGCGGCCCAAACCATTCACTGCGAACTGTGTCGGAATGCCGCACCACTTGGCTTGAATCATCTGGAAAGCTCTGAACTCATCAAAACAACCTTGAAGAAGTGCTAGTGCCCGCTCGATTAATGGCCTGGCCTGACGGAGATGAGGCCTTCCAGGAATCAGAGGTGGTAAAGCAAAGAAAAAGTTGCAATTGTGAGTAGTCATGATTATTATTTCACTATGAGTGAATTAATTGTGAGCCGATTCCCAATAAAGAGCAATAGCAAAAGCCACTAAATTGATGGGAAAGGTGGAGATTTTTCCATTGACCTGATTTCACTCAACGTTTATTAATTTCAAGGGGGCAAGATCATGTCACATATCCGTAAGTCTTTACCGGCGTTATTTCCTTTGGCTGCAGCATTTGTCAGTCTGAATTGGTCGAGCGCTGCCTATGCTCAGGGAAATGGCGAAGATCAGGCGGTGGAAGAGGTTATCGTTTTTGGCTCGCGCTATAGGGGAAAACAGGAAGTCGCGGCCAAGCGCGAGAAAGATGTCGTATTTGACGGTTTGTCCGCCGATGAAATTGCCGGTGTTCCGGACTTTAATATTGCAGATGCCTTGCGGCGTATCGCGGGTGTTTCTGCGGAATTTGATGAGGATGAGGGTCGATTTATCAACGTTCGCGGAATCGATTCGAATTTGAACCGGGTGACCTTTGACGGCATGACCATTCCTTCAACCGGTAGTTTTGGCGGGTCCGGACGTAACGTTAATATCGAATTCTTACCCTCCACTTCGACCAAGGAGCTGGAGGTATACAAGACGTTCAATCCGTCCATTGACGGTAGTTCGATCGGTGGCTATGTCAACGTAAAAACAAGAAGTGCCTTTGATGCCGACGACTTTTACCTGGTCAGCAAAGTCACGGTCAGCGATTATTTCGATGATATTCCCTTCGATAACGATCTGCCGCTGCGCGGGGAATTTACCACATCAAAAATATTTGGCGCAGATGAGCAATTCGGTGTGGTCCTCACCGGCCTTTATTCGAAGCGCCCCCGCGACCAGGAAAAGTTTTTTAGCGTGCGGTCACGAAGTGGGATAGTGGATAGTGACGGTGCGATTCTGCCTCCGGATCGATTCAATGTATCGCTTTATAATAATGACCAGGAAAGGTTTGGCGGCAATGGGCGTTTCGAGTTCAGGACTGAGGATCTGTATACCTATTTGTCCGGGTATTTATATCGTCAGGAAGAAAGCGAGGTACGTTTTGTGAATAACCTGACGGGATATGGCGGCAACGATGTAACCTTAACAAGCCCGACAACCGGCGATGTAACGGATGCCCGTTTTGATGTGACTTCCAGTGATTTCCCAATTGAAACAGAGGGCAAGGGGGTGCATTTTCATCTGGATAAGCGGTTTGAGAATATCGGCAAGCTGGATTTTAACCTGGGTTATGCCAAGCAGACTTTTGACCATGATACGACGGATGCCAATTTCAGGTTCGATCCCAATACCCCGGAGACAGATTTTTCCTTCGATACATCGTCGCTGATTCCGACACGAACAGCGGTCGCAGACACCGGTGCCATAACGGATGCCAGCCGTTACTTCAACAATTTTGTTCGGTTTAGAGATCTGAACACAAAGCTTTCCTGCTACAAGAAATTCAGCCTCTTACTTTTTTTGTCTTATAACGGTTGTGACTCCGTTTCTAAAGTTGAGTTGAAGACTTGAATTCGTCATTTCACGTTCGTTTATCAGGCATAGGACCAACTACAATATTATTCTTCTTTTCTCTCGCTTTATTTAGATGCCAAATTATTATTCAATAGCATTAAAACATTTTATAAGCGCCTTTCCCGAATAAAAGTCCCTGTAAAGTAAGCACCTCTTTTGGAAGTTGCTAAAACGAGAATTTACGGTATTAAAGCTCCCTTTCTTCTTACGAGAAATTTTTAACTCAACATTAATTTCTCATTCTGATACGCTATTAAAATTAAAAGATGGTTATAGAGCACTGTTGCCCTTAGCGAGGGGTATACTATTTTCAATCACTCTCGTACACTTACACTGTTTTTTAGTATTGCTTAAACAGCTGCTTTTAAGCTATCTTTACAATGTTAACCGGAGTCTCGTGCGTACATTGTTCTGAGTGACCTAACTAACGGTATTTGGGATCGCGTTTATTTTCGTAAAGCATGTTCCACTAGGCCTACTTTTCCATTTCTACCTGATGAAGGAAATACCCGAGGTAGAAAATGTAGTCCCATAACCTCAAGAACTTGTATAGAACCTTTTATTTTCCTTTTTGTATATTGAATTAACTGATTTGTTTATTTCGGTTGAGATTGGTCAAACATGTCACCTACTTGTGTCCCTGAGCATTGATTAACTCCCTTTCCTCGCCCACACCTTTACCATTTACCCATGTGGCCTGGCTTGTGACTTTCATTTCGCATATTGTTATCATCTTATCATACTCATGTTTTGTTTAACAAGTACAATTGATTTAAAGATGGAAATAATAGCATTAAAGCTTTGGTTTAAGAAAAATGAATAATGTCACAAAAATTTGATTAAAAATCTCATTTTAACCTTGGTTGGCAAAAAGTCTTCCTATCTAAATACTATAGCATCCAAAATTGCCATTTTGGGGTCTTAGTGCTATAAGATAGTACTTAAAGTGAGGCAAACGTTAGTAGCCACTCACTTAATGTTAAAGAGCTATAAAGGTGGGGGTTCAAAAGCTTCCCCCTCCCCTCGAGAAGGATCGTGTATGAAATTAGAAGGAAGCCCCGTGTTCTTTACAGAGCGTAGGGGATGTGAAACGATAGAGGATAACATGACCTGAACCACGGTATTGGGAGGTAGGGTAGCCATTTCCTTACCTTACCGCCTTAGGTCCCATCCAGCTTATACCAGGTACCCACTTTCTTACTGAGTTCGCCGTAGGAGTTTTCAGATTAACGGCAGAGCATAGGCCCCACCTATCGACCTTCATCTTGCTTGATGAGCTTTCTACCCACGGTGCTAAATCGCCTCCGTCTATGATAATGCCCGAGCAGAATAGTGTCATCAACTTATCGGAAAGGAAGTAAAAAGCTTTAATTCATGTTTAGCTAAAGGATCAAGTTGCTTTTTAATGTAGTAACTATTTCCAGGGCCTCAATTTTTGGATGAGATCCAATTCCCATGAAGTTACTAGGAAGTGAATGTATCTCTGAACACAGTAAACTGCTTCAGTATCGTTAAGCGACTCCAGCTTCTTTTTATCTTTCTAAAATTCCTTCGCCTACTTCCTTTATAATATTCCCAGTCGTTTAGCTACTTTTTATACACAAATAGTAGCACAGACGAACTAAGGTTTTTTACGCTTTAGTTATGGGAGACCGTCAAAACGTATGTTTCGTGTAGACGTTACTATGGATTTGGTAAATCGAAAAGAATTACAACTTTCAAAATGGAAACGAGACTGACGAGAATCTATGAGCATTTTGCCCACAAGTCACCTGTGATAGAATACTAGCTGGAGAGACTGAATATCGATATAACAGCCCTGCAGTAAACACGTCATCGAAATAGTGGAACCCAGAAAGAGAAAATCTACACCTTTTTGCAAGGAAAGAGCAGTGGGATAGCTAGGGAACATGAACTAGGGTTCCCCGTGAGGAATGCTCTACTTGGTACAATTGAGGAACCATGAAGTCGCACAGAGAGTATGCTTAAAGACTGTGACTTTAACGTAACTGTACGTGCAGACCATGAGTTGGGACCTAGCGTCCCGAGAAGTCATTGTAAAGGATGACAATGTTTAGAGTCTCTATGAACTCTGCTGCTACCACACCCTATGCGTAATAAACGCCTTCTTCAAGAAGACAGTATTTTTCGTGGAGACATACCAGGTCAAATTGAATGCATTGGCTGGACATGATCAATAGTGTCTGCGACATAATGATCTTTAACAGTACTGATCGCAAGCCTGATCGCTTCATGGTTGTCTGAAGAGTAAAACTTACATGGAAAGAGCTACTACCGTTCCAAGCAAAAAGTCATACACTTGCTAACATCAGCAAGACAGCCAACCCTTTTTAGGACCCGGTGCTTGAAAATATCCAAGTGCTGAGAGCTGCTCGTAGCAAAGCCTAGAAAGTTGCACAACATTGCGCAAACAACTGCTGGTGTCAGCTTTCAGCGTACAATGGGAACATGAGGGCATTAAAATCGTACTTAAGCAACCACCAGGCAAATTTAGAAAGTCACCGTGCCCTGTAAATCCAAATTAGGAGACGTAATCTCAGACTGAACCATACACACGCCAAGATGGGTTGAACATTACCTCCACCTATGCTGGTGGTGAAACGCAGTCTTTTAAGCAGTACTTGCAGTTGCCTTACCTCCTTGTATCATCAGGTGTGGGAATCAAGCCTTGCTACTGCCACTCCACAAACTCCTGTCTGTGTTATAGAGAAGTTAAGTTATCCCAGAATTTGGCGTGAAAAATCATCGACTACAGCAGCGACTGCCATAACTACTGGATAATATATTTCTGGGTATCGTGGAAATGTTTTTCCACGATACCCAGCAATTTATCCTCCAATAGTCAAGGTGCTAAACTGAGAGGTTGAAAATGTTTTTCCGCGTGTAGATTTAGTCTGCCCACAAGCCCTCGCCAACAGCATTATTCAGCAGTTCCAGAAACGAAAGTTCCACAGTCGATATGATTTTCCCTTTAGCTCATCACTATATTTAACCGTGAAAGCATAAGAGGTCTATTCTAGTTTCGTAAGAAGATACCTACCTCACCTAGCTCAAATTGTACAAAACATGCACCTTGCTGTCTGGCAGCGAGTCCTGAACGTAAGGCAGAAGAGTTCCCTTGGAAGATTCTATCTTGGTTTATTCTGACTCACATTACCGTAAAACCTGCAGCACAAGGGCACTAAAACTGCCATACTTGCGAAAGGAGACTGGTGACTGCATTCTTGACTCAAAATTTCCTGTACGGCGAGCTGTACTGATGTCACCACCTTAAAGGCCGTCCAGCACTTCACTATAAGAATGTCTGCAAAGCTCATACTCACAGAAATCGACACATTAAGCTGTAAAATATTTGAAGATGACTTTAATTGCTGAAGAGACATCGCACCAGGAGAACAGTGCAAGGAAGGCACGATCTGACCTGGGCATTTAGATCCTGCTGTGAGTCAATTTTACAGTGTGACCCCAAGCCCTGGGATAACTGAAATACCAAGACAGATTTGAGACTTGGGACTCCGAAGCGGAAAATCCGTTTTACTCTGGTGTGTGTGACCGCAGCTATTGTTTTCCTTATAGATTATAAATCAATACGTTGTCTAAGATTCTAAAAGTGGCTAAAGTAGTGAAGTATAGCCTGGAAACTAATCGACAATTGCTGTATCACACTCATTTATTATCATGAAAGCCACGGCGATGATGATCGTAGCGACAACGCCAGTAAGGCGTCATCCATCAAAAGCGTGCGCAGTGCACCGATGGTTTTTCGACCCTCTTACCCCTGTAAGCACCTGTACGCCTTTACATTACCTCGTTTGCGTACCTACGAACCATCAAGACTCGTTATCCACGCCACCCAACTTGCGCCTGCACTTCATAGCAGTTTCCCAATCAAAGAACCCTGATGAGCAGTGGGTCCGACATTGAAACTATCCTAAATAAACAGTAAAACTACCAAACAGGTTAACTAATAAATAAAGGGAAGCTGGGGCGTCAAAGGGCAACACCCCTCAGTTTTGGGTATCGGGCAGAGAAGAAAGCCATGAGGCAAACTCAACCGCCCAGTAGGACCGCCTCTCGCTAATAATGGAAAGCATCAGTCATCAATGACAACAGATACTACATCCATTCGTCGCCAAAAGGCCGAGAAGCTTGGTGCTTGTCTCTTGCAGGCCAGCAGCGACTCTTCATTTTGTTATGCAGCACTGTACAGCCCAGCACTTACAGCCAAGTACTTTATAACCCACTCTTCCTTTCAAGATACTACTTGGAACTTTCGTTCATCCTTAGTTTAAGTCATTTAGAGGCCTGAACACAATATTTTGATTCCCCAACTGTAAGAAAATGCGTCTGTGCAACTCAGATATATACTTAACTAGTGAAACTAGACGAACCTCTAAAAAAGGGAGGATTGCAAATGTTTGCTTAATTTTGAGCAGGTTGTATTGCTACGTTCACAGACCTAATAAGAGTAAATTTTATAGTGCAATGTTTACCTTGCGCAACGCGAGTTTAATTGAATTTCTATTTCTACGACCTTAGCGTAATTAAAAACTCACACGAATCTAAAATGTAATACTGGTGCTCGAATCACACGAATCCGCACCAAACTGGGGCATCCAATTGTTTCAGAAAAGTAGGCCTTTACGAATGTGTGCAGCGTTGCAATGGAGCTTCGAAAATCGCAAATGAAAAGTATTTGAGTAAACATTAAAGTATTTCCCTATAGTAAGTCTCTATACTCTCCCAATACTGTTTACATTCAAAGTGTGTCATAATCTGGAAAGAACCAAATGCAAAAAACCCCACAAAAGTAGGATAATCAAACTGCGTTCCTACTCACTCTACATTACACCCCCTTCCCCTGTATGCACCTGTTTCTTTTTTCACTGACCCCCTCCCCCTGCTGTGTACGTACTTTATGGATTGCCTATGGATAGGATTTAAATCCCTGGTATAGAGGCCCACGAATATTACAGCTGACTGAAAAGTGCAGTTGACAAGTTTTCATTGTTTAAAAAGATCTAGTTTTACATTTGCCTATCCAAGATCGAAGTTTCACTATACGCAATGCGCTATATAAGCCGCAATCAAGTTGTGTCTTCACATGAAGTAATTGTAAAATCAATTTTGAGCCATATCAATGTTTTTTTTTCAAAATTTAGGAAATGTATTTGCATATCTTTAAAACCTTATAAAATGGGATTGAGCAAAGTTATGAAGCTGAAAACAATTTTGTTGTACTTCAATTAGGCAGAAGATCTATTTTGCAAGGTTTCACTTTAATAATTCACATATTTTTAAGTCATCTAAGGTCAGGACCCTCTAGAGGGAGAAGGAGTAGAGGTAGTTGCTTCAAAATACCTTCCCAGGATGTACTTTAGTCTGTAGATTCCTCCCTGAAAGTTTTATTTTCCTAACCTGAACCTTTTCTGAGATAGCAAGAAGTCAATTTACTAGAATTTTACCATAGAAATAGGATGAACAAAAGTTTTTCAAAAGAATGTAAGGACCAACATAATAATTTAAAACAAACATAAATTAGCCTATTATGTGAGGGAGGTTGCTCCATAATGCTTTCTTATTATGAATAGGCTAATATGCATAAGTGTTTCTGAAAGTGTTTAAACAATGATTCCATTTTTGTAAGGGGGGGGGGGTATTTACCCCCAGAAAATACACCCTTGGCTGATTGATCTCCAATCACTTGACTTATAAAAAAGGACTAGGCCTACTTCTTTCAGCAAAAAAGTTTTTCTGTTTTTCTTAAGTGGGAAAAAACAAAGTTTGGGCATTAGCTAAATATGATAAAAAGTTGTTTGTGATAATTTAAAAAAGAACCAACCAAACATTTAAGTTCTTAATAAAATTCTCAATAGAGGAAACCTTTAATTTCTACTCACTAGCTAAGAAAATGATACATTAATAGCAAAATTATTCAGAAAATTTTAAACTCACAATTTTTATAAAACTAATAACTTAGAAACATTTATAAATCTATTCCTTTTTTTTGAAGAATTAATGTCTTTGATACTAGCATTCAAAAGAAATCTAGTCTTGACAAATAAAGGCTCCTACTTAAGTCTGACTCAAATTCTAATAAATATCTTTCCTGACTCCAACTCCAAAGCTCACATGAGTTACTCATTGTCTATAACCCTCTTTGAACTCTATAACTTCAGGAATCTAAGAATCTTCATATTGCTTGCATGATCATAACTAAATATAACCACTGAACTTGTAATTCTTGCAAGATGTAAGTCTTGTAATTCTTTATATGCTTTATGCAAATAGAAAAATTGCTATTTGTGTGTTTATTTTGTTTGTTTTTTTATAGATATGGCTGGTCCAAAAAGAGGTCGTGGTGGCAAAGCATCTGCCCAAGCACCAGAGAAAGTTGAGGGTGAACCAGAAATCAAGGTTGGAAAGTCAGAAGAAGATGTAAAGGAAGAAACTCCTAAGGAAGAACAGATTTCTTCAGAGACAGATCAAGGCAAGTTATTTTAAACTGCAATATACCTGCACACAGGAGTAAGAGATAGTACAATGGGCTGGTGTGAACCCTCCCACCCTTTGTGAACCCTTTGCAAATTACAAAGTGAAGGCTTCTTATCAATTAGGAGAGACAGGGGTGTGCTAGGGACCTTGTGTATGAAAATGTGCCATGTGTTTCAAAATTTTAATGTTTTGCCTGGTTATTGTATAATAGCTTCTTTGAAAGAAATTTTCTGGGGAACCAAATTTCCAATGCCATTTACATAACTGCTGACACTGAGAAACTCAGAGCACTTCCATCAATTTTCTTCCTATCATCTTTATTTATAAAGTAGCATACTGGAGAGCAATATTTAAGGATAGGGCAAATCTTGTATTACTTTCGAAGAAAATATTAGTTATGTAAAGATTAACAAATACAGAAAGCAGCGTTGATTGGGTCATTTTAGTGTAATTTGTCACCGCGCCTGTTAAAATTCGTTGTGTGCGACAGGTGGCTCGTGGCCGTCGTCATGCAAGTGTTCACCACATTATATCATACGTGGAACGTAGAATGTTGGAAACCTTTATTAGCTTTGGAAGCTAGAGAACGTGACACCTGAGGTGATGGAACCAAAGATCATTATTGGTTGACAGCCTACCAGCTGAGCTGAGCTGTAGCATCTCATATAGTTCTGTAAATGTTTTCTTGGACAGCCAAGCTCTTTCATCTGTTGTGCTACACTTACAGACTGTCTGTCTCCATATTCTTGCTTCTGTGAAGCTCGGATGCAAGATCATCAGTTACGCAATGAAATTCTCTGTCCTTATTACTGTCCTCTGGAACTCTGTTCTTTCTTGCTTTTCAGCAAACCCCTATCTGGAACGATTTGACTATCTTGCAAACAAATACCTTGTAATTAGACGCTTTATGCCATCGGTGTCGGTAATTCCAAATTTCTCAACCGGCCTTTATAAAAAAGAGCCTTATCCAAAAATATGGAACCCAGTGCCATTACATCCACTTAAAGCAATTAATTTGCTCGCATCTATTCTTCTGACTCTACTTAGGTCGTGAGTCTCTTCCATGGATCCTTGCAGAAGCGTTTTTTCACTATTGTCTCCTGCACCTTAGCAGATATAACATAAATCTTTTAAACATACTTTAATATCACACAGAGAAAGGGATCCAAATGCCCGATTCTTTGCCATTACAATTTCAAAGTACCCTCTAATACGAATTTGCAAGTACCTCAGGGAGTGATGAGCCAGCATGCTCTCGCAGTCGTCTTCTAAGATCTACTCTTTGGTTTCTAATAAACGGTGTGGGGTTGGAATAAACAGGGGACGGGAAACAAATTCAAAAATTCGGGGGTGCAATTAATTTTTTGAAAACAATGTCTAATAGGTGTAAAATACAACAGAAAAGATATCAACATAAGGCAAATTTTAGCCCCAAAATCTTTACATCACTTAAAAATCACTATCAAATACATCCCTAAAAATGTTTCTTTTCACATCATCGAAGCTAATTTTCCTAAAGTAATAAGCGGGGCGTGCTAATACGCTCGGGGTATTCCAAACATTAAACCCCCCGTTTATCAAAGATCAAAGAGTAAGTGGTGACTTGGGGTTACACTCTGTTTAAGGCATAATGCTACTATAAATTTTAGAAATTTCATTTTAAACTGGGAATCTATTCCATAAGCTTGAGACGTACAGAGACTTTTCACAAGAGTGAAGCGCAGTGAAAAAGCCTCACTGAACTATTCCAGGGGATCGAAGGTCTCTGCCTTAAGATCAGTTTATCTAGCGAATAATTTCACTGAACTTCTACTCTTTATTGTAAAAAAGACCCTGCCGTGGAAAGATAACCTATTGCACGCCTCTTTTAACAAAAATGGTAGGAATAAGTCATAGCCTACTTTGTAGACTGTCTCTTTCCACTGATAACCTTTTCAAACCCATCAAACGGTCAAACTATAACAATGACACATCCTGAGACTCCATCAATGATTCTTTATCAAGTTTAAAACAAGCAAGTTACTGAGGATGGGCGAGGTAGGGCGCCGCCTGCCCTGTGAGCTCTTGTTTCAGTATTCCGCTTACCCTTACGAGCACATGTCGGAGAGAGTTTAAAACAAGTTTGGGCCCTATCGTTAGTTGTAAGACACATTTCCCTATGCCTAAACCTGGATTCGCCTTTCTAAAGGGGCTCATGCCTCATATTTGGGTTTGCGACGCAGGCCACAGAAACGACAAATCACTTTTTTGATTTGATCAGTTTATACAACTTCGTGTAAGTTGTATATATTATTAATGCATTTTTTCGATCATAAAGACGAAACACAACGACGATAGTTGTATGTTAAAGTCAATTCTTTTAATCAACAGGTACTAACCTTTCCATCAGTAAATTACATAAAATGGGATCGTTTAACCATACTTTTTGATGTAGCCGGTCTTTCAACCAAGTTATTCTTTGTACTTTAGTTCCGAACTATCGCATCCTCATTTTATGTTTGCAGTGGGGAGGTTAAGGCCTCGTCCATGCTATGCCAGATAGATTAGAAAACGCGCCAAACGTTCTTCAGAGATTTGGAAGATGGCTGCATGAAAAGTAAAGCAAAAGTAACTTTTGCCTCCTTCGTGGATTTACCTACTAAGCTTGGATTGGTGGTCAATTATTTTATTGTACAATTTAGCAATAGCACGGTTGCAAAAAAGTCAGCAAATCACAATGTTATATACGAGATGTATTTTGTCTTGACCGAAAAAGGTCCCTAACTTTATTAATACGTAAAATGTTGATTGTGGTACAAAATTTGCACATCACATTGAGTAATCAATTCATTGTGCTAAAAGTGTAAGCAAGCTCCTAACAAAGAATTAGTAGAAAACAAGAGGACCAAAATAAGCCGCAAAAATTTAATCGCACGATTTTCTCAGTTTTGTTATTGTAAAATGCGTACGTTGTAAACAAATTCGTTTTGTCGACAGAGCACTGACTTTTTTGTTTCGATGGATGCGTCTTCTTATGCGGCAAGATAAACGGAGATCGTGCTTTAACTAATATCTTAATCGAATCCCCTCGGTAGCTTAGCGTAGCACATGTTGGGCTTGCAAATAAATGCTGTCCTATGCTGTCCGGTCTATTAACTTGGTTTTATTAAAAGGACTCAGTAAAATTCTCTTTACAGAACGGGAATTTCCTGCGTTTACTTATGAAAACCAATACATGTTGGGCGATTCCTTCCCGTAACCTCTACTACAACTGTTGCCAAGCCGGCCGACGGTTTGCCTTCTTAGGGTAATACAACAAATAAAAGTCAAAATTATTATCCACAATCCTATGTACAAAATTATCGACTATAATATCCCCCCTTTCAAAGTTCGTAAATATCTACGTCAGAACAAACATATATAGTTAATCACACGTTCGTCTTCGGAAAAACTTCTTTAAGGCGAGGAATGGCGAAACTCTTGAATCTTAGAGATGGCACACGAGGCCGACGAATGTTGCAGATGCGGAGGGCAGCTCCTCTGCATTAACTTGAAAACGCTTTTTTTCAGTCAGACGAAAAAATCAGACGAAGTTCAGCTTGCTTCGATATCTCTCCATGGTAACATATTTTAGACGTCGTTCGAAAGTTCTCCATCGTGGTAACACTGACATTTAACACTATCTTTGAATTAAACACCGTGGTGAGGAGCAGTTCTTTGATTTACTTCCAATATAAGGCATGTGAAAATGTTGCACAGGACTCAAAATCAAAGTCTTGTCTTACCATAAAAATCGTGACTTTAAGATACAAATGTTCTTTATTTTCGAATTCCCGAACCTCTGTATCCCGTACCTTTAGAATGTAACCCTTAAACAAATAGGCACCTGACTAATTAGCAACTGTTTCAGGGTCAAATGTTGCATGGGAAGTTATTCAAGTGTTTTCAGATATCATTTACATTTGAGTACTGGAACAATTCCTTGAAATTAATAAACGGGGGGGTCCTTATAAGGAGAGGGGGTTTATAAATTTCAAAAAAGTAATAAGCGGTGGGAGACGATTATTTGGCACTCGAGAGTAGGGTCAAAATGTCAGATAACATGAAAGCCCTCCCATTCACCTGTATGCCCTCTCCTGCTCACATGTCCCACCTGGTATCCAGATACAGGTAACTTCAATCGGTGATTAATAACTTCAATAAGCCCTATTTAAACAGGCACAACAAAGGTAGAATATGTCAGTAATATCCGGCTATTTAGTTGCTTTCTTCTTAGGACATCGAATATTTTTATTCGCTTATCCCCAAAATGAAAACCGGGTAGAAAATGAAATGTAGGCAACAAAAACCGTGAATAAAATACCAAAATTAGAAATGGTAAAATCAGACACTGTCAGAATTTCCCGAAGGCCGTAAAGGTCAAAGTTCGTCGAATATCATAACAATGTCAAAGGTCATTATCAAATGTTAGCAATGAATATGAATACAGACGAGGTGCAAACGTCAAAACATTGATGTCATTTGAAATAATCGAAAACTGATATTCGTTATGCGATCAAATTTTATATAAAATGCAATTATGTTCCCGTGAAATGGAGTAACGTTATCTGGCATGTCATGCGCTATTAACAACAATCACACTGTTTAAGTTTACAACAGTTTTGAGGGAGATACTTTCCAAATAATCAGTCATTGCTCTGTGATTATGTCCCACGCAAGTACATGGTTGTAGAGAGTCCTTTTCAGCATTTGTAGGCTTTAAAATTACAGTAATTGGCAGCCAACGTTTTTGGTGTGAAAATTGATATTCCTCAGCGTCATTTTCCAGTGTCGTTGATCGATAATCGCAACGGATGTGTGAAATAACTCGTTTATTGATACAACCCAAGTATTCTCCTCACTTCACAATGTCAGCCTCCAAGAAAAGGCGTCGTTGTTATAATGGTATTCGCATAATCGGATGGGAAAGCCTAAAAAGCTCAATGTATATTTCTGAGATGGACTCATTTTCTTAGCGGTGTCAACATTACGCAACCTGCTAAGACCAGTCAAAATCTGTACCTTATTTTTCAGTTGAAGATATCATGAGCCAGATTTCCGGGTACCAGGACAGAGGAAACTACTACACTGAACTACACGCCGAACTACACTGGCATGTTGGTATACGCATGCAAGTTGAAACTCGCTGCATTTTGGCCGTAAACGAACTAAAAAGAGCTTTGTTTTTAATCAGTAGATAATACAGTATTTGGGTAGGTCTTACTTGAAAAGTTGCCTATGGCTTTCCACAAAGAAAACCAGAAACTTGTTTGTGGAGTAACAGTTCCAGAAGATTTGTATGCTAAGTCAACATCGCACGCAATATTTTGTCTCTCTAGCCTGATGGCGAAAGACGATACGTTTCTATGATACTTGTATTCCGACATTATATTTGTCGTATACAAATGTTATTACGATAAATTTTCTTTTGCCTCTGAATTTTCATCAAAAATTGCTCTCTTTTTAGCAACTTTTAGTCCCCAGTATTAACTTAATGTTCAATAATAGTGCATTTTTCCCCAATCTTTAATATCAAAGAGTATCCAGTGCACTGGTCATGTAGTTATTAGATATCGGCGTAACTGACATTAAAGTTCATAAAAAATACAAACAAATTTTATCATAAAACTTAAGCGTAATTAGTTTAAATTGGTATGTTAGTTCAACTATCGAACCTTATGTCGGTAGTAACAGAAGTATTCGTGACAAGAGGATCAGTTGTAGCAGCCTCTAATTATAACAAACGTACTTTTAACAAACGTATTTTTAACAATTGTTCACTCAGCAGCGGCTTAGTAATATCAGTACTGTATTTGCATCTTTAAAAGTACACTACGTTTCCTTCTCTCTGAGTTGGTAAACGGACAATCCTCGACCGGACAATTCCTTAGCTGAACAGTTCTCCGACTGACAGTTCACAAAAGGTTAACTTTCCTAACAAAGTGTTTTTCGGTTTCGTTGGGCTTAGGTTTAGGATGAGGGTGTGGTCACAGCTATATTGCTAAAAGGAATATGCCTGGGGAAATTGATCTTCAGCAGTTAGGTTGCCAGATGCCAAAGCACGTTACGAACAAAGCCAAAAAATTTTAAGGATTGGTTAGGAGAAATTACAGCACAGAGTGACTTTGCTCATCTTTCCTGTTTATTTAAGACATCGAAAACCCTCACTTGTCACACAAAACTGTACCATTTACTTGTCAATAACAACTTTATCCTCTGTTCGTATGCCCATACGTTAATGTACGGTGTTTGAGAAGATACGCTTATGCATGACAGGGTTGTTCTGTTTCATCTACGTCAGTTGCCATGACTCCTTGGTAGAAAGCGGAATCGAAGCAGCATATAGAAGACGTTGTTTTTTGTGCTACTCCTCTAATACCTTTCAGAAGCATGAACACATGACACTGTCCTTTACAATTTCCAAGTCTGACCTAAATTTTTGCGTTTCTATTTGAAGCTAACGTGATTTCCATAACCTAGCGTAGGGTTCTCTATCAGGGGTGCAAGACAACATTCCGGGGGGTAAAAGACAGCTGTGCTAGTTAGGATTTAGTACACAGTAGTCAATCAAGACAAAAACTGGAAACCGATTGAATACACAAGCTGACATTCGGATGGCTATCAGCTATCACGTTTAAGAAACTTTTAGGAGAGGAACTGGAGCAGAAGAATCATTAAATTTAAATTGGTCTACGAACATTTGAACTTCTATAGGAAATTTTATACGTAAATAAGAGTAGGTTATGGTAGGGTTTACGCACTTCTAATTTAGGTTTTTTCTTTTCCATATGTTTCACGTCTGTTTATCAACAGGTGATTAAGTAGACCTATTTTGCTCACTTTTACCTTTATTCTGACATAAATCATCATCTTAAGCTGAAGGGGTGCGAGGGAATATAAAAATTATCAAAGCGTGCGGGGCATAAAAGTGTTGGGAACTATTAATTTAGGATCATAAAGACTGGTGCTATTTTATGCAGTGCATTCTCCTTAAGAAACAGCATGGATGGTCCCCATATAAATCGCGATTTGAATTGAAACATAGAACAACTTAAAGGCCGGATGCGCTTCCTGACCTAACCAATGCTCCTTCGGAGAATCGATCCCTTAGCCTTCGGAATTGATGCCTGGGTAATAGTCATATAGGGCGTGGAGAAGAGGCTGTGATCGGCTCCCGTACTTTCAGCACACCTTGAGGAGTAACTCGCCCACGTGATCAGATTATAGAGCACTCCAACATCGAAGTCTACGGGAGAATCCATAAATTGCTCTTGCAAAGTATGTTTCCACCCAAGTAAAGAATGAAGACTTAAGCACCATGCATTTTGATATAAATAGAGTGGAGGCTCGGCTCAAGTAAGTAAATCTTTACTTGTAGACAGACGTAAAACAGCAACCAACCACTCGCTGCCATGCTACACTCTGTATCAACTTAGCCATCACAGGTCATTCCCACTGCACTACTAATTGCACATCCACCGACATGTTCTTACGCGATACCTATCTAATAGATTGTTTGTGGTACAAAACAAGAATATTGCACGAAATAGCGAAAACATATTGTACTAAAAAGCTTTTTCCGTCTGACATTCCTCAGAGTACTAACGTCAGAATGACCGAAATGAAATGTGTGAAAGAGTATACCCAACTGTATCTTGAAGGAGCCAATCAGAAATTGGACTGCCTGAATGGCTTGTGTTTTTGGACCAATCAGCGTTCATTACAACATGGTTAATTGAATAGGTCTAGCGAGAAAACGAATTCTTTTTGTCTGCATAGTAAAGGTTTTCTTGCTTTTATGTGGACTGACTCGAGAACGGATGTTTTCGCTATTTCGTGCGATACCTATCTATATTTATTCATTGTGAATCTGGTAACATATTACACTTCCTTCTTAGGTACGAAGGGAATCTACAGCACCCGATGTTATGATTATTCCGCTAATTACTGAGACCCCATTGTTAATTGCTAACTTTCGTCGTGGGAATCGTTTTTCCCAGGTAACCTTGCACGCGTCACTTAAATAGATCATAGTGAATAAAATTTAGCTTTAGTATGTACTCTGAATAGATAGCTGATAAAGCTTCAATTTTTGTTTACAAACTGAGGATTTCTTGGTCCTACCATAAACGTAACACATGCCTAACTGTTTAATGGTAAGTACTTACAAAACAAAACAATCATTTGTAATGCCAGTATTTTGTGCGTTTTCCCTTTTGTGGAGATGGAGGATTAGAGAAATAAATTTTGAAAAATTCATAAAATTATTATTTTGGCAATGGTTTCACTAAGGATTGTGTTTGAAACTTGACACGAGAATTGGAGGAATTAATCGTAAATCTGGTGACGGGGCTTTGCAATCAATAGCTTTCACTAGGTTATGGGCCCAATACTCATAACCATTAAAACATTGATCCACATTGCTTGTTATTGCCTCATGAAACGTTACTGATTATCGGTCTAACCCCTATACTCAACAATAACACTGCACGAAACAGCGAAAACGATTTGTACAAAAAGTTCTTTCCGTCTGCACTCCTCAGAGTACAATCGTCAGATATGATCGGAATGAAACGAAGGAAACATAAACCAATAGAATTTCTGAATGAGCCAATCAGAATTTGAACTGCTTACGTGGCTTGTGTATTTGAACCAATGAGCGTCCACTACAACTATAGACTGATAAGAACGTCTATACAATGATGTGTTATCCGGTACGCTGTATTTGTTTTGAATATCTTGTTGTCCCTTGTTACAAGTTTTTTTTTATAAGTAACTCCATTTTCGGCGTCAGGCCTCGAGTTGCTTAGCAATTTTCGAAAATCAGGCCTGGATTTGTTTAAGTAGTTGCTTAGGTATCACTACAGGTTATCGTCGACTTTCGAGCTTGTTGTAAATGATGCAATACCAAATGATGGTTGGATCTTTGATCTCTTAGCTTGACTTATTATCAACTGTGTGATATTTGTGATATATCAATAGTTTGTAATCAATTCTAAATAAAAAAAAGTTTCTTGATTTGTTTTTCAGACGTTTTAAAAATTGTCCCTCCTGAATTTGAGGCCTCGAGTTGCTTAGCTTGTTGCGCAATTGTGTTCCTCTGATGACGTAAGTCTCGATCCAGCTTTCTAGAAGCCCACTAATTTTATAAAATATTTCAGTACCACAAAGAAATTTCGATTATCTAATGTAGCATAAAAACTGCTAAATTTCTTTGTGATACTAAAGTATTTTACAAAATTTTTGCGTTCTCAAAAAAGCTGGATTGATAGAATGTTTTAAGTAACATATAACTACTGTTATGATCTTTGGATTCTAAAGAAGTTATTACGTACTTATTTGCTTACGTCTTACATTATTCTTTACCTCTCGATGATAGATTAAATTGAATCTTACTAAAAATTGCTAACTCGTTGGAAAATGAAGTGTCTAACACTTCCCTGGCATTATTTCAAGTACTGAATTTCAACTGTTAAATAACTGTACTTTTGCTAATATGTAAAATCACCAATTTGTTATGTAGCTGATTGAATATGGAGCAAGGAGAAGAAAGGAAATAACGTCTGGAAAGTGCTGACATTTTTTAAGGTAAGAAAATATCTCTATAGCTTGTATTGTCTTAAAAGCTAAATATATGTTATCAAATGGACTCTGTTTTCCGATCGGAGGTAACGATGGATTTTCGTACACAATACACAGATTTCTGTTACTCGTACTACTACTTCTACTACTACTACCACTACCATTACTACCAACACTACTACTGCTACTACTATTACTACTATTACTACTATTACCACTACTACTACCACTACTACTACCACTACTACTACCACTTCTACTATTACTAACAACACTACTACTACCAACACTACTACTAATACTACTAAATCTACTAATACTACTAATACTACTATTACAACTACGACCACCACCATTACTACTGGATAATACTGTAATGATAAAATATCACATAATGCCCTCGCAATTGTAGAAAATCGATGGAATCCTCTCGGACTGAATTCGAAGTATTAGAAAAACCGACCAAGGAACAAGAGAACAGAAAGAAGAAGAAAAAGAGAGAGAATCAAAGAAGATAACTGATTTGCAAGGTACGTGATCCAAGCTATTTGTTGTACGATATCGTTTGCTTCTACAGTTGATCTAAAATATTGACCATTATGAATAAGGATTACACTGCAATTATTGTAGTAGTACTACCAAACGGGGAAAAAATAGGCTATTGATGCTTGGACATGACCAGTAATGCTATTGCTTAGTAATGCTATCATTACACATTATTGTAAGTAATGAGGCGTTTGAACCTGGCAAACAGCATTGGTAATTTGTTTCAGTACTTTATTTCAAGTCGTTTTGAACTCTCTTGGCCTTCTAGTTAAAATATACTTTATCGCTTTAAACTCCTATAGATACGAAGAGATATGATTGTAAGATGCCGGAAAAAAGTTGTCGAGAGCCAAATCCGACTCTTAAATTTTCTGATGGTGATTTTACTTCTGTCTACTTGACCTTGTTTTAGTTTTCATACATATATTTCAAATGCATTGTGTCTGCCTTGATATCTGGAACGTGCGCGGACGAAAAATGACAGCTCCACAAATAAAAAAATGTGAGTGGCAGCAGTAAGGCTTCTCAAACTATATATTAAAATGCTGCACTGTAGAGCACTGTGTACGAGTGGTCGGATTGAAATAGAATACTCTAGGTTTGACCTTATACGGTGTGTACTCTTACTATATATATATGTAAGTACTCAGCAGACACATAGCATTTATCATATATTTATCACGGAGTGGAGCATTACCACAATACTCCAGTAGATCATCATTACACGATGCTCCAGTAGATCATCATTACACGATGCTCCAGTAGATCATCGCTGGCCTCTCCATATTGTCCCAATTTTTAGGAACGAGCTTTTTAAAGTAAGTACTGCTAGTCTTTGTAAGCGTTTGCTTTGAATATAATTGGTGAAGTAAAAAATTAAAGATATCGCTTGATCAAACAAGCAGTATGACAATGACCTGCTTAAGGATTATCTACATTGTTTTTGTAAAACGTTTTATCTGCTTTAAGGAATCCCTAGCATCTGGAAATAAAGGTTCTAATTTCAGGTCGTCATCAACTCCACATGATATCTTTACACCTTAATATGTATACAAAAATATATGTTAATAAAAAATTAAGAAAAGTTAGTCACTCATAAAGAAACCCTGCGGAACCCCAACAAAAGTTGCGATTAGTAAATTAAGATAACAACTACTGAGGAAGGAACAAATTTCTGAAGGTTTTTCCGATTTAACAAGACAATAACAAGAGTTCTGTTAATAGAAAAGTAAGTTCCAATGTTCTACCTAAAAGATTTTGTTATCCAATGTATATGTTTTAATGAAGAAACAAGCACTTCACTACGTACATAAAAAGCAAAAGAAGGTTCCAGTTGATCATGAGAATGATAAACACTCTATGCTGACATGCAAAATACAAGCGCTTCATATGAAAAATATATCAATATATGAAAAATTTAATAGATATGTATTTATTGAAGTAATTTCTTTATCGTATTCACACCCCTACCACCGGAAGCAAGAGTCTCGGTAGTAATTGTGACCCAATTTGCCACTTAAAGTTACTTAACTCTCCTGGGTTCTTACCAATGTGGTAAAGCTTATATGAAACTCTTTTGCCATTGTATCATGCTAGGTATTATAGAACTGAGAGGATTTGAAACTCTAGTGTTTAAAGAACGCTTTTCCAGGACGCTGTTTTCAGAACAACAGCTTAGAGAGCTTGGTCCCTGAATGATGACCGACCTAATTTCACCAGTCAGCAGACCATTGCCGTTTACTTGTAAAATCGACCACAAACGTAGAGGAAGTAAAGGCTCAACTATACCAACCAAATGGAGGCAGTGAAAAGAATGGCAAGGAAAGAGCTAATGGTGTTGACCCACGATTTCCCTTGATGATGCTCAAGACCATACCGGACCTCTCAACATACACTAAGCCAGTAAACTTTAAATAACCGGCATGACATGGCGCTCCTAACATTCTTAAGCTTACAACGGCAGCCAGCATGGTGTGAATGCGTCTGGTTTAAAAATATAATTCCTATATGGCCATTCTGGGTAGAAAACTCAGAAAATTAATACTTCATACTTATAGATCAGGAAATTGACTACATTCTCATAGCAAACATTGATCAAGAAGTACTTAATAATTGCACGGAGCAAAATGTCTTTTTAGTTAGTGTGCGAAAAAGAATTTATTGCTAACGTACATTTGGAATAAATTTAATCAAGAGGAGCTGTATTAAGGATCGCTAAAACATTTTAAGGGAGTTTATAGTAAATTTTGGATCTCCCTTTGCTGGAAAACCACCCTCTACCAAGAAGTGCTCTTCTTGTGCCTATATCGTATGATATTATTTCTTAATCTCTTGATCCGTCATCTTCTCACAACTCACAATGTTCATAACGCGAATTGTAAAATTCATTATCTTAAAAATTATTGGGAGGCCTTTAGCCCTCTTTGCTATCCCCCTCTACGACCATTCTTAACTGTACTAGTTTGGGTCCACTTATGAAAGTGGGCCAGTTTGGATCTGTACCTGAAGAAGTCTCGTGTAAAGGCTTGGGATCCAAACTGGTACTGATCGAAAATGAGATGAAAAAATACCACTATGAGGTAAATTTGACGTCATCTCTATTCAAATTCTATTTTCGTCCTTGTATTGTCCTTGTATTGACACGTTTATCCATAATCTCCTATTGTTTATAATTCAACCGTTGCCACATATCACAGCTCCTATTTCAATACAGCAAACTGTTGATTTGCTAATTGGATCTGGATCCAAATGGATCTGATTCCCTATCTAGGGTGTTTATATGGGATTGATTTGGATCTGTACCAGTTTGGATCTGTACCAGTGTAAACAGCATCTCAACTTGTGTAACTGCAATATTACCAACATTTCCTGCAAGCATACAACAAAATTAATGTCTAAAGGAATTGGACATGCTGTTATGAAAGGATATCAAGAGCTCTGCCCTCTGCTATGCCCAGATTTATGACCAGACACCTCCTAATAATAATATCAAAATTCAATGAAGAAATTAATCACAACACTGCTGATAATACTGTTTATATATCTATTTCCAGAATTTTCCTACTTCAACCTCCATATACCCTGCCCGGGGCAACCTCTGACAGGCCCTACTGTGGAATTATGCTTTCACCTGTTAAAAGTGACAGTATCAAGTGTCCAGATGCAATATCAGAAACACTGCAAATTATTTCAAAGCCCTGTTTGTTCAAAAGAACAGACTTATCAAAATTTGTTTGGAACTCCAAGTCTAGTGGGTAAAAATTTAAAATCGAATGTACAGATATGAGGAAGGCATTGAAGTGTCATGGGGGAGAAAGCAGATGCCACCTTTGCAAAATGGAAATTTTTCTTTCTAGTGAAAGCTGTTAAGTCAACTCTATCAAACAAGCATGCAAGCCATTGTGGTAATCCTCCACTTATGGGAAATGTTTATTATGATGTCTTTTACTGATCCTTTTTGCACTATACCCTAGGAGCTTGAGTTCTCATTTAACTCAAGTCAATCCTTAATAAGCTCCAGATCCCTTGAAACACTTTATGGGACCAAGATTGCAGACCACTACCATGGAGAACCTACTTGTTTCTATATTTTTAGCTTGGTTGTCTGGACTTGTCACTTTTATTTTGTTATTTGTTTATATCTACTTTATTCATTAGGGGAGGTAACGAGCCAATGTAATTTGGAAAGCTCATGTATATTGTCATTATAATTATTATTATTAATCCTTGATCTTTAACCTTGTTATTAACACCTTTATTCAGTATATTAAATCAGAAAAATTTCAACAGCTGTTCAAACTGGTCAGAAATATGAGAACCAGATACTGCTCAATGCCTTTTTTGTGTGGTGCTCACGGAGCCGAATGTCTATACGGGTTGATAAATGTAAACCATTTGGCATGACAAAATCAAATATGTCTTCCAAACAAGTGTTACCTAAACGGTTCATTAAGAGTAAACTTATTCTTTATGTCCATCTTGGTTGTACTTTCCATTATCTGGGTTATTTTAATTTTCAAATGGACAATATTAATCATAAAAATATTTTACTTGAGTCTGTCAATAAAATTATCAATAAAATTAAATAATTGCCATTGCATCCACATAATGAGTTTCTTCCTTATCATAGATATTTATTGCCAAAGATCTCATGGCATTTACCAATTTGTGATATAAATATTACATGGTTTAAACAATGTTCGAGTTGAATATTTCTGGATTTGAATTTGACCCAAAATAAGCATATGATAAGCGTATTTGATGAGCCTGAAATAGAGCCTTGCTTAAGCATACTCGATCCTGTCTTGGAAAAATCATTTGCTTAGAAAAAAAAGACATGTATGTAATAAATGGCTAATAGTGTCAATAGTGATCTAGATTTTCTTCAAGGAAGATATGTTATCCATTTTACTGCATGAATATAGCAGTCACTATTAACCACTCTTTAACACAAGGTAGTGATGTGCGAAGTGAGACGTTAATAACACCCTGTATATAGTTGTATAATTAAATATAAGACAACTCAACTTTATGGCGTTTAACAATTTTTATTTGCCGCCTTGCCATGATAAGCATACCTTGATCTTCTTTGGAAATGTAAAGAATGGACCTTCAGAGACTCTCCGCATTGAGTATGTTTAATGATCACAGAAGTTAATAACCCGATAATATTTATATAACACTGGATCTCCACCAACATGTGTTTATTCAACATTTAAGTATATTAAAGAGCGACGAGTACAATGTTGTACCAGTTTGCTACTTCGTCAGTTCCCAATTTCTTGTGTGCAAAGTTATCAACCGTGCATTGACAACAGATCTGCTAACAGACCTTCCGCACACTTTTTGGGATGCCTTTAACGACTTGAAAGTAGACATTACGGTCATGCAAAATTTTACGATGGAAGTGGGAGAGAGAACTTGATCTGGACAACAGAAAAGTAGCAATGAACGCCTACTCGCAAAACAAAAAAAACAATCCAGTCCCAAAAATGCCAAGCCAGGGATATCTCGGAGAATGAAGATTCGTCGATCCAAACCGTTCCAGTAGTGTCGGTGTGTGCAATTTCGAGCAGTGCATTATCAAGTCAAAGCTGTGGGTATGGAAGAATGAAAGTTATTGATTAAAGGCGAATTTCTAAGTCGATTGACGCACTGATCAGTGAAGAAAGAACTATCTCGAACTGAACTGATTTAGCTGTGAGTCTGTAAGTGTTGAAGAAAAAATGTTGCATTGTATCATACATGTCAATTGTAATGTATTATAATGTGATTGGAATCTTAATAAAGAAAATGACATTCCCAAACCTTGTTGCTTTGCGCTGTCTCTCACGGATCAGTGGCGATCTCGTAACAGTACCGAGAATTGATTGTATTTAGCAGTCTGTTACCTAGTGACACTAGCAACGAAAGACCAAACTCATGCCGAAATTAAGGCACTTGCATCGAACCTAAAATTCATTCTCTGCTACAAGTCCTGTCAATGCTACAAAAGTGCAGTTTTCTTTAACTTGACCAACAAGCAGACAATTTCCGAGAAACTTGAAAGATAAATTGAATGAAAAACTGGTGACTTGAAAGCTATTACTCGTGTTATCCCTTTATTTCAAGATGTACAACAGTTTGACAGATCTATGGAGTGGCAAAGAAAACGATCCTAAAGATGTGAGAAATGTTTCATTATGCTATTATATCCCTGATACGTACAATAATTCTGACGTCACAAAGAAACAAGCTGTGCAGACTAGGGAAGAAAATTTTACTTGGAATTCAAGACCAAAAGGACATCCAATCTATCATTTTTAGAAAGTGCTGATGGCGAAAGTTGCTGGTACCTCAGTTTTCAAGAATGAAAGTCTTACAGCAACAAAGGATTCAGCAACAAAGGATTCATCTTACTGACGTAGATATTGTATCTTTTATCAGACTCAATCATAGCTACGGAAATCTCTTTCTACCAAAAAGTGTGTATTTTCAACAAAAGTATGCATTATTTTTTTGTTGCAATGCTCTGGTGCTACAGTACTCCGTTATTTATTAGGCCTTGGCCTATTTTAACGATCTGCATTTTGTATACTGGAAATCCGGCTATTATTAGGAAAAATATGACAACTAGGTTGTCTTAACCCATCGGAGAGCCCTATTTACATACATCGTATAATGCAACTGTTTTCACATTGATTCCCTGGGACTGACCCGATGCATACGGCACGGTGGTCCAGTGGTACTGGACTTGCATTACAAATTGAGCGACCGGTGTTCGATTGGAGACAGTGGTGCCAAGGTTCACTCAGCTTTCCATCCTTACGGGGTCGGTGAAATGAGTACCAACTACGCTGGAAGTAGAGGTCAAAAACTTGACTTGGGATAGAAGTGGCGCCCACCCCTACCAATGTAGTGATAGAAGCTAAGGCAAGAGGAGCATTTGTGTTGCCTCCGACTGCGGTCGACCATCTTCTTCTTCTTCTTCTATTCCGATGCACCCCTTGTCGTTACCAGGCCCTTTTCTTTAGAAGTGAGGATATTTTTCGGCTAGTTTTACATATAACATCTGCACTTTGAAAGTATCCATAGTCTGGTTTCTTTCGTTTTGAAATGGTAGCAGAAAGTTCAATGGCAGCGCTCAAAGGAGAGTGAGAAACGAGCATCTGTCATTTCTATTTTAATTAAAGAAGCTAGATTCGAACAATCGCAGGGGAGATGAAGCCCATGCTATAAAGCACAAAGTAAAATCATCTACAAGATAACTCAAATCCACTTTAAATAGAATAACTCAACATAAAAAAAATTGGAGTCGGTTAAAGAAAATCATTTGTCTTGCGCTGGTAATTAAAAAGTGCGACTATTTTCTTTAAAATTTTAAAGCGTAGTGAACTTCCAAAGCTAGCACCTTTTAAGCAATGTAATATGAAATGTTATTTAGTTCCTTGAGATAGTTCAATGTTATTTATTAATAAGCTTATAAGATTCAAAAAGATGTATTTGATAGTCTTAATTCACGTAAGAAAATGAGCTAAAGATATAACACTCTTTTATCAAAATGACAATTACTCAGACTTTAATCCTTTATGTAAATATGATGTCTTACGTACATTGAAAATTTACACACAAATCCATTAGAAGAATTTTGAAAAGATATGTTTACATATAGTATTCTTGGAAGTACCAGCCGTCAGTTGCGCACGTTGACTCTCTATGAAATCTCTACGAAGACTCTGATCCTTAACCCTACTATCTTACATGGGGGTGGGGGGTCTAGTTGGCCCCACGGCTACACATTTCAACTCATAACTTTTTAAAGCCTGGCCAGATTGACATGAAACTTTGTGACTTTTCCTAAAGTTTACCGAGAATTATTACGATGAAATAATTTTTTGAAATTTTTAAAAAATGTGCGATATTGGTGTTTTTTTGACCTATAGTAGAGTTTTTGACTTTTCTGTTTTGTTTCTTTGAATAACATGATTATTGTATTTTTAAGCTTAGATTTTCTTTCCTGAATTTTTACCGACGATTTCGTATTCTCAAGTGGCAAATGCAAAATATGTTGAAGTTTTGCAAAAAATGAAAAAATATGTTGTGCAATAAGGTGAAGTTTGCTTGAGAATCTTGTATAACAGTATATGCAAAATGATTATAAGAAAATCACATCTTTAGATGAATTTTGTACCAACAGTGAATTAAGAGTTAGTTAGCCTGTTTGGTGGTTTTTCTGTTTATTTAGGGTAGTTTCAATGTCGGGCCCACTGCTCATCAGGGGTCTTTGTATGAGAGATTGCCGTTATTGGTTACCCTATCGTCTCTATGCAAATTTTGTTTGTATGAAACTGCAGAAAGTACAGTAGGGATGCAAGATGTTAGTAAGTTAGTTTTAACAATTTTCAGATGTCCTTTCACATTTTGTCAGTCAGATATATCTTCAAGTTAGCGTTCTTAACAACCTTACCGTGATTTCTACCTATGGCTGCTTTAAAAATGTTCATTCACAGTTTTACGAGTCGGAGTTTATATTTACCGTTATATAATAATAATTGTGTACCTGGAGGCATGTTGTATTCCACCTCTTAGAAACCTTGATCTAGGCCTAAGATTGTCAGCAAACTGACAGAAAATTATTATGAGAGTAGATTTGATATGTTTTACCTTGCTGGGGAAGGTGTATATATAAGCATATACCTATAAAATCTAATAAAAAAGAAGCGATGGGAGGTAAGGAGTAACTTGTAAGAGTTAATATTCCTCTTTTAAAAATCATGCATTCGCCACTTGATAATGACCAAGACGACTCAACTTAAGGAAGTGTAATTATTGAATAAATAAAAGCAATTTTCTACCGTAGAATGTTTATTTAAAGGTGGAGGGCATTGTGAAAAGGTTGAACATAAAGCCGGGGTACAATTGTATTTCTGGAATGAAATCACAGTAAATCTTTTCTTACTCCAGCTTTTGCTCAGGAAAAGGCGTTATCGAAATGCCTTTGGGACGTCGAGGCAAGGATGATATTCTAAAGTCAATACTATAAATTGTAAAGAAGTTTGGTCGGGCGATTAAAGATGCCTAGTCTACAACACTCTAACAGATAACAATAATGCCTAAAGGGATAAAGAGTTAGTCATAATGTTACCATGGATGCCTTTAACGCAAGGCATTAAAATTTTATTAAAATGTTTCGATATCCAAAGACCGGAATATGCGTACAAAACTTAGTGGTTATTTAGCCTCAAACCAGTGGTTTTTGCCCTGTTCCATGTGATTTTGGGGCCCTATTTTAGTCCTTGTAAAAATAGGTCAATTTTTTTTGCTTCACTGAGATGCACAGGGATCCCAAATTTTCATCTGAAGTGCGGGGCCAGTTTCAAGGCACAGTCGGCTCCTCCCTAAAGCCGGCACTGCCCCAAACGTACACAAAAACACATACTCTGATAGATAAATATTGAGATTCAGTAATCGTGTTAGCAAAGTTAATAGACACTTACCTTGGATCGTAATAAAGATATTGTGTCTGAATATATCTATCGTATTTTCCGTCTGGAAATTTGACGCCAACGATGATATAGCCTGCTCTACCATTTTGCTTAACAGTAGCTTTTAACAAGTAAAGATGATTTTTAAATAGTGTGATATTAGGTGACAATGCTGGAGGTCTGCAAAGTAAATTCGATTTGGTTTCTTAATAACAAGGTTGTAAAGCGCATGTAGCAAGCAAAAAATATGTGAATAGAATGAATACTAACGTGAATCTCTTTCTTTACAGCAAGTGCTCTTGATCCCGTACACCTCGTTTCAGGCTTATGCTTGCAAAGGGAATTCTCAAGCAGAAATGCAATTCGGCGATTCCTATGGAAAGAGCAGACAGGCATCGAAACATTACTCAAAATTCACACTCGACTTCATAACAGATACACAGTGAAACATGCAATAAAAGCGGACACTTCAGTTGACAGTAACACCATCCATGAAACACTGGTGGAGTTGCCGTTAAATCTTCTTCTTGATCTTAAACGACTTAGGATGGTCAAAGGAGGGGGTAGGGCCCTGGTAGATTTATTTGTGTGGGTGAAAATTTTGTTTATTGAACTAATTTAGCGATAGCATCAAACAATTCGTTCTAATGAACTACAAGTAAGGAGCGGTTCGGCTCAATATTAACCGAAACTCTAAAAAACGGAATTTTAATATCAGCATATTCATAAAAAGAATCAACTTAATATGGTGATTCCACATATACAAGACTCATCAAGTTTAGTGTTACCCATCAAAATTTATGACCCTGATAAAATTTGCCTGCTTTTTGAAATAGGGGAAACACCCACTAAAATTCAAGGAATCCTATTTAGCCTTTTTTAGAACCCTACTGTAGAAGCTTCAAACTCCTATATACGAAAATCTGAAATTTTCTAATTTTTGCCAGAAGACACGTTACTAGTTTATTTTTTTGGTTATTTTTTCCCCAGGGGGGTCGTATTGAAGTAATGGTCCCAGACGATTGGGAGGGGCATATTCGAACTGAAATTAAAATATCAATTATCTTTTCAATGACCAAAAGGATAGGAGGGCAACTGGACCCCTGCCACGCTCATTTTTTCCCTGAAGTTATCTTATCAAGATTTTGAGATATATATTTTGGTCAGTATTGTTCAAAGATCAAATATCTATATCTTTGGGTGTAAAGTGACTCCCCCCCAAAGTCCGTGGAAAGAGGCCTATAAGTTATGGAATTTGTCCGTTGTTTACGTATAGTATTTTTGTTATTGGGAAGTATAAAGACATTTTTTGAGGTGGGTGGGTGCTTCGTGTGGATTTCTATATAAAGAATCTTCCTTGGGAAGAGAAATTTCTGTGGGTTGAATTTTCCATGGGACATGTTACAGTGGGTGATTTGACATAATTAATATAAGAAATTCCTTTTTAATTGTCTTAAATTCTCTTTGCCAAATTTTTCATGTGGAGATGTTCTGGACGATTTATTTGGGTCTATTTTCCACGTGTTTTGATTTTCGGGAAAGGATTTCCATGGAAGGGGCATTTCTGGAGCAATCGATAATCTCATTAGAGATTAAAAGCTTATTCAAATGAAAGAATGCTAAGGAGGATTTTTTAGGCGGAATCGTTCCCAAGCGATTTTACTAAGAGACGGGATTTTCAGCGAGGATGGAACTCTCTGGACGGAACATATTGGTGGAGGTGCACTTTACTATGGATGAAATTTCTTTGGTGGAGTTTTCGTTGGGGGAGGGGGTATGTTTCAAAGAGGATGAGCCAGATTTACCGATATTAGTTGAATAACGATTAGAAATTAAATACAAAAGAGACAACTTTTTTACTGAAAGTAAGGAGCAACGACTCGAAACGAACAGAAATTATAATCTAAAGTTTGACTGTTTTTCCAAATTTTTTCAGAGTGGCTACTGAAATACGGGGGGCATTTAATTAGAGTTGGAAAGTGCTAACAGCTTTAGCGTAAAGAATAAAGTATTGAGGTAGGGGCAACCCTTCATATACAGAATAAATCTGCCAAAATTATTGTGCAAATTTCACTTCAATTGTTCATACACGGTGAGCCAAGTTCGAACCTGCATTATTGAAAGTTTTTTTATTGAAAGTATGGAGCGACATTAAAATTTAAAACGAACAGAAATTATTTCATATATGAAAGGGATGTCCCCTTCTCAACGATTCGCTTTCAAGGTGATATAGAACATAGAGGTGAACTCAACCAAGTTGTATTTGAAACAGATATATTCTCATCAATGCTAACATAGCAGTTAGGACTAATATGATCACTTTGTACTTGATCACAAGGGGAATGACTAATGTATTAACATCAGTAAATAGCAGGAAGGGCTTCTGCATGTTTTTATTTCACATATCAGTAATCACAAGAGAATGCCAAACACGATCATAACTGTAAATTTCGTATACCTTCAACCTGTGGTATTACAACATTATCACTGAACGGAAGTTCGTGTAGAAGACCGTACGAAGTTCTTACTCAAGAGCTAGAATTGGTAAATAGTCGTTATTATCACGAATGACTGGAGTAACCAAATATCAAAATGATTCATTATGTTTTTATAGAAAGATTCCTCGAATTATATTTTTGGATTTAAGACTATTTCTTGTGACTACACGACTACTGCAAACATCGATGTTTAAAGCCCAGGCCAAACGACTTTATTTTTTATTCGACTTTTCACTATGCGAAAGTCTGATGAAAAATCCAGTCGTTTGGTCACCTTGTAGAGTGACTCGATTTTTGTAGAGTGTACGCAAGCGCACTAGAGCAAATTCTTTCAATTTCGCGCGCATTTTATAAACCTCGTTCTTGATCATATGATGAAAATCAACTGACCGTGGCAGCTTTGAAGATCCAGTTTGTGTGCTATTAAAAGCTAATAGCTCTCTGCCATTCCGAAAGAACGCTGAAGTGAAAGTATCAGCGAGCAATAAGGAAATTTCTACGCCGAAGCAAGCATTGTTAAGGTGAAGTATAATACACAAATGCAAGAGAGGAGAATAGTAAAGCAAAGCGGTCAGCTCAAATTTCTTTGTCGGAACAGGACTATCGTTTGATCAACCGTTTTCATGCTATTGTCTGTTATCTGATTTTGGTGCGTTTTATCTCTGATGTGAAGGGGAGGCAAAAAACTCGAGGCGCCAGAAAGTGTAGTGAAAAGTCGAATGCGTTGTATAGTGGGAAAATCCAATCGTTTGGCAACCCTCACTCTACATCACTATACAAGACTAGATTTTGATCAAATAGTCTAGTGAAAAGTCGAATGAAAAATCCAGTCGTTTGGCCAGGGCTTAACGATTCCTGAAATACACTTTGATATTCATTTGATAATAAGGTATCATAAATAAAAGAACGATTTTCAGGCATTTTCTTGCTAAAATGAAAGTAGTGCATGGTACTATAGTACCTCGTCACCACATGCACAATGCTTCCTTTATTTCGAATTAATTGGCTTTAGCTTAAAGACGGTGCGAATGCGGTTGGTGCCTACACGTTGGAGAATTTGGTTGCGCCAGCTTCTCGGCCTTTCGGCAAGAAACGAGTGTAGTATCTGTTCCAATAGATCTCTGCGCGGTAGCTGAAATTGAGGGACGTGTTCCTTGGACGCCCCAGCTGCCCTTTATTTATTAGTTAACCTGTTTGGTGGTTTTTCTGTTTATTTTATTGAGTGAGAAATGGCCCGCTGACGTATCGTTAGATTTGTAAAACTATAAAAAGGTGGTAGTGGTGTGCGTTCCGTAAGCACGACTTTATATTGGTGTAAGTAGGTTCTTATCAGGGGGACGGGTATGAAACACCGGTGTAAGTAGGTTCTTTGTTATTCTTGTATAACTGTGTTACTAGCTGTTCACCAAAACGTAAATTTGCCATTAGAACAAGACTGGTATCTTACTAGTTTCAACTTAAACGTTAGGTTTTAAACAGCTTATTTAATAATTTAAACATTTAAGATGGGAAAGTGAATCAATTATTCAACTAGCAAATGTGAGGTAGAAAAGATAAAACATTACAATAGGACTCTCTCTGCATCCCTAGCCTTTCAGTAGATGGTCCAGACCCATCCTTTAAGAAGTCATGGCCATAATACCCTTCTGTCAAAACTATGTCTTTTGTAACAGAAGATGTTTTGTAATTTTTTTGCAATTTGAAAATGAGAATAAAACAGCCAGTGATGCAGTTCAAAAGTCCTCTTGAGCTTAATGCACCTTCACCATTCATTAGCATGGATCGTGTTCCATGGAGATTCTGGTGGATAGGATACTGTTCAATTAGGATTGACTGACAGGCTTATGTACCATGTCCAAGGGAATTCGTCGTTGCAGAGCAGTTTTTAATGAGATCTTTAATGGAATTTTTCTGTGTATACCCTCTCATACATACCGGACTTTACAAACCCCAGGTTAGGAGCCTCTATTGTAGGGTTCTGGGATAAAGAGACAATAGTGGAGACAAAATGTATGATAAATCAATATCATAATAGAGCAGACTGTAACAAGGTAATAGCGTAATAGGTTTGGGAGTAGGGATAGTGAAATTTAAGTTGATTTTGTGAAAGTTGTAACAATGTACACTGTGTTATGATTGGAAAAAAGCAGATCATCAAAAAATCTAGTCAATTGCTATCATCATAATCATTATCATCATCCTTTTTATTATTATTATTGTCATCATCTCCATCACCACCATCATCATCATCATCATCATCATCATCATGATTGTAATCATTATTCACACAGAGAAACATGTATAAATTAGTGGTTAAAACTATTAATTTAGATGACCTGTAGCAACAGCTGTAAGTCCCTCTTCACCAACACAGGGAGTTACTAAGAAAAGATGACACATGCCAGTTTAAAATTATGATAAAGAGGAAGCTTGATTTTGTTGGACATGTTGGACGTGACGAGAGGAAAGATCTTTGGTAAGAGGATAAAAGAAAGATTGGAGATAAGCTTTTCTAATAAGGTTAAAGTTATAACTGGACTGAGCATTGTAGAAGTCTTGAGTAGTCTTTAAAAATGCTACAGGTGCTTCTTAGGGAGTTATCAGTAGAATGATGATAACAATGTTCCTAATTCTGGATTGAAATGATTATATATATACAACAAGAAAAATTAATTTGATATCACCCCAGTATTTGGCTTCCATGCCAAAATCTTGCAGCAGCTTCTGATAAGTGAAAGTTTTATCAGCAGCAATTGCCATCAGATATTAGTCTCTAATAAGCAATGTGTAATGTCTATATAAGTTATAGTTTAATTTAAGGAGTATTTGTCTGGCAAGATATCAAACTAAGGAATTTAACCAGCATAATAGGTATAGACAACTGGTCACCACAGACAGGAATTATGACTGCAAGTACTTACTTAATTTCTCATGAAGTATTTCCAATTGTTGTACTTGAACCAATCAGGAAGTGTTGCAAGTCTTAGAACGAGAGATTACAGTCGTGGGATTTGGCAGTGCTGAAGCTCTTGTTTGCAAAACATGAATGTTAACTGACTCCCTCATCCCTCGTCTTAAGTGGTATATTCATGTAGTTAGTGGAGTATAATATGATACTGTTCATGCATCTTGCAAGTGTTATATCGCGCTGTTACGATATAATATGAAGATAAGTTGACGAGGTACTACGACTAGTTTATTTAGCTAAGTATATCCACTTTCATTAGAGGAGAATTCAGCCTCAGGAAACACTTCGATCGTGGATGTAATCAACGGGCTGACATTACCCCAGTGCATGTCTCTATTTGGGGCAAGTCAGAAAAAAGTCAACAAGTCAACGCAAAAATCACTAAAGAAAAAAGTCATGTACACTTTTTTGCAGTTATTTGACCCTCGCTATAATCCATTAGTTGATCGCCTCTATTATCTTTGTATCGTTGGATACATAGCATCTTTGACATTTATGTGTGCTTTGCTGTTGAAAAATTTTCTATCCGAAAGGAATATAAACCTTTGCATGACTTGATTGTATTCTTTTATTGCAAAAGGTAAAAAGTAAAAACATGTGTATAGTAATGCAGACCATAATGTTAACACCCACCAGTCGAGCTTTGTTGATAAATAGCGAATTGTGTTGAACAGTTCGTCGAGCTTTGATAAATAGCGAATTGCGTGGAACAGTTCGTCGAGCTTCGTTGATAGATAGCAAATTGCGTGGAACGGCTCATCTAGCTTTACTGATAAATAGCGAATTGCAGGGAACAGTTTGTCGAGTTTTGTTGATAAATAGCGAATTGCGTGGAACAGTTCGTCGAGCTTTGTTGATAAATAGCGAATTGCAGATTTGTAATTTGTTCCATCATTGTGAAACGCATACCATTGGTGTCTTGCATTTTTCATTTGTGGTGCTTTCAGCGTTGTAGAAATAATTACAATATTAAAGAGTTAGGAGAAGTGTAATTCAAAGTTTAGCCTTTTATTTGAATTTTTGTATTGGCAAGCACCCCGTTTATTCCAGACTCCCATTTTATTTAATTTCCAGTGAAATTCCAAACTCCCCGCTTATTCAAGACTCCCCGTTTATTTCGGACTCGAGAGTAGAAGGAAGGTGGACGTTTCAAATTGCCTTACTCTCTACTCATTGACTAGTTTAAGCTATGATTTTGATTTAACCACGTTTCTAGCTTATGGAAATGTACCCGAAATCCTCTTTGTTTAAATGATAAAGCGTCAATAAGTGAAGTGTTTTATATTCATGTGTACAATGCAATACAAAGGTAGCGGTCATCGCACCTTTTGATGCCTTGAACAGAGGCATTTTGTTACTTTTGTCAAGAGCCGCAGCGACAAGGGGTCGGGCGGCATGCCTCCACTTTTTGATAACAAGTATAACTGTATATTCTCAGCAGACATACTGCAATTATATGTAATTTTCAAAGACTGCAGCATTACCACAATAGCTTGCATATATATATAGAATTTTGGAAAAAGATAATATTAAAACGTCAACGAAATTGTGTATTTTATGAATTATGTATAATATTTATACGCATAGGAGAATGCTGGCTGTTTGAACGGATATATATATATATATGTATATACATATATATATACATATATAGAACTCAAAAAATTCACATTTTCTTATACGTTTCGATATTATCTTCGTCCGATATCAAGGTACAGGTCAGGTACCTGACGAAGATAATATCGAAACGTGAAAGAAAATGTGCATTTTTTGAGTTCTTTATTATATTTATACGCATAAGAGGACCTAGGCTTTTGCGTATCTATCTATCTATCTATCTATCTATCTATCTATCTAAATATATATATATATATATATATACAGACATATATAAATATATATATAAAACTCTAAAAACACACATTATCTTTACGTTTCGATGTTATCTTCATCAGATCGTATTGTATTTAACTTGATGAAGATAACATCAAATGTGATGTGCTGGATGAGAACAAACAAGTTGAGCATCCATGGGATATGTGTTCCAAGATCGACGGAGGAAATTATCTTGAGAATTAAAGACTTAGAAATTGGGAACAAATTAAAAACCTGACCTATACTTTACTCACTTAAATATCAACCGTCTGCCCTCCATCCTTAGGAGAAAAACGAACACCATTGTCAAATAGGATCTGAAGTAACAAATTGCTTTTGAACCGTGAAAAAAGAATTGTGTACACATAGATTAATCGAAAACATTAAAAGCCCAATATTCATCTAAAGTGACATGAGTTGTATTAAGCGAATATGGCCTTGAGCAGTGATCTGCAATTTTCTATCCACGGACCTGTTAAGGGTCCTCAAATGATATATTATGGACCCATAACCTATTCATCATCAGAACGAATAAATGACAGATTGTATTGATTTTATTTAAAATACCCAATAATCTACGATTCTGATATGTTAAATATGTAATTGAACTCTTAGCAATGCGTATCACGCGCACATGAACATTTTCTATGATACTCAAATTTGCTTACTTGATAATCGTATGAAGGGGTCTGTAACCTATATCTCTTATACGGGAGCGGTATACAGCAAGAGAAAGGTTGTGGATCACCGGTCTAGGGGCGAGCCCGTAGCCAGCACTTCAGGTTTGGGGCGGACAAGGCTACATTTTGGGGGGAGCATCCGGTTTTACGCCCTCCTAAAACCACTTTGAACAATGGGGTGACTAGAAACTGTACTACGCTATTTTCTTATGAAAAAACAATCGTAACATGATATTACTCTCATTTATGGGTTTGAAAATTAAAGAAAAATTCATATCCCTAGGACACAAATTTAACCACACGGCCCACAAATTTATTTTTATGCACATACAAAGTTTTGCTGAAATTTTTAAAATGCTTTCGGAGATATCTCTTAAACAAATGGATGCAAGGCAAAATCCCGAACTATGAGTAGGCGGTCAAAGCTATGAGTGGTGAATCTTTCTTAGCCGAAATCTCACCTACAAATACAAGGGGCACATGCTTTAACAAGGGGGCTTCGACATAGTTTCTTACCTTTCTAGGTGTTACATATCTAGAAGGACTTTTTGAAGTTAGTTTGAAAAAACTTATAAATGTTGATGCATGATCCATTAACAGAACAATAAAGCAAAAGGATCTGTAGTTAAGCTAGTACGTTATTCGCATACGCATAGGTAATAGTCACTAGACGCTGTACAGTGATCAGCCGGTACAAAAAGTACCGGCCAAAGAAGCGACCATTTGACCAATTTGATGCATGATAAACATATCTTGCACACCCTGTACCAGTGATGACCAACCCGCGGCCCGAGCATGCGGCCCACGATCGTTTTTTATGCGGCACGCTTAACATTTATAAAATTCGCTTTCCTTTGGCCGGACTAAGGAACAGTTTAAAAGTCTGACAACCCCTTCATCATATTCATCTTTTTTAATTACCTGAGCAACTTGTACCCTATTATTGCAAGATTTCCATTTATCTCAAAGTTGCCCGTGGAAATCATGGAGTGCTTTCAACCTATCCAGAAGAAAGAGGTTGTACTCAATAAAAAGTTTAGTTTTAGGCTCTAAAATCCTAAGTTAACCAAAAGTTTAAATTTTGTTGCTAATGGCAAACCTTCGAAGAAAACATCTTAGGACCGTCAGGATAACCTTGTTGAAAAATTTGTTGCGGCCAACTGCGCAAAAACGATTGGCCACTAAACAATATTGAAGACTTGTCATTCGCGTATTGGAGGATCTGGTTTGGTCACATATTCATCCAATGCAGACGCTACTTCCGTAAAAGCTGTATACGGGCATTGTTGGGCATACAAATGGACACTAAAGCTAAGAATGTATCCAAGGGAAGGGGTACCAACATATGTAGGCTATCTGTTCCCCAGACGCTAAAAACTGTGAAAGGGAGGAAAAGTTTAATTGCAATCGTTTCAGAGTCTTATTGGGAAAGGTTTAAGGGCAGTCCTGAAGCTGCGGACAAGGATATAAACTGACTTTGATTTTTAGTTTACCAGCTTCAAGCGAGGCTTTTCCTTTAATAAAGACTTTTTTACATTGATTCCGCTCTCTCCAAATTTTTAAAGAGATTCCCTACGATAATTGTTGCACTTTGGGCGCTCCTAGTACCCATGTTCTGTTCACCCAGAGTATATGGAAATGTGGTACAGGGAAGGTAGTAATACACTTTCACAGTTGGAATCAATTAAAGATAAACTCCAGGCTTCGATGTTGATGTAACAAGCTAAGACTATTGTGCTGCACAATTCGCAGTTGTCTGACATACATTATTGTAGATGATTAATAAGAAATGCATGAGATGGTTCAAATGTATAAGAAAGATTAGAAGAGAAGGCAGGGTGTGGTTGAGTAATAATGGAGTTGTGTGCGTGTCGTTTACTGCTCTGTGCGAGGGCGAGACTAAGCTCCCTATTGTCTTTGTCTTTGACGGTTGTTCTGATAATGTAGACTATCTCTATCATGAAGAATCGTTGTATAGAGGGGTACCCCTGTAGGGCACCTAGTTGCACTTCAAAGCAGTTGCGGGTGTTTATGCAAACAAAGAGCTATTGTAACTGTTCTCAAGCATGTGTTTCGTGAAATCATAAATTAAAGTAATTGTGCAATATGTAGCAAAACTGAGGTGTGATAATAGGTTATAATAATTTTATGTGTATTCTGTAGCGAAGGGTTGTAAGTGGCTGCAAGCTAGCAAAATACAACTGTGGCAGAAGCAAATTTATGTTTTAAGAAGATGGGTCAACAAACTAACTTTTCTGCTCCTTGTCACACTGGTTTCTTAAACGCCATGAGAGTACCATAGGAACAGCTTGGAGGGATCTCAAAGTAGTTGAAAAGGCACTGTATTGACGTGTTTTCTTTTGTTTTTCCAAATTTTCGGGGCTCTTTCGTTTGAGTTTTCAAACCAATGGGTCGTGGGTTCGAATCCCCTCAGCTCCCTTGTTGAAACAAGTAAGCTATTGTAGTAATGCTCCACTCATGATTAGTATATGATAATTGATATGTGTCTGCTAGTCTAATGGTTGAAGCGTTTGTTAGTAATCATGAGTTCTTGGGTTCATATCCGGACATCTCCCTTAAATTGCAAGCTATTATGGTAATGCTCCACATCTTGAGAATTAAATATAATTGCAATTTGTCTGCCGAGAATATGTATATGTCTGGCACTGATGAAGGCTCAAAGCCGAAACACAATAAATATTAATTAATAAATTTCCCCGTACGCACTGACTGAAGGAGAATTCGCAAAAGATTGAGACTAAAAATCTCCGCCTTAGCTTTTGAGCCTTGATAGCTCAATGGTTGAGGCGTTGGTTTAGTAATCATGAGGTCCCGGGTTCGAATCCTGCCAGCGCCGTTAAATTGCAAGCTATTGTGGTAATGCTCCACTCTTTGAGAATTATATATAATTGCAATGTGTCTGCTGATATAGTGAAATAGGTAACTTGGCTGAGAGGCGGAATTCTGGCATTTTTTCAAGCACTAAGGCTTAGAAAAATAGGAAAAAATGGAGAATCAAAAAGGTCCGTGAATTTTGATGTTTATGTGTTTATAATGAAGAGTGATGCCTTGGAAGACTATTCCGCGAGAAATGCGGCTATAATTATCTTCAGTTTAGGAATTATAGTGAAATAGGTAACTTGGCTGAGAGGCAGAATTCTGGCATTTTTTCAAGCACTAAGGCTTAGAAAAATAGGAAAAAATGGCGAATCAAAAAGGTCCGTCAATTTTGATGTTTATGTGTTTATAATGAAGATTGATGCCTTGAAAGACTATTTCGCGAGAAATCAGCGTCTAATTATCTTTAATTTAGGAAATATAGTGAAATAGGTAACTTGGCTGAGAGGCAGAATTCTGGCATTTTCTCAAGCACTAAGTCTTTCAAAAATGGGAAAAGATAGTCAATCAAAAAGGTCCGTCAATTTTGATGTTTATGTGTTTATAATGAAGTCGATGCCTTGAAAGACCATCTCGCGAGAAATCAGAGTCTAATTATCTTCAGTTCGGGAAAAATAGTGAAATTTGTAATTTGGCTGAGAGGCAGAATTCTGGCATTTTATGAAGCACTAAGGCTTTGAAAAATGCGAAACAATGGTCAATCAAAAAGGTCCGTCAAGTTTGATGTTTATGTGTTTATAATGAAGTCGATGCCTTGAAAGACCATCTCGCGAGAAATCAGCGTCTAATTATCTTCAGTTCGGGAAAAATAGTGAAATTTGTAATTTGGCTGAGAGGCAGAATTCTGGCATTTTATGAAGCACTAAGGCTTTGAAAAATGGGAAACAATGGTCAATCAAAAAGGTCCGTCAATTTTTATGTTTATGTGATTATTATGTAGATTGATGCCTTGCAAAACTATTTTTCGAGAAATCAGCGTCTAATTATCTTTAGTTTAGGAAATATAGTGAAACAGGTAAATTGGCTGAGAAGGAAAATTCTCGCAATTTATCAAGCAATGTGGCTTTGAAAAATGGAAAAAAATGGTCAATCAAAAAGGTCCGTGAATTTTGATGTTTATGCGATTATAGTGAGGATTGATGCCTTGCAAGACTACTCCGTGAGGAATCAGCGTCTACTTGTCTTCAGTTTAGGAAATATAGTGAAATAAGTAACTTGGCTGAGAGGCAGAATTCTGGCATTTTCTCAAGCACTAAGTCTTTGAACAATGGGAAAAAATGGCCAATCAAAAACGTCCGTCAATTTTGATGTTTATGTGTTTATAATGAAGTCGATGCCTTGAAAGACTATTTCGGGAGAAATCAGCGTCTAATCATCTTCAGTGTAGGAAAAGCAGTGAAATAGGTAACCTGGCCGAGAGGCAGAATTCTGGCATTTTATCAAGCACCTAGGCTTTGAAAAATGGGGAAAAATGGTCAATCAAATAGATCCGTCAATTTTGATGTTTATGTAATTATTATAAAGATCGATGCCTTGCAAGACTATTTAGCGAGAAATCAGCGTCTAATTATCTTCGATTTAGGAAATATAGTGAAATAGGCAACTTGGCCGAGAGACAGAATTCTGGCATTTTCTCAGGCACTAAGTCTTTGAAAAATTGGAAAAAATGGTCAATGAAAATGGTCCGTGAATTTTGGTGTTGATGTGTTTGTAATAAAGATTGATGCCTTGCAAGACAATTCCGCGAGAAATCAGCGTCTAATTATCTTCAGTTCAATAACATGAATGCCAATTTACACGTGATAAAGGGGAGATAATATACATCAAATGACACTTTGTTCCGCTAGTCTCCGAGCATTTGTCTTCTTGATGTCTGAGTATACGGGATACGCTTCGTTTTATAGCTATTACAACTACTCCGTTAATGGCCTTTACATTAACAGATAGGTGTTTTGTACAAAAGGGCACGTTTCTTATCGAGGCAACTACTCCACAGTAACAGAGACAATAGTACATGGCTGAAACTATTTGCCTCTTTCTATTCTATGGGTATTCTATTTTGCTCAGTTCATAAAATTATTAACCGGTTTCATTTAGCAAGGTTTCGATAGGCATGAGTTAAATTTTGAATGGGCATAGCACGACAATTATTCAAGATATCATTCACAAATTTGAATATCAAGAGGAAGAATGCAACGAGCGGAGGATACCTTACAAATTTTTCTGGTATTCGTTTAATTTCTGGCGTCACAGTTAGTACACAGTTGGATACAGGGCATGTAGGCCTACAGTCGATATGACCAAGACCTTCTCTTCCTATACTGAAAAATCTTCAGATCATAAACAAGTAATTTAATGAAACCTGTGATAACTGGTGCCAAAAGGGTCTCACTTACATTTCCTAGCAAGCTTGATCCCCAACGTTGCTGCTTTCTTGCATTTGGTTCACCTTCAAGAGCATGAAAGGTCCCTCTGGTATGCCTCTTGTTAAGATTTATTCAAGGCCCTGTCTTACATCTTTTAATGTTGTCAGACATCTCTTCTCCCAGTCAAGTCTACAAAATACTACAGGAGAGTATGAAAAAACATTATGGGTGGGCGGCTGCAAGCCATGGGAAGGATTTGCCTGCTGACAACACGAGTAAGGAATTGCAGTGATTATAGAGTTATTACAGAAAAAGAAAGAACAATCAAATACAGGATTTGAGCAAGGCTTTATTTTTTCACCGTAACAGTGAATTCGAAAATCTCAAAACTAGGCTCTCCAGACGATTAAAGTAGCACTGGAACCTTTCCTTGCAGCAGTTGCGTTGTATCCTCCTATATTTGATTCTGTCTTAAAAGTTGGTGACTTCATGACTCTATGGAGTCAAAGGGGCTGATGCTGGGCGTGAGCATTCAAATGTGTTTCGTCTTCTAATGTTCTCAACTTCGGACAACCGTATCTTGACATCCTCTATTAGTGTTTGCTCCGTAAAAAAGGGACATCAGCATGGACTTCTAAATAATAGCAGTTATAAGATGCTATTATTTAGAAGTCCATGGGCATCAGTTTGGCTACATGGAGAAACTAATGTCTACAACTACACAGACGCTATATTACCTGTTTACAAGCACGTTAAGTATTACCTCTCCGACTGATATTTTACGGCTACTTTGTAGTGGTGGAGTGGGACATCAGCCAAGTAAACACATATACAATACTTGCCAGGTTAAAGCTGCTCATTTTGAGATTGCAATTGAAATCGACTGTGGCGTGGAACGACTGTCTTTGCACATCTTAGTTGAGACTTACCCTGACCATTGTTTTTTACATCTTGCCTTCACCCTGGTCAAGAGGGCACTATCGTCAGCATAATTATTTTCAAATTGTTGCGCAAAACAAGAATATTGCGCGAAATAGCGAAAACATTGTGTACTTAAAAGCTTTTTCCGTCTTACACTCCTTAGAGTACTATCATCAGAATGACCGAAATGAAATGTGTGAAAGAGTATAATCTACTGCATTTTTGAAGGAGCCCCGATAGAATAAACTACATACCCTATAAATTTTATTTAAATACGAATACATTATCGATGATTTTGGAGGGGGGTGCACATCTGTATTAGCGCCGCCGTTATTATATATTAAATATTTGAGCAACATCCAGACGCTTGACCATGCATGGCCGCCAGCATGAAAGTTGCTGGTACATTGCACTATGTGTTGACCTTGGGTCATCGACATGTTACGTTTAAGCTGTGTCTGATACATACACCTTACTCTTTGTAGATTCGCGACTAGTTCGTTTTGGTCGCAAGGTACCTTGAAACACTTTGGTCCTTCATGTGAAGCAAATGGTTTTCATGCAGGCGTCTTGTGACTGGTTGTTCCACCATGTGAATCAGTTTGGTTTTAAGGCCTAAAACCAATTTATACCTATTTTAAGCTCCCTTAAAGCCGTGTTGCCTTTCTTGTGAACCAGGCATAACAGGACAGTTATCCCTTAGCTAACTTTCTGCACACCCCTGACTGTACATGTCCAGATGCACATGTAGCCTGCATGCAGGCAAAAACTATTGACATACCACTGTAGGCCCTACCATAATCAGGAATGATATTCTGAGAGCCCAAATCTGAAACATACAAGGAGACTTATCCAAGTATTAAAAAGAGAGTAGAGGAGTAGGCCTTGTGTGGCAGTTAAAGATGCTAGTGGGAGGTTATCACTGCCTTTGTGGTTGCTGTTGTAACCTTTTTTGTTTCCATTGTTGCCACCTTCATCATTCTTAAGAGCCAAGACTGGCTGTAAGTCTAGCTTCATATTTTCTTCTGTTGCTGGACACTTATATCATGTGCCAGGGTCACCAAAGGTGAAACAAACTTTGTTCCAGAAGGTAAACCAGAACTGCATTTAAAGCACACTGTCCTAAAAGAAACATTTATGTATTGAGTATTTAGTATTTAAGGAATAAGAAAATGCAATATAGCTACACACATTTTTTATCATATATATGTGTGTGTTTACCATAAAAATTCGTGATTGTCATTACTTTGTTCAGCTTTGATAATTTTGCTACGATGGAAATTGACAGCCTTGGCTAGCTTGGCCAACGACCATGTGGAGCTTAGAGTGCCATGACTGTGTAATGCTTGGCATATCATTGTTCTCACCATCATTATCATCATCATCATCATCATCATCATCATCATCATCTTTTGTGGGGTTAGACGGGTGATGGCGCATTGCCACTTGTGTCTGTCCCCTGCAGCATCCTCAACTCCCAACTCTTCCAGATCTTTAACAATGCAGTTCATCCAACTTTTCCTTGGTCTTCCTACAGGTGTTTTCCCCTTGGTCTTCCTACTGGTCTTTTCCCCTTGGTCTTCCTACTGGTCTTTTCCCCTTGGTCTTCCTACTGGTCTTTCCCCTCAACTTCCATTGCCATAGCTCTTCTTATGGTTCTCTCCACCCCAGCTCTTTTCACATGGCTAGAGCATCTTAATCTGTTCTTCTATCCTCTGCAGCATCCTCCTCAATTCCCAACCCCCAATTCCCAACTCTTCTAGATCTTTAACAATGCAGTTCATCCAACTTTTCCTTGGTCTTCCTACTGGTTATTTCCCCTCAACTTCCATTGCCATAGCTCTTCTTTTGGTCCTCTCCACCCCAGATCTTTTCACATGGCCAAAGCATCTTAATCTGTTTTTCTGCAGCCTTTTCCCTATGCCTTCCAGATTGCATGTCCATAAAACCTCCTCACTTGTATCTTAGTCTTGCCATCTACATCAAAATTTTGCCTACCATTTGTCATCCATCACTACTGACACTACTTCCCATTGCAATTGTTTGGTTTAAATTGCTGTAATTTAGTTAACTGTTATTGACACTTCGTTTGCATAGGATCGCGATTTCCTTGATACATTTCCCCTGTAGATTTCAGATTACAAGCATTCACACTTTACGACTTACACAACAAGCTGTTGGTAGTGATTTTTGTTCCTCACTAATTTCTCTGCCCGGATAATTACTGCATGTTGCTATCGTTGCGCGTATAAGTCATTTCCCTAGGCTACAGCACATATTTGCGTAACCTATAAAATTGCCAGGTTAATGTATGAGTTACATGAGTGTATAACCAAATTTTACCGAATTTATTCTACTTGTTAAGCACTTTACACAAGTAAATAAAGTTTTATAGTCTACATTAACAATTTCTCATATTGATCAAAACAAAATCTAAAATTTCGCAGAAAGGTTTATTGAAAGCCAACATCTATATTTGGTATTGTTACACAAAGGGTTCCCTATTATAAAACTATAAAATTTACAACCAAACTTTTTAACAATTAAAGTACAAAAGAGCTGCCATAATTTTTTCCCAAAATACCTAGGATGGTGAATACCGATTATTAATTTCTGCAAGGGGGGGGGGTCAAAAGCCCCCATCCCAAGCAGAATAGTATGATAAAAGCCGAGAGCAGAAACCAAGGTAAAGTTTTAGTAAAACCTAATGTATACAAAATGGCTTCTTTTGACCTACGCACAAAGAATAACAAAAACTCTCAGACATTCTATCAAGAAACCAGTGGCACAGTCAAGCGTAGCGTACTATATAGAAAAGCATGTGGGCGACTTAACACACTTGTATGTCATTAGCTGTTGTGATTACTTATGAATGTTTGCCAAATAATGTGACTTTCCTCGTACTTATCTCTTTACGCGAGAGTATATATGCAACCATTATACTTGTAGTGAATGTGCAGACGAAGAAGTGAGTACAGCAAGACATGAAGCTACATTCACTGAGTTCTACATACAAGAACTTCCACTTATACAGAACTATGAATATGTCGTTGCGTAGCGCTTATATACACAGGGGGGCGTGAACACCATAATACTCGAAACTCAAACACCAGTCAAATGACCGGTGTTCAATATCACAATATGCTTTTAGATCAATCAAATCAGGCCTGTAGACATAGGGGGCTGTGAATGGGTTTCGCTACTCTTAAATTACTATTAACCCCTCCCCCCCCCTTATCCGGATTCAACATCTAATGGCTTTCCTTAGGCAGTTGCAATTTTAACCCCATGACATTCAGAACAGCCCCCTCAAATTTTAGAATAGCCCCCAAATTATTTAACCCTGGTTGTAGGCCTAGGTTAGTTGTATTCTAAATGGTATTGTAGTGTTTTGAAATTGCATTTATTTGGCATAAAAAATATTAAGCCCAGCAGTGTACAATTTTGCAATAGGCACAATAGATACCATTTGACTGATTTCTAGATTTCCGTCTATCCCTTCTACTGGGGGTCTGATTATTCAGAAAATTATTTTTAAAAATATTTGGTAATGATGATTATATGTCAAAGATTACTACCTGTGACCCTTTACTTGGTTTTGTTATACGTTGTTAGGTTCCAGTCTTCAAAGAACAATAGAATGTTTCTTACGAATATTGCACGAAATAGCGAAAACATTGTGTACTTAAAAGCTTTTTTCGTCTGACACTCCTCAGAGTACTAACGAAATTTTTACAGTAGTGATGAAAGACCGATCATCGCGTATTTCTATTACTGGATCTTTTCCCTTGCCTTAAGGTGGATTCTTCAAAGATGGTAACATCGTAAAAATCCTGCGCGAAAGCATCTTACGTTTATGTGATAAGGTAAGTGTACTAAACAACGTTTTCTCTGAAAGTAATGAAGAAAATTCCCTCCACTAATTAGATGAAGCATTGTCACCACATCTTCGTGTAACGCTATGTCCTCCAGATATTGCCTGTTATCTTTCACTTCGTGTTACTGTTCTGTTTCGGGCAGTGGTCTTATCATATCTACTGCATGTGCTATTGATATGTAATAAAGGGTGTCACTCATTTACGTGTACAGCTACCCCATTTGTACATAGTTATTCGTCATCTTTTTCTACATATTTTTTTCCACTTTGATTGGCCGGTTTCCATATATTTTCCGTAATAATTTTTTAAAACGTTGTGTGGTTATTTAGATTTTGATGTGATTGAGGGACTTAGTGCATTTGTTGTCGTCCTGTTGAAGGAATCGATTACACCAACACTTGACGGCTGTTTGAATACTTTGACTTGTTTGATTTTGTATCTTCGCAACTCATTGGTACTGCTACGTTAGCGCCACGTGTGTACCACCTACTCTACACCATTACTCGCACTGCCACATCCGTATGAGGCGAAGCTCGGCATCCTTACCTCATCAAGTCATCATACTGCTATACGGCAAAGATACAAATGTGTATGACATCGAAGTACGACGTGCTCATATCATACCACTACGTGCATATTACACCATATTGTAGATGAGTAGAGGCTTCACTCTTCACTATTGGTAAATGTGCTCTACCCACCGTGTCTTAAATACGCCACATGCACATGCCCCATAGCATTATATACGCATCATTCATAGTGTCATATACGCACCGCTGATAATGTCGCCGGTGCAAATTACTCATATTGTCACATATTCACTACTGATATAGTCGCAAAAGCCGCAAACATATCACTTGTGCATATTTTTTAATTGTTCATCGTTTATCAAATTACTGCCGGGGCCAGCTAATTGAATATATGAGCTCCGTACGTACATTTTAAATACTGGGAAAGTCAAATTAGCTACAACCTTCAATCTTTAACGGAGATCAAAAGTTGCATTGCTGTAGCAACATCGGCGTTAACAAAACTAAATATGAAGAATTCTAGAAGAGCAATGCAATCACACTCAAAACAAAAATCCGGTTTATGGAAGCCATAGTGTTAGCTACAATGCCTTAAGGCTGTAAATCATGGACGTTAAATGCAGAGTCAGAGAAGAGAATCAATGCTTTAGAGATGAAGTGCTACCGTAGAATTCTAAAAATTCCGTACACAGCACCCAGGACTAACGAGAGTGTTAAAGCAAAAATTGTTCAGAGGAGAGGGAGTGGAGAAACGTTGCCGTCAATTGTAATTACTTACTCTTTGTTGGTAGTGCCATATGTTTATAGTCATTAGGCGCCGCTCGTGAATTCGGTCCCTTTTTTAATGCCATGTTGAAATAAACGCCCTTTCTGGGCAAAATTATAATTACCTTTCAGTATGAAAAGAGACGATTATTTGAATTCACTTGGACAAGAAAACGGTTTTATTTTAAGTTATTTTCAAACAGGTCAGGTCAGGCAAGAGTCTGCTACTGGTAACATGTAAACCAGTACTACCTGTTTCATGGTCGGGTAGTCGGCGACTAAACCGGCTCCCCCACCATGTGAAAAGGTAGGCAACTGTAAGGGGTTGACATTGAAAGTACTGGTGATTAAAGGGCATGCTGCAACCAAAAGTGTCTCACTTAGTATACAGTCAAATACTGTTCATCAGATAAAGCAGATCATCAGCTACAGTGGACTTGCTCCCAGGAACTAAAAAAAAATTTTGTTTATCTACAGTACATCAGACCCCCCCCCCCCAAACAATAACCCCCATTTTTGTACCATAGATTACTTAAAAGTGTTCATAGTCAGGGACCACTCCCGAATGTATGATAAACACACATACATTGTAAAGATTCAAACATTTAATATTTAAATTGCAATACTATTTTTGTTTGCTGTTGTTTTGGGTCATCTCAAGTGTTAAATATTTATTGTCAAGTTATTCCAAATGGCATAATTGTACTAGAAGAACAAGAATACTGAATTACAAGCATATAAAAGATGATTGTATTGAAATTTTTATAAGGTCTCATTCTACACTATTTCACTCTCTCTACAGAAGTTTGTAGTGGGAAAATGGTAAAATTTGGGCTTTCCCAAGCCTTACTGTTAGAAGCAGAGATAAAATACTAAAATACGACAACAGAGTTTAGATCGATAACACAACGTGGCCTTCTTGTAAGTTAACAACAAGATAACTAACAGTAAGACAGTAAGACCTTGTATAATTGGGAAGCAGTTGGTTGTCCTTATAAAACGTGTTGTAATCAATGTCACAAATACACTTTGTGAGACGTAGGGTGACTCCTTCTAATTTTCTGAAGGTCTTCTTATCTCGCAGTACATGCAATACTACAAATGAAAACCACTTTATAGTAAAGTAAATCTGATTTCTTCGACACGACGGTTCGGCACTCCCTGTTGCCAGTGAATACAATTTGACAAGCGCACGATTAAATAAGGCATTCCAATTAAATTCTAATATGCTATAAATTCTAATATACTATATTACAAAGTGGTTTTGTAGTATTGCGTGTACTGCGAAATAAGAAGACCTTCAGAAATTTAGAAGGAGTCGCCCTACGTCTCACAAAGTGTATTTGTGACATTGATTACAACAAGTTTTGTAAGGACAGTAAGAACTACATATACCCCTGGAACAGTTCATGCAAGTCTGAGACATGGGGTTACTCAAAGGCCCAATGCTTACAGTACACTAGCATTAATTACATCATTGTAACAGCTACTTCTTAAGTGATCTTAGGAATGTTATACAAAATCAGTGGGCACAATGTTTGCTTTGAGTTCTTTCATGTATTAGAAACATTGTCATCACAGTTAGCAAAAGAAAAACATGGTACACATCGTACACATAATTTTTTTTAACATCATTGTAGTTTCTTGAAAATGGAACTCCGATTTTTACATAGTTAGCTGTTCTATTTTGTTTTACAATAAACTACAGCCCTTATCTTAGTAACAAAATAGAATAAGTTTTTTATTAAATTTTGACTGTCTTAGCTTGAACGTTCTGAGTTATACATCTGGTACGTGTTTTGTAGATCAGCAAAAAACAGCAAGGTGTCAACGTCAGCTTTGAATTTGTTTACTGTTTATTTCAAAGTTTTTAAACATCTTTATGAGTTCAAGTATTTTGTTGATGTCTGTGAACATTTTCGTATTCTAGCAGTGGCACGCCCATCTTTATGGGATGTTCCAGTATAGAATGGTAGGGATCTTAGTTTTTAGAGGGTTCGTCTCAAGCCTTTAACGATAATGAACAACCAAAACTTTAACATGCACTTCTCGGTCATTTGGCTAGGATCATGTGTTGTATCTGTTCTCATTGATGACACATTGATGGCAGATTCTTTCCATTGTCCGTGAGAGGCGGTCGCACTGGGCGGTTGAGCCTGCTTCATGGCTTACTTCTCTGCGTCACCCTTGGACGCCCCAGCTGACCTTTATCAATTAGTTATTCTGTTTATTTAGGTTAGTTTCAATGTCGTACCCACTGCTCATCAGGGGCTTTTGATTGAGAGACTGCTTGACCTAGGCCTCCTATGAGTCTTTAAATTTGCGCACAGATGGTATAATTGTTGTAATCCATGAAATACTATAGCAGTCGTTAGTGACGGCATTTTGACTATATGTAGCCCAATATGAGATTGGCAGTTATGAAGGTTATTCCGTAGTTTTGTTTTGGAATGCTTAATATTGTCACAGTTTACATCATTGTACGCAAGTCCAGTTACTCGTGATCAAGACTTCGACTCCGATAGACGTTATCAGCTTCAAATCAATTCGTGTCTATAAAGGAACTATATCCATCCAACTCGTAGCCCTCAGTATTGATCGATGCTCTTTTGGTTCTGATACTTCTTCCCCGGAGACCTTCTCAGCTTCGGATTTAAAAGAGACCACTGTAATAATAGGGCTGAGGCCGCAAGATGGTGATAATGATTATGATGATGATGATGGTGATGGTGATGGTAATGATGATGATGGTAATGATGGTAATGATGGTAATGATGGTAATGATGGTAATGATGATGATGGTGATGATGGTAATGATGATGATGATGATGATGGTGATGGTGATGGTGACGATGATGATAAGGATGATGAAGACGATGATGATAAAGACGATGATGATGATAATGATGATGATGATTGGTGTCGGCTAAAGGACCTTAAGTTTTAATTCGTTGCAAGAGCCCTAAAGTAACATCCCGATATCGTAGATTGCGATCATCGAATGGAACACATGGCGAGGCCCAAAAGAGAACAATGTTACACCAGATGAGAAAGCAGACGAAGGAAATGAGTAAGGAGTTTATTATGGTACCATCTTTTTATTTCGTGTGGTTATACACAGTTGATTTTATCAGACTTTCATTCCCATGTGTACCTTAAAGGGTTATATAAGCATTCACGTATCAGAGTGACGTTGTCATAACATTGCTGATACCTTACTTTTGTTTTCGTAATAAAGTTTTGTCAGCTGTAGCCTACATCTTACTCATTGTATATAGTTGAATGTAGAAGTTAAGTGTTGCATTCTTAAGCATGTTGCAAAGAAGTTCTACTTCGATGTTAAAGTATTAACGTATCCGTAACACAAGTGGTACGGATCCGAACTTTCTTCTCGGCCGACTCAGCGCCAGATTTTGCATATGAATGACCCACTCTAGTTCTGAAGTTAAAAACCCATGAAGTAAGATATCAGCCCTCAATTAAATCGATAATTAGTGTATTTATTTATCATTTTATTGCCATAAGTGTTTCTAAAATATGAAAAAACAAAAAATAGAATGATTGTAATCGGACTTGTATCCTTTCTGTTTTTATTTAAGTTTGTTTGAAGTATAGGTCTGCGTTCTCCAGAGAGGGGCGCTGACTTCTTAATTTCAAAAGTTGTTAAACCCGAAGAGAAGTGAAAAACATGCTTCAATTAAGGCTTGTCCTTGCTAATGGAAAAACTACTTCAAGTATGTGTTCTGAGCATAACATGTAAAAGGAAGAAGTGCATTTTTATATCAGAAAAATACCGTAGTCTGGAGTTAACTGTATATAATTCATGTACCTTATACGCTATTCCTGCATTGTTGATTAATATATCTATACCACCATATGTGCTCTCCACAAGATTCTTGGCTTTGTTAATACTGTCTTTGCAAGTTATATCTAACTGAAGAAATTTTGGCTTAAGTCCTTCCTCCTGTAGTTTTGCAATGGCTGCTTGTCCCCTTGCTTCATTCCTTGCTATTCATAAAAGTAAAGCAAAGAGACATTAACACCACTCCATACTTATTACACGTATGGTGACTAAATACTTACAAGCTTAATTAATCTATGTATATATGTATTTGTATATATAAGGTATGTGTACCCTCATTCGGTCAGATGTACCCAAATTTGACCACCCTATTTAAATGCTTTAGTGAAGACTTAGTAAACATGTTGTTTAGAAATAGGGTATAATGGTAGCAAGTGATATGCCAGGGGGAATGTAATCTGCTAAAGAAATGACAGCCAGGCTAAGGATCTTTAAAGAAAGCGACATATTGATGTATTTTATCTTCTTTTAAACTAAACTACCCTTTCGTCAAACTAAACTGTGAACATCTTCAGAATAATAAGTAATATTAACTGGATGTTACTGCGTGGAAGAATAATCTATCAAGATGCAGAGGAAAATTATCGAAAGTTAACACTACACTAATGTAAACGAACGCAAAGGCAAAGGAACAGTGGGAAAGTGGCAAAAGTTAACGAGGAACAAATAACTATTCAAAACAAATACAAAGGACCTGATACTATATTCTTGTCTATTATAAGTTGTTAGTGGTACAGAATTTGAAAATACTCCCAAAAAGAACTCTCATAGTTTTGAAAAAAACACTACTGAAGAATAGAGCAATTTTCAAAACCCATTTCTACCCCATCCACTGACACCTTCTCAATGTGCCTTACGTCGATTGGTAGGGCAGTGTCAACATCTGGGACAAACATACTCTAGGTCAGTTCTCAACCTGCCAAGAACACCACTGCATTTTTTATGAAACCACAGCGAGAACAACAAACATAATTCACTCCCACACCACTGCAACATACAGCACAAGGAAAAGTACCTGAATTACGAAGTTGACCAAGTCCCACAGCAGAAACCATGAAATTAGTTTTCTTAGGCTAACATGCAAGCCTTTGTTTTCTAACCCAAACTTCCAAACCTTGCACTTTGCAATACAGTCTTCTAACGATTCAGTCACAATCACCACGTTGCCTGCATATAAAAGCTTCTAAGGCGCACTAGTTCTAAACTCCCTAGACATCGCCTCCAGAAAATCGTTCTCAAATTTGGTCAACGACGTCTTTCAATTTTTTGCTTCTGCCATTTGGCTGGCCGAACTGACAAACTAATTGGAAATATAAAGCAAGGATAAATCATTACAACATTGCCAAAAACAATATTTCCGAAGAAAATTTTATTACGACAAGAAACAAGAACATGAAAAAATGGTCACTGAACATTGAAGGTAATTTTATTTGAAAGACTTCTTTCTCAGCTTTGTTTCCCAAATTTTCAGAAAATCTTCAAATTTTAGCTCCACGAGGGCCATTTTTTCAAAGTGGAGGAATGTGAATTCTGTCTCCTGTTTCGTCGTCTGGCGCTGCCTCTGCAGTGCATCAATTTTGGCCAGTGATGAGAACATGCACTCACAACGAGCCGATGCATAACCGGCTGTGAAAGCAAGGCGGTATAGCATTGTCAGAACTGGTGCCGTCTCCCCAGCCAGTTTTCATAGACGGGAAGAACACAACATCGGACTTTTCAGAACAAGGAAATCTATTGTCTCGATCTGGAGTCACCGATCCATACGTCAAAGATCCCTGATTACAGTATCCTGTGTAATTGATATTACAGGAATTACTGATAGTAAGACGTTATCAGGAATGTAATGTACCTGTGATGTTATTAGCGCTTTTTGTTTTGAGCAAACGCTATTTAAAATATAGTAAGACTATACAGTTACCTAAATGTAAGCGACGCAACCAAGAAAAAAATTGAGCCTAAGATACAATAAAGTAATCCTCATCTCTCGAAAACTTTGTATTTTTGGATAGCTATAAAATGATACTCTTTTTGTTAATTTGCATTCTTGTGTTAGAGTTTACTTTGTTAGATTTTTCGAAAAATATATTAGTTTTAAAAATCCAGAGGGGCCAAACCTCAACCCCCATAGTGGCGCCTCTGCGGAATCATTAAGGAATCTTATCTAAATTGTACCTGATGTAACACAGAATCGGCTTCTTCTTCTCTTCATTGTTCGTGCTACAACACTGCACTCCATTCGCTGGTCGTCTGTTCTTTTATTGCAATCTCTCTGGGTAATATCTGCTCCAAAGTCTCCTCTCATGTCCAGACATTTTTCCGAATATTGATTCTGCATGAAAGAAGAAGAATATTATCACGACAACAAACGCTAAGCTAAGCATTCCACGGCGTAGTAAATATAATTGGACTCTCACTTGGTTGAATAATGGAAAAATAGCGTGTAATCAGAATAAACTAGGAGTCACATTCTTAATTAGCATAAAAACTACAATTCCATATTTACATCCTGAAAGAAAAACTTAATACAAGCACTAAATATAAGTAATAAGTGAATGACTCTTGCCGGAGCGTTTGATTCATTCTTTAGCCCTACCTTACCCGACAGGGGAGGGAGGATTTCGCCCACCCTATTAGCATTTTTTTGTAATAACCTTTTCTTCTGTTCTGTCAATCTTTTTTGAAATTTTTGGAGAATTGTCCAAATTTCATGTCTCAGATGTTCTGAAAGTTTGAACAACCAGGATTATGTACTTTTTCGTGTATGAGGGTTTTATCGCAATCGGATGATATTTTAGTCTGTTGTGAACACCTACTGAACATTGCCAAATTAATGGAGCAATGTATGGAGCCATATTTTCAGCCATATTTGCCTGAACACAGAAAGTTGTAACTCGGTCTGCAGATCGGTATATATCTAGAGTGTATCAGTGCCAAATATGAATGAATTCTGTCAAGCAGTTTCGGAGATACAATGGGGGGGGGAGAGAATTTTACTTCCCGCTCGGGTATACAGTTCCTCAAATACGTCGGGTAAGGTATGGTTATGAACGGAATCATTTGGTGCTTGGAAACAGAATATGAATCCGAAACTGTTGCTTGCAAGAACATTTGCTAGAATTGTACCATTTTTTTCCGTCTACGATAACGAAGTTGTTTGATGTAATTGAAATAATAATTTCTAATGAGAGAATTGTTGATTCTACCTAAATATTTTGAAGAACTGATTTAAAAATCGTTATCATCTGTCACTAAACTACGAGTTCTAACTCACTGAATAAGAACTGGTTATATTTTGCTAGTCAATTGATTCTCATAGCTGTGTTCCTTAAAACCTTTACAACAGCAGAGGGAGAACAAGCCTAAGCTATATTGAGCACATAGAGAAGGTCGCAGGAGTAACAAGGATAGAGATGATAGTGTTCGTAAAGAGACTGATTGAGCCATTTTGCTCGTCGCCAATGTAATGTTCTAACGATTTGCCCGCATTTAGAATGATACATATGAAGACACAAGCTGGTATTTCGAGTGATACATCAAATCTCTTTCTGATCCTACTCCTGCGTGCTCTCCTTGACTATTGGAGCACTGGGCTCTAGTCCTAAATATGTCATCACATCATTACAAATCTGAACATATTAAACGATGGCACTTTTTCAAATCTTCAACAGTTGCCTTATTGTTCAATTTCTGAAGTGGTTTAGCTGCAGAGAAGTAATCACTATTAAGTCTTTGATTAAACAAAATCACTAGTGATTGAATAGTCTCATTTCGCATAGAGTTAAATGATCTAACATCGGGAGTATATTTGTTCTGTGTTTTTGTGCGTCGTTCCCGAATAATTAGAGAATGCCCCAAAACGTCAAATGGTTCACCATCATTAACAAGATTTTCGAGAAACATTTCTTCCCAACCACCAACAAGGGAATTTTCCAACATGTCTTCAAACCTTTTAACTATCAAATCTCATTTTGAAGAAGTGTCAAAAACTGTGACGGTGTTATCTTCAAGAAACTTTTGAAATCTTTTGTGACTCAAGAGAAGATCTGTCAAAACTCATGTTAAATGTAATTGATCTTTGTTCAACTACTTATGTAAGTATCCATTTGCTTCTTTTTCATCTGCTTTTTTGAAATACTCAACAGATGGTTTCCAGTTTTTTAAAATCGATTTTAATAAGGTTGAATTAAATTCCATCCATCGAACTTCGAAGTAAGTTGGATATCTCTCACACTGAAAAGACAACTGTTCTGCGACTTGCTGCAATTCCCTGCCGCTTAATCCAGAGCTATGAAAGAATGTACACAAACTTGTGACTTCTTGTATAAGATTCTTCACCTCCACCACAGATAACAACTGACTTCCAAGCTAAATTATCCTATGTGCTGCTCACCAAATTTTCATTAAAGGTAGTTGGGAGTCAGATTCATCTCTTTCTTTCTGACAAAGAGTCCATAGTCCATTTTGAGCACCAGCATTCATGGCTTCACCATCAGTTACAATGGACGAAGCAGATTCAAACAAATCGTTCCAAGTAATAATGGGATCCACACAGCCTCCTTCATTGATGATAAACAGCCTTGAGCACCTCGACAGGAACTTTCAGCAAATCCAAGAAAGTATAAATCATGTGAGCCATCATTTTTAATAACGTTCCTCATGACATGATTGTTATGCACTTGTGCTCTATCTACTGAACCATCAGTTCGAATACTAACAGCAATGCATTCTTTCAGAGTTTTTTGAAGATTTACTTTATCACTATAGCGCAAAAGATCGGTGTGATATTGGGGAAGTAGATATTGCATATCATCAACCTGTGGAACAAGATGGGAATTGCTATCAAGACAATGCCGCTTGAAATCTTTTCCTTTTCAAAATGAAGCTTCCCTTGAAGGCCATGACCAGGCACTTATCATTTGACTGCCTATTTTACGAAATAGCTTTTCATTGTGCTGAGAAACCGATCTGTCTATTGTCCTGTCCCACTTTATTGTAATTGTTTGTCATGCTTTAGACCTTTTAAATTTCATAGTTTTCACACATTGCTTATGAACTGTAGAATGGATATGATCATGGATGTATTTTTTATAAATTTCATAACCATCCTCTTTGCATATTTTTGGTATTTGATAACACTTTTTAAAGATTGCAACAACACTGTGGTTCGTGCTACTTTATGTCTGCTGTTTCAAAGGTATCCCCCCCCCCCAAAAAAAAACTCTGCGTACGTGCCTGAGTTGGAGGTGTCGGGGTTTTTTTCGGGAGGGGGACTCGTACTTTTTTCGTTTTCTTGTCTGTCGTCTGACACGTTCTTGAGCTAGGTAAGAATTATACAAGCTAGAGGACATCAAAATTCTTATTCAGTGAATTCATAAAATTTTACCTTTATATCCCAATGCAAAGCTATTATCAAAAACACACTTTAGAATAAAACATATTTTATCACCATTATTGTGACTCTGTTAACAAAAAGGTTGGCCTGTTTGACCTCATTTTGAGTAGTATCATGCAATAGTCTTCAGTCTGTGGAGACACAAAATAGGTCTCTGGGTCGTAAAACACCTTCAAACCGTCCATCCAAGGACCAGCTTTTGTAGGAACTGTAGGGGAAGGTAAAGAAAGGAAGGCGAAAATAATTTTCAACCTGAATGATTGAACCAAGGGGTGCCACTGGCCCCTCCACCCCCTCCATACACCTGAACAGCATTCTAAAAATTTGCAATTCGCGTCGCTTTGCAATGCTTGCCGGCAGTTTCGTTCTATTTGACGGTTTCGCCCAAAAGGTTTATTTTCTGGAGCAGAGACTTTTCCAGAATAATGGTTTAGACATATTGTCCATACATTTAGCTTGGAAATTTTTTCATGGAGCCAACAGCCAGGTTTCCATTTCAATTAGTTCTGGCCATTTAGAAGGCCTACTCTAGGGATTTGGTCTCTGTCTATCTGGATGATATAACCCAAACACCCAAGTCAATTATTAATTCAAATAGAACCAAGAAAATTTGCTATTGAGCAACTAGAACCAAGGAAATGTCCGTCTGGGTTCAGGTCTACGTCCCTCACAACCCCCAAAATTATGATACTTTTATAAGGTTCCAATAATTTCTTATACTTTCCAAGTGATTCGTCCATTTGTGTTTCAATCTTAAGTTAATAATTGAGAAGTACCTTAGTTGTCAAACACCTTTGGTACTCAGTTTTAAAGATTGTGAGCAAGCGTTCGATACTGTTGATAGAAGAGCTTTAGCAAAGGTCTTATCCTTGCATGGTATTAAATAAATAAAAAAGTTTTTTTTTACTGCAAGTAAGGAGCGACACTAAAACTTAAAAGGAACAGAACAGTTGTCCCCTCCTTAACGCCTGGCTCTTTACGTTTAAGTTCGACTCTTTCTCACAACTCTACTTTTTAAAACAATAAAAGACTTCAGCGTAAAGAGCGAGGCGTCGAGGAGGGGACCACTCCTTTCATATATGGAATGGTTTATGTTCGTTTTAAATTTTAATATCGCTCCTTACTTGCAGTTAAAAAAAAAACCTTTTTTTTATTAAATTTCTGAACGTTTTTGAATTAATGCATGTTTTGACTTTGGCTCACCGCATATGAATAATTAAAACGAAATTTGCCTATTAATTTTTTTTGGGCTAAATGGTTTTCTCTTAGTTTGAATCGGACGATTTTGAAAAAACAAAGGGGTGGGGGAGGAGGCCCAGTTGCCCTCCAATTTTTTGTTACTTAAAAAGGCAGCTATAACTTTTTTATTTTTTTACGTACGTTTTTATTTAGTAACACATATACGTAACTTACGAATTAACTTACGCAACGAACTTCTATATTTGTATATTTTATTACGTATATGAGGGCCCCCCCTTGTCAATACCTCGCTCTTTACAATGAAGCTTGAATTTTGTCCCTTAAGTCTAATAAGGTTTTGCGGAGGCGAAGGTGTAAATTTAAGGCCCAAAGAAAGGAGATTTATTTGTTCATTACTCCTGTCTCTAAGTCTACTGTTGCCTGCCCCCGTTTCTCCAATATATTCCTCCCCACACGAGGGGCATATTATAACGTAGATCAAATTAGAGCTATTACAATTGAATGATTTGAGAAGTTTAAATGTAATGTAACTTTGTTTAAATTTATAGTTGTTGTCTAATAAAAGATGGTCACAGCATTTGCATCTCTTGTCTTGACATTGGGACACTCTATGGTCAATAGGTTCGCTTAGAAATTCAGCTTTAGTAAGTAGTTTCTTGAGGTTGGGAGGTTGTCTAAAACCTCTTATAATTTTGTAATTAAGAATGAATTTGCCTGATGGGTGTTTTTCAAGCGCTTGTGTTGCGGCTTTGAGTTGTGGGGTGAAGTTGGGGTTGTTAAGGTTGTAAGTAGTTATAAACGGAAGTAATCTCTCCGTATGTTTACTCCTTTTGCACCAAAGGTTACCCTGTGGAATGCGGGTAGCTTTCCTTATCCCTTCTCTTATGATACCTTCAGGGTACTTTTGTTTTTCAAGGATGTGTTTTAATTCTCTAAACTATCTGTCCTTTCTTATATTTCTTTCGACGATTGTACAAATTCTTCTGGCTAAGATGTAGGGAATATTTTTTTTGCATTTGTTAGGATAGCTGGAACAAAAGGGGACACAACGTCTTGTGTCAGTCTGCTTATAGTAAATATTCATCCATGTTGTATTGTATTAAGTATTTCCAGATCAATGTCCGGATCTATCATAGAACAGTCAATGATGATGAAACAATCATCCAAGTACCTCTTCCAATTGTTGGTTATAAATTGCTGAATGTCTGGGCCCCACTTTTCAGCACAAAGTTTGTATAATTTTCTTCAAGAAAAGCCATTGTAAGGGTAGCATAAGTGGGTGCGACTGTTGTGCCCATTGCTGTCCCCTGGATTTGTAAATATCTATTTCCATCCAATAGAAAGCTGCTGTTTTTTAACACAAATAAAGGGCTTTCAGTAATGAAGTTGTCTGTAAATCGGGCGGGTTTAGTCCCAGGGAATTTCTCTAGCCAGTACGAGACGACTTGTTTTCCTAAATCGTGTGGAATGCTGGTGTAAAGACTGACTATGTCAAATGATGTGATAATCATGTTGGTATTAGTTTCTCTTTGGCATTTATCAAGGAAGTCGATATAATCCCTTATGTAACTTTTTACGTGTTGAATATATGGTTTAAGGAGTAGGTCAATGTAGTTGCTGAGTCTTTTAGTTGGGCATTCAGGCCCAGCTACAATTGGCCTTAGTTTAAGGTCTTCTGGCTCTAGAAATTTGATATATTCTGTATTTTGACGTTTAATGTGGTTAACAAGGAGTTCTGATTTATGCGCCTTAGGGAGTCCGTAAAAGAAGCTAGGTTTAGTGTTAAACTTAGTTAGATATTTAATCTCCTTTTCTGTTAATTCATTCTGATACTTTTCTTATAATCTTTTGCATGATAGTGGAATCAGTATCGTTAGGAGTTTCTTGATATGTATTAGTGTCGTTAAAAGAGAGCAAATCATACTTTTGTAGTGGGATTTGTTCATAAGCACTACACTGCCCCCTTTGTCTACTTCCTTAATCACAATGTTACTATCATTTTTTAGATCTTTGAGAGCAAGCCATTCTGATTTAGTGATATTTGATCTACTTTTATAATATTCCTTTAAACGATACGCGAAATTACAGAGTAGTTAAAGCTAGGTCAAGCGGGGTAACGAGGGTAATGGGGGTATCGTATCATGTACACAGTGACCGGGTCACACATGGGAGAAAGAAACAGTTCTTTTTCTTGATGGGATACAAGATCTCACATACTAATAGGAGAGAAGAAAAAATTCCGCTATAATTGTGGCTTCGGTTAAAAGAACAAGGTTTCGGTTTGCATTGCTCTAAATTTGGAAAGAACTCCATTGCAGTAATAGGACGCATGGCTTGGCACAACAATCCAGGTTCTTCTATATTGTAGGTGAGTTTTTTTCATAAAAGTAATAGAGAGTAACATTCAGATTTACACTATAAACATAATAGCAAGGACAGAATTTCCAATACGAAATAGAAATTCTGTTTACTTTTCACCTCTTTTCACTGTATTGAGGCAAACTAGAGAAATTGTCTGCCAGAGAAATTCGTGGTTATGCTAATTCCTGGCTATCCTGTGATGATTACAAGTCGGTAGAACCATGACTAACTCCTTTGGTAGCGAGTAATAACATAAAAAGCTATGAGGTCACCGTAAACTACAGAGGAAGCTATTGTGGTTAATTTTTCCTATATTGACTCGCAATAGGCATGGAATAATCGCCATATGTACCGATAAGAGCTGCCATTATCAGCATGTAGCGGGTTGGACCGAAGATTATTTTCCGTAAAATCATTGGAGATTTCATTACTAGATCTTTAATACGGTAAAAAGCTTAAAAGAGCTTATTGCTTGTGAAAGCACTTGGAATCTCATCACGTGATCTGTTATGTGGAAAACACATTGTAAGGCCATTAGCAGACCAAGGCGGAGGCACAGAACCTTGCAAAATGATATAGTCGGGAACAAATCACGTATGATTCAAGTTACTTTGTCTTCTTAAACTACTCTGTTAACAGCCACTCCCTCTAAGCTGTAGCTCCTCCTTCTCTGCTAAAGTTAGAAAGTTGTTCTGACAAAGTCTTCTGAATATCTTAAGCTAGATCTCAGTCGTCCCATTGCTTGTTGCAATGTATAGGATTGAACAATGTGTGCAATACTGGATCAAAAAGGGACCAGAAAGAAATCGTTTCAGAAAAGTTGGCCGTGTTCTTGAAATCTTTAATGCTTACTCGAGAAGATATTCTACTCCCTTGATAGATAAAAACACATTTGACAAAAGCACATCTTTTAAAAGCCTCTTGTCAGTTTTTTGAAATTTCAAACATTGTTCAATAAATTGATCCTCCTCGTCATTGCGTGTCCTGTGCTTCTCATTGTGGTTCTTGCGCTGCTCAATGCGTGTTTTTTTCCATAGTAGTAGTAGTAGCAGTAGTAGTAGTAGTAGTAGTAGTAGTGGTAGTAGTAGTAGAAGAAGTAGTAGTAGCAGTAGTAGTAGTAGTAATAGTAATAGTAGTAGTAGTCGTAGCAGTAGTAGTAGTAGTAGTAGTAGTGGTAGTAGTAGTAGAAGAAGTAGTAGTAGCAGTAGTAGTAGTAATAGTAATAGTAGTAGTAGTCGTAGCAGTAGTAATAGTAGTAGTAGTAGTAGTAGTAGTAGTAGTAGTAGTAGAAGTAGCAGTAGTAGTAGCAGTAGTAATAGCAGTAGCAGTAGTAGTGGTAGTAATAGTAGTAGTAGTAGTAGTAGTAGTAGTAGGAGTAGTAGTAGTAGTAGTAGTAGTAGTAGTAGTAGTAGTGGTAGTAGTAGCAGTGGTTGTAGTAGTAGTGGTAGCAGAGGCCGCTATTGTTCACGAAACTCAGATATCCTATTCCTAAGTCCTAATCCTAAGTCCTATTCCTATTTCACGGCTTCTTTATAGCAGTGAATTTTAGGCCTAAATCCTATTCCTAATCCAAATATGGCCAATCCCATTTTTATAGCAGAGGCCCCTGCTGATGGTGACATATTATCTATTTCTCCCTCTCTTCTCGATGAAACTTTCTACTTTCAATGAGCTTTGAACAGTGTGTCGGGCCGAAGTGGCAGTCCTATCTTGGTCAAGTCACATGGCGCAGAGAGGCTACTCTCCAATTGCGTTGAGCTAGATGTCGATCGGTGGATGATTGGGAGCTAATGTGGCGACTACAGAAACAGAGTATGTTAACATCGGAGGTCACCGAGCTCATTTAATAGTGCACACGCCACGAAAGGGTGGGTGACATATTTTCTATTTCTCTAGTGTTCTTTTCAAAATAGAATATGTTATCATCGGGATTATGTTGCTCGGTTGGTAGAGCACACGCCACTAAAGTGTGAGGCGCGGTTTCGAGTCCACGTGATGACATACTTTCTATTTCCCTTCTATTTTTTCTACATTGACTGTTCAAATTCTCCTCTTCTCGATTATGTTATTTGTTTTCATTGACTTGGAAAACTACTGATCGGTTTGAATGGTTTATGTTTTCTAACAAGAATTGTTCTTCTGTATCTCATGTGCCCTTTTACCTGTGCGCTGAGACAATCTATCCATGTACATCTCAGGGATATTATTTGTTCCCCACTTGCCTGTAACAATAACGACTCTTTTCTAATAATTAGTTGTGCATCTTACTGAATTAAGTTCAATAGACGTAGTAACCTTCATCCCTCTCTATCCATCTCTGATTTTGGATTCTTCCCCTCTACTTCTCGTTTTTTGTGCCACATGCCAACCTACATGGCATTACTGCACATAGTTGCACTCGGCCATATTGCTCTTTTCTAACAATAAAATGGTTGAAATTGGTTCTGGCAAGGAATTCAGGCCATGACTGTTTATATGCAGATCATTGTCATCAATAGTTCAAAGATAAGGCTCAGTGAACTTGATGCAAAGCCGAAGGTAATACCTCGTTGCACCACAGATAAAAATGAGGTTTGTCTTATATGTTTTTTTCATAGATTTGAATATATAGCCAGCTATTGCTATTGCTGAAATGACAGTCAATGAATAACAATAGTCATTGTTCAGATCTATGGTTGCATAACATTTAAATGGTATTTCATTCTTTATCAATGCCATCGACCATTTCCTATGCTGTCGTAACACCCGCCCATTTCTTATTTCAGACTTGCCCAATATCACAACCATGCGACACTCTCTTCTAGAGCAGCCCATTTGGTCCAATATTTCGCTTCATAATTCAACAGTCAGTGTCTAGCTTCACAGTATCACAATGTGGTCAATATAATAGGGACCGCAAAGTGGATTTAAAAGTAGGGGCCATATAGAAAAAGGTGTGGGGGCGTTCTGACCCTTTTCATGGGGGTTCAAAAAATTTTGTGCTTCCTTCGATATGAGACTTTAAAACGCATACTTTCATCAAGATAAAATAAGGATTACAGAGGTGGCATACTTTGGTCACGCATATATATATATATATTTACTTTATATTTATCACGGAGTGGAGCATTACCACAATAACTTGCTTTCTTTTTTCACTAACGGAGCTGAAGGGATTCGAACCCACGACCCATTGGTTTGAAAACCAACACCTTAACTCAATCAGTCTTTCAGTTCATCAAACAATCAAGTAGTCCATCAAACAATCAATCTTTCAGTCTATCAAACAATCAATAAATTGATCAATCAAACAATTAATCTAACAGTCTGTCAAACAATGAACTGGTCAATCAAATATTTAACTTAACTGAGTTTCTTTTAACTTCCAGTGGCCCTGATTTAGAAGGAGATGACGAAGATGATGAACAAAACGATGATGAAAACGACGAGAATATGAAAGGTGATAAAGACAAACCACAAAGACTACAAGAGCAACAACGCAAACCTCTTACGGAACAACAAGTAAGTATTGAACAAGCCGACTAATTGATTTCTTTTTCCAAACAGTCTCTGCCTTTTTGCCTATTTGAATTTTGCAGCATCGGTACTGCAACAACCCCTAAAGTGAAAGATGGGGGAAACTGACAATTTATTTTATACTCCAATGCAAAAGCAAATAACAGAAGTCAATGTATGTAAACAAACAGACTGTATTATGCATAAGAGTATACAGGGGCCGCCCAGCCGGGGGGGCAGGGCCCAACCACTTTTTTGGGGAAAAATCGGGAAAATGCTGAAACAGGTGTGAGCAAAGTATTCCACCTCTGTAATCCGTTTAACAATTCCATAATTTTCGGGGCCCTGAACAACCCTAAATCCCAGTTTTTGGGGTTTGGCCCCCATTTTCAAACCTGCTCCGCGGGTCCATGGTATAGGGTTCATATGAACCAAGAAACCACTAAATACCTACAATAATCAACGACAGTTGGGTAGAGAGGGGGGGTATTTATGAGCTCATAAAAACTGAGGGCATGAGCCCAGTGACCCCTATCTCCGGTGCCGGTTCCAAAAACATTCTCATTTATCATACAGGTAACCCAATGTGTCCAAATCAGGATACCTTAACCAAATCCAAGCTAATTATTTCTTCAAGGCAAATTACTCTAATACTAGAAAATCAGTTCTATGTTCAAGGATATGCCACTCATCCTCTACCAGGAGACTCTTTGTGAATTCCATTTATTTAAAAGAGGCCATACGATGAAGTTGATTATCATTAAAGTGCGTTATTTGTAAATTTGTCTGCTGTAGGTGCAAGGTGTCAACTGTATTAACTACATCTTGGGTGAAATCGACGGAGAAGGAATCTCGTTAAGGTAATGGGACATTACACTATCTTCATTGCATACATTGTCACTTGCTTTTACTGTATTATAAAACTTTTACATTCTAATTATGTTGTTTGTGTCTCAAAACCCCCAAATCATGTTCCGTAACAATAATAGGTGATGATGACGATGATAACTGGTTTTTATGATGATGATTATGATAGCGATAGTGATGATGATGGTTGTTAAGATAATGTTCATAATGCTGCTGTTGCTGCTGCTGCTGCTGCTGCTGATGATGATGATGATGATAGTGAGGATCCTGATAATGATTATGATAATGATGGTGATGATGATGATGATAATGGCCAGATGATGATGATGATGATGAGGAGGAGGAGGAGGAGGAGGAGGAGGAAGAGGAGGAGGAGGAAGAGGAGGAGGAGGAGGAAGAGGAGGGGGATGATGATGGTGATGATGATGATGAGGAGGAGGAGGAGGAGGAGGAAGAGGATGATGATGAGGATGATGATGGTGATGATGATGCAGGAGGTGGAGGTGATGATGATGATGATGATGATGATGATGATGATGATAATGATGATGATGATGATGATGATGATGATGATGATGATGCCCCCATCCCTCTCCCTCCTCTGGCGTGGTCACTGGCTTGCTGCGCGGCAATAGAGTTGATCTGCATCTTGAATTCCGGAGATAAAGTGTTTTTATGTTTTCAAGATACTTTTTAAAATTATTTCCATTACAACTATGCTCCATGGTACAACGTCATTAAGAATTGATTAAAAACTGTTGATATCTAACAAATATCACACTGTTGATAATGTGTCAAACAAAGAGATCAAAGATGCAATCAACATTTGGTATTTCATAGGTAGTGATACCTGAGCAACTACTTATGCAACTCCAGGCCTGATTTTGTAAATTATCAAAACAAACGTGTAAAGAGACTAAATTGAGCCTTACGTTGATATGTTTTTTGTTTTATTTTCATTTTACAACTATCAGAAGTCAGAAGTTATTTTCAAAAAATTTATTCCACCCCCTCCCCCCCGTTTATTAGATTTTAAAAATTGTTTCCGAGCCCCCGTTTACTCCACCCCACTCCACCCCCGTTTATTAGTGACCAAGGAGTTAAAATTTACGAAGATCCTTTGACCTCACAGATTACCCCTTTACGTCATCACACCTAGCAGATTCAGAACGAGGTTTGTTGATTGATCACACATGGCAACTTCACGATTGACAACATTGATGTTTCCTTGCTTTTGTGGTTTTATGATATGGGGTTATTCAGTGTTAATTAAATATACTCAGCCATTAAATGGATCGGAAATTTTTGCGAACGGTTTAATCAAATAAATCAACTTGGGATCGAGTATGCGTTCAATACTGCACACTTCGGCAGCCCCGGTTGCTCCACTGCCATATGGCCTGTATTCCTTACAGCAAAATGGACGAGGTAACACACTAACTGCACAAGAACTATCGCGAAGACAACGTGTTACCGGAAGATTCCCTACTTTACAAGGTCACTACGACTTTGCATCATTTCAGGAAAGGTATAGTAAACAGTACAATAAGATCCAAGACTCTGGCGATGAAAGAACTAGAGCTCCCTCCAGAGCTGATAATCCTGTTACAGACGTAGCCAGGTGAGTTGTAACCATAAAACTGTGTGATAAATACAACTATGGTCTGTTAACGATCGGCGCCCTTGTACTCACGCAAGGAATCAATTAACAAATGTCGAATTTGGGATATTATGTTGAGTAGAAACTGAGACGGAAGGCGTTGTTCACTTATAACAGTCGCCAGAAGTTAGACTTTTTTACGAGTAGCAATGTTTAGTTCTAGTGTAACCCGAATCAAAGTAGGAAAAGAAGTGGAAACTGAAATGAAAGACGCCCTTGTTTGCATAAAATAGGAGCTCTGGTGCAAACCTGTTTATCAGAAATATAATAATCGTCTGAGAATTAGATTTGTTCTCAAAGCTCACTTTGTAGTTCCTTGATATTCCATATGTAATTCGCGTTAAAGCACCATAAATGACTCAGGAAACTGGAACAATGTGTTACGTATTTGCTGTAATGTGGCTCTGTACATGACTGGCTGTAATGGAAACCAAAAAGCAAAGCCAACTCAAGTGCAAGACAGAGATACACAGCACCATTCCATTTCCCAGTATACCCACTAGGTATTCCTCTAGAGGAATATATACCTTAGTGACGGCTATCATCATCATCATCATCATCATCATCATCATCATCATCATCATTGTCATCATCATCATCATCATCGCAATCATCATCATCATTATCATCATCACCACCACCACCATCATCATCATTATCATCATACTACAAGAATACAAGGAGCTGAGGTACACGAAAAAGAACAACAAGTAAAAAGCATGGGGAATGGATAAGAAAATGGGGCAAACTGGGTACGAGAGAAGTAGAGGCCAACCTGAGGGATGGGAGTAGGAGGAAGGATAATGACAAAGGTATATAATGGTTATATAATTAAGTAAAGAACTAAACAAACTGTTGGACAAGAAATCTAAAATATACAAAATTTACAAAAAAAACAGAATAAGAGAGTCATTTGTTCAAAATATGCAAAATCGTCTCTGATGAACAATTGGAAAAGATACGAGAAACCTTTAATTATATCTCACCCCATACACTTGATTTGATGGCGCTGTTCTTGACACTATAATTATAAAACAGTGAGTGTATTACTTCTGTCCTCGAGGTCAATGTATCAACGATGCTAAGGAAATACAAGAATACAAGGAGCTGAGGTACACGAAAAAGAACAACAAGTAAAAAGCATGGGGAATGGATAAGAAAATGGGGTAAAGTGGGTACGAGAGAAGTAGAGGCCAACCTGAGGGATGGGAGTAGGAGAAAGGATAATGACAAAGGTATATAATGATTATATAATTAAGTAAAGAACTAAACAAACTGTTGGGCAAGAAATCTAAAATATACAAAATTTACAAAGAAACAGAATAAAAGAGTCATTTGTTCAAAATATGCAAAATCGTCTCTGATGAACAATTGGAAAAGATACGAGAAACCTTTAATTATATCTCACCCCATACACTTGATTTGATGGCGCTGTTCTTGACACTATAATTATAAAACAGTGAGTGTATTACTTCTGTCCTCGAGGTCAATGTATCAACGATGCTAAGGAAATACAAGAATACAAGGAGCTGAGGTACACGAAAAAGAACAACAAGTAAAAAGCATGGGGAATGGATAAGAAAATGGGGCAAACTGGGTACGAGAGAAGTAGAGGCCAACCTGAGGGATGGGAGTAGGAGGAAGGATAATGACAAAGGTATATAATGGTTATATAATTAAGTAAAGAACTAAACAAACTGTTGGACAAGAAATCTAAAATATACAAAATTTACAAAAAAAACAGAATAAGAGAGTCATTTGTTCAAAATATGCAAAATCGTCTCTGATGAACAACTGCAAAAGATACGAGAAACCTTTAATTATATCTCACCCCATACACGTGATTTGATGGCGCTGTTCTTGACACTATACTCATAAAGTAACGAGTGTATTACATCTGTCCTCGAGGTCAATAGCTCTTGACTGGTTGTCAACATCAAAATAATGTAGTTGGTGTCTTGTTGGTAATTGCAATAACGAATGCATTTCTACAATGCTGTTTGATCAACTTTCTTTTCAAAAGGAATGCTGGATGGAATACGTTATCTAAACCAACAACAATTAGATATAAACCATTAAAATGTTTAATAGCTTTTCATTTCAGGCATTAAGCATGCCTTGTTGGTACTTTTTTTGAGCTCTTCCTTGCTCTAATTTCTGTAACCCATTGAGTTAAATATGTAGGTACCTTTTGTAAATTGTGAATAATGATGTTTTTGTAAATCGTAATCATAATTACAGGGACCTCTATTTAGTTGATATATGATGTTTTATCCCATGGCAACAAGGAAAGGCATGTATCATTGATAGAGAATAGTAAATATGTCCAGTACGATATTTGATTCTTAGTTGCTGATTCACGCTACAAGATGTTCGTCAGATTTTGATATTGTAATGCAAAACAACCAAATGAAGTAAAGATTGGTCCAGTAACTGAATAATTCAGGTATTCCAAACTCTCATCGGCTTTTTCAAAAATTCACAGTTGGGCACAATGTTTTGTTCGTGCAGTTTCTATTATTTCTGACAATTGCGCCCAGTGGAGTGTCAGAGACTGAAAAGCATTTGATTTTATGCAACGTTAAACAATCGAAGTATATCACAAATATTGGCTAAGGTAAACAGAACAACTCCACTTACTAAGGGCTTCTAAATTCGACTGGAAGTCGTATCTATTATCAATATCATCTGCCTGTGTCTTGCGTTGGGTACTCTACAAATAAAAAATGGGCAAAGATTTATCGAAAGATAAACTACACTAGGGTTTACATTAGGTGCCTGTCAAGGCTGTATTGTGTCGCTTCGCTTGTTTGATATTTATTCCGATACAAAGCAATGGCGTCACAAGAAAGTCTCAGGACGATTTTATAGGAAAAAGTAGAAATTGAATGCTGGATGCCAGAGGCAACGGATACCCTGAAGGCATTGTTTAGGTACAGCCAAGCATGAAGGAACCAGAACAAATTGTTGACCTACTTATTACAGATTGTGACACAAGCTGTTTATTGTTATTACAAAGAAAACGAAGCTATAAAGGTCCAAAATGATATTGATGCTACCAAAGATGCTCCTATTACAGTCAACTGTGAACCAGTCAAGAATGTATCAGAATTTCTTTGCCTTTGAGGCCTGATATTCACGCACAATCACGATGACTAATGAAATTATATGAATTGGTTATGGGAAAAACTATTTACACAATTTCCTTTTGTGTGTGTGCGTGGGGGGAGGGGGGGGGGGTATTTTTGCACTGGACTAATAAAGACTAAATAACACTGAATTATTTTGCTTCCTCTTAGTATTGCAGATCACTTGCAAGGAGAGGAAAACTGAAATCAGTCCTTTAACATTCTGAATATCCGTCAACTATACGTTAAAGCCATGTGCTCAGAAACAATGATTTTAAAAACCCTGCCAAGCCTTGCCCTTTGTTGTTGTGCTTGGCAAGTGACTCAAAGTTCAACCCAATCATGACAGAGCAACAAAAATAAAGAATTCTATTGTTTCGAAATTCTACTGGGGTTATGGTCGGGTTAAGACTTAAATGGTGGGACAATGAGCAGGACCACAGCCGCTGGTAATTACGTTATCCATACATTTAAGGCAATGATAAATACAAATTTGTTGAAAAATTGTTTAAATACGCCAAAATAAAGCCTCAGCAGTTAGTTGATGTAGAATGTGCACATACCTCGGTCAAATGATGAACTTGGAAGAGGTTACGAGCAACATACTGGCATGGTGATACTGAAGAAAGGGCCAATATGGGGGGATTCTCTCCATGATCCGTGAGAGGCCGTCATATTGGGTGGTTGAGCCTGCCTCATGGTTTGAATCTCTACCAACTGCCTTTAATCTATTAGTTAGGCTGTCTAGTGTTTCTCTGTTTATTTAGGGCAGTTTCAGAATCAGGTCTACTTCTCATGAGGGGTCTCCGATTGAGAGACTGCCAATATGGGGGATGCTATGGTCCCACAGACCCCATGGTTTCATCCAGCTTTTCAGGTCTCCCCATAAATTCTAGGTCCCCCCATAATTTTAGGTCCCCCCATGAATAAAATTTTCTCAGGTCCCCCCATAATTTGGTTCTGCATAAAAATTTGAGGTCCTCTCATAAATGAGGGTAGACGCAAAAAAGCAAAAGTCTGGGTTCACTTAACTCGAATTTTACGTTCCACTTTACTTTCTGCTTTTACTATGGACAATTTTTCCACCTTTCAAGAGGAATTACTCGTCTGCATCTTATAAATTACTTATGGAAGTGGAATTGATAAAATTCAAAATTCTGCTAATAAAATTGTCTGATAACAGGTAATAAACTGTGATAGCCCAACAACTGCAGCTGACGTAGTCCGACTTGCACTCAAGATTTTAGCGAAGTTACAATAAAGATATGAAATTTTGTGTAAAAACAAGACGTCGAAGTGATTTCTTACACTCTTCAAGCCCAAAGTATTATTAAGCAAACAGTAATAATAAGTGCTGAAAAGGTGCTTAGTCCGAAGTATTTGGCTACATTAATTATATTAACGTCAACTATTCTGCACTATAGACTTGTCGTACTCTCAGGTACATTGGGCATTCCTTTACCATTTTAGTCTCTTCGACAGAGGAACCTTCAAATACCACAGTCCCTGGACATATGCTACAATGCTATCGTACTATCCTTGTGACCCGGCTGCCCAGAAAATTTTATCTTGTATACAGTGGTTTTCACCCCTCTTTGTATCGCGACTTCTATGAGCAAGCCTCTGTGACCTGACAATTCCTTCCCCGATTTTAAATTCAATGAGGCCCAGCTGAGTTGAATATTTGCAATACAGGCTCACGAGACTTATAGGGGTCGCGACCTCCACATTGAAACCCCTGGGTGATCATGGGTGAACGTAAATCATAATTTACATACATTTAGTAACACCTACTTTCTCGCTAAGTCATTTAAGCTAAATGAAGACCCTTAAAATGCTACCTTAAGTACTCTGATTCCGCCTCATGGGTTTGATTTCGCCCCCATCTGCTATCAGTAGGCCAACATGAAGGATCCGAAGTTATAGCATCATCAATATAATTCCGAAAAATGGTTCATTGCTCAAGAATAGTCATTTTTGATCCTCTAAAGACTAGCTTTCCACTAAATGACCAACTGCTACAACGCCCTATCTTCATTGCAAAAAGTAAGAAGTAATTAAATTAAACTTTTGGAACTAGCCGTGGAGCTGGATTGGAATTATTGGCGACACGACAGGAAGTGAGTTGTTCTCTCGGTTGTAAAACGTCTTTTTGTGAATCTACATCCCAATGCGCCTCCAAACACTTAACTGTTTCATCTGAACATTTTGTGACGTACCTTCCGGATGGGTAGACTATGTTTTTTATAGGGGTCATGGCCACCACAAGCTCCTTATAGCTTTGTTTTTGATCGTAAGATTCGATTTTTCTTTGCATGGCAGCTTTATCGCATGGTGCACGTTGCAGAATGAATGGCTTATGGTGCAGGATGAGTTTCTTTATATTCCATTTCAGTCAGGTATGTAGCCTGCGTGCAGACTATCCTAGCTGAAGTGGATATCCACTTCAGCTGAGATAGTCTGCACGCAGGCTATCAGGTATGAGGCTAAGACCATTGCGCTGGAAGATGTTTGGACGACCTTCGTATTTTTTTACCGTTTACGAAGAAATTGTATTGCCGAATTTCCTGCAAAAAGATTGATGTGGAACTAATTTTCCAAGTTTGACCTCAATTCCTTCAATTCAAAAGGTTGCTCCATGTTTATTGTGAGGGGTGGCTTGCGGCAGGGGCGCTCGGCACAGACTGGATAAAATTTATAAAACTTCCTTTACAACACTCAGCGTCGGGAGCACGAATCTATTTCAACCAAACAGCAAAGCAACGCATCTGATGATGATACTGTGCGAAACTTTGACTAAGATTGTTCCTTCTGCTTAAAGAAATGTGGAAAAGAAAGGATGCTGCAGAACGATGGGCTGTCGCAGAGGGCATTTACCTTCCCAAAGAAGAAGAGTCGAGAGTAATTGAGCAGTTTAGACCAGTGTCGTTACTAAATATCGACGGAAAAATTATGTTGGGAATAATTTCCAGAAGGATTATGACATACGTAACAGATAACGTATACATAGATGAATCAAATCGAAAAGCGTAAGTACCGGGTATCCCAATATGTGTAGAACATACCTTTTCTACATGGAATACGATCGAGGGAGCTAAACGAGACAAAGACAACTTGTCGGTGGTATGGCTTGGTCTCGCAAATGCTTACGGATCAGTACCACATGCGCTAATAGAACAAGAAATGAAATTCTTCTGGGTACCAGAACAAGGGCGGATGATGGTGAGAAAGTATTGTTTAAAGATATGTTTAAAATAAGATTTACGATCGGGAATTTTACGACAGAATGGCAAAGGCTAGAAGTGGGCATCGCAGCAGGCTGCACAATATATGTCATTCTATTTGTCCTTGTTATGGAGATGCTGCTAGAAGCGTGTAAATGTATGGGAGCATAGTTAAGAACACCTGTAAGATCATTTATGGATGACATCATGCTCTTGGGAAAAGACCCTAAAGTGACAAGCCAGATGTTAGAGCGGCTACATGAGTTGATCTGTTTGGTCAAGTATGAACTTTAAGCCAGGGAAGTCATGAAGTGTATCATTTAAAAAAGGAGTACAATGGGAGGTAAGATTCTTTATTGGGGGTGATCAGATACCAACCGCAAAAGAGAAACCGGTGAAAAGCATTGGAAGGTTATATCGGACTTTGCTCAGTGACAGGAGCCAAGGCAGAGAGATACAACAGTCAGCTGAGGACGGCATGAAAGCGATAGACAATACAGTGAAACCCCTCTAAGTGGACCACCCTCGGGACCCCGTTGAAGTGTTCCACTTACCGGGGCGGTCCAGTTACTGGAATTCACCCTGCAAGCCATGGAGTTTGACCAATGAGGATGCCGTACTATGTATGGTCGGGTCTGCAAGTTTCAACGTAGCGGAATGACAAAGAAAGTCATAATTATAGTTTATTTGTATTGATTGACCATTTCCAACAGAAAAAAGATTACACATGTACATTTATATGAACATGTATCACAAATCGTAAACATAACACATTACCGTAATGTAGATTACAAAGACCCTAATAGGGTCATGACTTCATAAAACTTGCATTTCAACTTGCAATGTCATTACTTCGTAAAAAACGTCAAAGGTGGATGTCTGTTTGGTTGACTTCGACGAAAGTGCACAAATCCCACTTTCAAGTCCATAAATTGCGCTCATGAGATGGGCTGCGTCCTTTACTGTGGCAGAAGTCTTCAGCTATTTAAACCATCCCTAGGGCACTCTTTGCAGACATCTTTTCTTTCTGATCTTCTTCACTCGTGGGAGATGGCTTGTCAGATGCCTCGCCATCCTCAAGAGTGTCAACGTTGATGTTCTCTTTTGGTCGTGGGTCATCTCCAAGGGAGTCATTGACAAGTTGCTGTTTTTAGCTGACGATGTCGTTGTCACACCTACCGAGGTCTTATCAAAAGCAAGATAATCCTGGGTGGGTTCCGGTGCCAATCCAAGGTGATCCTGAACCATGTTGATGAGTTCAGCGGGTGGGATATCGTCTTCAGGGTCTACGTTCAGTGCAGCAAAGAAGGTAGATTTGCAATGCAGCCATATCTATAAAGAAAAGAATTAATAAATCATTATCAAATATCGAGTCGCTATATCGACGATGTTACAGCTTTAGATGCAACTTCTACAAAAATAAGGGTTCCTATTACACATCAGGTTAGGGGGTAGGGGGGCTTCGGGCATCAGGTCTTCCTTTCGTTACGTTTTACTTTGTATCGTTAGGGTGACCAAATGTACAAGGATAGCAGGATTGGAACCCAGATCATTCTCGATTTCTTGACGTCAGCAGAAGTAGTGTTAACGTCATGAAATAGTTAAAATGTCCTTGAAACACTAATTTTACCATTTTATCCTTTAGTCTATCATTATTTTCTTTTGCAGGAAATTGAAGTTTGGTGCAGCATTACTGTTAACAACATACAAAGTAAGAATAGAACGGGTTTCTAACCAGTATTTTCTCGGCCACGTAGATGAATAAAAACTGGATTATAGGGAACCTATGATTGAGGGCCGTACGTCGCACGAGTCACAAAAGACATTTTTGGATAGTGATACACATTTAACAAGTAAAAGGAGAGATTACACAAAAGTGTTGCACGCTTAACAAGTCACTAGAGAGGTTTTGGATAGATTTTACACATTGGATGGTCGTTTTGCGAAACCCAATATAGGTACTGGACGTATGGTAGTTATCCCACTAGGAAAATAACCATCCATTTCCAGCAATAGTAGCTACCTACGTGCGATCAACCACGTAAAGTAGATTTTACGAAAGTGTTACACTCTTTACCAACCACTACAGTAGTTTCATCATCCATTCATCATCCATCACCATTAGAAGTGTTTGATGCCTCTGTCACCTTAGCAAATCTTAGAGGACATGTCCATAAAGGAATACACATATCATTTACTAATTATAGGCTGTAAGCTTTAAAAAAAAGGTGTGAAAAAAGCATCTTCCGTCCTCGGAGTCCATTAAATGCATTTCGTGCCTAACAACGTAGAAAAGAGGAAAAATATTGAAGGAAAAGTTCAGCAAACATTTACCTTCTTCTTTATGCCTATGAACTCGGCATGCTTAAGGTATGCATTTCCTTGCGCCTGTCCGAATAAAACACCACCTCGCTATTTGAATTCAGTGTTTTACATTTCTAATGCTGATCATAAAAAACGACGATAGGTAACTCGTGTGGCTTAAGGTAATGCATCAAATAAATACGTAAATAGCTGGTGGTATTATTACAAACTACTGAAACGTTTTTCCAAACAAAATTTAATACCTCTACCCTAACATATTATTGTTAACTTACTAGTAGCAGGTATTAAAAAAATAAAATGCCCATAGCATTACTGGTTCTAGCTATCTTGTATATTCATTACGATGTTATATTTACCTTTGTGTACGCAGATTCTCGGGTAATTGTATAAGTGCAAGTAAACAGGACATATATATTTCATAATTAGCAAAGCTATTCAAATTTTTCTGTATGATCATGCCAACTTACTACACTGCTAATAGTGTGCTAAAGTGATTGGGTAACGAAAATGTTTGCTTCCAAATCCCAACTACAAATATCAAAATGGTAACCCTGCCACCAAATGCCAGTATGCAAAATATCGCATTTAAATTTCATATTTACTGCAAGAAACAAAACTTTAAAGTTGAAACAGGCCTTATGGAAACAATGTTAGATCTGCTCATTTAATAAAATCATAAAATCGGGTTCAAATAACAAGGATTCGAATCGCACGATCGATTTTGGTATGATGACGTTTAGCTCTTCATTTGCTCTTCATTTTGAAGTGGCGTGTCAGCAAAGAAAGTTACACTACTTACCCAACATAAAAATGAGAGAAATTGTTTCAAATTTTGACAAATTCTTCGGTGTACAAGTACGACGGATACTACAGGATTAAACAAATCCAGTCGACATAATGCCGGTTGTCTACCAAAATGTTACCCAAAAGTAAGCACTAAACCCTTCTTCTGTCACCTATGCCTACATCTGTCACCTATACCTAATCAACGCACAAAGCATAAAAGAAACAAATTTTGCTCCTGCAAGCCTTTCGCCGTAACCTATTTTTGGCCCAATTTTTTCCCATGTAACTCATTTTTTGTCCTTGCTTATTTATGTAGACTGCAGTTCTTTAATCGGCATACAAGATGATGGAATCGAACTTTCAGCACCTTATCCAATAGACTGTGGGACATGCAATGGAATATTGCGAGCTAGAGTTTTCTGGTCAACATGTAATTACTACTGCTACAGCTATTCGCCAAGTTATACAAATATTCGAGATTATGTCGACTCAAAAGTTTGGGATAATAGATGGATTCAGGTCAAACTGGTTCGTTCTACTGTTGTATCTGGTATTTTAATGGAAAGAAACGAAGCAGGGGTAGTTTCATTTACCATAGCGTATTCTTTTAAGGAGAATGGGCAATTCCTATTATACAAAGAGGAAACAAGCAATATGAAGGTAAATGCATTTTTTTACTCTGTACTAACTTTTACCTTTGTCTTTCAGATCACTTTGAATTCATATCACCTTTGTATTGAAAGCAAAGCCATTTATGTCCAGTATTTCCTTCTGCTTTCTATCCTGGAGCCCCTTCAGCATCTAAAAGCAAAGTTATTGAAGGTAGTTGAGAGTATAACGGAGAAATGAGATTCACTACATACCTTGCATTCTCCTTTCCAAATATCAAATAAATACCTATTTCCTGAACCTGAACTGAACCTGATGTGAAGGCAGGCTTCAATACATTAAAATTATTTAAAAAGTTAGCGAGAGGTACAAAATGTAAATATTCATTTTGCTAAACGTTTTCTTCATGCACTTATCACAGCAATCGTGTGGAGTGAAGTGAGAAAGCATTGTGAAATGAATTTATAGGAAACCAGAATACCAGAATGCTTGGTAGAAAATAACAGTCACGAAAGTGACACCTATTCTGACAATCGTATTATCAAAAGAGGTGTAAATTGTAAACAAACCCTATTTGCCGACAGATCACCAGCTTCTTTTTTGATAAATGCGGCTTCTAAAGTGGCAATATGGAACGGAGTTTGGGCTTTGGCTAAAACCCTAAACAAAATCTCTTGATAGTTGTGAGCATAGGATGGGTTTTCAAGCATATGTTATCCTATTTGCTGAAATTGTTTTGGGAATTTGGGATCTGTTGACTTGGCTTTGTTTACACGATTCAGTAAAATTTTCGAAACTTAAATGCATCCACTAAGTAAGGCCGGTACATGTTGAGCGACTCTGTCATGTAATCTCTGCAACGCACGACCTAAATATTCCCTTGCCTAGCAAGGGAATTTATAACGTAATAAAATCTTATGTGTGACAGGTAGTACGTCTATTTGTGCAACAGGCAGCAGCTTTTGGATGGAATAACCAACACTCGGTTGTACCGTAGTAGGCCCGCGGCACTTTGACACACTATAACTTTATATCGAGCAATGCTATGACAAAGATATTTGGCACGTTTATGCGCTCGTCGACGTCACGCCCGACCTCCGCCGTCAGCTCTCCGAGCTCGCGCACCGGGGCGCCCCGGTGATGCGCCGACCGCGGTTGCCGTTCGATGCGATCTTCCTGACCCACGCCCACATGGGCCACTACGTCGGCCTCGCCTTCCTCGGCTTCGAGTCGATGGCGTCCGACGCCGTTCCGGTGCACGCCACCGAGCGGATGGGAGAGTTCCTGGAGCGTCACGCGCCGTGGGACCTGCTCGTCCGCCAGCAGCGGATCGTGCTGCACGCGCTGACGGAGGGCTCGGAGGTCGCGCTGAGCCCGCGTCTGTCGGTCCGGCCGGTCCCCGTGCCGCACCGGGAGGAGTACACGGACACCGTCGGCTACCACGTCCGCGGACCGGCGCGGAGCCTGCTCTACGTACCCGACATCGACAGCTGGGAGGCGTGGGGCGACGGCCTGGAGAGGCTCGCCGACGCGGTCGACGTGGCGTTGCTGGACGCCAGCTTCTTCTCGGCCGACGAGCTTCCGGGGCGCGACCTGAGCGCCATCGGCCACCCGCTCGTGACCGACACGATGGACCGCCTGCAAGCGCGCGTCGACGCCGGCACGCTGGAGGTCTGGTTCACTCACATGAACCACTCGAACCCGCTCGTCGACCCCGACTCCGAGGCCCATCGTACGGTGGTCGAGCGCGGCTTCGGCGTCGCTCACGACGGCCTGCGCATCGATCTGTAGCTCGCCGTGCCGTGCGGGCCCTGTAGCCGGGGCCGCGCACGGCGACGGCACCGCGCCTCACCGACAGGCGGCGGCGACCTCGAGCTCCCGGTTGCGCCGGTTCGGCAGGTGGACCAGGACGACCTCACGGTCGGCGACGTAGACGGCGGGCTGGTCCGAGTGCAGCGGTAGCGTGCCGTCCTCGGCGAGCGCCCATTCCGCGCCGTCCCACTCCCAGGTGTCTGCGAGCGTGCCGGCGTCGTCGGCGCCGGCGATCAGCAGGGTCGAGCCACGGGAGGCGTCGTGCGCGAAGCCGTAGTGGGAGCGCGGCGACGGGCCGTCGGGAGCATCGACGGCCGCCCAGTCGCTGCCGTCCCACTGCCACAGATCGCCGAGCCGCGCGCCGCCGTCGGTCTCGCCGCCGAACATCCACACCACACCGGCGCCCGGGTCGTAGGCGAGCTCCACCCCGGTACGGGCCCCCGGACCCGACGCCCCGACCTCGGTCCACGTGCTGCCGTTCCACCGCCAGGTGTCTCCGAGGATGGCGCCGGCGGCGTCGCGACCTCCGAACAGCACCACCTCGCCGCGCGCCGCGTCGTAGGCGAGGCCGTGATCGCGCCGCGGCGGCGGTCCGTCGGTGGCGACGACGTTCCAGCCATCCCCCGCCCAGGCCAGGGTCTCGGCCGGGAATTCGCCGGCGTCGACGTCCTCTCCGCCGAACAGCACGGTCTCGCCGCGCGCCGCGTCGTAGGCGACGCTGGCCCCGCGACGTTCCTGGGGTGCCGGGCCGCTGACCTGAGCCCAGTCGGTGCCGTCGTACTCCCAGGCCGCATCCCCGCCGGCCATGACGACCACGCCGCGCACGTCGTCGAACGCCATCGACGCACCGCCGCCGGAGTAGCCGCCGGCCGGAGCTTCGAGCCAGTCGGTGACGGCGTGGGTCACCGGCGCCGACTTGCCCGAGTCGGCGCCGTCGACTCCGCGACGGACGACCACCTGGGTCGACAGCTCGGCGCGGTGCTCGCAGCCGGGCGTGGCGCTCAGTATATATCATAAACAATTGAAAGTTTATTATAGTCTAATTTTCTCCTTTTAAAAATTTATTTTTATTTTCTTAAAGAGCTTTGCCTTATGTGTGTTTGTAGGCATGAGAGCATCACTTTTAACTGAGAATATACGGGTGGAACGTTTTGTTTTGAATGGTAATGGCCCACTCGGGACCCTCCCCTATCCAATTCGACAAAAGTAAGCAGGATTTATGTGAAAAATAGAATTCGTGAAATATGATAACATTGAGCTCAAACCATACTATATAATTTGCGAAACGATACGAATTGAAATCAAACGCCAAACACCAATTACATATGTATTATATTTAGTTATATTTTGAAATTTATAAATCCGTTATTGAACAAGCTGGACGTATCAAAAGTTGCATTGACAAATATGCCTTTCCTATTCAGTCTAAAGTAACAGTACTTCTTTTATGCATGTATGTCAGGAGAAGTATATGTTTTGCATCGCCTACGCCCCTCTACTGGCGCCCTTTAATGCTGAAGGCATACATTTTGCAAAGTTGAATCTAATCCTCAAAATAACGATTTTATTTCTTTTCTTTGGGGGTACCGGGGGAGGAGGAAATAGTGTGGATAAGCATTTCTATTTTCGCGTCTCATCCCCCTCCGCCTGAAATCATTGGATACCAAGTTTGTTAATTGAGCTGTCGCTACGTTAATGCAAAAGTCATGCTTTACCTTTGTCGAATTCCCGACATTGCCATTACCATTGTCTGTTGCCAATAAATTACATTTCCCTTACAATTTATCAAAGTTCTTTGATTACAATACTTCATTATTATATTATTATTATTATTATTATTATTATTACAATCCACATGCATTTTTCATGTTTGATAACCTATATAATATATACTTCAGTTTGATCTTGCTTTGTTTTGTTTTGTGTAAAGAGTGCCATTTGTGGCACGTTCAAGCATAAAACGTCTTGTGATAGATACCTGTTTTGAATATCGGACCCTCAAAAAGATTTGTATCAATAAATGCCAACTAATGTACTTTATTTATACTTCTATATCGAAATGCAATTCTTCTGCAGCATCTTTGAATTCAATGAGCTTAAAGTAACCTCATTCACATTTTAAACCTAACAATGGTAAATATAAACGAATACGTTTTTTACTGTTCTTAAAACAATATCAAATATTAGACGTTAAATTACAACATTAAAGTTTCGCAAAATAACGCCTTGTTATAACTACGCTTATAACTGGAAAGACAGCAATGGAAAGAGAAATTCTTAAAAGTTTTTACCAGAAAGATAAAAGACCGAGAAAAATCTCTCACCTTGGCGATCGTGCTTAACCTAACATTCGCTCTTTATAACGAAAATGAAAGTATATTAGTACAGACAAAGTGAAATGTTGTATATGTAAACTCACTATACGACATGAATTAGACAACGCAATCAGTGATACTTAACTAAACTATTTTAAAAAGGCAATGGAATTGGCGATACTATGCTAAAGTCTCATATTCTATGCTATAGTGTGCACAACTATACTGTGCTATAGTGTGCAATACTTCTCAAGACTATATATACTATTCTATACTATGCTGGGTAAGACGTAATATTTATTATTTTTCTGATATAACGCTATTTCACAAACTTAGCTAGCCCATAATATGATTATAATCATTTCTCACCTTTGTAATCCTTCTTATTCCTCACATTTCCTACCTATATATAGAAAGTAGAAATACATTAGTATAGAGTGTTTCGACCGCCATTACAGCCTTCGACAAGGAAATGAAGAAGATCGAGTACCATAAATCTTTAATGGATGAATATTTAGAACGGAAGGATATACCGAAACTACAGAGGATAGTGGAAAATACCTTACCAGCAAAGCTTTCTGCAATAGAGGATATGATCGACCAAATTTCGGAGTTAATGATAGATGCAGATCAAGAAGTAGACGAAATAAGGGCGTGGGCATCGCAGAAACGCAGACTGACAGAGCACGTGATGGACTCTTTAAAGGAAGGGAAAATCGTAGTTCAGCAATATTATCAGAGCCAAGCAAGCAAAACTCAAGTAGAGTTAAAAGAAGAAGCTAAAAGGAAACAGGAGGAAGAATCAAGAGAAATTCAAGAGCGTGAAGAGATCGCATACAAAATTAGAATAGAAAGAGAACGAGCAATGTGGAGGGAACATCAGGATATATTACTTGAGACAAAGGAGAAGGAGCTGGAGATGGAAAAGAAAGTAAAAGGTCAAAATGCCAGATTACCCAAACTGACTATTACTCCGTTTAAAGGAACAAGTAAGGATTGGATCAGGTTTATTAACCAATATAATGCTCAAGTTGATAGTCAGCCAGTCAGTAAAACAGTTAAATTCAGTTACCTTCTTGAATTGATCAAGGGCCCAAGTAAGGATATTATAGGGAATATTCCTAATAATGAGGAGGGGTATGACAGGGCACTCAAACTGCTGAAAGAGGAATTTGGGCAAGATCAAGCAGTGATAAATGCTCACACAAAAGAAATAGTCGCTTTGGAGATGGTTCATGGTAAAAGGTATGCAAGAATCAAAGAATTTCATGATAGGCTTGCTGCTAGTTATGAAGCACTGAGAGCATTGGGGGCCCACACTAAGGTTGCTGGTCTTGTTCTTACGAGCCTAGAAAAAATCCCACAGGTAAAGCCAGACATAACGAGTACTGATGACAACTGGGAAACTTGGGATTTTGACCAACTGTTAAATCAACTGAGGAAATGGTTGAAGAGGAACAAAACTGAAGAGGGGCAAAAGGGGGATAGAAGTGGGGACAGGACCTTTTTAACTGATTCTACAAGGTTCAAACCAAAACAAAAGCCGAAATGTTTTTTCTGCCCCAATTCTCATTGGCCTGACAAATGTGACGTTGTAGTGGATAAAAAAGAAAGAAAGGCAGTAATGAAGAGCAGGGGTCTCTGTTTTAAGTGTGGGGAAAGGCACCTTGTCAAGGAGTGCAGAAAAAGGGGGTGCTACATTTGCAAAGGTAACCACCACAGCTGTATCCACGAAGAAAGACAAAGCAGCAATGAAGAGTTTACTGGATACACAGTTACAGGGGAGTGTGTGCTGCCAATAATGCAATTTGATATTAAAGGAAGAGAAGTGTGGGGCATTCTGGATACTGGCTCTACTAAGAATTATATTAGCAGAAAGGCTGTGGAGACATTAAGACTTACCCCAGATCACTGGATTGAGACTTCCCTTAGGACAGCAGAAGGAAACGGAAGGAATAAGAAGAGACCAGTGTATACAATAGTTACGTATACTAAAGAGGGGGGCAAACTGAAGTTTGAAGCTATAGGACTGGACCAAGAAACACTGTCTGTAGTGGAAAGACCATCAAATAAGGAAATAAAACAGAAATACGAACACTTAAGAGGGCTACATATTCCAGAGAGCAAAAATGGAAAGTACGATATACACTTACTTGTAGGTGATCCCCTGTTCACAGAATTGTTATTATTATTATTACTGAATCAAACGGAAAAGCACTAGACCGATTGTTTACACTGGAGACATGTAGGTAAAATTGTTGGCAAAAGAGGACCCAAAAGCAGGCTTAGACACACAAAGTTGACTACACCTGTAACAGAAAGTGGCCAATCTATAAGGACTAAATAGAGTAAGCTACAATACTGGATTCCAACAACACCTCCACATAACAATCGAAGACTTCTGTCTTGCGAATGCACGAGGGACGCGATTTTTAAGAAAACTAAGCAATGCACATCTAAAAATCGTCCTTAACAGGGAGCTACAACAATTAGCTGTCACAAACTAATGATTTTGCTCGATTATGTTGAAAAAACTTGATGGGTATTTGCCGGTACACGAGGGGTACAACCAAAGAAACTAAGAAGCATGTTAAAAATGTTGTCATCGGGATTAATAAACAACAGCTAATGGCAATTTCGTGAAGTCTACTCTTCAAGTATGTGAAACCCACAAAGATGATTGCGGTATCACCGGAAAAATTATCCAGGTAGCGACTAAAAATAACAATAAGGCGATTTGAGTGTGGCTTCAGTCAATTAGCAACCACTTGCTGGAGCCTCTGGTTTCGAGAAGATATTTACACGAACCAACACCTTGACCATAAAATGAACAATTAATATGTCATGTGAAGTAGAAACAGGGATTGTTTTCAGTATGTTATAAGAAAAAAAAAGTACTTCATAGATTTTGTAAGAGCCAAATTGCGCAGAAAATCGCTTGGCGTAAACCTAAAACAAGAATAGAGACTTGACTCGATAAGAACCAAGATCAGGTTCAGAATCACAGCCAAATAGTCCCTGAGCATTGGCAACACGGAATAGCGGCCAAACCCCTTGCAAAATATCAGCAAAAAGCAGGCATGCGAAACAGATACGATAGACTTATGGGCTTTTAAAGTGGTTTTAAGACGAATACTTGTATTTGATATTCTCTTTGTATCTAAAGATTCTGATATTCACACCCAAAAATTAAACTATTACAGAAACAGCTACGCCTTTTTCTATGTTCTGTTCCCAACTTGTTTTATATATTACAATTCCACTCGGACTCGCCAAGTCGAGAAAAAATGGAATGTGTGAAGGTGGCTCTTACACCTACATATCCCCATTACTCCCCATTTTTACTTTCTTTTTTAGTAAAAATAGATGAATAATATAATGACATGGAAGACGAAGAGTTAAGAATAAATTTGTCAAGACTCGACGACTGTTAACCACACCTAGAAAACAGATTACCATTCCTAAGGTGATTGACTTAAAAGTTAAGTCATTGATTTTGAATAATTCATGTGGCACTTAGCGTTAATGAAATCAGCAGATCCTGAATCAGCAAACACCTTCACAAAATTGGGTAATATACATCAGACACAACATAAGCACATTAACATTTCGACAATTAATTAGGAACAAGATTGATAGCTAGTCATGTAAAAATCTTCTAGAATTCTTCGTCAAAACAACAGCTGTCTAGCTTTTCTCTTCCAGAACTGGATTATCAATTCTTTCCCCTTTTTCAAAACATGTTTGAAATCCTCCGTAGCAGCTTTTAAAGTCACCGCGGTTTTCCGCCATCGTTTAATTCAGGTAGGTCAGAATAGACATAGATATAGACATAGACATAAGAACAGACATAGACATACACACAGATATAAAAAAAAACACAAACTAACCTAACCTGTCTATTCTGACCCAACTAATCCTCTTTGAAGGTACGGGAGAGTTTTACTTTCCCATTTGATTCCGTGTTCTTTAATTTCCGTTAAGATAAAACCTCTTAAAAAGATCCGTAGCTGCGAGGTTTCTCAAAAGCCGCGTTTTCAGGCACCACAGATCTCAGCACAGGTTGGACACGAGTAATACAACAAGGGTTTTTAAAATGCGGGTTCTACCGCCAAAGAACATGGTTGGAACCTGCTCTGCTGAAAACGCCTTATGGTAGGAGATTGAAGGAAAGAATTCAAAAATTGTATAATAGTAACTTTAAATTTTGACTCTGGTAGCCTGAGAACCGTTAGTCTGGTAGTCTGAACTTCTATTTCACAACAAAGATGAGAAGAAAAGATATTCTGGCAACGGGGATGTTACTTATGACCTGGTAACCAGGAATGTCTACTGAAGGCAAGGTAGTGAAGTAGGTGTTGAATTCGCTCGCTGCTGATTCATTATTGATGGGTGAGGTGTCTGTGTTTTTGTAATGAGATGGAGATCGATGTGACTTTCTGCGGGAAAGTACTTCATTAAGGCCTGACCAGACCTTGCATAAGTTATCTTTGCATTCATCAATCCCATTTGCAATATATATTTTTTGCAGTTTTTACGGCAGACGTGAGGACATTTTATATGACTTATACTTTGCTAAATCATCAGGGCACTTACTATTTCATGCATTTCTAAATATCGACGCTTTCTTATATGTGCACCTAACTAGATTTACTGTCATCTACGGGCACTTTGGGGTCAGACATTTTCGCCTTTTTGTACTGGGAAATTCTTATCCACCAATAGTTCCATACGCTTAGTGAAAATTTCGCTAGCAATATTAACATCTTTATCACTAAGTACTTTCGACCAATCATTCATGTGAAGGCACGAGATTAATTTAGAGATATTTGTATCACTATAATGTCTAAATAGGGACTCACCTTGCTCATCCACAGTCTACTTCACGCTAGATTTTGGTATAGAAAGAAAAATGGGAAAATGGTCAGAAAGATCAGAAAAAATAATTCCAGAGGAGAATTTTAAACTAGAAGAAAAAGAAATGCAAATGTTGTCTATTAGGGTAGCTGAATGTCTAACGGGGTCAACGCTTTATAGTTGGCAGAAATTCTAACGAAGATAATATATCAAATAAATGGTCTGAGTCGGCTCCAATCATTAACAAATTACAGTTTAAGTCACCTTTTAATATTGGGAATGTGACTGCCGATTTTGCGTTTTCTACATGAGCCTACACACTTTTTTGCAAGCCCTCATAAACTTTGAATCGGATTTTTCATTACGATAGTTCTGTTAATGGGGAGGGGGGGGGGTACCTAGAGTCTCAAAATGTATAATAGACAACTTTTTAAACTTTCCATTAGGAAATTACAATAGGGGTATTAAATCCCACTGACCCAGGAAATGGATCCAACGGATAGGGGCAACAGGCTCTACCCCATTTCAAATCTCCTGAAAACTCCTATTATATTCCAAAAACTGTTTTTAATCTAAAATCGTAGGTTTTAGATATAGCAATGCTATCAAAAAATGTTCACCTTAAGCACAATCAAACTTCTTACCTCAAATGTAGCAAAAATCGAAGTTTTGTGTTAAGCAGATACAATCAAACGAACCCCTATTCTTGAACTATTACAATATAAAAGGCAAACTTAACCATAGAAAGTTGCGGCTCCCCTTCCAAGCTTACATATTTATATTACCTTGAATATAATTTTCAAACGAACATACTTCTTTACTCATTAAGTTCAGTCAACAAGAATCAGCACACAACAAGCTCCACGAGCAAAATCAGTTTCGCGAGGAGAAAATCAATGCACTAGTCTAACAATAAGAAAAAATCAATATGCAAGAAATTTTTGAACAATAAACTAATCAGCAAGCAGTAAGTTCAGGGAACAAAAAATCAACACTTAATTAATGTTTTAATTTCATGAAGAGAAAAATCAACATATAATAAGTTTCACGAACAAGAATCAGCACATAGCAAGTTCCATGAGCAAAAATTGAACACGCGACAAAGTCCATGTACAAAATCAGTTTCACGAGGATAAAAATCAATGTACAAGTTTCAAGCAGAGAAAACATCAACCTGTAACAAGTTTCACAAACAAAATTCAGCAGGTGGCAAGCTCCACGAACAAGAAAAAAAATCAGTACCCAATAGGTTCCATGAACAAAATCAGTTTAACAAATAGAAAAATCACTACACAATTTTGAAGAAGAAAAATTAAACATTTAACAAGTGTCACGAACAAAAATCAGGACGCAGCGAGTTCTCGAACAAAAAAAAATCAGCCCGCAGAGAGTTCCATGAAGAAAATAAGTTTCACGAGCAGAAAAAATCACCGTACAAGTTTCAAAAAGTTAAAAATCGACGTGCGTCAAGTTTCACGAAAAGGAATCTTTGTGCAGCACTATCCATAAACAAAATCAGTTGCTTGGTGAAAAAATCAATGTGCATGTTTCACGAAGCCAAAAATCATCACCCAGCAAGATGTATGAGCAGGAAAAGTCATCACGCAAAGTTTCATGAATGAAGTCAGTTTCACGGGAAGAAAATATCAACGTTTAACGAGTTTCACGAATAAAAACCAGCACACAACAACTTCAAAGCAACAGAATCAGCAGGCACCAAGTTCCATGAAAAAATCAGTTTCAGGAGGAGGTAAATTAAAGTAAAAGTTTCACGAAGAGAAAAATCAACTTGCAACAAGTTTCACGAAAAAAAATAAGCATACGAAAAGCTCCTCAAACAAAAATAAGCACGCAACAAGTTCCACGAACAAAATCAGTTTCACGAAGAGAAAATGAATATACAAGTTTATCGGCACACGACGAGTTCAATGAATAAAAATTAGCACTTAGCAAGTTCTACGAACAAAAAAAAATCAGGGTGCAATAGATTCCATGAAAAAATTAAATTTCACGAGTAGAAAAATCAATGTACAAGCTTTATAGGGAGAAAAACGAACATGCAAAAAGTTTCACGAACAAAAATCAGGATAAAGCAAGTTATACGAGTAAGAGAAAATCAGCATGCAATGGGTTCCATGAAGAAAATCAGTTTCACGAAAGAATAAATCAACCTGCAACATGTATCAAGAACAAAAATCAGCAAGCAACAGGTTCCATGAACAAAACAATTTCACGTGGAGAAAAACAATGGACAAGTTTTACTATAAAAAAAATTAACACGTAACAATTCTTACGAACAAAAATAAGCACGCAACAAGTTCCATGAATAGAATCAGCTTGACGAGGAGAAAAATTAACATGCGATAAGTTTTGCGAACAAAAAGCATCACGAAACAAGTTCCATGAACAAAACTTCAGCACGCAGCTATTTCCAAGTGTAAAGTTAGTTTCACGAGGAAAACACTTCGAGTACAAGTTTCACAAATATAAAAATCAACCTGCAACAGGTTTCACGAACAACAATCAGCACACGACAAGCTTCATGAACAAAAATCAGAACGCAACTAATAGATCCCTTCTAATAATAATATTTCAAGAAGAAATAATATTTTGACTGTAACTTTTCTGACTATAAGTATAACTTCCTGAATCCCTATTAATGTCTACAAAAATTATAACAAATGCCAACGGAATATCAAGAAATTGATTTATTTCAAGTCCAAACCTCTTTTCTCATACACCACCTCTACAAGACCCGATGGAGAAAGTGGATTACAAAAAACAACAACAACAACAAAAAAAAACAAAGAAAAACAGTTATATCAAAATTTATCACTTAAAAATTGTGACAAAAACCGTTTTACTACACAAACAAAGTGATCCCGTTCACCTGGATTTAAAACAAGCCGGATGACACCAGATTCGAAGACGCCATCTTCAAAGGCCGATGAATCCTGAAAAACCATTCCTGTGCAGGACGCTAGGTACTCATGAATACGCTTAGGATCGAATGGTGGAATTACTTCTTCACCAATCTAAAAATAGATGGGTTTAAGTTCTTCCTGAGGTTTTATTAAATAAAAAAATCAAAAAAAAATTCAGAAAACAATTGAGACAAAAGATAGAATGTAAAACAAAATTTACAAGATACCTACACTTTCTTGGTGTGCTTAAAATTGCCACTAGGTAGTTGAGCACTAAATTTAGGGTAGGTCAAAAATGACCAGTCAAGAGGTACCCTAAGAAAAAGAAAGAATCTTACAGATTAAAAGCATCTATTTGAAGTAACATTGAGTATTTGTACAAAGAGGAGCCTCTAAGCTAAGGATATCAGTAGACTAGTAGTAAAAATAAATAAACATGATGTTTCGTTATACAGATTTGAACCTAATTTTCGGAATCAAGATGTACATATGCCATTCCTTTCTTTTTCCTCTTTTCCAAAAATGGTCCAGGTAAATTAATCTGCAAATCTATGTACTTTTGAACTTTTGGATAGGTCTACACAAAAATAGTTAACCTTAAATATTCTTCATATTTTGAGTAAAAAATTAACACTTTTGATAACCAAAGCTTGCCTTAATTTTTATTAGAGGATAAAATAAAATAAAAAACTCTAAAGATAAAATGAAAACAAAACTAGGTCAAAGAGCACTCTCAATATATAGAAAGAGAAGAACATCTCCAATTAACGTTTTCCAGAAGGAAAGCAATTAAACTTCCGGGGTCATTTTTCTCAGATTCCGGATTTTGCGCATGTATTACTTGAGGCAAGAACAGCATATTACGATTTTAAGTTTTTTTGTGTGTGTTATAGCACATTATAAGTTTCAAAAAGACCAAAACAAGTCTATAGCGGAATATTACTCATTCTGATGTTTCCCTTTTCCTTCTATTATTAAGTTTTTTTACACTCATGTCGAGACTAAACATGCACAACCATTAAAGGGCGAATCTTAAAAATAATAAAATACTTCATTCTGCCCAGAAGTTTCAACAAATTAACAAATTGTATTTAACCAATAATAAAATGTTTTGCAGTTAATAACCGTAAAAAGCCTTACAGAAGGAAGAGCAGCTCATTCTCCTGCACAGTCGGATTAATGAGAAAATAAGTTGTTAAGTCTATTGCTTCCTTTAAATGAGCCCAATGTGAAGGTCGGAGCCAAAGTGGATGGACTTCAGACAATTGTCAGCATACTCAACAAAAATCGACTCGCAGCGATAACGTGTTGTTTAGGGGAAAAGAGCCTCATCAAGGAACTGACTCAGAGGGTCATTCAACAATAACTCAGCGCGTGACCTCAGATGCTAACCGGGACAGACAGACCAACAGACCGACAGAAATTGCGATCGCTATATGTCACTTAGTAAATACTAAGTGCCATAAAAATTGTATAACTTCACATGCAGATCTTCTTTGATAAAAATCGAATGCCCGATTTTAAATTATTTTTTAAGATATAAATGGTTGATGAAATTTACACTTAACCAGTTCAAACAATCAAATTTCATCTTCACTGTCCATAGTACTTTGACTTAAGGATTTCTTACTATAGCTTATTGCAACTGATTTTCTTCACATGTTCTTCATGGTTTTCATTGGCATTGATTAGTTTTAGAGAGGATAATTTTATCGATTAATAAAACACTTTTCATTGTCAGACGAGACAAAATTGACTCTCAAATAGAGAAGATCAATTTTTTTTTTCTTTTTTTCAAGGAGATAAAGAGAAAAATAATGTGCAAAATCAGCGAGCATTAACTCTTTAAAATTTATAATTTACTGAATAGCAGTGACTTTACGCAAGCTTAGTTACTTACTTGGACTTGCTGCGGGATCAGACGCTGACGCGTCATTCGGCATCTAGAAGACTCAACGTGGTTGACTCCCATATGTCGCAATCTCATGCCAGCTTTTCAGCACACCGAGGCCAGAAGCCCTCCCACGTTCTGTCAAACCTTCGAAATCCACCAATGGTTTAAAGATCATTTTGACAGTCGTTTTAAACAACAAGTTCTAAACCAACAATTTTGTTTTACACTTTAAAGGACGGCTGTAGGATCTGATTCGGTAGTTTCAAGTTCAGTGTAGGCCCTATTAATCCTGGCAAGCCACATACTCCTGGCAAAACAAGATACAAAAAAAGCGCAAAACCGCGGGAAAAAATTTAAACCAAAGCTTTGTTTTAAACCTAGATGACTTATTTGTACTACCAAGCGCTTAAATATAAATTTTTAATTCAATATTAGCAGAACATATATTTTATAATCAGGACCAATTGTCCCGTCAAAGAGCTTATACAGTAAATATCTATGATTAATATCTCTATTTGTGAAACTCGCTTAGTGAAACTGTGAAAATAAAATCCAATACCAGTTCTGAAATTTAATTCAATATTATTGCAAATAGTTGAGATGTTAGCTATATTTTCCTGTTAGCTCAATTTCATCGTGTATGAGGCTTAACAAAGTTTTTTAATAATGACCTTTAGTGCAGAAATAAGCCTTCTTCTAGAAAAAACTAAAATTGGCTGGTATTCTTGAACAAATATTGTTTAGTTTAAATAATGAAATATAATTTTAAAAATTTTTTTTATAATTTAAATTTTATTTAGTATGTTAATTATTGTGTGATATGCACCTACGAATGATTCTCCAGTGGACAAAAAAGACAAGTTCTACTCAACTTTGACATTTGCTCTATCTCGGCATTCCCCTCACGATGTTTTAGCCGTGGTGGGCGATTTCAACGCAACTGTATCTAAGCACAGCGAAGCTTTGAAATCTGTAATTGGACCTGTTACACCTGACTTTTTGAACTAAAATGGGATCCAACTCCTCCAGTTGTGTTCAAAGCACGAATTTGTCATTACCAACACCCTGTTTCATAGAAAGGACATCTATAAACCAACATGATATAGCAATGATGGACGAACGCGGAAGATGATTGACTATATCATAATCAACCAAAGGTGTTACACATCATTTACGAATTTTAGAACATATCGTTGCACTGAGATAGGGAATACTGACCATAGATCAGTTGACGCGAACTTCTGCCAAGTAGCAAAGCTGAATTGAAACATAAAAAGGATATATTTTCTAGCGAAGATGAGTTGGATGATCTTAGACAGAGTCATTCAAATTTTAGTGAACATGATTTAAAAGCACCATCCTCCCATGATGTCAAAGAGGGGCTAAAGGATATTCAGTACTGTCAGGATTTAAAAGAAGCTGATAATAAACCAATGAGAAGCCTGAGTAATAGAGAACCAAAAGCAAAATTAGAAAGTGATCAGAAGTCTGACTTAAACATACCCTTGTCAAAACAATGTTTATCCACGGATGAAGATGTAAAAGAAAGTCAGAGCCGAAAATCAAAATATTCAACGGATACTGAAGCAAAGCCTAAAATAAAAGTAAGCAATTCTGAAGCTCAAGCAAAGCAGTATATTTCAGAGAAGGAGGAGCATGAAAAATTGAAACCAATCACTTCTCAACATAAAACCAATCATTTAAAATCTAAACAGGCGGAATTTAATCCAGTTTCAAATAGTGAAGGTGAGAGTGAAGGCGATGTCTTGGGCAAACTGAATCAAAGAAAAAAGTCAACTAAAAGCCTCTCAGATTCTGAATCTGAATCTGATGAGCTTATTTATGAGGTAGGCTATGTTAGATATGAATGGTTGATGAAAATGTCTCATAAGCTATTTAAAATTGATGATTGATTATAACCAACCCTATTTTATCATTCATAAAACAACAGGTTCTTAAATGTTTAACAGTAGAATTTTCAATTTACTAATTTCGATCAAAATTGGTGAACAATAAAATTCTGTCAACCAATATAAGGTACTAATCGTCGCCAAGGCAATGAAGTCTATAAAAAGGGGAGGGGAGATAAGGATACCATATTTAAGCACTAACTCGTAAATAAAAAGTAAAATCAGATAGAGACAGAGGCGCCATATGGGAGGGTTAGGGGTGGGTTTCGAGTTTGTGTTTGTAGAAATATTTTGTTCTCCAGTAAAACTTGGTATTATATCCTACTCTGCACAATAATTCAAAGGATAGTCAGGATAAGTCTTGTTTATATGAAACTTATAAACTGTCAAGAAACTGGCTTGATTTGTTTATATTTAGCATCAGCATTACGTTTTATGATTCACCGTTTTGTAGTGTATGTTTGATGACATTGGTCAGATAAAGAACATAATACAGCACTTGCATGTAGATTTACGACAGATATTTAAATGCTTACCGTTACGAATGTTTCGTTGAATAAAGGGTTATGGGAACTTCAATTGATTAGTATTAGATATGTTGTTTATTTGACAAAGGTGACGAAAGCTGACAGTATGCCCCTTTATAACTTTGATCTATGACTAGTATTCATTGAGGGTTCAATTGCCTAAAACAAAAACTAGTATAAGAGCAAGCAAGGCTGCATCCAGGAGGGGTTTCAGGTTTGACCCCCCCTCCCTTCACGAAAATTTTGTCCAACTCATGAAAACGTGAAAAACACATATAGATACATTTATTTTCCGTTTTGTGGAGTTTTTTTTGTGTAAACCGCCTTGAAAAATAAAATACCTCCCTCCGAACAAAAATTTCGGATACGCCCCTGACAGCAAGCCTGATTGTAAAAAATGGAGTGGGTAAACAAAGGGGCGGGAGTATAGACATTTTCCTCTTCCTGAATTGCATACAAGCTCAGATTTTGTAATTATCTCGGAAACCCTATTTTTATGGCAAGAAAATGTTTCTCTATCCTTTGGACGTCCCTCTGTGTGTAATCTCTACCCTAACCCCCCTCCTGGATATGGCCATTGTTCCCATGGAAAACTGCACCTCCAAAAGAATTCCAATTTTTATTAAGCTGTTTGGTACCATGGGACTTTAGCTTATTTTTGTTTCTATTTAAACCACGTTTCTTTTTTTAGATTTGGCACCTTCTACCCCTAAAAACTCCATATGGAGGTCTTTTATATTAAAAGTCGAATTCCTGATCTTTCCTAGTTTATCAAGATATATATGCCTGTGTAAGCTACCACTTAACCAATTCAACCAGTCAAATTTCATTGTCATGTTCATTGTCCCTGTACTTTAAATTTTCATATCTTTATACCTAAAGATTAAATTTCCTCGCTTCCTTGCTTTGAGACAAATTCTCATTTACTGTTTCATAACGGTTCCGGTATGTTACGAAACCTTTCTTCTAAAACAATTTTGAATTGCTTATTTAATGCATAAGATGCATGTATTGCTTATTGTGTCTTGCTAACTAATCAAAATATAGCAATAAATGGTAAATTATGGGAACAACACTAATAAAGGTCCTTGGGTGGCTTGGTTTTGTTAAAGCTGGGACTTTTAGTCTAAAATTTCAACCCCGAACACGCGTAGCTGCCGCTTAAATGGATTTTTTGCGAAGTCAAAGGATGTTTTATCGAGGTTTGTTCAACGTTCACCCAACCGCCACTGGGCGAAAGCCTTGTCACCGGCTAAATAGCTGCCATTAAGCAGTATCACCAATAGGGGGAGGGGGTATATGCCCCTCTCCCCACTTAGATTTTTGTCCTTCCTAGATTTCGAAAAATACCTTCTTTTTTTAGAGGAGGGGGGGGGTTACATGTTCAGTGAAAAATATTTTTCGTATTTTATATATATAAAAGCGATGAATTTCTCCTGTAGATTTTGAAAAATACATTTTGCTCCCACTTAGATTTTCGTGAATTGACGCCACTGCCATTTATACCCTTAATGTATTTCGAGCTTAAGCTTTTTCACCAAGTAAGCTACATTTATTTATTGTCATAAATTTAGTTTTTTAATCTGATGTTTAATTGTGGTGTAAGATGCTAATGTTATTTCTTTAAATATATTTTGTTTAAAAAAAAGTAGAAAAGGGTAATTTTTTTTATTGTTTTGCTCCTTTTCTGGCACATGGTTGTTATTCACCATAGGTTTGGCATTGGATCGAAGCACCCTTCCTATACGTAGTAAATTAATTTATTTATCATTTTTCTTTATCTCATCCTTTTCTCTCGTCCTTGAGTTGTGGTCTTTTTAATTTTTAGTCCGTGCTTGCTATTTATGCTTGCTTATTTTGACGTGAAGGATCACTCATACATTGTCATTTAGCGAATATTGAATCATTGCTGTTGTTTTAGAAACTTGGTATTATTGTGGTTTCAATGCAATTTTATTTAATTAATATTATTTGCAACCTTAATGCGGTCTTGCCAACGTTAAACTTGAAATGTTCCCGTACGTTATAACGTATTTTTGGCTTGGATAAGTCACTATATTTCAAAGTTGTGTGGTTGATGCAAGTATTAATAAAGGCCATTCCATCAAGCTCTAATTTAAGACTCTTTTGAGTCTTGACTGAACTTCCTTTTACTGATGAGTTGAGCCCATTTTGATTTGGATTGATGATTAGATAAAAGTGTTTTTTCGACTGGAAATAATGAGCGATATTAAAACTTAAAATGAGGGTAATTGAAATTAGGTAAAAAGTAGTTTCCACAATTCCTCAAGGACAGAAGTAATAGAATTCTCTGTGTTGGAATCTAGCTACCCGCAGAAAATGGAGACCTTCGGAGCGGTTGACTGATTTTGAGAAAAAAAGAGGGGGGGGGGGGGGGAGAAAAAGCCTGTGAGCCTCCTTTCCGTCCTTAGCTTTGAGTTTACTTTTCAACATTATTCATACTTCCTATATCGCTTACATAGTTTATATTTTTACCTTTTTATTCCTCTCCCCTGAACTTTTAAACCCCTCCCACTCGGAAAACTTTTGTAGATGGGCTTAGCTAGTCATTATTTTTTTTTGCAAAATTGAGATTCATAATTCACCCCCTAAGACGTTCGGTTGAATGATCTGACTCATTTCCTCATATTGTTTCGTTTCCATGATCAGACCATCTCCGTTTCTTGCTTCCGGAAATAGTTGGATGTTCAAGCCATAAACACTTCTCTGAGGGGGGGGGGGGCTTGTGCTGCCAACTTCTCTCATTTAAAAAAGGACGGTTTTT
>JAAAKM020073195.1:29580645-29603852 GCA_010016025.2 Alatinidae sp. Z8VKAUB7J3 | reverse complement strand
AGGAAAAAAGCCTTAGAGCCTCATTTTCGAAGTCACCTTTCCTTTTAACAGGGTCATTAACTGTTTATGGTGCGCAAGGACACATACGGAGAAACTTATCTTAGGAGGAGGGTGAAAATTATCAAAACCCTCCAAAACAGACAAAATGCATTAAAATGTAGAAACATGTGGACCCTTAACCCTTTGTGTATGCCTCGGTCCGCACGACTCCAAGATGTGAGGCAAATGCATAGTCTTCTATTTCTTTTTTTTAGTGAGTGTTTAGTTCTTTAGCATGGACTCCATGCAAACCTTTTTTTTCAAGCATTTTGCGATTATTTTTTCTTTACTGTTTTTGTCTAGGACTATCTTTTATGTTTGAAACCAGCGTTTTGCGAATAATCATTCGTTAACAACGGCCAAAAATCCAAAAGACGTATTTCTTTTTCTTTTTTAAAGATTTACTTCGATGAGACGTGGCTTTTTGACTCCACGTCTTCAAATAATCTCCTGGTTTTCATTTTTTTTTCAGTGTATTTTTACATGATTTACCGCTTCTTTCTTTTCTACGAATTTGGGCTGACTCAGGGACGAAATTCCTACATGGACGCAATTTCTTCATACCATTTTCTATTAGTTTTGGGTACAAATCTCTCAACACTGGTTAGGAATGGGTGTTATAGAGATGATAAGTCTTAATATGTGGATTTTTGTTGATTTGCTCTTAATGAGAAGCTCTCCAGAAAGCGTTACCCCAGAAACCCTGCTTGTCAGGCTTATACTGGGAAATATGGATACAGAAACGGTTCTGATGCATATTAAGCTTTCTTGAATAATCATGGATAACATATGATAGAGCCTTGCAGTTTTCAAAGGCTTGGACTGCTCCTTGCATTCTTTGTCTCCGTTCTCAATTATTTTTGTTTTTCCTTGCGTCAGTAGCAACATAATTAATAAACGACTTCATTAATCAATGTTTAATAAGTATCAGTGTTATCTCCGTCCAATTTCAAATATGAAACAGATGCAAGTTAAATTCAAACTCGGGATATGAGTGATATTTTTCATGGAAGTTCATCGTTTGATGACTTTAGCCAGCGGAATATAATAAATGATCTGAGGGTTTTAATTGATTTCGTTTTCAGTCAGTAGGGATCGTTAAGAATATATCAAGTTGAATTGTTGTCCCGACTGGCTTGACTAGCTTGAGACATGTGTCGTCAACAATATTCTAGTGATTATTATTCCGGTTAATTCAAACAGCAAAGGTTTCATTATTGTGCGCTGTCCTATTGGTGGGGTGCGAAACAACTTCATCCGTGCACATTGACACTAATCCTCATTACTTGGACCAATCATTTGCTGGCTACGAAGCTATTCCAGTTGAATCAGAAGACGATGTGTTTCAGCTAGATGAAGAGGCACGTAAATTTGTAATAAGAAAGCTGCAAGGCAAAGTCGATCCCACGGTGAGGATGGAAACGTTGATGCGTGAAATATTTGAGCGCACTGACTTTAACTTAATATACGACGGTACTGCCAATACTGTGGCAAGTGATACATTTCGCAATCAGACCGCCAATTGCCTATCTCTATCTATCATGACTTATTCTTTGGCAAGAGCCGCAAAGCTCGGTGTCAGTTTCCAGGAAATTAAGATCCCTGAATACTGGACTCGTCGAGAGGGTTTCAGCATGCTCAATGGACACGTTAACCTTCGTCTGACGCAAACTGATGACCCGGAGCGCTACTATTTTGACAAACGCGCAATGATCGTAGACTTCGACCCATTTTCCCCTAAAAAACGCTTTCCGGCGCAAAAGGTGAGTCGAGACCGCATATTGGCAATGTTCTATAACAATAAGGGCGCAGATGCGCTGGTGAAAGAAGACTATCTGCGTGCATACGCCTACTTTAGAGCGTCTCTTGAAAGAGATAACATTTTCCAATCAACTTGGATTAATCTCGGTATCTTGTACCGTATTACCGGTCACTTTGACCAAGCTGAAACTACGTACAAGCAGGCATTGGCGATAAACGAAAACAATCTGACTATCATGGAAAATATGGCTGTACTTTACGAAATGACAGGGCGTATTGCAGAGTCTGAGGAGATGATGGCACGTGTTAAGTTTAAACGTCGCTCTAATCCATATTATCATTACATCCAGGGGGAAGTAGAACTTGATGAAGGGCAGTATAATGAAGCGATTGCCCATTATAAGCGAGCACTAGCTCTCGACAGCGATAATCATGAATTCTATTATGGGTTAGCTAAATCTTATGCCGCACTTGGTGATATGGAAAATAGTCAAAAGTATTTAAGAATGGCAAAACGAAGAGCGGGTTTTGAAGACCAAAAACTCAAATATCAAAACAAGATTGACCTATTAACAAGGCTTTAATGCTAAACAAACGAACACGAGTAAAAGGAGGCTTGTCCCTCCTTTTTATTTATCCTATTTGGGCTTTTGGAATGGAGTGCGCAAGCCCCAGGTATTCATCTCAATTGGGCATAGAACAACTCACAACTGATCTTGAGACCTTGGCCAGTGAAGATTTTGCCGGTCGTCGTGCAGGTACAAAGGGTGCCAAACTGGCCAGAGATTATCTTGCCAAACGCTATAAAGAAATAGGTTTGTCTAAGCTAAAACCAGTTCGTCAAACTACAGATGAGATCGCGAACAAGGAGGGGTTGGATAACCACTATTTTCATTTGTTTAGTATGAACGGACTGTTTAACGACAAATACGGGATTAATGTTGTTGGACTAAAGCGAGGCGCGGAATTCCCCGATAGGTATATCGTGATCACCGCCCACTATGACCATCTGGGGAAAAAAGGTGGGAAAACATACAACGGCGCAGATGATAACGCGTCAGGTGTGGCTGGAATGTTATCGGTCGCTGAAAAATTGCAATCCAAACCAACCCGCTACTCTTTCGTTTTTTTGGCCACTGATTATGAGGAGGCAGGATTGTACGGAGCAAAAGCTTTCGTGGAAAAGCCTCCGATAGCAATTTGTTGACCGTGCCCTTGGGTACGCCGGCCTGTTCTTTTGAGTCGGAGTGAAGCGGGTAATTTTACGCCACCAAGTCCGCCAAGGCGAAGCACCCGAGCAAGATTCCGATCCCCAGATGCGAGCGAAGCCTGAAGTGAAGTTGAGTCATGACGGGGATTCTGACGGAGTCGAGCCGCATGTCAAAAGCGAATCGTCATGGATCCAGCTTGTAATTCGCCAAGGGGTGCGGAATTGTTTTGGGCGCTTTTGAGCTTCGGCCTGACATCTGCTAGTTTGCAGCTTGTACGTGCCGGTAATTTGCAGGCTGAACTACGAACCGAGTACCGAACTGAAATGATCCGATTGGGAGGTAAGACACGATCGCGGCGTATCGCAGGGTGGCTTGTGCTGGCCGGGTTCGTCACCTCCCTGATCGGGATTCCATCGTTGTCTGCTCTTTCCGTCCGGTCGGTGGGCGCCTTGCGGGACGGCGAAGGGAATTGGGAAGTGCATGTGGTGTTTTCCGGCCCCGTGGCTCTCGCGGAGGCGAACGATCTGGCGCACTATCAGTTGCGTCAAGGAACCCTGAATTCCGTCCGTGTGCTGGACGCGTTGTTGAATCGTTCCCAGGATCTACCCTCGGGGGACCGGCCGCCGGGTGGTTGGTTGGAACCCAATCAGGCGGTCATCCTGCAAGCCGATGGGCTGGTAGTGACGGAACCAAATGCACTGACGGTTGGTGGGATTCTCGACGCGGTGACCGGCGAACGTTTGGACGAGGTCGTGGTTGAGTTCATACCGTCCCCGTATTTTTTTGCGGAATCAGGAACGCCTCAACTATCAGGCCAGGTACTGGCACTTGGGAACGAAGGGTTTGAGATCTTGAGTAACGGCGCCCGACAGTGGTCTGATTATGACGAGGTGGTATTGGCCTATCAGGAAGTGACCGGCGACTTTGATCTCGCGATGCGAGTTCCGTTCCAAGCTACTTCTAGCCGTTGGGCCCGAGCCGGCCTCATGGTGCGGGAAAATCTGAATCGTGAGGAATCCTTGGAAGTGCAGGCCATGGGCACGGCTTCCCGGTATGTGTCCGTGCATGCCAATCCGCTCCAAGCCTATGATCTTCAAGATACGGGCGTCAGCCCGGGCAATGGGCGCTACGAATCCCATGTGCGTGCCGTTACCGGGGGGATCACGACCACCGTCACCGGCGTGGCGGTAACGTATCCGAATGCTTGGGTGCGACTCGTGCGTCAGGGGCAGGTGATCTCCAGTTTCTACTCCAATGTCGTCGCGCCGCGCACTTCGGATTGGGTCCGAATCGCCGTGCGGGATTTTACCTCCGCACCGTTGGCGGAACGCTTGTTCCTGGGTCCGTCCTATAGTCCGGAGACGGCGAATATCCACAGCTCCAACGAGCGGGTTCGGCAGGGTTTGTTTCGCGCTCAGTTCCGTTTCGGGCCTCAAGCTACGCCATATGTCTCACGAGCCACCACATTGCCGGACGGATTCCGGATCGACTTGAAGAATCATCTGCCGGGGGCTTTGGCGTTGGCGGCTGTTTCGATCAGTGTGGACGGGGAACCCGTGACACCGCAGCCGGTGCCCTTGGAGAACGGGTTGCGTTTGATTTGGCAAGCCGAGGTGCCATGGGAGCCGGGAACGGTGCGGGAAGTGGATGTAGCGGTCGCCGGGAATCCGGGACTGAGCGAGGTCCTTCGGTTGCGAGTCCCGGACTATGTTGCGGTAGACGCCGCTTTGCGAGGCAAAAGCGCAACCCGCATATGAGCCAGGACATCATGGCCTATGCGGCCCAGATCCGCGCGATGGTGCCGCTAGCGCTGGAAACCGTGATGACCGAGCATGAGGCGAACCGGCAGACATCCCTGATGATCCGGCACGCGCAAAACCAAGTCTGCGGCCTCCTCGGTGATACCCTGGAGCGAGTCCGTATTCTCGCCGAGGGATTGGTGCTGAAGCCCGAGCGGATGCGCGAGAACCTTGATCTCACCGAGGGCCTGATCATGGCGGAGCCGATCATGCTGGCCTTGGGCGAACATGTGGGACGCCAAGAGGCGCATGACATCGTCTACGACGCTGCCCAGGCCGCCAGTCTCGGCGGAAGTTTCAGCGAGCTTCTGGCCGCTGACAGCCGTTTCACCGCGCATCTTTCGCCTGATCAGATCGACGCCATGCTCGACCCGACGCAATACACCGGCCTTTGCGCGCGCTTGGCCGAGGAACAGGCGGCGCGCGCGCGTGAGCTGGCGACACGGATCATGGAAACGGCGACCGCCAACTAGGCTAGGGCGCCCCTCTCGCCGGCTCTACTGATAGATCAACGTGTTCCGGCCCGATCGATCGACGCCGCGCATGTGGTAGATCCGGCGCTCCGAATGGTCGGGCACCCGCATGTTGTTATACTGCTCGCGCGCCAATTTATGGTCGAAGACACTTGTGGTGGTCATGAAGCGCATTGTCATACCGCGACGCGGGTTCTGCGAGGTATTCGGCTCCGAGCCGTGCACCATAAACACGTCATGCAGGGAAATCTGGCCGCGTTTCAAAACTAGATCCACCGCCTTGGATTCGTCATACTCGGTCTTGAGCAATTCCTGGTTCAGGGTCAGGTTATCGCTCGGATTGGTTTCGTGCTTGAGCAGATCCTTGTTCTTGTGGCTGCCCTTGATGACGCGCATGCAGCCGTTGCCGGGATGGCTGTCGGTAAAGGCGACCCAGGCCCGGGCATAGCGGCCGCCGTCGAAATCGGCGTAGGTGGTGTCTTGATGCCAGGGCACGTAATTGCCGTCGCGGGCGTTCTTGGTGAAGAAGGCGCCGGAAAAGATGATCAGATCCGGGCCGAGCACATCCTCCATCGCGTCCAACAGCTTGGGATCGTGACAGATCTCGTCCAGCCAGGTGAACAGCAGATGCGGCTTGAACCGCGAGAGGGTGAACAGGGTCTCCTCCGCCGGTCGGTCGGCGACGCTGGCCTCGAAGGCTTCCAGCCGATCACGGAACGCCCGTGCCCGCGCCGCGTCGAACAACCGCACCGGGGCCACATAGCCGTCCCGGCGCATCATCTCGACCTCGGCATCGCTCAACAGTTTCGGCATGCTGTCCTCCGGTGGCGGAAATCCTCGCTGGGGCCTATCCAAGCACGAAAAGGGCGGGAGGCCAAAGGGGCGGGAAAACGGCGTCGTGGCCATCCTTCTTCGGGAGTTGCCAGCGGCGCATCATGCCGCGAGATACGGGATTTGTTGAAGTCCCGTGTAGCGGTTACATTCGCCGGCGATAGTGGATTGGATATCGTCTCGGGGGGGACGCTATTGAAAAGGATTGTCGACGCGGGCCACGCGTACTGGTTGAGGAAAAAAGATCAACGCGCGATGCCCCGTTGGCGTGATATCGATCCCTCCGAGATTCCTGGCTTGCTCCCGAATGTCGTTGTCGTGCACGTCCACGGCGATCCGCTTGACTTTGTCGACAGGATTGTCGGCCAAACAGTCAGGCGGTACTGATCAACCCTGCCACCACCGCCGGCATTTTTGCGGCTGCGTCCACCACAACCGCACCACCCAGTGACCAACCATTCAATACCACCCGCGCCAGACCAAGGTGACTACATAAGGCCACCACGTCATCACCAAGGGCGGACACGCCGACGTCGGCAAAGTCTTTATCGGATGCGCCACAACCGCGATGGTCGTAAGCCAGCACGCTGTAGCCGTTATCAACCAACACGGCAACGGTGTTGTCCCAGACCCGGCAGCTCATGCCAAAGCCGTGGGACAGCACCACGCACAAATCTTCGCCGCGCTGTTTGCTCCCCTCGCCCGGCGCATAGTACTCGTAGTAAACCTGCCCCTGCTGCAGAGCCAACCTACCCATAACCCCTCCTGTTTTCCCTGCCTGTTCAAGATGCCGCAGGGTATGAACCTGCCCGACATTCAATATATCAGTTCAAACGGAATTGGTGTTAAGCTCAAAATGAACACACAATTTTGTACAGATGGGAGGGATCTGTGGCGGAAGATGTGACAGCTCGCCTGCAAAAGCTCGAAGACCTCGAGCAGATTCGCACACTCAAAGCCAGGTACTGCCAGGCCTGCGACGACGACCACAACCCGGACAAGCTGGGGCCTCTGTTTGCAGCGGATGCAACCTGGGAAGCCAGCAGCATGAGCCGCGCCGAAGGCCGGGTGGAAATCCAGAAACTGTTGGGGGACCTCGGCCGCAGCGGCACCATCCGCAATTCCGCACATCACGCCATGAACCCGGTTATCCAGTTGAATGGGGACCACGCCACTGGTGAATGGCGCCTGATCATGCTGTATACCGGCATTTATCCAAACGGCGATCTGCACTTTTCACGCATCATCGGTTGGTACGAGGAAGAATATGTGAAACAGGACGGGCAATGGCTGATCAGCAAGCTGTATTGTCAGGTAGAAGAAGCTGCCCCCTATCTATTACATCCCGACGCGGCACTAGCCGCGGACCCGGCGTAAAGCAGATAACCATACACACAGGTAGACAAGAATATGAACACAGACATTCAGGACATCCAGACTCTGGCGCAGATTTACGCGGATGGTGTTATGCAACGGGATGCGGAAATCTGGGGTAACACGTTTGCAGAAGACGGCGCATGGCAGCTGGCGCCGGGTATGGACCCGGTACAAGGCCGCGACAACCTCAAGGCCTTCTGGACCAGTGTTATGGCGGGATATCCCAACGTGCTGCACTGGGTACAGCCGGGCATTATCACTGTAGATGGCGAGACCGCCACCGCACGATTCTATATTCAGGAAAACATTAAAGACGCTGAAGGCAACAGTTTTCGCGTGGCTGGTGTCTACAACGATCAACTGGTTCGCGAAAATGGTGAATGGAAATTTGCGCTGCGCAAATTCGACGCCATGTACCGTGGCCCGGTAGATATGAGCGGCGACTGGGTCGGCTACCCTGCGTAATAGCAGAGTTCACTAACATTTTTAGAAGGATCCCAACATGGCAGAACAAGTAGCGGCAGGACAGAACGAACCGCCCTCTCATCACGGCGGGCTGGAAAACCTTGACACCGAACACTCCTATAATCTGGACGACTATGAGGGTGTGATCCCAACTGACCTGCAGGGTACTTTTTTCCGCAACGGTCCCGGCCGTCAACGCATCGGCGACAGCACGTACGGCCACTGGTTCGACGGCGACGGTATGTTGTGTGCATTCACCTTTCGCGACGGTAAGGCCCATTTCTTGAGGTGGTCAAAAGAAAGTATAAAAATAGTGAAATTGGCAAAATAAGGAATACATTTGCAACTGAGAAAAAGAAGTGAATTTGGGTTAAAATACCTTGATGCTGTTATCAGCTGTTAGTCCCAGTGGTGTTATTGTCATTGATTTATTGAATCGTCAATTGATATAAGTCTTTTCTCAAAAGTATCTGAACAATCTATTAGAAAAATCTAAATTATCAATACCTTGTGACGGTGCAGTGGATAAGGCTGTGTCCTTTAAGTAGGGTTACACAGGTTCAATCCCATGCCGCGCAAGGAAGCGAATTTTAATAAAAATTCAAACGTGGTAATCGTGTTACAGAATATACGGTAATCGTTCGAATTTAAACCTTTGAACAAAATTTTAACCATGGTTTTCGCATGAACTGGACCTAAGATACAAACCGCTGCTCTATTCATGTCAGCGAGATTAGTACTGTATTTATTGTAAATGCAATTTCGCAATAAATTACAGATTCTTGCCGGTCAAGAATTTTCTTCAACATTTTTTCAATTTTTTTTTACCATTTACTTTTTTCCAACACCATTTTGCACCTTTTCCTAATTGTTTGGATCCTAAAATACTCAATAGAATTACTATCCACGTCATTAAATACTAATGACAAATTTGACAAAATAAAAACCAATGCATAGAACTTTCCTTAAGTAGAGTAGTAAAAAGGTAACAAAAAAAAAACTTTTCCAGTTTATTAAACTGTATAACCAGTATATTCAGTTTATTAAACTGAAAGAGGAAAATTCAACCAGACTACAGGATGACATTCCTCAGTAAGAGACTTTCTTATTTAAGTAAACAATGCGTCGGTGAAAGTAATCTTCATTATTATGCTGAGGATTGTAACCAAAATCTCGGTTTTCCTTCAGTGGAAATCTTTTGGATCAAATATATTTACAAAAAGCAAAAACATAACAAGAGAAAAAAAATATTACAACACTCAAGGTAACAAGGGGAACCACCGGGGAGTTGTTAATTTGGAAAAATTAGAAAAATTGAGGTATTTTAACTTAAAAACGGGTGACCGAATCTTAATGAAATTTGATATTTAGATGGAACTCAGGTCTCAGAGCTCTTATTTTAAATCCTGACCAGATCTGTTGACACTGGAGGGAGCTGAAGGGGGAAACCGCAAATTTTGGAAAACACTTATAAATGTCGGATATACATGATTCACGTAACTGGACTGGATCCACTTTCTTTGGGGGAGTTTGGGGGGTGGGGTTCAGTGCCTTGGCGAGTTTGGTGCTTCTGGACGTGCTAGGACGATGAAAGTTGGTTGGCGTGTCAGGGAGCTGCACAAATTGACTGGATAAAATCGTTTTCCCCGATTCGACCATCTGGGGGGGCTGAAGAAAGAGGAAAAATTACACAAAATGAGGTATTTTTAACTTACAAGTGGGTGATCGGATCTTAATTAATTCTGATATTTAGAAGGACCTCGTGACTCAGAGCTCTTATTTTAAATTCCGGCCGGCATTAAGACTCTCATTTCTCTTATAAAGTAATCTATTGATTCTTATAATTTTGCCAGAGCTCATATCATATGAGCTCTTGGCTCTTCCGACCTCGTCACAAGTGCCATATGAGCTCTTAGCTCTTGCTTAGTTTTCTTTTAGTTTTTTCTTTTTTTCAGTTTTTTTATAGAAGAAAGTTTTTAATTCTTTTAAGTTTTTTTTAGTTAGTTTTTTTATATATTGACGTCATACTTTTATGCACATTCATGTGAGGGCAAAGATCCAAAGAGTGCACAATGTCATGAGCGTGATCAGACAAAGCAACGTCTAAAGCTTGCCAAAATTGTCTGATTTGAGAGACTTTGCTACCATTTACTTTAAATTTTTTCACCAAAACGTTTTCAGGAACCGTTTTGGCTCGTGTGCAATAAACAGTCACTTGATGCCCGGCAGACAAAACATCCTTGATTAAACCCACAAGCCACAATTCAGCCCCGCCGCACTCAGCATCCAAACGCGGTAACACATAGGCAATATTAAGAGGTTTTATTTCCAAACGAGATAGTCACCTATCGCCAAATAATCCATACCCGAAGCAAAAAAAGTAGCCAACGCATCAAAAGGGCTACAGACAATAGGTTGGCCGGCCACATTAAACGATGTGTTGAGCACAACGGGATGACCCGTTCTTTTTTCCATTTCATCACACAAAGCCCAATATTTGGGTTGAGCCGCCTTGATGACCGTCTGAATACGAACAGTTCCATCAACATGGGTTGCCGCAGGAATCGAATTTTTCACTTCTTCTTTAAGGCGCATCGCTTTGAGCATAAAAGGAGACGATTGAATTTTATCAACATAGCGTGAAAGAGCTTCTTCTTTCATTGAAGGAGCAAAAGGTCGCCAGGGCTCTCGATTTTTGATTTGCTTGTTAATGATATCTTTCACTTCAGAATCACAGGGATTACCTAAAATCGAGCGGCCTCCCAAAGCTCTGGGGCCAAATTCCATCCGCCCCTGAAACCAGCCCACAACTTTTTTTTGAATCAAAAGATCGGCTACTTCTTGAGAAATATTTTCTGATTTTCGAAACTGCGATGTCCTGGTTTTCAAAACAGCCTGTTTGATATCTTCATCAGAATATTCAGGTCCAAAATGAGGTGTTAACATTTGTGGATCAGGTTTTTGACCAGTCAATTGAACATGAGACAATAAAGCTGCCCCCAAAGAGGTGCCGGCATCATGAGCCGCTGGTTGAACATAAACATCCTCGACAAAATCCTGTTGCGCCAAAAGTCCGTTTGTTGAACAATTCAGAGCACATCCCCCTGACAAACAAAAGTTTCGGTTTCCTGTTTTTTTATGCAACCAACGTGCCATCGCCAAAGTAGTTTCTTCTAGCGCTTTTTGCACCGTTGCCGCCAACGCACGGTGCTCATCGGTGAGAGTTTCTTCTTGCTTGCGAAATCTGAGTTGGCGCAAATACGCTTCAAAGGCCTTCATATCAATTTGAGGAATCCCTTCACTCCAGTTAATAAAGTCAAAAGCTTTCAAATCAGGCTCACCAAGAGCGGCGAGACCCATGGTTTTACCTTCTTCTCGGTGGGGCAAAAAGCCAATCGCTTGTGTGATATTCTCATAAACATAGCCCCATGATTGGTCGATGGGAAGTTCTTTGTGAATAGACAAATCAGGGCCCTGGGCAAAACCCAAAATACCCGAAGTGAATCCCCCCGATGAATCAAGAGAAATAAAATTAGATTCTTGAAAAGGACTACAATAATAACTTGAAGCCACATGAGAAAGATGGTGATTTTGAAAATGCAACTTTTTTTGTTTGAGGTTTTTCCCGTAAAAACTCAATAAAAAACGACGAATCAAATACCGTCTGATATTAAAATGTGGCCACAAAGTCAGGCCATGATCCCAACCAAAGGAAATGTAATCGACCTGCTCTAAACTGATTTCTTCTTGACCTAAGCAATATTCCATAGCCCTAAGTGTCTAAATAATTTTGTGTTTTTTTACTTAGCGATATGTGATGTGTTGTTTGCCAAAGCCGGTCCTTATATTTAAGGCCTTGCGTAAGGCAAAAGTTCGAAAAAAAAAAATGAATAAAATGTAGTTGCTATTTTTTAGGTAGTTAGGTTTCGATGAGTAACTCTAAGGTTTTCCTTGGTAATATTAGAGACAATTCCTAGTTTTTATCCTTGGAGGAAAATATTCAATATTGTTTTATCAGTAGCTTTTAAATTGCATAGGTTTTTTTCTATGGTTAAAATATAAGATGCCTTCTACTAGGTTGACAGGAATATTTTCATCATTTCAGCTATTACAGTTAAGCATAACTAACAATTTTTTTTTATTTATTCATATTTCCTCATGAGAGCAATTAAATGATACACGGGACACACATGAAGGATGGGGGAGGGGGTGGTGGTCTAATTACGCCTACCTAATTTAGCTCAAGAATGTCACTCGTTTGGTAGTTCCAAAAGAATTTTGAAATTTTTTTTAATGTCCTGATATTTTATGTTTACAAATTTTTAATGTCCTTCCGACTGACCACTTCCAATACCCACAATTCAGGTACCTCCTCACTTCTCTCTTCTTTTGCATTTATATATTCTACTTGCTTTGATTGGTTTGGTATGTTTTTCTCTTTTTTTGCTTTTTTTTCTCTTTTTTTTACTATATTCATTTATTAATTGATTTTAGCACATAAGCAGATATGTCATTATTTTGCTTTTGTTGTTTTTCGTTTCTTTTCTTTTTTCTATATTCATTTTTTTCCACTTCCTTTATTAATTGATTTTGCTACGTAAGCATATATGTCATTGTTTTGTTTTTTGTTGCTTTTCTTCTATATTAATTGATGTAATGTTTAGTCTCCCACCATCACAGGCCAAAGAGCCTTTGTGGGGTCTAATGCTTGTAATTTTTCTTTATTTTCTCTTAATAAATAGATTGATTGATTGATTGATAATCGGCACCACGAACCTTACAACAAAACATATTCAACAGTGTGATTAAAATCATACCCTGAGAGGTAACAATAAAGTACTCAATTATTTATTTACACCAACCCCCCCCCCCCAAAAAAAGAAAAGAAAAAAGAACTACAATTAATACATCGTAAAAATAATTTCTTTTATTTCTCTCTTAAAAAAGAAATATCACTATCATTTTAAAACTCTGATCTAGATGACTCCAACTTCTAATCCCCCTATGAAGTACAGAAAACGTCGACCGGGTCGAAGCAATCAGTAGAATAGTAATTTCTCCAGATGATCGGGTGTCAATTGTGGATCATGGATATCAAGTTAACTACTTGAGTGTCAAAACATGAAAGATTTGTACCATTTTGTAGCCTAAAACTAAACAAGTTTGTACACGTGGTATATGGAAGAGGTATGTACGATGTGTATATTCGGCGCGAAACGTCTACGAGCGAATATGGATACTACCAGCTTTTGGACTACGAGAGTCGTAACTTTTATTCGTAACTCTCGTAGTCCAGATGCTGTAGTGGCCTTATTTGCTTTAGACTTTCCGCACCAAATCACGGAGTTGTAGGCCAACCGACAAACGAACAGCATTATTTTGAAGAGCTCGTAGGGGCTGGACAATGGAAACAAATGTACGAAGCCAAACACTACTACAATAAAGGATATATGGATGGATAAGGGAAAATAAAGGGGAAGTAGGACATATGTAGGGAAAAATGCCTTTTTCTCGTTTACCCATTACACAAGGAGCAGTTGTCGAAATAGTCGGGCTGGAAACAAGCCCCATGGAAGGGTAACAACAACCAACTCTATTATGGTATTTCGTAATCCCTCGCACTATCTAAACACCCACACTTGACTCTACTCATAGAGCGGGCCTTTTCTTTATCTGCGTGTGAAAGAGGATTTGATTTGAACCCCTTGGTTCGACAAATTCGTTGGGGGGAAGAGCGGTATTCGAAGAAGACATCGCGTAATAGGGTTCGAACCGCCAGAAAACTGCGAAAACATGGAGCAGTTTTAAGTTCGAACGCAAGGCAAGTGGATGCCGAGCTGGAAGCCTTCACCAAGGATGGTTAAAACCTCTCAAGTTAAGTTTTAATGATTTATGGACAACCCATCGTACTTAACGACAAGAGAAATGAACGACCGGAGTGTGGCATATGGACGTTTGACATTAGAACAACGCAAGGAGCAGTTGTCGAGATGGTCGGGCTGGAAACAAGCACCATGGAAGGGTAACAACAGCCAACTCTATTTGGGGAATTCATAATCCCGCCCCCATATTCAAAACTAACACCGATAACCGAATTTAAGCCCTTCTATATTCCTCACTTAAGTAGGTAACACTCCTAAGCGACACTCATATTACGCATATACAATTCCAACGTCTTCTTTGCCATGGTAATGTAAATTAATTTACTTTATTGGTGGTTTCTTATGGAGATGCAATTACGCTGGAAGCTATCTTGCTTGATTTTTCTCACGTGGCATTTATTTAGCTGTGGTGGCGGCGGTGGCGGTGCAGCACCACAAACAACAGTGCCACCTGCCCCAACTCCAGAAACGAGTTTTGGAATCGATGATAAGTTTCAAACCAAGGACTGGTCGGGGAACTATAATGTAGCAACTACAACCTTGGCCTGGGAAGACCCCAATAGAGAAGAGCCACATACTGTCAGCCCTGATGACTCAAGAGAAGTTCACGTCAGGTTATTTTATCCAACAGATCGTGAATACACAGAAAATAAGTTAGCATTACTTTCTCCTCAATTTTGGCAACGACTTGGCAGTGAGTCGGTTATTTCCGGAAAAAAACTCCGTCAATCTAACTACGCAGATACACAGTGGCAAATCGAAATTGACGCTCCGCTTAGTGAATTACAACCCAGCTACCCTTTGATTATATTCTCAAATGGTTATGGCCTTTCTCCAGAAGATCACGTCAGCCTTACAGCAGAGCTTGCCAGTCGAGGTTATATTGTAGCGTCTGTAAATCATCCGTTTGGCTCAGGTGTCACTACTTTACTCGATGGACAAACGGTTAACTCGCAACGTTTACCTGAGAACAATTTGGGCGCAGACCTACAGTTATGGTCAGATGATCAAATATTTGTCTTGAATCAGTTGCAAGAACTTAGCACCTTATCTAGTAGTATGTTATTCGGACGTTTAGACCATCGCATTGGAGCAATGGGACACTCCTATGGAGGTGCTGCAGCTTATTATTCAGCGTGGCAAGATATACGCATACTTGCCGCCATCAATCTGGATGGCACTGTTTTTAATCGTGAAGGCAAAGACATCGTCCAACCCTTTATGTATCTGCAAAATAATGGTGGATATGATTTAGATATTTTCGAACAAGTCGGAAACGATGGCTATGCAGTGATATTTAATCACGCTATTCGCCATTTGTCTTTTGCCGACTATGTCTTGTTTTGGGCGTGGGACTTTCCAGCTAATAAGCCTTTTGGCCCAATGGATCCATTTAAAAATTGTGCATTGTTTTCCGGACATGCTGCTTTCATGTGAAAAAACCGGCAATGAGAAATACCTTTTTAATCGACAGGCCATGAGTTGATACGCTATGATGCTCTAATGCGGTTTCTGGCAGCTTTGAAAAGATCTTTTCGTATCGAGTCCAAAAAATATATTGGTGTCCAATATGAAAAAAACTAATTTTAGTGTATCATTTTCTTCTCGTCAGAATTGCCACTTGCCATTGGTGGTACTTTTCTCTTGTGGTAACACTTTTGAGAAAACCTAGTACTATTGCAGCATTTTCCCGGAAAAACATTGGTTTTCATTATAAAGAGGTGAAAAACTGGCCAAGCACACAAAGTTTACTATCCTTTTTTTCATTTATGATTATTTTCTTCCATTTTTCCGTTCCTTTTTTCAAAAATATGCTTTCATGTGTATTCATTATCTCCTCGACTTCCAAAAAATGCATAGTAGATATTTGAGACATTTCGAAAATAAAATAAACTTCTGTATGAAATTACGCAGTCATTTCAAAGTCAGAAGTGTTTAAGTAGTGTCCATATTTGCTTTGGGAGGGGGTAGTTTTCCCCTCTGGACCTTGCTTTCCCCTCCCTTCATCCTGACGTTCCGAAGCAATTTTAAGCAAAAGTATGAAACAAGAAAAATGCATGGAAAATTGACAATTCTTACTCAAGAATTTATGCTGCCAGACGGCTTAAAACAGCCTTTTAAGATTAATAATTTCCTAGCTAATGTAATTGAAACTTTTTCAAAAGGAAAAATTAATGATTGAAGGGTGGTTCCCATACATTTACGGCGCTTCATGCAAGAAAATACTATTCTAGGCCTTCCGACGAATATATTCTAAAATAAATTAGTAAAATAGAATTTATCAAATTCTTAATTTCAACGAAACTTGGACTCTGCTACATATTACTCTCTTTAAGTATCCTCTTTTCTTAAACAGGTTATAATAAATTTAAAGCCAGGCTTTATATAAAATTTGTAATACTGTGTATATGCAATTTAATTAAAAAAAAGCCTAATGAAAGCTCTACATCACTCTGACAGGAGTTTCTAGACTAGCAGTTTCTCATCTAATAATTTTAAGGAATTTGAGGTAGATTTGCCAATAATGCGGGAGCGTTTTACGATTTTTTTCGTGATTCATCCTTTACCAAAAAAAAAAATCTAATAAGAGCCCCTCTCACAGATTAGACGTATTCAACCTTTTTTTAACCGCCGTCTTTCGTCCAATGGAAAAATTCCATTTTCCCGCCAACTTTTCTCCAAAGATAAATAAGAATGGCGCCTCTATCCACGTAATAGTAATAACCTTACATAATCTTCATTTATAGTGTCGATGATATAAGTATTCATATTCAGATTTAATGACGAAATGTATCCTTATCAGGTCATATTTTCAAGTCTATGATGTCATACTGTTAAAATTTCAAAATAACAGCAGTCTGTAGCCAGTACAGTTTTCTTTTCCTACAAAAAATTTACCTACGCTCGCATACCATCTATCCCTACTTGTAACTAGGTAGTTACAAGTAGGTAGTTACACGTTAAAATCTTCTAATAAAAACACCGTATACCTACCTCGGTATTAGATGCATAACATCGTATGTCTGTAAATAATATTCATCTGAGTCACTATTATCCCTTTCATTCGGTTCTGCAGAGACAATATACTACTATGACTGATACCGTGCACTTTTTAGTCATAAAATGAGAGACTAGCATTTTTAACTCTCTAAATAATATCGATTCCAAATGATAACATGATTAACTTTATTCAATTTTTTCGTTAATATGAACGCACAAAAAAAAAATTGACAAAAATGAGGTGACAAAAAAAAATTGTTGTTGCGCCTGTTTCTCTATATACCACCATCTATTTCTACTGTATCTTATTTTTCGTTGAGTTACTTTGCCCTAATGTGTATTTCACCTTACAGTGAAAGACTGAAACCTGATGCATGTCGCAATCTACAGGCGAAAGTCTGAATTAACATATTTAACAGATATTTCAGATATACACCTAAGATTTATATTTCTGAGATTCTAACCTAATTTCCAACCCATTGCTGAGATTTATAACCTACCCTGTCACCCTCAAACCTTGCATAAGACTGACAAAGCTGACTGGTCAAGAAACACATAGTGGCTTGATGTATGTGCAACATATTTGTTAAATACCCATATGCAGGATTTTCATCGCTGAAATGTCAACATCTACTAGATTTCGCTGTTCACGGTAACATGTATTTTCATTAAAGTTGAATAAATCTCTGGACAGTGAAATTTGGTTTCCTTATTTTTAACTATGTGATGTTCTAAAGAAATTAATGGAAATTTAAAGTAAGAATGCTCAAGAATTAATTTTTAAGGTGTGATATTTTTTTAAGAATTTTTTTTAGTGTATTTTCGTGATTATCTGAATTATCGCTACAAAATATAATTTTATTTTCTGCGAATTAGACCGTGGATTTAGTGGAAATTTTATTCAATAAACTGAATTTAGAGTTTAGGCCAGTCCAGATGATTATTCGCACCATATTGAAGCCATTATCTAAGATGAAGCGTGTCAATTTATTATTCGTGGCTTTGTTTGTTTTATTTCTTTTTGGAGAGGGAGCATTTTTCTGGTTTAGAATATTCCTTATTGAGGTTTGGCTTTCTTTAAAAATTATCGGTAACCTGAATATAAACTTTAAAACGAATTGGAGCCCTATAGTTTCAGTGTAATTGTTTTTATCAATTCTAAATAGAGGTTGTTTTGTTCTTTAAAAAAAGGGGGAGGGGTAAAGAGCTGATAATTTACGTGGAGAATTTCTGCTTCAAAAAGTGTTAATTTATACCGTCTAATGATAATCATTTGTTTCTAGTCATTGTGAATGAAAATTTAGCCATAAAAGGCATGGTCCTATGGCAGTGGCATAGCCAGCTGCGGAGGATGGGTACTAGGGAGCACAGTCCCCAGGTGCAACTCCTGTTGGGATTCTATTTATATTTATTTCATGGACGATAAACTGGGGGGACGCCTCTGACTGAAATCGTCTCCAAGCACTAGAAAACCCACCTACGCCTCTGCCTATATCTTCCCCACTCAGAATAGTATTTCTGGAACTTTGGGGCCATCTTTGAGTCAAAATTTGTGTTTAGTGAATTTGTTTGATTTTTTTAAGCTGCAAGTGGTCCGTACCTTTTTTCTTGATTAATTGGTATCGCTGAGTGTTAAATAGCGATCTGTGATGTGATTCTTTGATGAAATAAAAAATGTTCAAGTTTTAAAGTTTAAGCTCTTTTTCTGGAGGGTATGAGTCTTTTCGTTATTAGGATCTATATATTGTACTGACAGATAAAGGGTGGAAGGCTTTTTCCGTGAGAAAATAGCTCATAGTATAGCTTATAAAAGCCAAAATAATCTGATTATCCAATACAGAATAAAAAAAAAAACTTAAGACTAAAAAAGGAAACGTGCTTTCTTTTAAGTTTTAATGTCACTCCTTACTTTCATTTAAAAAAAACTTGTTTTTTTTTTTTTTATTTCAGATACCAAAGGAAAGAGAGCCGAAAAGGGAAAAACCACGGATACAATGTGTGTTGCTCCATTCTTGGTTGCCACCCAATAGACTATGACCCTTAATAAGCAAAATATAAGTTCTTTTCTGTAACTGAGTGACCCTTTTCAGTTTTCCAGAATGGTTGCAATGAATGGTAAGTAAATAACGAGTATTGTGAATAACGAAAGTATAAGAGCCTAAGCTATTGATAGCACTTAACCAAAGAATAAGCTTTTTATGGTGATCTTAAATATGTATTTATTTTTTAGTAATTAGTGCAGTTATTCGTACACAAGAAAGTTCGTACAGTTATAAAAATCACAAGGAAAAATACTTGAGAAGGGGCAATTTCGGTAAAAATATGCCGTCAACATTTGCTTGCATTACAAGAGCATCCATGAGCTGATATATGAAGCCACTATAATCAGAAATGTTTCCCCTGAATTGAATGTTGAGAATTTTTGTATTTTCCCCCTGAAGGGACACGTTTTTTGTGTTATCTTTTTTTTCAGGATTGATTTTATTTATCTAGTTGTCACTTAGAAAGATATTTAATTTTTTACAGTTATGAAGCAAGAAAGTGTCAAATAAATTGATTTTTGGTATTAAAAATTAAATTAAAAATATTGTATTTAAAATCTGTATTTTATTTTCTTAAGACTGTCGATAAATTGTCGATATTGTTAAAAAAATATACGCCCAAAGCTTTGGCATTGCTCAACAGAGCTGAATTCTGGGAGTTTATATCTTAGTTTTTGTAAACAGGCTACTGTTTTGTGTAATTTTTGTCATTGATTACTTTTTTTATTCTTATTTAGTTTTAATTGACAATTGACGCAATTTTTCCATTTCCTTTAGGAAAATGTTTGTCTCTAAGCTTTATTAAATAACAAAAAATAAGTTGTTCAACTGGAAGTAAGGAGCAGCATAGAAATTTCAAACGAAAATAAATTTTTACGTGTATATGGGGTTTGGCCCCCTTCTCAATACCTCGCTCTTCACGCTGAAGTGTTTTGGCTCTTTAAAAGAAAGTTACTTATTGTTCTAAATAAACGAACCTTGTGTTTCAGGAGTCGTATTTAAAGAATCGGGACAAAATTTAAAGTAAGCTTAAACAGCAAGGTGTTGAGGAGGGGGCAACCCTCCTCATATACAAAAGAATTTCATTTTGTTTTAAGTATTAAAGTTGCTCTTTACTTTCTGTGGAAAAACAGTTGTTTTATTTAATTTCTGATTGTTTTTAAATAACGCCAGGATACCTGGCTCCATTTCCACAGAAAAATACCCGTCCACACAGAAAGATCCTCTGGATAATACAATCCTGGCGAGAATTTACCCCGAGCAATTACCATTTACATCTCCACGCATACAATTGAATCGTCGAAGAGAAAGCCAGGCATATAAACGACTTTTGTGTAGAAATTCTGGCAAATTAAACCAGCGTAAAAATTCTCCTGAAATTTTCACTCTCTGGAACCTTCCCTTTCCATAGAAAATTCTCCCCATGCAAAATCCTCTCAGCATAAAGTTCATCCTCCCCTTCCCAACCGAAAATGTATGCAGACCTCCCAATAACAAATAAAGTAATGGGTTAATTTTATAACTTAAAAACCTTTTCCAGGGGCTGTACGGGGTCATTTCATCTCCAGAGACATAGTTATTGGACCTTAAATAAGATATAGAGTTGTGCGTCCAATTGCATCAACCTCAGTTAAGATGTGAAAGGTAGTCTGATACAACATGTTGAATAGCTTAAGGATTCAAGCAATAATGTCAAAGATTACTACTATACTTCTTCCAGAGATGGAGGTTTTTTTAAGAGTAGGAAGAATATTATTAAGATATCTGTAAATGAAACTGTTGCTGTTTGGGGGAAGGCGGCTCACTACTTTTAGCCATTGAGTAGGTGTTCTTTAGAATATCAATATAAATAATTATAATAATAATAGATTTATCAAATTCATAAGGATACTGGGCTCCCATTTGAGACTGCTAAGAGAAGAACAATGGACAGACTAGTTTGGCGTAGAAGGAACATGGAGAGAGCAAGGGGCAAACATGCCTGAGCTTTTAAGTCAAGTCAATAATGATAGAGTCATAATGCTCATTCTGAAGACATTATCACAGGAGGTACTATTGCCACTGAAGAGTTCCAAAAGTAGAATGCTGACAAACGTAAGCAAAATTGGATGGGAAAGAAAATGTATGGGCTGTTCATTAGTGAAAGATGAAAAACCGTAGATAATGAAAAACTTGGTATTGGCAATCCAGAAATGACATTAAGGTTGAAACAGAGGCTCTATTGGGTGCAGCACTGGCACATGCGATTAGGACAAACTATGTGACATACCACATTGATGAAAATAGCGTCAGTCCTTTTTGTAGAATATGTGGAAAAAGAGAAGAAAGTGTGGAACATACAATGAGTGGATGTAAAAAAAAGTCAGAAAGAACAGACAGCATACGAGAGGAGATACGATAAATGTTGCCAAGAACATTCATTGGCATTTGTGCAAAAAATGGATTTGAACAGGGAGAAGAGTGGTATGAGCATACCCCTGAAGTGGCCGCAGACAACGACAGTTTTAAGGTTCTCTGGAACAGCAGCTTACAATATGACCACGTAATCGAGGCCAGACATAATGATGATTGGTAAGAAAGAGACCGTGTGTATTAGTGTACAAATTGCGGTACAGACAAAAAGTGGAAAAATACAAAGACTTGAAGAGAGAAATAGGAAGGATGTGGATAATGCGAAACGTACAGCTAGTGGCAGTAGTAGTAAGGACTCTTGGGAGTGTTTACGTATTGATTGGAAAATGGATTGGTAAGCTTGAAATTCCATGTAATTTTGTTAAAACTCAAAAAAACAGACTTGTTAGGTACAGTGAAGATATTGAGAAAGGCTTGCTCTTCTTCTACAGTACTCTTTCCCAACCTTCTCAAGCAGGGGACTCCTTCAGAATCTAGCATCAAACAAAGTACAAGAAAAATAATAGAATTACAAAAGTACCTACTATTGCTTCATGCTATAATTGCCTATTTATTTACCTATTTAACTTCCGATGTCAACTAGATATTAAAAATACCAATGACAATATATTTAACAATCAGCAACGTGAAAAATATAATGGAACAAAGGCGTTTTTCAGTATTCATACAACTTTTATAACAGCATTTAACGTCATAATGATCATCAGCTACTATTTAGTTATCAATTATTATTATTCTATAGCAGTAACTGTTATAATACAAGCACTTCATACAACACACAATCGTCATTTGCTTTGTAGTGTTAGCACGTTCAATTTAACTACAACTTTTAACTACAAAATATCTTAGATAAAAGGCAAACGCCGTAATTAGGGTGAGGTGGGAGGGGTCAGCAATGTTTGCATGTTGTAATTTTTATTGAAAAATATAGTGAAATAGGTAACTTGGCTGAGAGGCAGAATTCTGGCATTTTCTCAACCACTAAGGCTTTGAAAAATGGGAAAAAATTGTCAATCAAAAAGGTACGTCAATTTTGATGTGTATGTGTTTATATTGAAGATTGATGCCTTGCAAGACTATTCCGCGAGAGATCCGGGTCTAATTATCTTTAGTTCAGGAAATATAGTGAAATAGGTAACTTGGCTGAGAGGCAGAATTCTGGCATTTTTTCAAGCACTAAGGCTTTGAAAAATGGGAAAAAATGGTCAATCAAAAAGGTCCGTCAACTTTGATGTTTATGTTTTTATTATGAAGATTTATGCCTTGCAAGACTCTTCCCCAGAAATCAGCGTCTAATTATCTTTACTTTAGGAAATATAGTGGAATAGGTAATTTGGCTTGGAGGCAGAGTTCTGGCATTTTCTCAAGCACTAAGTCTTTGAAAAATGGGAGAAAATGGCCAATAAAAAACGTCCGTAAATTTTGATGTTTGTGTGTTTATAATGAAGTCGATGCCTTGAAAGACTATCTTGCGAGAAATCAGCGTCTAATTATCTTCAGTTCGGGAAAAATAGTGAAATTTGTAATTTGGCTGAGAGACAGAATTCTGGCATTTTCTCAACCACTAAGGCTTTGAAAAATTGGAAACAATGGTCCATCAAAAACGTCCGTCAATTTTGATGTTTATGGGTTAATAATGAAGATTGATGTCTTGCAAGACTTTTTCGCGAGAAATCAGCGTCTAATTATCTTCAGTTTGGGAAAAATAATAAAATAGGTAACTTGGCCGAGAGGCAGAATTCTGGCATTTTCTCAAGCACTAAGGCTTTGAAAAATATGAAAAAATGGTAAATCAAAAACGTCCGTGAATTTTGATGTTTATGTGTTTATAATGAAGATTAATGCCTTGAAAGACTATTTCGCGAGAAATCGGCGTCTAATTATCTTTAGTTTAGGAAATATAGTGAAATAGGTA
>JAAAKM020073195.1:29533808-29580635 GCA_010016025.2 Alatinidae sp. Z8VKAUB7J3 | reverse complement strand
ACAGGCAACTTCGCTGAGAAGCAAAATTCTGTATTTTCATCAAGCAATATGGCCTTGAAAAATGGAAAAAAAATGGTCAATCAAAAAGGTCCGCTAATTTTGATGTTTATGTGTTTATAATGAAGATTGTTGCCTTGCAAGACTCTTCCCAAGAAATCAGCGTCTAATTATCTTTAGTTTAGGAAATATAGTGAAATAGGTAACTTGGCTGAGAGGCAGAATTCTGGCCTTTTCTCAAGCACTAAGTCTTTCAAAAATGGGAAAAGATAGACAATCAAAAAGGTCCGTCAATTTTGATGTTTATGTGTTTATAATGAAGTCGATGCCTTGAAAGACTATTTGGGGAGAAATCAGCGTCTAAATATCTTCAGTGTAGGAAAAATAGTGAAATAGGTAACTTGGCCGAGAGGCTGAATTCTGGCATTTTATCAAGCACTAAGGCTTTGAAAAATGGGGAAAAAATGGTCAAACAAAAAGATCCGTTAATTTTGATGTTTATGTGTTTATAAAGAAGATTGATGCCTTGAAAGACTATTTATGGAGAAATCAGCGTCTAATCATCTTCAGTTTAGGAAATATAGTGAAATAGGTAAATTGGCTGAGAGGCAGAATTCTGGCATTTTCTTAAGCACTAAGTCTTTGAAAAATGGGAAAAAATGGTCAATCAAAAAGGTCCGGCAATTTTTATGTTTATGTGTTTATAATGAAGTCGATGCCTTGAAAGACTATTTCGGGAGAAATCAGCGGGGGTTATCGAAGATTCATAGGAGTATTCAACTGTAATTTGTTGGTAATTTACTGAGACGTAAACTAGTACTACTGCAATAATATTTAGCAGAATATTTTCACCATTAGAATAACACTTAATCGAGGCAACAAAGTAAGAGTTTTATAGAAAATAGAAACATACCTTTGAAGTGGTGCTGTGTGAACTCAAATTTGTGTACGAAAGTGTACGCCACAAACAAACTATATTTATAGAATAGCCTGAATCAAGTACGTTTTTCATCAACTGTTGCAATTTTACTGTTGTAAATCAATATAAAATACGATAGTCAGGTTGCCTCTATCCTGATATAATTACAATTGAAGGCGTGCACGAACAATGTAAACAGAGTAGGAGAAATTAGCAATATTTAGAAGAGATTAGATACAGCCAAGTATCGTTGCACGTTCCATGCAGTAAGTGCAACCATTTGCTTTGGTATTGTACGTGACGGAAAGGCATGTAAGTATAGAGCCACTCCTTTGTGGGACCTGCAGTTAATCAAGATTATGAGAATGTGTTATAATGAAGAGCTTGCCTGTTTGCATTCCCTCAACTTTCCAGTATTTGATTCCCTTCTCTAAGTTACATTCCTGATTTAATCCAGTGTCTATGCGTACCCTTATTCAGTATCGATTTTTGCATATTTTTTCTCAAGGACACTTCGACACTGGAATATCATCTTAGGGATCTGCGTACGAGTGTTTCGTGGAAGTGGTCAAGCTTTCAATGCTGTGAAGGTAAAATATCTTAATTCAATATTAAACAGTAGGACCTTGTGCTTTATTAACGCGAGGAACACATTAAGAAATGGTGCGGAAAGCAAATAAAGTTAATATTGATACCACCCACAGAAGAATAAGAATTGGCCAAAATGTATTTTCAATCACAGGAACATATTCAAAAGAGTGTAATTATAAAGGACCGAGGTGCAGGATGAGACAATTTGTTAAGTCTACCTTATACAATGTAAGACGAAAGGTGCTTAATGGTTCTGAGCAAAATGAACCCACACCATCGTTTTTACAGTATTTGAACCGAGGCGCAAGCAGAAAACCATAAGATGGACACATTCTCTGGCCGATGACCATAAACTTTCGTAGCCTCAAATGTGTGACTATTCCTTTGACATTGAACTTGCAGAGTGTTGAAAGTGTAGAGGGATGAACAGTAAGCGTTCCAATGGCATGGCACATCCAATTTGAATTAGTAACTCAATTGCTTAACACCACGCGGAAGAATCCAATTGACTCTAAGTCTATCCCTATGCAGTCCATCCATCTCATCCCCAATATTACCCCTCTTTCTTTTCCAGATTGTGCAATTTTCAATACCTTTAGGCCAACGTTGTTTTTCTCTCTGCTCTTTATGGATCCAGCCCACTAAGAGTCTTACTTTCTTGCACCTCATCGTTATTGCTATCTGATATCCTTATTTTCTGCAATACCTTTTATTGATTGCATGTATGGCCGTCTACATGGTGCCACTTTTGACACCCCAATCACTTGACACCATGGTCTACCAGAGACGGTATCTCAATTACATACAGCAGTATATATTGCATAACCATCCTCCAGAATTTGCCTTTCAACCTTCTTGGTATTCTTTGGTCACGAATTACACGGACACTTTCCACAAAATTACTCTATCCTCACTGAATCCCCCGATTCAATACCCAAAAATTTGCGAGAAAGGTATCTTTACCGCAAACTAAAGCTATTTTTAATGCTTTATTATCGCCAAGTTATGGTCCTAATTGCTTTTAAGTAAAGGACCTACTTGCTTTAAAGCAACGGAATCTATGGTTTTAAAGCATTTCACTCCATTATTTCAAGAAATTGACTCCATGGTCTTGAAAAAATGGACTTTCATAATTGAAAGCAATGTAACCCTATTGTTTGTGAGCAGTGGTTTCTATCGTTTAAAAACAATCCATTCCATCATTTCGAAGCAATAGACTCCTTAGTTTGAAACAGTGGACTTTCATGTTTGAAAGCAATAGCTTTTATTGTTTACAGGCAGACAATTCCATTATTTTACGGTAATGGACGCTATTGTTTTAAAACAATGAACACTGATATTTGTAAGCCATTATTTTTATTGTTTAAGGCGGTCCACTCCATTACTTTAAGGCAATGGACTCCTTTGTTTTAAAACAATGCATTTTTATCTTTTCAAAAAGTAGTTTCTATTGTTCAAAAGCAGTCCATTCCATTATGTCAAAGTATTTGACCCCATTGTGTTAAAGCAATGGACTTTCATATTTAAATGCAATGGCTTTTATTATTTCAGGCAGTCCACTCCATTACTTCAAGGCAATGGACTCTTTAGTTTTAAGACAATGGACTTTCATGTTTGTTTAAGGTAGTCCACTCCATTACTTCAAGGCCATGGACTCTTTTGCTTTATATCAATGGACTTTCATGTTTGAAAGCAATGTACTCTATTTTTTTTAAGCCAGTCCATCCCATTATTTCAAAGCAATGGGTTCTGCTGTATTAAAACAATTGACTTTCATGTTTGAAAGCAATAAACTAGTCCATTCCATTAAAGCAATGGACTCTATAGTTTAAAAACAATTTTATCTTTCCAAAAAGTAGTTTCTATTGTTCAAAAGCAGTTCATTCCATTATGTCAAAGTATTGGAACCCATTGTGTTAAAGAAATGGACTTTCATGTTTAAATGCAATCGCTTTTATTGATTCAGGCAGTCCACACCATAATTTCAAGGCAATGGACTCTTTAGTTTTAAGACAATGGACTTTCATCTTTCAAAAAAGTAGTTTCTATCGTTTAAAAGCAGTCCATTCCATTATTTCAAAGCATTGGACTCCATTGTGTTAAAGCAATGGACTTCCATGTTTAAATGCAATCGCTTTTGTTGATTCAGGCAGTCCACACCATTATTTCAAGGCAATGGACTCTTTTGTTTTAAAACAATGGACTTTTATCTTTCCAAAAAGTAGTTTCTATTGTTCAAAAGCAGTCCATTCCATTATTTGATAGCATTGGACTCCATTGTGTTGAAGCAATGGACTTTCATGTTTAAATGCAATCGCTTTTGTTGATTCAGGCAGTCCACTCCATTACTTTAAGGCAATGGACTTTTTTGTTTGAATACAATGGACCTTTATCTTTCAAAAAAGTAGTTTCTATTGCTTAAAAGCAGTCCATGCCATTATTATAAAGTATTGGACTGCATTGTGTTAAAGCAATGGACTTCCATGTTTAAATGTAATCGCTTTTATTGATTCAGGCAGTCCATTCCATTATTTTAAGGCAATGGACTCTTCTGTTTTAAAACAATGGGCTTTCATGTTTGAAAGCAATGGTTTTTATTGTTTAAAAGCAGTCCACTCCATTATTTCAAAGCAATGGAGTCTGTTTGTAAAGAAAAGGTATCTATTGCTTTAAAGCAGGCCTACTAAACTGGAAGATCGCGGGCCAGATACAGAAAAGAAGCAATACCCGAGGGCGTAAAGGCCCAGACATTGGGCGGCGTGTCGAAGATCTCCCGGGCGTCCTTGAAGGCCACCGTCACCCAGTAATAGAGCGGGAAGACGAACAGCAGCACGACCGCCCAGGCCAGCAGAATGCGCAGCAGGCGCGTGGTGTTGGACTGGACCATCACCAACGCACCTTCGCGCGCCAGATGAAAAGGTTGGCGACCAGCAGGATCAGGGCCAGCGTCACCAGGGAAATGGTCGCCCCGTAGCCCCACTTGATGAAGCTGAAGGTCTGCTGCCAGGCATAGAGGCTGACCGTGTAGGTGGCCGTGCCGGGCCCGCCGGAGGTCATCACGAAGACATAGTCGAACACCCGGAACAGATCGATACCGCGGATGAGGACCGCAACCGCGATGACCTTGGACATCAGCGGCAGGGTGATGCGCCGGAAGATCTGAATTCCGGACGCGCCGTCCAGCATGGCGGCCTCGTAGGGCTCCGGTGGCAAGGATCTCAGGCCGGCGAGAAAGATCAGGACCATGAAGGGTGTCCATTGCCAGATGTCGGCGAGCATCACCCCGGCCAGCGCTGTCGAGCCCGTAGCCAAAATGGGGGTGGTGGAGTCGATCACCCCCAAGGTTTCGAGCAGATAGCTGAGCACCCCGAACTCGGGATCCTCGATCAGCAGGAACATCATGCCGGTGATCGCCGGCGGCACGACGAGCGTCAGCGTCAGAAGGGCCCGCAGCAGCCCGAAACCGGGCTCGTCGCTGTCCAGCAGAAGGGCCAGAAGCATCCCCAGGACAAGCTCGATGGCAAGAACAACGAAGAAGTAGGTGAAAGTGACGATCAGCGATTCCCAGAACCGCTCGTCGGCCATCAGGAGGGACCAGTTCTCCCAGCCCACGTAGACCAAGCGGCGCTTGAAGGGGGCGTACTCATGGAAGCTCAGCCAGATATTGTAGAACAGGGGATAGATCGTGAAGACGGTCAGCATGGCGATCAGCGGCGCCAGCCACGGCAAAGGATGGTCGAAAGACACCACCCTACGCAGCTTGATCGCCACTGCCGTCATCTACGTCTCCCCCGCCCCGAAGGGCGAATAGTTCGTTCCCGTGCGACGCCCGGGCCCCACGGTCTCGGCCGCCGACCGGTCTAGGTCGCCTCGCTCGCGCTGCTCGCGGCCCGCCCATTCTTCACCGGCTTCCTGCGCTTGCCGGTCTGCAGGCCGTACTCGGCGAAACCGGCATGGGTCTCATCGATGGCCGCGTCGGAGAGCACCACCTGGCCGCCGATCTGCAGCGACAGGTAGTACTGTCGCGCGATCGTCTCGAGCTCGACCGCCCGCCACATGGCCTTGCGCAGGGTGTCGCCGATGACGATCATGCCGTGGTTGGCCAGCAAACAGGCCGTGCGGTCCTTCATCGCCGCCACGGCCAGATCCGACAGCGGTTCCGTGCCAAAGGTCGCGTAGCCCGCGCAGCGCACGTTGTTGCCGCCGAAGGCGGCGATCATATAGTGACAAGCTGGGATCTCCTTGCGCGCGATGGCCAGTGTCGTGCAGTAGGTGGGATGCGCGTGGAGCACAGCGTTGGCATCGGGCCGGTCGCGCAGCAACGCGTCGTGAAAGCGCCATTCCGAGGACGGTTGCATCGGGCCTTCCCAGTCCCCGCTTCCATCAAGCGGAATGGAGGCGATCATCTCCTCCTCCATCTCCTCGTAGGGGACCGCCGAGGGGGAAATCAGCATTCTGTCTCCCAGCAGCACCGAGATGCCCACCCATGACAACTTTCTGAGAAGGTACTGTGGCAGGCAAGTAGAAAATGTCTTTATTAAAATATGAAAACCACACATTAAAAAGATGAAGGTGGCCTTTTACGAAGCTCGAATCTTGGAAAGCATGTAGGAGACTACCGTGACTTCGAATAACTGACTATTGTTTGTGTTGTATTACCCTAGGTTAGAAAGTAACCATTGATTCTTGACTCCACTTTTAGTCCAGTCTATTACATTTTTGGTCATTTTCCAACCCCACGTTTATTAATTTTTGGGGATTTTTCCAACCCTCCCGTTTATTCCACCCCCCTTCCATTAGGCACCCAAGAGTAAGCGTCTAATGCTTCTTAAATGTTTCTTGACAGAAAGGGTCATGTGGTACGCCCCTTCATCCCATTTTAAACACCTTTTTCTACACTTGAAATACGGATCCATTGACTACGTTGCTTATTTATGTTTATATGTTCCTTGAAACTCGAAACTAGTTACTAGCTAGAATCTTGAAAGTAACATTGAATGTTTCTAAAATAGTTTTGACTTATGCGCATGATTTGAGCATCTACACATATTGTGGGAACAATAGGCTGCGAGCAGACAAAATTAGTACAGTAGTAATTACTCTTTCAAAAGCTTTATCTGCGCTCAGGCTATGGAACATATGATTATACTCTTTTTCTTTAAAGAATTGAATCAATGAAATAACAATGATGTCTTCGTAATTCGGAAGTCACGTTCTATGACTACTTGATGACACAGTAAGTTCTGAAATGACCATAATGGATCCTAGCAGCCACAACACGTTATTAACATTTTCTTGAAGTCTTGATACGAAGTGCGGACGAGAAGGTCTAGCAGTACAGTACGGGCTTAACACAAATAACGGACCATAAGAACGTTACTAGCTTTTTAATTGCATCAGACGAGATCAACCAACAAGCCACATTGCGCCTGTCTGCCTGGAAGTTATGAAAGCATTGGTACAGCATTCGAATAAAGATCTAATAAAACACCGTTAAAGGAATGGTTGTCCTTGCGGATGCTAGTACGTATCATTTAATTACCGTAGTATTCCAAAAAAGCCTTAAATGAATGACGTTAAACATGATTACTTACGATCCACAGAAAAGAGTCATTCCAACAGTCAGCAGATATCCAGGCTAGTAAAATAATACAAAGTAGAAACATATTCAAACACTCTTCACATCTAAGAATATTTCTGTTTGAATTAATAACTGAAATACTCCAAGCAGGAAAAGACAAACTATATCACATAGGCGAGAGGATACTATTTCGATGACCAGGGTATAACAAAGTAACGTTGTATGGATAGATGTACGCATGTATACATGTATTTATTTTGTTTGTTTTTTATTTACTTATTTATTTTAAAATTGAAAAAGAAATTTAATAAACTACATGCAAAAAATAACACCTCTCCAAAAATATAAACGCATTGCTTTAAAAATACAACTAGAATCTGAAATACACAAAATGATTGATTCCAATTATTCAAAACAATAAAAAAATAAGTTACAGTTCAATACTTAATAAATTGACTAAAATACCCCATCATTGAAGTTAGCAGGGATAGCATTAAAAGGGTATCAAATGACCTTGTTTCATTATGTTCCCTTTATAGAGGGTGTGCATTGTTTCATATTTTTGTATTTTAGGTGACGGGTATTTTCTTTACATAACAAGACAAACTATTTGGCATTCCTCAGAAATCCGTATGTGCTGTTAGAACTTGAAATATTGTGTTCTGACAGAAAGAACTGGACTGAGATTATTAACAGCATAATGTTGTCTAAGACAACGAATGTGCAATGATGATGATGATGGTTACATGCCTGTTTTCAGCTGTTTTCGTCCCTCTCAAACAACCACTTAGTCGTAGGTCTAAAACTTTATAGGACCAACAATGCAGTGATACTACGTTGAACCGATTGGGCAGCAAGTAAAGATGATTTACGATTTATTATGCTGTGTTTCAGTGGGGCAAACATTTTTTTTCTCAAAGTAGACAGAATGTTTGATGTTGTAAACTGAAGGAAGAATTACAAGTTGATCATCAAGACATTTCCAAGGTATAATCCAGAAGTAAGGATTTGAAATGTCAGTTTGGGTGGGAAATAGAAAATATATTTTTTGAAATACGAAATCACACATTAAAAAGATGAAAGTGGCCTTTTACGAGGCTCAAAGAACTGTGGACAAGCGCATTACAGAATTAAACAGAACACTAGAGAAACAGAAAATATGTCACCACCGGGGATCGAACCCGTGACCCGCGTTGTAGCGGCGTCTGTAATGCTAACATCTGTAATGCGAGTATCAATCGAGCTAACGTAGCGACTAGACAAATAAAAGTAAGTAAACATCGGAGGTCACCTAGCTCAGTTGGTAGAGTGCATGCCGCGAAAGCGTAGGCCACGGGTTCGATCCCCTATGGTGACATATTTTCTACTTCTCTAGTCTTCACCTGGATCTCATACAAACGTGTTAAAATAGATACCTGCAAACTACAGAGAAGTAATATTAAAAGGCTGGAAAAGAGCAGGAATTACCAAAGACCATGAATGAAGCTCTAGCTGATAAATATCGATTTGAGTAAAACTATTATGAACAGTACAAACATAGCAATTTGTGAGCTGGTCAAGTAAGACTTTGCCTTACGCAAGTTGGAGGAATTTCGTTCGTCGTGGTCTAGTCGTTATTTGGATAGTTTGGATTCTTTCTACATCGGTATTTCTTATAATAAAACGAAGTGATACAGACAGCTCACGGCCACTTATATCGTTTTTGCTTCTGTAGCGCCCGATTCTCGCCATCATTACAAATGCATTCATGGACACTGCAGATATGATAGGTCTTTTTATCATCATATAGACGAAAATTACACTTTCAAGGCAGCTGCACACAAGCAAATCAAATCACTAACAACCCAACTATTTAGGTCTAAATCTTAACCGTCTTGATTCGATTGTTGTGTTATACAGCCTACTAATGTTATTTATTATTACGCGAATTCAAGACCAATCCTCTAAAATTTATGACGGAGGAAGGACGATAATAATTATGTCTAATTTTGCAAGTCATGTTACATTCTGAAAATCTATTCCAATTCTTTCAAAATTGTAATAGTTAGATGAGCTATCGGTAGCGATCGAGTGTAGTTTGTTACCTTAGTAGTAAAATTTGTGTTCAGAAATCGTTCGTCCTTTCGTAGCCAGAAATCGTACACTTAATTACGTCATGTCAAGCAGCGTATGTAATCAAGCCGCAATAAATTAAGCCGCACTTTAATTGAGCCGCATTAGCATCTTAGGGGGTTTTAATTAGGCCGCAGGAGTCAAAGAACAATTTGAAAAATAATGCTTTTAAAAAATACTTCTTTTTTTTCCCCCTCAACGCAACTTTTAAAATCTATGCAAATGGGTCCAATGACAGTTCCTCTTCGCTCCTTGCTTTCCTTAAAATAAATTAAGATGCTCAAAGCGAATGTATCTCACATCCAGAAGATTCAAGAAACCAAATTCAAGGGAAGCCATTCCTTGAAGGTAATACTGATAACACATTTGTAATCAGTGAGTTCCCACAGTAAGCAACATTATGAATGTAGAAGGTAGATACTAACGGGGATGGGGTGGAAGAAAACTAATTGCAATGTTGAGTATGTTTTATGCCAGACCCTGAACTTAGGGCCCTTACACACCAAAGTGGCATATGCAATGTGGTATGCCACATGGCATGTCACTTGGGAAGGGACTTGTGCAAAAGTATTGTGCCACCTCTGTGCCACTTCACTAATGGATCAGTAAAACACCAAATGTGGAAACGTCATTAAAAATGTTTCATCTGACAGACTTCTTCAGGTCACTACTAAAAATTGGCTAATGTAGTGACTTGAAGAAGTGTGTTAGCCGAAATGTTGTCAATGAAGTTTCCACATTTGGCGTTTTAATTATAAAACTTGTCGGTGGACTATTCACCTTTCATTCCTAATGGATCAGACCATTTTTCAAAATCATGCCACGTCACACAGTTTGTTCTCAGCCAATCAGGATATTAGTTTTTCACGTCACACAATCACCTTGGCATGTAAGGACTAGGTTAAAGGCTCACTTATCCGTTTCTGTTTGTTTGGAAGGGTACTCTACCATCAACACTTTCGTGGAACCATGGGCAAGTCTAGTGTGTTTGGTTAGGCCATAGGTTATTGACTCAGGCTAAAGCTCTCTCATTCGAAAACTGGACAGAGAACAATTTTGTCTCTTTTCATGATGATCATTCTTTTTATGAATTGCAGTTTTTGTCTAAATAGATGATATTATATAATTTACTCTACTGATATCTGTTTGGAATTCAACTTAGGTAAGTTCAAGAAATATCCCTCACTGTACAAATGGTCGCAACCACCCGATACGATAAACATCTGCAGCGTGATGCAATGACATAACGATTTCCGACGAGACTTAGGTTATAGTACATCTTTTCTACGCAGAGAATCTTTGTAGTATAACAATGTTTTACCTTAGAAAGAGTATAGGTGATTCTTTAGCCCTCATGCACTTGCAGTATTTAGTATTCTACGTCCATGATTAAGGCTTTACAATGGCCACTAAATGATGAAGGACATCTTTTGGGTGTAGTTTAAAGCGCTTTTAGACTATAACAGTGCTGTGCAACTGGACATTCCTTGTCTGATATAAGATGTATCCAACACCTCCTTTTACGTTTCTTCCTTTGAACTATGAGACCTATAAGAGTAACAACATTGTCTTGGCCCGAGAAATGGGTCTTTGTACTGAGCAGGTATTTTTCAAACATGCAGCATGGCATTTGCCACTTCAGTCTCAAACCACAGCTTTGCATAGCATTTGCGATGTGGCATTTGTGACATGCCCCTTAAGTGTGTAAGCTTCCTAAAAGTCAGAGCTGAAGTATGATTACTGCTGTCTGTGTCTGTTATTTTCCCTATGTTCCTCAAAATGGGAGTAATCTCTTAATCTAAAAAGAGAAGAAACAAAAGAAATAGCTGCATCCAACATGTTAACAAACCACCAATATTTTAAAACTCATTATATACTCATGTAAAGGCATTTATATTTTCCTAAAATGTCTCTTTAGACAAGAATAACAAGGTTGTAATAATCAATACGCACATTATTGTGTGATTTTATGAGATATAGTTATCAACCCATTAACTTAAGTTATTGTGATAGCTTGACCAACCCAAATCAATTATCTGATTATTTAAATTGAGAAGGAAAAAGGAAAAGGTATGATTTCTAATCCGTGACAGATCCAGCAACTGTAAAATGTCCGTTTTCAGCACTGGACAGGAATAGATTGCAGGAATGTTCCTCTCTCATACGTTCTCAATGGCACATATCCACATTGTAATTGTCATTATTGAGCATTCTTTAATCAACTAGACTACCTAATAAGCCTACTGTCAATCAGGATGACAAAAACAAATATTATAAAGGAAATTTTTGATAGGGGGCTTAGCCTGGTTAGTTCCTCCACATATAGATTGATCAATCATTCTAACTGACAACTGCTACTTTACGGGACAATATACGCGCTAGGACTCGTTTTGCCCTAAAACTTGCAAAACCAATCTCATTGCTACTTTAGTTCACCGTTCTCTAATCATTTGCTCAGAAAGTAAACTCGATGAGGAATTAGCCAGCATTAAACCAATTTCAAGAAAACGGCTACCCAGAAAATGTCATCGACATTGTCATTTCCAATCAAATTGCCAAGTTTTCATTTGATCCAAAATATGGTCCTATGAAGTACCCAGTATATCTGCAACTATCGTGGATTGGGAATGTTTCCTTGAGTTTTGACAAAAGAGTAAAAACGGCCGTGACCAACAGTTTTCAAGCGGTACAATCACGTGTTGTTTATTCCACCCCAAAAGCTGCTGCCAGTTTCCCCGAAAGACGTACTACCTGTCACAAATAAAAGTTTATTGGTTTATAAATTCACGTGTCGCTGTGAGGGCAAATATATAGGTCGTACGTTGCAGAGGTTACATGACAGAATTGCGCAACATGTGCCGGCCTTCATTAGTAGACGCAGAAAAGTTTCCAAAATTTTACCGAATCGCGTAAACAAAGTCATGTCAACAGGTCCCAAAACAGATGCGGCAATAGGACTGCATTTGATTGAAAACCCGTCATGTGCTGACGACTATCAAGAGGAATTGTTCAGGGTATAAGCCAAAACCAGATCTTTATTTCATCTTGCCGCTTTAGAAGCCGCATTTATCAAAACAAAGAAGCCGGTACTCTGTCAATAAAAATAATTTGTTTACAATTTAGGCCTTTTTCAATAACACGATTGGCAGAAAACGTGTCGGTCTCTTGACCGTTATTTTCTAGGATCTTCTCGTTTCCTATACATTCATCGTAATAGGTTTCTCATTTCACTCCATACGATTGCTGTAATCAGTGTATGGCGAAAACGTTTAGCAAAATGAATCTGTTACTCAAAGCAAAATTCAAATTTTGTACCACAAACCAACTTTACAACTGTTACTATTAGGAGCAGATATCATGATTAAATGACTTAAGACTTCCAATGTATTAGAACAGTATATATGAGAAAATATGAATAAAAAACACCTTTATATTGCTGACATACATTTGTCTAAAATTATATTAGAATCTTCAGATATTACTGAAAAAGAGCAGTCTGTGATAAAGGGCTCATCTGCTCGGAATGGACAAAAAAACCCTGTTACATATAGAGTTATCACAGAGTGGTAATTGCTAACCCTCTTTGTCTCTGCAGTGTGAGAAAGTATTCCTATACTCAAAGAGTCTTTCTTCTAATTCTTAGAGAAACTGATAAGGCAGACAAGATTTTGCATCTTTTGATAATTAATATTTGATCTAAGGCTTTCTTTTCCTCTTTTTCTTCTAGTTTCAGTGTTTTCTTTGTTCTCTTTGGCGCAGAAAAACATCAATTGAACGGCCTCAGGTTTCATCACATATCCCCTTTGGATTATAAGATACATAATCATGAACAGAACCATGCTACAATTTACATATGAAATCAAGCAAGATTATTAAAACGGAGCAAAGTAAATGTTAATCGCTTTCAAAACAACGTAGCTACATCTTCAAAACATTCAAAATATATGTTGTCATCCTTTAATTCTTTCAAGCAGTAACGAGAGCAATCGAACAGTAAAGAACAGTTAACATCGCTATTTCCTGAGCAGGTATCTAAAAGATGTCGGAATCATTTGGGGGTCTTAATCAGTGTATGGATTAAAAGCTATTCCATGTATCTAAGAAGAGAAGAAGACAGCCCGCAGTTAAAACAGACTTTTTTCTTCGACCTCATATTCTGTTGTACTCTTTTTCATAATAAATTCTTTTATCTGAGGTTCTGTCTTTTTGCTCATTGATTACATTTTAGGTTCTTCCGTCCCTTTTGGCTTTTGGCTTTTGGCTTTTCGCAATCTGCACGTTGTATAGTGTTATTTTAAACACTATTAAACAATATTACGGTTAACATCTAATTTCAGGTAGGGCAGCTCTTACTGAGTCATTATTAAGGCGTTTTATTTCCATTGATTTCTTGTTTTCCATTTCACTTTTTTTTGAAACCTCGCATCTGGCACTGTCTTGTCCTTTGCTCATTTTTTGACCAATTTCAGCAATCTGCCTCAATGATATTATAATGACGTTATTATATAAATGCTACATAAAGGGACGCGCCTAAGACTGTAGGGCACATTTATCTGGCCTCGGAGAGGCTATTTAAACGTAAGAACATTAGCATTTGCTGTGAAGCAAAAATCTGGGAGACATCCCTTCGCTTGTATCGTGCCATTTTGTTGCATTTTGCACAAGTGCGAGGCTCAGACATATTTTTACAGGAACAGGACGTATAGTTGAGTCTTTCGAGGTTCTCTACGAAAGATTGAAAAGGAAAACATTGTTATTTATTTGCCCAAGTACGATTATAATAAGGTTATACATGCTCTGTCACTTCGTTCCTGATCAACAATATATCCTCCTGAGCTTGGGCTTCAAGTACTCAATGTTGCTTAAGGAGTAAAATAACCAGTCCTGAAAGAACACCAGTACAATAGAGAATACGTCACTAGCGGGGCTCGAGCCCGTGACTCGGGCTTTTGCGGTGTTGGCTCTAGCAAGTGAGCTGAGTGACCCTCGATGTTGAGATATCATGTTTATATAGTCACCACATTAGCTCCTAACCCAATCATCCACTGGTAGACACTGACATCCACTTCGAAACAACTGGAAACCAGCCACTCTTCGCCATGTGACGTGACCAAGCATGAACTGATATTCGGTACACCACGATGTCCGAAGCACACTGACATTTACAAAGAATCGTTAAGAAGATGCGAGGTTTGAGTCCCGCTTGTTTTCTATTTCTCCAGTGTCTTCTCAAAACTGATACTTTAAATCCTCTTTCCTCGATGCGAATAATTATCTGAAAAGCCAATACAAAACTTATTTGCAAGCTTCCCGCTCCATCTTTTGTCAATTCCAAATTCTTATGTTCTAGGCTTAGTCATCCATCTTCCAGTTATGCTGTATGGACGCTTACAAAAACTCTCCTATGTTCAGACAGTTTCCTTACTTTTAGATCTTCAACTGAGCAGGGCTGCCAGGGGTTACAACTAAATATTTAAGGTGAAGAATTTTAACCTCTGAGTCGATAATCTCTGGTGTTGGAATATGCCTTAGTATACCAAATGATTTACTTTGGTTGTTATAATTCTCTACGTGTAACTAATTGTTCTTTTCCATATGTATACTCCCATTGTAATCGTCTACGTATTAGTCCTTGTAAGTATTATGATTAACATTTGATTTAAATTTTTCAAATCTGTAATGATGTTGATTCAATAGATGATTGAAATTGGGATAGATTAATCTCCCTTCGGGGAGTCCTCACCCTCTGCTAACCAGGGGTGAGGTTTCAGAAATATCCCTGTAATATTTCTTGAGCCCGATACTTTGTTTAAGGGCATTTGATGGTTAGGTTACCAATTTGATATAGTTAGAAGTTTGCTGCTAGAGAAAGTAGTTTTTGTGACTTCATTGCTTTAGTACTCTAATGACTGCGGTAATAACCAGATAGTATATCAGCATCGCATTTGTCAGTATGTGGAAAATAACGCAATGTACATATTGCCTAAATATCTTCTGGGCGTTTTTCTATTATTCCAACGTCAAAACTTAAAAGCGAAACTATGGCTTACTGACCAAAAATGGCCCATTAAACAACAGGCCTAGCTGTTAGTTACAGAGTACGAAAATGAAGGCATCAAAAAACCTATTTTCGAGGAATCAAAGTTAAAATTTACATGGAAGAGTTAAAATTTTTACAAATATAGTGTTCGAATTTCATATTAACAGCTACAAAGGGTTGTTTGAATTTGCAAATGGCCTTGAGGAAAAACTCTCAAATTTGCTCACTTAATAAAATTGCAAACTAGGTTAAGTAGCAAGGTTTTGTTAGGCATGATTCAAACTTTGAAAGGGTATATCTCGATGATTTCTTAAGAAATCGTTCTCAAATTTAGACACGTTATCTATATCAATAACAAAAATGCAAATAGTGCAAAATGATACCAACCTTCTGAAATTTATTAAACCGTGACGTCACACTTTAGTACTGTGTCTGGGTTAAATTCCGTTACAGGATTTCAGGGCAGAGTGGGCGGCGTGACCTTTTAACCGTAGGCTTATTAGGCGGGATCTGCTGTACTCTTAAATACAAATTCTAAAATGCATACTCACATCATCAGCAAGCAGAGTCAGCCGCCGGAGCCTTGAGCCCTAACAGATTTAGCTCTACATTTTGGTAGATCTAAGAATCTGATGAGGTCATTTAGTCTACTTTGAGCAACCTGTTAGCCAGCCTGGCCAAGGGGGCATGCTTCCTAGGGTAGTAAAATAAAAAAAGGGAGAACACAATAATGACACTCACAGACGTTTATAATAAACTCATATAATAACCTGAACACCTATATACAATTATCAAATCCACTAAACGAATATGACAACAAGTCAATCAGTGTTTTCCAAGCAATGTGAATTTCTCAGAACTGAGTTTGTTCAAAGTTCGTAATCGGTAGCAGCAAGGTAAAAGATAAATCGTAACGTATAGTCGGTCTTGACTCTGGAAATTGAAGACGATAATAACGGTGGCGACGAGTGGCCAAAACAGCAAACACGGCAGCAGCGGGACGACCACTGACATTCGACTGGAGACTCTTGAGTATCGACTGGCACACGAGGCCTACTCCATAGCTCTCTCTCCGATTCAACAAGGCTAATCCTTTGTATATGTTTTAAGAAGCAAAGTCTAGAAATTGTGTTCCCCGATTATGGTATCATAATAAGTATTGATGATGTGAGGGGTGGCTTGCGGCAGGGGCGCTCGACACAGACTGGATATAATTGACGAAACCTCCCAATGGTTTCTGTGAATCCACGCACATTCAAAAGGCCGTTGTCATATCCTCCATGAGAGCTAACATCAATTAAAATGGCAACGTCGATTTCATCTGTAAGAAAATGGCGAATTTAGTATGTAATTTGGAGATATTATTTAATAACGGAATAATTAGTGAAATGCTATTGACCGGTTTCGTTGCACCATAATGACTGCATTCAAGCATCATTTACGGTAACTCGGGAACTAAGAGAGGGATCAAAGCAAAAATTTGTCGACCGCCGTTTGGACAGTCGTAAAAATCTACTGACAAAGTTGGAGGCGCCAAAATAGTTGAAAATATTTCAGAGAAAACAGAAACTCATTTTGTCGGCAAAGTAAAGGATCCCGGGTCTTGATGAAGACCTCTTAGCGGTCCACAAATTTTTGCTTCGATCCCTTTCTTTGTTTTCAAGTTATGCTTGACTGTCTGAACAACTCATTCTGTGCACGAGCCATTCTGGTGAAGGTGCAACGAAAACAGCCCATCGCATTTCACAAATGATTTCGTTAAATATTATCTACAAATTTCAGTTTGTAATGTTTTCTTTAGACTACAACATGAGATACTGAGTTTTTGAAAGGCTTATACGTTAGAAAGGTAGAAAGGCCCTGCGGGAAGAGCTCGAACGATGAAGATAGAGAGGGATGTGAAGAAATTGAGAAAGCTAAAGTGAAAGAATTCTTCCTAGTTCATAAATATCATCCAGAAGAGAGGATATGAAATGTTAGTTTTGAAAAGAACGCTGGAGAAGTAGAAAATATGTCACCACTGCGGATATATGTACTTTCGAACTTTAATAGTCTTTAGATTGATTACGGGCCGGAGAGCAGTTCTTCCTTGGTTAAGTAACATGGCGCAGAGAGGCTGGTCTCCAATTGCGTAGAGCTGGATGTCGATGACCACCTGTGGATGATTGGGAGCTAATGTGGCGTGAGAGCATTTCAACATCGGAGGTCACCTAGCTCAGATGGTAGAGCGCATGCTGCGAAAGCGCGGGTCACGGGTTCGATCCCTGGTGGTGACATATTTTCTATTTCTCTAGTGTTCTTTTCATACTAACATTTCAAACCCTCTCTTCTCGATGACACTTTCTAACTTTAAAAATCTTGGGATTGATGACGGGCCGCAGGGCAGTTCTTCCTTGGTCAAGTAAAATGGCGTAGAGAGGCTGGTCTCCAATTGCGTTGAGCCTGATGTCGATGTCCACCGGTGGATGATTGGAAGCTAATGTGGGGACTAGAGAAATAGAGTACGTTAACATCGGAGGTCACATAGCTGAGTCGGTAGAGCGCACGCCGCGAAAGCGTGGGTCACGGGTTCGATCCCTGGTGATGACATATTTTCTATTTCTCTATTGTTGTCTTAAAAACTAATTAATAAATGGTCAAAATAAGTTACAGGAGGTAAATCATGCTCTTCATCAGGTTGCATAAAAGCAAAATACCGAACAGTTAAAATGGACCTGGACAAGATGCTGAAAATGTAGTCAGGAATACATCGGCGAGCTCTTCAAAGGAAACAGACCACAACGACCTGTTATTAAGGGACTCATAGATGGTCCAAGATTATAAAAAATATTAGGGATGCCTTGAAAAGACCGAAAAGAAACAAAGCCACTGGACCAGACGGATTACTATAGGGCACATAGGGCATATAACAGCACAACACGAAGTTGATAAAGTCATCGAAATTCTCAACGAAATGTACGATAGTGGAGAGACACAGTCTAGTTATATATATAAAAGTTGGGTACGAACATTTAAACTGGCCTGTTAAAATGCCTGCGGGTGGGCACGTAAAGTGTACAAGTACCCCTACCTTATTTGCAAGTTTCTTGTTGAGTGCATAACTCAGCGAATCTTGTAGATCACGGTTAAAATTCCAAGGCTGAACAGTGATCACATCTTTCATTTCGGACAGTACAAACATTTTGATAGGCCCAAAATTGAGCTTTCAAAACGGCAAAAGCATCTGCACTCAATTCCACGTCATCGTTGATTTATATAAGATGACTTGAACTCCCCAAAAAGCAACCGAACAGAGTTATCGGAATCCACTAAGAACTAAAACTAGTAGGAACCATTTGCAAGTTTGGTTCTTCGAGTTGTTCCTCTGAGGATGTCTAAAAGCTGTCCCTGAAAACTAGATATTGTAATAATTATAAGTAATTATGCACCTGAAAATCTCAAAACGAGAACAGCCACGCCCCCTGTCTCAATCTGAAATTTGATTTCCCACGCAAGCGCAACTGCATTGCAAATTTGCTGCTTCCTTGTTTGTTGGAAATCTTCGTCTTCACAAGTGAATGCTGTGTAGACTGACCAGAGTCCACAGCTTACTGTACTGTGCAATTTAGCTACAATTTTTACACTTAAAGACTGTATTCAACATTCATCATGTCTGGAAAAGACATATTTCATTTAGCCCAGGCTCCAATCAACTGCCACGCTTTCAACAAGGACAGAACCCGTGAGTATCATACATCAAGTTTTAAGTTTCGGTAACATAGTTGTTGAATTTGATAGATCTCTCCTTTCTTAGGTTGTATTTGGTTATAAGATGGCCATAACAATTTCATCAGGAATTATTTAAAAGGAAAAACCCTGCTTCCATCTTAAGCCTATCCTAGGCAGCAGGGAGGAGCCGCTAGCCTTTTTGCATGTTGACTATGATATATCGTCATGTAAGTTAAACAAGTATAGTAGCCAGCAAGGTGTGTTGTGATGCTGAAACACACAATATCTTACTAAAATTTATATTTAAACTTTTTGGTAATTTTTTTCAATTCAACTATTTTCAGCCATGATTCCATTCTTGAAATTGGACAATCATCGTAATATGCATTTTTCAAATTTTTTGAATTAACTATCTTAAATGCATAAATTGTGATTTATGCATGGATTCCAATAAGCGTTTTGGTTCATATTGTGTTTAAATAATATCAAAAACCCTATATAAATGACCAAGAATATGTCCAGGTCCCTTTGTTTAGTCTAGTTGTTGCTGACAGTGTTTGCTGGTTTAATTTCTTTTCTAGATTTGCAACTTCTTAATGCATTTGTAAAACAAAATTCAGGTATGATTATAATGGTGTCAAAGATATTCTATTACAAACTATTAGTATCTGTTCAAGAAGGTTTAATGAAAAGGGGGAGGTTAAAAACATGGAGGCAAAGGACAGGGTTGCTGAAGAAGACAGTATTGCATTGACAGATAAAGATAATAAAAACGTAACTTTTGCAGATAAAAAAGTAATGTAAACAGTAAGGAGAAAATTATAATTGCTCATGGAATTTGAATGAAAGGGAAGTCATAAAATACAAAAAATGTTTTTGGAAAATCTTTCAATATGCAGAATATTGAATGATGTCACAAGTTCTTTGCCAATATTTTAATACTTTTAGCCGGTGTCTGTGAAATCACTGGTGCAGGAAAATATCCAAGTTATAAATGTACACACACACATGTATTTTATATCTATTCAAAAACAAGTTTTTTTGTTTTTGACTTACAGTTTATTTCTATTTTGCATATTTCTGTCAATTTTCATCTCATGACAATCGTTATTTTTGCTTTTACGAACTTTTTGTTGGCAAGACCTATGATCTTACAAAAAAACGTGACAATTGAATTTTTTGACTTCATTAAAACTTTTTGCAAGTTTATAGGAAAGAATAGAGATGAAAGCCAGTAATGGAGTCATTTATGACTAATTAATGACGTCATAATAGAGTCTATTCTTTTCTTCTTTTTCAAATTTCATTCCATTTCAAACATAATTAATTGTAATTGACCATGAACAAAACATTTCATTTGTTTTTGCTGATCATTTTCATTTTGCAATCAGCAGATATGGAGTTATGTCAGCAAAAAGAAAACGATTTGTCAGTGCTCTGATGCAAAACGAACTCCTTCATAGATTTTATGATCAAATTTTATGAAAATGATTAAAAATCTCAATGATGATGTGCTTTTTTAGCTCCATCCAAATTCGTTGTTGACACGAATAACCATTGTTTTTTATGTATCTTTCAAGTATCTTTTTGAGGGAAAGGTATAACAACAAGGACAAAAAAAGGATGTAGACCCTTACTTTAAGTAGAAAAGTGGTTTTCAGAACTCACAAGACAAAAAATGAACATTTTCGAAGGAAATGATCACGTCATCACAGAACCTCGTGATAAAATTTTACTTTTTTAACATTTTTCAAAAGTTCTTATCACAAGCTACCGTATTTCCTCTAATTATAGATCCCCTCTAATTATAGACCCCCTCCAATTATAGACCCCCTTTTTTGGTGCCTTCATTTAATTACAGACTCTTTTTATATCTATATGAAAATAGCAGATGTGGATTTTGTCTTCTTGGGACAGTCTTTCCACGAAAATCATTGTTTAGTCAATGTATAAATGTACTTTCGCAGTTTTACTTGAAACTCTATATTCTCTTTTTTTTTTTGAAAACTTTCTTTTGGATATTAAAGACCGCCTCTAATTATAGACCCCCCTTTTGGTGCCCTCAATTGATTATAGACGGGTCTATAATTAGAGAAAATACGGTACATATGTGCTAAGCTTTGTGATCCAAAACTTTTTCAAATAAATTTTAAGCAGGGGGGTAATTAGACGACAGTCCAAGGGCATATTGAGGAGCATCGATCAGGGTTTTAACTTGCATGAAGTAGACTGTTACTCAACCATTTCATGAATTTTTGTGGCTTGTGTTTCCACAGACTATACGGCCATGGTTGATAAGGAACAAAAGTCGTACCTGGTTACTGAGATCAGATGCTAATAGCTTCCAAAAATTTAATACATTAACGGTCACCTCGCATATTCAAAGAAATCTACTAACTAGAAATTTTATCAAATGCTATTGCCTATCAATAGCACAATATAGAGAGATAATTTTGCTGCTAGAAACCAATGGTGAAAGTTCTCTCAAAGGAAGAAAAAATGCCAGTCTAAGTTTAATTACGTGTATCTTGTATTGGTGGTGGCCTAATTGCCTAAATGCAAGATATTGAAAAGCTGTGGGTACACGATAAAAGAGTTATTGACTACAATAGCGTTTGATTACATGTAATTTAAATGTACGGTCGTTATACTTAATAGGAAAGCAGACAAATAATATGTTAGAAAGAAATGTAGCCCAGTGACACCAGTGCCCTTATGCAACGGTGCACCCTTGTACTATTCTGATGAAATAATCACAGCAACTCGCTTTTTATTAAAACTATATACAGGGACGGGGTAACTGGGGGTTGTAGCGGCCATGTCCCCCCTAAAGATTTGCCGAATCTTAATTTTTTCCGTGACCACTTTTCAGCATTATCAAAATTGAAATTGATTGCGACTGACATTGTGTTACACTCATAGCAAGACATGCACATCGACACGAAACATCCCTTTTCACAAATGACCAAAGGTACCTTAGTGGAATCTGAAAAAATAAATTCGAGCTACACACTAAGCTCAAAAATGTTATTGATGCTGCAGTTTGGTTCGCAATTCAACCTTCGATTAAATCTGATTTAGATGTTCTCAACGCTGTCAATAATTCACTAATATTTCCACATGAAACGACAATCAGCCCAACCACTTGACTAGATTTCAGGGTTTGTCTTTCTTTGAAAAATGGTCTTTCTTTACATGCTGACAATTTCCTCCTTTCCCGATCAATACTGGACCAGAATGGTCGTGCACGGAAAGGTCGGCCATCGTCCCACCGCCATCTTCTGCAGTTTCCTTGTCCACATGATGCGCTGGGTGTTGTCCAACTTCTGCGTGGTTTTATTGCGACACGTATTTACTATTCAAGGCCTTCTCCATTGCAGTTTGAATGACGTCCGTGACTGTTACCTGTTTTTCAAACCAGCTGACCCTCTTCTTGTCTCGGGTGACTCCAATCATTGTCCTTTCCATCTTTAACTGTGTAGAGACTTAGAGTCCAATGAGTTTAATGTAAACAATGCAAAACAAAACACAACAAAGCAAATTAAGCAAAACCATCCGCCTGCGCCTGTTTCTTTCTGATAAATGCCCACAAGCTCTGTTATCCTTCAAAGTGCCTTAACACTAGGGAAAAGAATGCTGACTGCATCATCGAGAAGAGAGGATTTGAAAAGAAGACAAGAGAAATAGAAAATATGTGACCACATGTATTTGATACCTTATAACTTCAATGGTTTTGGACAGATAGACGAGTCGGATGGTAGTCCTTCCTTGGTCAAGTCACATTTCGCGGAGAGGCTGGTCTCCAATTGCGTTGAGCTTGATGACGATGTTCACTTTTGGATGATTGAGAGCTAATGTGGCGACTAGAAAAATAGAGTATGTTAAAATCGTAGGTCACCAAGCTCAGTTGGTAGAGCGCACGCCGCGAAAGCGTGAGTCACAGGTTCGATCCCTGGTGGTGACATATTTCCTATTTTTCTAGTGTTCTTTTCAAAGTAACATTTCAAATCCTTTATTTTCGATTATACTCTCTAACTTTAATGGGCTTTGGATTGATGACAGGCCGGATGGTAGTCCTTCCTTGGTCAAGTCACATTGCGCAGAGAGACTGGTCTCCAATTGCGTTGAGCTGGATGTCGATGTCCACCGATGATGGATGATTGGCAGCTAATGTGGTGACTAGAGAAATAGAGTATGTTAACATAGGAGGTCACCTAGCTCAGTTGGTAGAGCGCACGCCGCAAAAGCGTGGTTCATGGTTTCAATCCTCAGTGGGGACATATTTTTTATTCTCTAGTCTTTTTTTCAAAATGCTGACATTCGTAGAAATCATTGAAAACACAACAAAACTCCTCTATTAAACGCGGTTGACTTGATAATTCCGGCGCAAATTAAGGCTGCAAGATAGATAAACTTCATTCTCGTTTGCAAAAATTTTCTACTCCCAAGTGAGACCTTCCTTCTTTCTCCTTTATCCTCTTGTCATCCCAGGTCATGTATTCCTTTTCTATATGGCAAAAGAAATACATACATACATACATACATACATACATACATACATACATACATACATACATACATACATGCATACAATACTACTCATAATTGTTGCAAGAGGATTCTTGACAAGGCTAAACAGGTCTACACTGAAAGGACTCAGTAACAGGCCAGAAAATTAGAACTCAATACTTGTGGAGAATCTGCAATTTTATACTTCAAAGGAACAAGTTGTCTGTCCCACCACTCTTTAATGGACCTGAGGTCTTTACATCCACTACAGACCAAGCTGAATTCTTTGCACAGTTCTTTGAAGCTAACTCTACTCTTGATGGTAGTGGTCATATACCACCTAAATCTCCATCATTTATATACTGATTCATATCTTGATGATGTTAAAATCACTCCTACCTTAGTTACCTCTATCATTGCTCGTCTTGAGAAATCAAAAGCCAGTGGCCCTGATGGTATTCTACCCATTCTACTATGCAACTGCTACCAAGAAATCTCTCCCATTCTCTCTAAACTTTTGCTGTTGACGTATATAAATGCAGGACTTCCACTTATGCCATGAGTTTCTTTCCTTGCCCTGCCTCTCTCTGGAATTCCCTTTCTCCCTACTGCTGCCCTAATGAATATATATAACCTTAATTGGTTCAAGACTCTCAGTAACAGGTTTCTTTTAGCTTAATTTTTCAATTAATTAACCTGTCTTTTCCATGCTTTCTTTCCTGTAGCTCTCAAAATGCCTATGGCATTGAAGCATTGTTGTGAGCAACTTCATTAAAAAATTACCTGTATGTGGCCATCATATTGTCCCTGTCAAAGTGGCCTGTGCAGCATAAAATCCCACCACCATTATCATTTGAAACTCTTAAGGAAAAGCTGAAAAATTTATATTCATTGTAATCAATTGTAAATGCATACCACAGTTCTCTTATGCATGTTTTGTTTATGGACATATATGAATATTACACAGCGAAATATACTATGTGCATAGCTATTGTTCACCCTTGATACCTATCCTCGAGATTCTATGCTACCTGATCAAATGGAAGGAATAATTTGCATGCAATGTTTTACATAAAAATATGATTTATAGCAAGACTGTTATTTCACATTTTTATATTTTGAGTTATAAATGATGAGATTGACCATGTATTACCAGATGTGTAATGACAAGAACATTACAACAACCTCTGCCATCTTAATCAGCTGACACTTGGCCATTAAATAAAACCTTTCGACAAATTCTCTGTCAGTGTTCAGCTTTTTAAAAATTAAATATAATTTTAAAACAGTTTTACATAGAGGATACATAAAATGGCAAAGATTTATTTTCTTATCCTTATATATAATTATTTTTTATATGTAACTGAAGCATTCTGCAGTCCCTTGAAAAAAAGGTCCTGCTTGACATAAGGCCATATGAGCAACAGAGCATCAGCCTTTATTGATCTACAATGCTTTAGTGCTCTTTTGCTTGTTGTTCCTATGAACATTTGGCTAATTGCATTTGTCAAGTTTGGGTCATGTTTGGAAAAAGGGTCAGCTTATATTCACTAAGAGGCAACTATTTTTGGGAAAATGGGAAGAATTCACTGATATTGATCGATATATATATATATATATATAGATATACATATATATATATATATATATATATATATAATTCTCAAAGAGTGGAGCATTACCACAATTGCTTGCTTTTAAACTGCGCGCACCGGACTCGAACCCGGGACCTCATGATTACATCATTTCTTCATGAATGATGATCGACAGCGTCTGATTGCAACTTTCTCCGATACGAACTTCTCATCAGTTGCCCTTCGTAGGCTTTCTATTCGCAGATAATCTCAAGATGATATTTGAGGAACTATCAAATATTTAACAACCACTGCTCTTAAATACCAATTAAACGCCCAGGGCTCGATTCAGTGCCCATTAAAAGGGAATGTCTCATCTGCGCTTATATACGGCATGACTTGGCAATCCCGTCTCATATCATATTAATATGATGTTATATTCAGGATTGTGTCTTGCTTTGCCAATTCGTGGCTCATGAGACAATAGAATTTCCAACAATAGAGTTTCCAACAATAGAATTTAGATTGCAAACTGTCAATATCCAAAGGCGAATTTAATTAGAACACTTTGAAAACCTTTCTAAAGAAACAGTAACGAGCGATGCCAACGATCCTTCACGTGGGTTGATACCCTTGACGCTGATTGGGAAAAGAACAATTAGGTTTATATGTTGGAATATTTTACATACTGTATTAGCCCACATTCTACTGTAGTAAAATGTACTTTTCTGGCAATATTTCTTGTTATTTTCAGTATTTAAATTTTTTCACCCAAAAGCTTTAGCTTTAAGAAAGCGTTAAGAGGGGGGGGGGGGGCAAATCGGGCATTTACAGCAACCTAACTATCATTTAGTCCATTTGAACAGGGTTTGACATTGCCAGGGCTAAGATGGACAGTTTTTAGGCAATATAACGTCTTAATAATTCTTTTACTTTGTCTCATATATATGTTTGTAGGGTTCAACGACGGGTTTTTTTATCCTTATGTCCTATTTGCAAATAGGAAATCACTCATCTGCCATTTGAGCGACCGACCTGACAAATAGAGATAACGCATGCTTGCAGAGAGTATTTTCTGGGGATATCAAGAAATTGTAGGGGGGGGGATTTGGGGCAAGAATCAGCTTTGGGGGGAATGCCTCTTGCCCCCTAGCTCCGTGCCTGGTAGGGTTACTATTTTGTTACTTGTTCTTATCAATTACATCCGACGTTTTAATAAGTTGAGTAATAGCATAGCATTTATATGAGATTATGTGTTATCGAGTTAGACAAACATCGATTTTTCAAACATATACGGAAGACCGACTTTTTGATTTTCGACACTGATGCCTGAAATGTGATATTGGAGCTATTCGTATTATATCCCATCTACGTTGTGACGCCAGCATCTGTGAAGAAGAGCCAAACAACTCTTGTTGGGCGGATACATTTGTTTAAATTTACAGCTAAAAATTCGTCAACTAAGAAAATTATCATACAGTTATTAGAAAGTAAAATCAAATTATTATAAACATTAAAAGCATTCATTGTATCCTTTCAGTTCAGGTTCAGACATACGTGCAAATAGGACTTTATGAACGTAATGGATAGCCCACCTGTTCTGGTAGGGTTAAAAAGAAAAATTTTATGTATGCCTTTTTCTAAGCAAGTGTTAATGTACTTATATTGTAAGTTATAAGTTATATCTGATACTCTTAAGAGGAAAGTGAGAAGAAACGAGAGTGCCTTTGATGTACTGAACTACTTTTGATCCCTTATTGCCAGTTTATTGTATTGGTTTCTCTAGATTAAAATTGCTTTGTTGTAAGAACAAGTGGTACCACATTACAGAAAGAGTACTAATTTATAATTGAAATAAATGCCTCGTTACTCAGAGGCGAGCTAAATTATTAGTAGAGTACGAAGTATTGTGTAGCTTAACCAGCAACCACCTCTACCTTCCTACACCTGAGTGCCTATCCGTCTACCTCTATCGGTGTTTCAGACCACTCGGCCTTGCAAACACGAGATTCTACCTTTTTAGTGCTCAGCTTTCCTATTGATATCCTGCCACTACTCACTGCATAACTATAATTATTATTGGCACCCATTCTTTAAATCTATGCGCAGCTTTCCTGATATTACGGCAGCTAAAATGTTTGTAGCAACAATAAGTCATATTAAATTGCGTTTCTATTTTGTGCGTACTTTGTGTAATTCTATAGCATCACTTTTATTACATTGCATGTCTATTTTACATGCAGTTTTTATTCTACAGTGCAATCTCTAGTGAATTGCTCATTTTAAAATTCTTTCTGTGCTTAACTTTCCCTATTTACTGTTTTCTTAATTAAACATCCATTTCGTTTTTACCTTCCATTTTTTGGAACTAAACTCTTTTTACTGGTAGATCAGCTGGTGTTTACTGGTAGATCAGCTGCTTATCAGGGAGACTGGTATGAAACACCGGCAGATCAGCGGGTATGGGTTCATTGGAAAAGGTGTTTAGGTATTTATTGATAGAAAGGTAGAAATAGGTTGGTAGGGATGTTTAGTTGTGTAGTTTGACGTAGATGTGGGGATGAGTAGTTCGAGAATAACAGGCGTAGCTAGGTAACTATTGTTAGAAGATCGGTAGGGTGGAGTTGTTAGCTGTAGATAGGTAGGATAGTTAGTGGTAGTTAGATATGGGTAGCGAGGGTTAATTGGTGGTAGATAGATAGAAATAGGGTAGTTAGTGGTAGATAGATAGGTAGGGGTAGTGTTGTAAGTGGTAGATAGTTAGGGATAGTGTAGTTAGTGATAGATAGATAGGGATAGGGTAGTTAGTGGTAGATAGATAGGTAGGGGTAGTTAGTGGTAGATAGATAGGGATAGGGATAGGGTAGTTATTGGTAGAAAGTGTAGGGGTAGGGTAGTTAGAGAGAGATAGCTAGCAGTAGTTAGTGGTAGATAGATAGGTAGGGATAGTGTAGTTAGTGATAAGTAGTTAGGGATAGTGTAGTTAGTGGTAGATAGGGATAGGGTAGTTAGTGGCAGATAGATAGAAAAAAGGTAGTTAGTGATGGATACATAGGATAGTTAGTGATTGATAGTGTAGGGATAGGACAGTTAGTAGGGTAGTAGTTCTCTATGTCAACAAGGAAAATGAAAGACTCTCAAGATCTCTCTTGAAAGACAGATTAGATGTAACCCCCTGGCCAAATTCGAAGAGGAACGCGAGAATTCCTTCTTGAATGATAATGAACGATTTACAGTTTCTGCTTGTCTAATTACAAACATTGAATCTAAATATTTTTGCAGATAAGGCTATTTCTGTAGGGCTAATGGCACGAGTCTTTGCAACCAGGTTTTAGAAAAAAGGACAATGATAATTGTGAGTCATAGTCAACAAATCTGTTACCTTTTTACATACTACAAGCATTTTCATTCGCAAGAGGAGAGTTTGTGACTATAAAGCTGAATATTCAGCGTTTAAAAGGCAAAGGTTATTTTTATGCAGTTATAGGTTGCACAGTATCCACCGTTAGAGTAGGGGCAAAAATCCTTCTGAATTTATCAACTAACTAAAATGACACGAACTAATGGTAAAGATAGAGGCGGTTTGTAAAATAATCTTCCTCATCGGACACAAGATGCCAAACATCTAGCAAGCTTACCCAGGTTTTTTTATCGTACATTTTGTCAGTGGCATCCCCACTTTAGCGTTGTGAAGAAAACGTTAGGGAACAAGATGACTGTTGAATAAAGACAGAAAGTAAATGGTGTTTTTAATAATAATTATTACTTACAAATTTGTCGAAATGCATACTTAAGCTTTGTTATTGAGGAGATTAATTTGTTAGTAGCTAGGCATCACCATATTTATCCACCAATGTTTAACAGCCCTGCTACCTATACTTACCTACTTATATTCTCTGTATACCCTGGCTACCTTAAATATACTAGCCTGGTAATACCAGTAAATTTTACGAGGGCTGTAGCTCTTATTCTCTGCGAGTAACTTTGGAACAACGCAATCTGAACATTTCATTTAAACAATTTGAAAGCTTCCTATCACCTTCTAAATTTGGATAAGTCTCAAGAAGAAATCAGCTGGACTGAGAGTGTTAAACCAATTCTTAGATAAAATTTGACTACTGGCAAATGTATCAAATTTAAGTCAAACGTTTCATATTTTAGGTTTGTAACTGTATACACGGTTTTCCAAATTTTGATGGATTAAAGAATAAGAATCCACAAAGTTCCTTTATTTATTTTGCGAAACAAAATAGTAGACCTGGCACCATAAAAGGTAGGCGTTTGACATTACAAGAACAAGATTTCAAAAGTTACGCTGAAAAATATCATGATAGGAAAGTTTATTTTGAGTATAGCTTAAGACATTTAGCTTTTAAGAAGAAGACTTGTCACGATATATTTTAAGATTTTTAAATTAGAAGAGTGCTCACTTTTGCTTTGTATATGCGTAATTTCATACTTTGAGATGGTAGTGGTCGTTCTCGTTCCAGGCTTCTCTTTATCGTCCTCATAGCTCCGGCATTCTTTTCGTAAGGTTGCTAACATCTCTTTAAGAATGGAAGTGAATCAACGTGCATCATCAGGGAGTGGCGACTGGCCAAACTGATGGGCAACAGCATACCGCTCCTTACCCTTGGAGTTTCTTAGCAGTTTTTAGAAAAGCTCTTCTATGAAGAAAAATAAGGGGGAGGAAAAATTAACAGGGTGACTGGATTTTGTCTTACAAACAACTGCTTTACAATGTTGAGTGAGAGATTGGGAGCCATCCTCAACAGATCCGTGCTCAAGTCAATTGAAGAGTTTGCGTATTAAAACCTTTAACCTAACATACATTATTTCTTGAGATGCCTTTGATTACAGGGTAGGACGAGGACCATCTACACAAATAGAGCACCTTGGACAGGGTTGGTAACATCCACAATTACACTACGCGATCTCTTTAAGGACCCAAAAGATTATCAGCATTAAGAAATTAGTTAAGAAACGCATAAATTGCTTTCGTGGCGAAGAATCCTTCAGATGAAAGGATGGGACCAACTAGGAAATCGTAGAGGAAATGATTGTGGTACTGACAGTCATGATGCTTGAAGTGCAAATAAGTTTAAAAAAAAATTTTGTCTGAGAGTGGTAGTGCTCAAGTATTTGCCAATGGCCCTTCGGAGTCTGTCCCATGTCATCATAGTTTAGTTTTAAACTATAGATGATACAAATTCACCTCTGGCGACCTTCGTTGGCTAGAAGCGTTTGTACATTATCTCAAGAAAAACGCTTAAAAGTTTATGCCACATATGGACGTCCTTAGGTTAAAATTATCTTACTCTTCTACTCGGTCTTTCGCATCTTACTCGGTCTTTCCACGTTTTCCCACTATTCTGCTTTTCAAACGATTATTTTAATATTCACAAAGATATGTATTTTCAGTCTATGTAGTATCGAAAAATATAATGAAACCAAAAACGAGCAAAAAAAATAAAAATAAATCAGAGATATCAGATAGCTGATATCGATGAAATATTAGGTCCTAAAACAAGTAGATATTAAAATGAATGCTCGATCCAAAGATAAAACGAACAGAAAATATTAAAAATAGGCTTTTGGCTACTGCCCCCCCCCCACCTTTAAAATTCTATTGTGTCACCTCTGTAAATACCTGGATGTACGTAGTTTCTTATAATATAGCTCAATATCCCGCTCAACATTCCCACAAAGCCTCAACTCAAAATCCCTCACTGTTTCTAAGGGAGGCCGATATTCCCCCGAGCCGATGTTTCCCCGACAAGTCCCCTCTCCGCAGAATTTCCTCAGGGAATTTCCACCACCACGGAAAATCTCCCTTCCCCGGAAAATTTTCCTTGAAAATTCATTCTTGGAAAATTACCCCGCGAAAACCCCATCTCCCCAAGAAATCCCACTGGATAATTCCCCCATATGCAAAATTGAGCTGCCATAGAAAAATGTACAAAAATAGGTACCTAAAAATATTGGTCAGATGTCCCAAGGCGTAACAAAAGGACCAGATTTCAAAAAATATTTTATGGCAGGGGATGGTTGGTCTCCAGTCACTTTTTACTTTAATTAATTTAAAATACAAAGTTTTTCCGAGGGAAGTAAAGAGCGAATTTTGAAACTTAAAACGAACAAAAATTATTGCTTCACAGCCTATCTGATATATATCAACAAAAGCAGCACAAATAAACCAACTAGTTATGTTTCCCTGTGTTTCTAGGATTATAGAAAACTATTGTTTTACTGAAAACACAAAATAATATAAGAGTTAAGGTACAGAAAAAGTATATAATTTAAGGACACTTAAAAGTGTAAAGATAAATCATTTTAAAGCGTATTTCTTAAAAACTTAAATTGTATATTACTCACTATTGGTATTATAGCTGGTGAGACCAAAATGTTACCTGATAAATCAAGCCAGTATTTCTATATGTTGTTCAACGACAGTGGTTATTACAAACATATTTAATTTTATGTTCATGTTATTAAGATAGTTATAATTGCGTACTGATAGTTACTGATGTCATAACTGGTGTATGACTATAAGCTTTATAGATTAGTTTATTGTTTTCAGGCTACCTACTCACTTTTGACTCCCAAGTCAATATTCCTGTTTTTATGCTTGGATTTTGTGTCGTTCGCTTTAAGTTTAAACTTTGCACTTTACTTCCCTCAGAAAAATTTTGTTTTTTTTATTAATTTTTACTCGTTTTTGATTACAATTTAATGTAGAAAGAATACTGCCGTAGTCTTTTTATTTACACAAAATAATTTATGTTTGTTTTAAATTTTTATACCGCTCCTTATTTTCAGTTGAAAAATTATTTTTTTGTGTAATTTCTAATCATCAGCGATCTAGGGGAGATAAGACACCTCTAGAGAATACTGCAGACAACCCTGACAGTTACGAAAAGCTTTCAGTTTACAACAAAAAGTTTATTATCCATACTTTACAAAACAATTAATGTTTAGGCACTGAAGACATATATGCAGTTCCAGTTAAAATTGCACTGCTGTCTTAGCCGTGATGGAAATGTCTTCTCGTTGTGTATTCCCCCAGACCCCAATTTTCCCATCCCCAAGCTGAAATTTAGTTTATCCAAGATGTTGTCAAAACTAAGAAAGACCTGCACAATTCAAGCATCCTCTGAAAGACTCACAAACACACACGCACATACACACACACTCACGCACACACACACACACATACATACGAACACACACACGCACACACACACACGTGCACACACACTCACTTTTTGACAGCTGACACTAGTGAGATAACTATCGATTTAAAGGGTTTCAGAAATATTTTTAAAACCAATGTTAATCCAGAAAACAAATTCAGTTGACAGGCCAGCCGTGTACGTATAATCAGATTGATCTAACACAATACTCTGTAACCTATGATGCACTGGAGGTAATTAATGAGCGATCATGTTCCCTCCCATTTTTTCCAACATTAAGGGTAAAAGTATCATCCGTCGTCCCCACAACATACATATTCTGAGCAATTATAACGTTTTTGGTCTACAAGAACAGTAGTTGTAGTTTTGTAGACATGCTTTTCACATGAGAAATTCTTAAAATATTTAACAATCCTACTGCACTTAGAAGTAATGTGTTTGAAAAGACACTGTCTTTTACCAACTTAAGTGGGGTCATCATCAATATCATCAGCAGCAGCATTATCGAAAAGTCATCGTCAGCATTATCGACAAAGTCATCATCATCAACAAAGTCATCGTGATCAACATCGACATCATGATCGTCATCATTATCATCATCATCATAATGATAATGATGATAATGATAATGATGATAACGGCGACGATCAAGGTGGGGATAACGACAAATAGTAATTTTTAATTCAATATTATTTAATAATCAAGCAATACACAGTTTGATGCTCTCTCATAATACATAAAGAATAATGTAAATTGGAAGAATGATGATATTTAGATGAAAAGTATAGTGAATAAAATGATCAAAAATAAATATTTTTACCAAATCCGTAACTTCTGCAGTCCTTGTCTGTTAGACTATACATAATAAGATACATAATAGCTTATGCCTGTTGGACAGTTTTAGAATTTTCTTAGCAGGTTTTCTTTGTTTTCAATTCTTGACTGGTTGATAATACCTGGAAAACGTTTTTACTATCATTGAAATTTCCAACAATCGAACTTCTACTCAGATCTATAAAATGAGCATATTTTCCGTTTAGCTCTAGGCACATACACTTGTACTTCTTTGATATTGATATTTAATAATGAAGATGCCATTTATTTTCATTCTGAAATTGTACACCTAAACAGTTAAAACATTAATAGCATTTTTGTTATTTTTTGCTCTGCAAGTTAAGTGGGAACAACAAAATTCATTTTCTGTGGATACAAATATGATAACTTACAGTAGAGTAGACTAAGAGGGCAACAGAATGATAAATAAGAATAGTAATAAATCTAATGATATTAATTATTTTTATTACGATAATAATAACAAATACAACAAAAAACTTGCTTGGGAACATCGAGGATACTGAGAAAGGTCTTAGAAAAGTGAAAAAAAGTATAAAGTCCTCTTGTTACCCCTTGGTCGATAGTTATGACTTGCCAAATTGGAGTATATTACGGTTATTAGAACAGAGCATAAGATGAATCATCATCATCAACAACAACAAATAATAATAATAATAATAATTTTAAACTTCAACATTTATTTCGTAATTTCACAAGCACTGCATAGTCATATCTGCTTTTTATGGTAAAAGCTACAGAAACACATACAACAACAACAACAACAACAACAAAAACAACAAAAATAACGCCTACCTGATAACAGGGTAGTTGGTTAAGCTTACCAGGCTAAAAGTTCTGGACATGGCCATTCAGAATTACGGCTCGTCATGGTAAGAAGCCTAGAGTATTTACTATTAGGAGACCGTGGAACGAAGACTTTGTCTTATGCACCTATTTGATATTGGAACAATGAATGTAATGTTTGGAAGGTTGCATTGTGGGAAGGTAGTACTCAGGTCCTCAAAAAGTGACGAGACTCCAGTGGTATATTTCCGTAACCTAAAGCGATTATAAATGCTTATGTTCTTATTTTAAGTTATGGGAACATAATGTGAAGGTATCTTACGTCAGAGAATAGCTTCACTGATTCAGACTCCCATATTTAACAAGTTTCGTTTACGTCCTCCAAGGGCCAGCCATTGGGTCAAATCTTTCAAGGAAGACGTTGATTTATCACGTGATCTCATTCCTTAAAAGTATTTAAATTCGCGCAGCATTAATTTTTCGCACGGACTTGAATGCGCACGTTTGAAATTTGCGCACCCTAATTGGATATATTGGCGCGGACTTAAATTCGCGCAGCTTATACAAGGTGAAAAGGGAGAAAAATTAATGTTATGAGCTGATTACCCAACGTAATGCTAATATCTTGTCAATAATGTCAATAATAAGAACTAGTTAACATCATAAAGTTCACTCGAGTCCCATTTGCAGCATCATAAACGGATCCTCTTGTTATAGGGCTGCGTCGATTGCCTAATAACATGAGTGATTCCTGCGCGACCCGAGCCGTTTGTGACGATGGATTTGATATTTACATTAAAATCGTAAAACGATGTGACCACTTTTGCATAGAGGACTATATGAACAGTCCCTTGTGAATACTTGTAGGGTTAATGGATAACAAAATATTCGACATATTAGTGGGAGAATAATAAGGTGTATCTTTTGATTTTGGACCTTTTCGGGCGGGCAAATATTCGAGTGTTTGACCCGAAACTCTCTACCGTACTGCTATCAGGTGCAAACGTATGTTTTGTTTCCGAGGACACCCCCTCCCTGTTCATCATGGTTTAAAGAGTCTTCAGAAAACTAGGGTATTGAAATTGTGGAATTGATAGGAGAGTTTGAGCACTGGGGACTTCTCTAACTTTTTTATACATGAACGGCACTTTGCATATTTCAATGGCCTGTGGACAGATAGGCGGGCCGCATGGCAATCCTTTCGATGTCAAGTCACATTGTTTCCGAGGACACCCCCCCTGTTCATCATGGTTTAAAGAGTCTTCAGAAAACAAGGGTATTGAAATTGTGGAATTGATAGGAAAGTTTGAGCACTGGGGACGTCTCGAACTTTTTTATACATGAACGACACTTTGCACATTTCAATTGCCTTTGAACACATAAGCGGGCCGCATGGCAATCCTTTCCATGTCAAGTCACATGGCGCCGAGAGGCTGGTATCCAAATTGCGTAGATCTGTATGTCCAGTGGTGGACGATTGGTAGCTGATCCGGCTACTAGAGAAACAGGATTTGTTAGTATCAGTTTAATTAGCTCAGTTAATAGAGCACACACCGTAAAAGCGTGGGACTAAATTCCCCCTGGTGAAATATTTTCTTGTCTTCTACCATCCTCTGAAAATGATGTAAAAAGGTAAATAAAAGTGACCATGCCGTGAGGTAAACAATCGCCCATCCCGTCATCGCATGAATTCGCCAGGAAACACCTATTCTACGACCACAAGCCATCCCCAGTGAGAAGAATAGCCTTGCTTTGAGGATCGCCCAAGTAGCCTTTGATCAAGGAAGTATTTAATCAACTAAAAGAATATTGATTTTGGAGAAGAATTAACAAATAGAAATTTGGGGAAATGTATAATATGTATAAATCTTGGAATATGCTTAAATTTTGTAAGGTGTGCAGCGCATTGTATTGTATTGTATTATGAAGATTACCAATAAAGGCATTGAGTTTAGCTATATTTATACCTTTCTTGCATGATGATGTTGTAAAGTAAAAACTTGGAATTGCCTGTTGGTATTGGATCAGGTAACGGTATGGAGTCTGGTATGGTATCAGTATTGGCATTAGTCAAAATTTAGGTATCAGTTGAGGTTGGGTGACTTTTCATCACACGACGATTCATCACAAAGACAATTCGTCATGCGACAATTCATCATGCGACAATTTATCACAAAGACAATTTATCACAAAGACAATTCATCATGCAACTATTCATCACTGAAGATGACACCAAATTGTTTTCGCCAACTTTAATGAGACTGACATTTTAGCATATTCAAAAGCAGTACAGTATTTGGCCTGCAAGGAGATTTTGTCGTGATCTGGTGGAATAAATAAATATATTCAGGCCATGAATACTCGCACGATGAGTTGTCTTTGCGATGAATTGGAGGAATTGTCACATGATGGATTGTCGAGGTGAAGAATCATCGCGTGATGAAAAGTCGTAGTAGTCTCTCTATCAAAGACCCCTGATGCGCAGTGGGCCTGGCATTGAAACTGCCTTAAATGCAAAACCACCGAACAGGCTAACTAATGAATAAAGGGCACATGGGGCGTCCGAGGACGATGCCCCCCAATTTAGGCTCCTGGGTAGAGAAGCAAGCCATGTAGCAGGCTCAATCGTCTAGTAGAACCGCCTCTCCCGCACCATGGAAAGAACCTGCCATCAATGAGAACAGATACAACACATGATACTAGCCAAATGACCGAGAAGCATGAAAAGTCGTAGCACCAGTTGTCTTAGCACAAAATAGGCCTAAATGGTGCCCCTGATACACTGCGTAATATCAGAACCAACTGACGGAGGACGTGATTGATGATGATATTTCTAATGGTCTTTGTTATTTTATATTTACTTGTGTTGGTTCGAATATTGATGATACCTTTTCTTTATTGAGTGCCAAAAGTGTTTAGACCAGTTAAAACCCCCAGTTTTCAATGCGGCCCATCCGAGTTTTAATTCAATAGCCCTGTGCGTAGGGTATAGCAGCTATCCTTTTGTATCAAAGATAAATGCAAACACCTGATTAAACACCCAATTATATTGTTAATATTGAAGCCGTAAGCTGAGTTAACATTTCTACAAGTGATTGTTTCGTTGGATAAGCTGCAAGTCCACTACTTCTGAGTAGATGAGTATTTCCTGGCTTAGTAAGTATTTCCTGGTATACAGCTTGGCATCTTGAATATTAATCACCTCATCCTTGATATTATAACGTGAAAATGAGATCGGTGTACGTATTTTTAGCTTGCTTTCTCGTTTGGGGTTTGCAGCAATGCCTGGTAGGGAAGTGCAAAAGATTTATGCGAGTAAAAACAATGTAGTTATTGTTTCTTTTGGCAAGCGTACGCTGGTAGAATGCGAATGAACAGACGGGAACATATTCTTCTTTAGAATGCTAATGAGCCTCTTAATATTGTCAGAGATATCTCAAGTTGGGACTTTATGGGCAGACATTTAAGTACAAACTTGACTGAACTCAACTGACTTGCTACAACGTGCTGACGTGATATATCAACGCATGACAATGAGGCTGACGGCTGCCTGAGTCACTGAATCTAGCAATTATTTTCTGCACAAATTTTATGAGCTATTCCAAAATTTTGCAGACAGAAGTTACAAGGAATCATACTGGGAAGTATGAGGTAAAGGAAGATAAATTGATTATCAAAAACTCATCTTAGAAATATGTAGGTGGCTAAAGTGTCACCTATGCAACGAAATGTGTTCTTTGTGCCGTGATTTAGACAAGTGCATAATAGATAAATCTAGATTTTGAGTCTGTCGGCACTGCATCTTTGTGAAGGCCACATCTAGTTTTGTGCATTCAATGCCTAGAATTTGACACCTGATCTTAATGAAAAAACACTTCATCAAAGCCTTAATCACTTAGATCAATATCTATTTCCTGAAATCACAGTTTAATTCTCAGCTGTCAACCTCTTCAGTACATCAGGTAACATTGACTTTGCTACCTTTGCAGTGCATGAGGCACAGCTTCAAATGTATGAATTATGGTTTGTTTGAATCTGGGAATTGCAATTACGTGTACCTAGAATTCAGTTTTAGCACTTACCTTTGTCAAACAGTTCCTGAGAGGCAATGTGGAGTACAATTTACTACTTTAGGTGCAATTCAAATAGCTTGAATGCCAAACCATGATTTATTTACCACAAAGTGATAAGGTATGATGATTGTATTAGCTTGTAATTTGTCCTGCTAGCCACACTGGCATTTTGTTCAACAATACTTGTGTAATTTAGTTTAGTTTCCCTAAATGATCAAGGTTTAATTCAGAACATTTGAACAGATATCAAGTCCAATGTACTTGTACGTCTGACGTATGTAAAGACGAAGTTTTCCATACCTGGGACTTTCTGACAGGCAGATTTTGCCAATGTTTGTTTTGTTGTGTTTTTTAATTGGCTAATTTTTCAAATGAGGTAGAGCACTGAGAATGGCTTATTGCAGTGCAGTATACACTTTTGCAAATGACAGTGTAACACAAGTGTGATGGAACATTGGATATGTAATCATGGTCACTCACTACAGTGAAGGCTTATTAGAGATAGTTGGGGACTTCGAACGACATGGTAAGACATATTAAGACAGAATCGCTGCATATGAAATTGAGGTTAGACCTAGCACAGTCTAGATCAGACGAGAAGATGGCTACTAATATGCCCCTACAACTTTTCCAGGCATGGAAAACAGATGTTAAATTGACAATAGAGATGACGACTACCTGCATCATAAACTTAAATGGCAATTAGGGTAGAAAACAGTTAAATATAACTAAATATGATCAATATATAAGTTGCAAAATGGCTGGAGGAAATAACAGTGACACAGGTCGCAAAGCATCTTTTACTTAAGGATATACAGATGGGAAAGTAATTGAATCAGCAAAAATAGCAGATATGTCCTCGTCTGAAGTCTATGTATAACTGCACATATACATTGAAACTAATAGGTAACTGTCAGGTAAATAATTGTTTGGTTAAACGTATTACCTGAATGCAGTCCATGTTGAGAGAGCAGGGTTTGTAGTTGAAGACGATCATCTTGTTCGTGAAGCAAAGCATCCTTTGCCAAAGCTAGTTCCTTTTGCAATGCTTTGTTATTGTTACTAAGCTGATTAACAAGATGTCTCTCAGCTTCAAGATTTTCCTTTAAGTCCGTTATTCTCTCTAATGATAAAACCTGTGCTTCTTCAGCACTGATTTGTTGAGTTGTTGCTTGGCTAGCTACATTTGTTACCTGCATACATGTAAAAGTAAGTAAAATAAACATGTATATATAACTTAATTGTACCGGCTGCAATCACGACCTTGAACGTGATAGAGATACTCAAAATCAAGGACTTATTTAAAATCAGATTCTTTGTTTGACAACCGCATTTAATCAAGAAAATGCTTTATACAAATCTTTGTCTGTTCGAGTAAATTTTGTTCACCCACACCTTTGTTCGTTTTCCTTTGGATTTCTAGAATACAGTACTGCAGGCAGACAAATCATCTTACCTTCTTCCTCTCAATCCAGTACCGTAGCCAGGGGAATGCTTGGTATGCTTAGCATCCTCTATAAGTGAACTTCAAGGTAAAATAGCATCCCCAAGCTCATGGTCATCTGTCCTAGAGTTTTGAAACGTGTCAGCGCATTTCTCAGACTTGTTGAATACCCTGCTCCACATATTTTTTCCAAGATATCAAATCTGTACACCTAAATTTGAAAATTTTGAAGTGCAGTTAACTACAGACAACTGGTTTCTACGAATGCTTGTGGTAACTATCAATTCATATTGATCCCGCAGGTTTTTCCCTGTGAGTTGTCATGACCATATATGGTGTGCCTAGCATTTCAGGTTGAGCTTCATGTTCATGATTGTGGCCCTATTTATTTTTCATGATTTGTGGTGCTTGTGGTGTTGTTTTATTGTCGAAATGCAGTGATGTCTATGTTTAATTTTCAAAGGTATTTTATTGTAAAGTTGCGATTCCAGGTTAAAATGTTAAAAGTTTCCATCACTGTGCTTAAATTCTGTTTCTAGAGCAGCGTAATTTATTTTGCCACGATTTTTTTCATCTACGTTTTCTTTAAGTTCCCACCTCATCCCTAAATTTATTCCTAATACGCCCTCCAATCTCTTTCCTGTACTTACCTCCACCCCTACTCACCAAAATAATGGATTTTTTAAAAAATAATGCTATTTTTCAATGTTTAGTGGCTAAAATATGGGTTTTGCCCCCCTTTTCGCTCCGCCACCCCGCCCCGCTTTTTAAAAGGGCTCACCGATTTTCCAGGAAGGGGTTACACAAAAATTACGTTAATTGGTGAACAGGCTGGCCCGTAGGCCTTAAATCTATGAAGCATGCCCTGAAATATGCTCAAAAGTAATAAGTATCCCCTGCAGAGATAGTCTGGCTACGGCACTGTCTCAATCTATTTTTAAAAAGGAAATTTGACTTTGAGAGTGCCGTTTGGTAGGCCTACTCATAGCGATAGAACTCGTCTTCGTTGGACACGCTAAAGCAATGGATCTATTTTAAAGCAATAGAAACTTTCGCTTTCTTTTTGGGTTCTATCGCTTTTCACCCTTTCCAAAAGATATTCATAAATTTCAAAGCGAGGCTAACTCGGCAAATTTTTCATCTAGCAATGGCGAAGCTGCGGCAGTGTAACCTTCTAACCTCATAACTCCTCCAAAGCTCTTGATTATGTGCCAGTATTGAAATTAAGACAAAAAATGAAGTAATATATTCAATCGATAGCACAATGAAAACCAATTGGTGTGTGTTTCCTACGTTTAAATACCAAATACACTGCTTCATTAATAAGCTGCTGCAACTTCCGAATCAAACACAAACATAAGAGTTTTCAGCAAGACCTGAACAATAACTCTTTTCGTTCTTATCAGCCAAAATGTGATTGTTCCGGTCACCCCATCAGTTCGTGGAAAAGTGGGGGGGCACTGATTCGTTCGATCCATTTTCAGAGTCGATCTTTAACAGAGTCTCTATTGCACATTTCTCAAGAAAAGCGATTGCTTAAACCTGTCCACAACCAAATGAAATACGGTCACTTCACAAGTGGAGAACAATTTTTGTAGGAGAACAAAAGCTATTTTTACTACTACTACTATCATTTTTGCTCACTATCAGAACAAATGCCAGATTTGGGAGCTTTTAAAGTAATAATAGCCGACACAACTCGAGTGTTGTCTCTGATGCGGCCTATAATCGTGAAACTTCATGTACCATCATTTGTCTACCATCTGTTATGCACTAAACAGGGTCTGAGAAACTGAGGGTCTATGGGACATGGCCCTAAATACTTTTCCCCTTGGGTTTGTGTCGTATAAACTTACTAGGAAGATTTGGATCCTTATAACACTTTGCTATTCCTTCGAATTATTACGCAGTATCGAGGTGCACAAATACAAAAAAGTGGTCAATCATTTATCATGTACCCACGGTGGTCGCTAAGGTCATGCTATATTATGGTGCTGGAGTACACTAGGAAACTCAAAGTTTGGCATTTTCTTTTTCCCTTCCATGCCCTCTTTACTTCCACGTAGTATGTAAACCAAAGTCCGAGTCTGCCATGGGAGGTCTGAGTTCGGAATACAGCTTAGCATTAAAATTTTTTTCACTTGCGTTGTTGCAGTTTGATAGAGCAGTCCCTACTCCCTAGTTCCCTTATCGAGTCAAGGAGAAGAGCAAAAGTAAGAAAAAAGCTAACTGCAAGGAAAAGTTGTTAATACAAAAATTAGAATGTCAGGTTAATATTTAAAACAAAACAGTGTTACGAGACTAATGGGATAGTACTTCTGATACAGGAACTTTATCACGTCTGATTTATATGCTGCAAATGTAATATATCATTATTCATAGATCCATTGCTTACACGTTAACAATCACACGTAAGGTTAAACTGTGCTCAGTCTTTCGTATAATCACTCTTATCCTGCTTCGATGCTTTGTTTTTGTGGTCCAATAATCATGATCTAATATCTACTAACTCTTTAACCAAAATACAGAAACAAGACAATCATGTTTACTGTAAGCTATTTTCATCCAAATATAATTTTATCAAAATGCTAACATTCGTTCAGCCACAGGAATTGTTAAGACAGTCCTAGACGCCATCCAAGAGAAACGCCTGAAGTGGTCTGGCCACGTATGCAGAAAGACAGATGCATCCCTAGTTTACCAGGCCTACAAACAAGATTTTCATCAACCTCGACCAAGAGGAAGATCGCCAATAAGATGGGCGGATCACATCAAAAAGACACAGGCCTTCCCATCTTAACAGCAGAAAGAAACAGACAGGACAGAAGTCGATGGAAACTAAACTGCATTAGGAGAGCAAGGGGTCGCCAGGACATACGCAAATAAGTCAAGAAAGTCAAGTCATCCAAGTATCGCTATTTAGCCTCTCCGACTCCCGAAAATTGTACTATTTATGGGTTCTCACGTTTTCGACAAAAACAGCCACGAATGGACACCGATACCAATCTGTGGTGGGAATGAGTATTACACCATCGTGTTGTAATAGCATCCATTCAACGCACAGCAAAAATGTGGATCAAACATTACTTCTTGCATCCAAAAACAAAATAAAAATCCTATCTGGAAGCCTTGTTAATGGAAAAAAATACTCAAATTGTTACTCAAAGTGTTAAAATTGTTACCAAGACTGTGAAAGACCAGCTTTTATTGCATTCTGTGCTAGACGGATTACTCAAAAGTGCCGAATAAACGGGGGGGGGGGGTCTGAATAAACAGGGGGGCATCATTACTGTTAAGCCATTCTTAGAAATTTTAATTCAAGACTTTAACGCTTAGAGCTTTAATCGATGAAAAACATGGACTTCGAGATTGTACATTTGTACTTCTACAATTAAAATTTCTCAACATAAAGGAACATTCACAACCTCAAGAGCAATAAAACCGCATACTGAGTAATAAAAAAAGCATCCAAGACTTAGCGAAATAAATTATCAATGCTGAAGAAGGTATAAAATACACTGTTTCATAAGCTTGGCCATTGTCTCAAGAAAATGAAACGTAGTTCGTAAAGGTTATGTCCAGAAAAGGTAATACTTTAGGTGTGCAGATTTGATATCTTGGAAAAGATATATGGAGGAGGATAACAAGTCAGGAAAATGCTCTGACACATTTAAAAACTCTAGGACAGACGACCATTAACTAGGCGATGCTATTTTACCTGGAAGCCTACTTCTAGAGGATGCTAAGCATACCAAGCATACCCCTGGCTACGGTACTGTGCTATACCACGTGTTGTTGAGGGTATTTGCTAGGTTAAAATTTATGCTAACATTATGAATTTTATCTTCCTTGGTATGTTCAAAATTTTATTATACAAATTTCGAGTACATGTGAAAAGGAGAGAGTCTTCCTGAATCCTGTTAGGGCGTGGTGATGTTGATGGCCTGTGTTAGTGTTAGCTTTTCTTCGTCTTTTATCAATAAATTTGGCCTCATATAACTTCCGATTAAAGTATAAAAAAGAAGAAACTATTGTATCCTGGTGCCATGATCTGATGATCATCATTTATGGTCAGTCGTGTGATCGGCTCGCGAGGTTCATGTTTACTACATACTTGAGCTTTTCTTGCTTCAGGAGCATTTAAGACAAAATTTTTAGCACAGAAACACATACTTACCGTATTTTCTCTCATCATAGACCTGTCTATAATGAATTGAAAGCATCAAAAAAGGGGGTCTTTAATTAGAGGGAGTCTATAATTTGAGTAAGATTGATAGATGTAAAGTTTTACAAGAAAAAGCCCAAAGTAGTTTCAAGAAAACCTTCGAACGTACATTTATACTTAGCTTACATCAATAGATTTTTATCATTGAATCACAGTGAACTGTTTACATACATTTAGAGGAAATTTAACAGTCCCCAATATTTACGTTTGAATGATCGTCAAAATGTTAATGTTCAGAAGCACACATTTCGCACTCCGTTTCTGTGGTTACAAATGGATTTCCAAGAACAGACTCAAGCAAAAAGGGAGTCTACAATTGGAAGGAGTCTATAATTAGAGGCGTCTATTATTACTTGACATTATGCAAAGAAAGATCTATGATTGGAGGGAGTCTAGAATTAGTGGAAATACGGTACTGCAAACAGCTTCAAGGTTTACATATCATAAAAAATGAACTTTAGGAGAGTTAAAGTTTTGATCAAAGACGCAAGCAACATTAAGAGGAATCATAAGAACAAAGGCTTTATTTTAAAAATGCCATGTTGGGAGAACATAAAGTTTGATCACTGAACTTCCTTATACATTTCTTTAATATCATAAAACGTGAACTTTCCTTGCAGAATATTTAAAAGCAGCTGAAACATGAAATTAATATACAGATTTCAATCAGTTTAACAAGAGCCATTTGAAGTCCAAAATGTGCATGTTGTTTTTTGAACTTTGCTTGACGTTAACGCCATTCGAGAGAATCATCATCACCATATTCAAGGCACAGAAATGTTTTGCCATACAAACCAATTCGAATAGTAGAGAAAGCCTCCATCAACAGGAATGATGTCTTCATCACCAGGAAGCTCTGCCTGTATTACGCCAGAGTCCTCGGAACCAAAGCGCCCCAGGGCAGGAAGCATGCTTGATTCAATATCACAGACCGTTAAGGTTGTTATCGAGGTGAGCGAGTTTTTACACTTCTGTATGTTTGAAGTTATTAAATCGTACCATTGTAGTCTCCAACGGAAACTAAGTTCATGATTTTTACGAATTTGATTATTGTTGGTTGTCGTTTGTTTGTTGTCGGGTTTGGTTTGTTTGTTGTGGGTTGTTTGGGATGTAATTAGAAATAATGCGTTTTTGATAATATTGTAAATGTCTCGGCTCTGGACGTGATGTTTAAGTGATCTTGCTAGTTATGGCTGTTAAGCTTATCCTGTGTTACTCCCAGGGCGTATATACGTATATACAAGGGTGTTTTGCTTAAATTATCACATTAGTGCCTATTTCTTATTAGCACTTTTGTGGCAAATGATATTTAAAATAGATACAAAGATGAAGACGTACTTTTCGATTCAAAATATGATATAGTAAGTTCTCCACCGACAAATTACTGAAATTAGAAATTTCGTTTTGGCGCAACTACTTATTACTACTTATTATTCATACAGATTCTACATCTGTTTCATAAGTCGACAATAATATTAAAAACATATCAAAGACCTATTCAGTGCGGTGCCAACTGAACAACGACGAGGGAACAATTTATATGCATTTCAACAAACTTCAATCCCCTTGTTTATAATGATTTCTGCAATGTTAACCGGCATTGTTTCTCATCCTTCGCATTAAATTAGACTATGAACAAAGAAGATTTTTCTGAAATTCTGCATTGTCTAATGCACGTGGCATGGGCTGCAGCAGCTGGGCAGCTTCAACTCAGCTCACATTTGCAAGAAGAGAAGTCAAATGGAAAGACAGCTGGGCTTCGACAAGGAATTTGCATCCAGAAAGACGACATTTCTTTAATGGTGTGTATAGCGTGACATTAGTACTGTTACTTTGCGATGTGACACAGAGGCGGCGCCGCCACATCAAAGGAGGGTGGTCTGGGAGAAGCAAACATTTCTTTTTCACTCCATACTGTCTTCACAACTAAGAGATGACATAGGACTCTCTTTTCACCTTTCCTCACCCTTTTTGAGTGCTTTCTTTGTTTTCTTTGGTAGAGAAAATAATTACTTGTCGACATATAAAGGGAATAAAGCCGCCTCAGACCACGTACCGTACCCTTATCTTGTGACGTCCTCATCAGTCAACCATTAAGATTGGCCCAGTCCAACTCACCGATGTTTAGAGTTTGAGAGGCACTGATTGACCGTCATAAGGATGCTATTGTTTATATACCCAAGTGATCATTTGAATACTGGAAGGTACTACAACATCTTAAAACGCATGAAGCTCTGCATCATGTTGATATATTAGCCATTGTTACCGAACAGGTGGATTGTACTTTGCATCCTCGAAGCACACCTTTCTTGTGTATTTCTCAATTGTTGTTAAGAACTCAAAAGAATCATTCATCCACACGCTCCCTGCAGTTCGACTCGAAATTGATTATTCAATTTGTTGCTTTGCCTTCTACGTAGGAGTTACGCCCTTGTTGTTTGAATTTCCAGTTGTGTGTCGTTTGTAAATGGCTATTTGTCTTACCTATTACGAAATATATGCTAGTGGCTTATTTTTGGGTACATCATATTATATCATACTTTTGGGTCGGATTCTTCAACCCGTTATGCATGTAATTTATATATTTTTTGTGTATCTTTGAAGGCGTGCAGTTACGTTAGTGCTTAAAGATTTATACCAGTTTTGCAACTTGATTTAAATTGTTTGTAATTGTTCATTCTTCATTCCATGCATCTAATAACACCAATACGTTTTCAATGACCTTGCACTCAGGCACGCAGATAAGGGTGGAGGCGGGGGGGCTGTGCCCGGCCAATAGGTAAAACTTGCCCACGTTTGCCCCCAAGAAAAATCCTGAAGGGCTTTTAAAAGATGGAACACTTGTGTATTTCAATTAATTTATGCTATGAGATAAGAAAGACGAGAAGTCTAAGTCTCTCAAATGCAATTTTGAGCCATCTAGGGACGGTAAAAATTCAAAATTTCCCCAGCAAATAAAACCATGGTGGGCTGGCTTGGAAGAAAGGAGGGGAGGGAAGAGGTTTGGTTTTGAATTTGCCCCTCCCCTCCATCAAAATTTGACTGGCTGCGTGGCTGCTTGCACTGTTTGTACGAAATGATGTCAGTCAATTAAAAGTGCCAAGTTTAGTTTAAAAATGTACTTTCGAGGGGGGGGGGGGGGGGGGGGGGGGTCAGGTTTTATTATAAAACGTGTGGGAATTGCCGGGGTATTTGGGGTGTGGTCTTGTGGTTATGGCGAGAT
>JAAAKM020073195.1:29517410-29531649 GCA_010016025.2 Alatinidae sp. Z8VKAUB7J3 | reverse complement strand
GGGGGGGGGGGGTGGGGGTGGGGGAGGCATTGATACGTCAGTAAAGTTTGTAAATGATTGAGCAGTTTACTTTTGATATTACTTATTTTTACTACAATGATCATTCACAATTAATGAAGAATATAAGAATCAGATTAGTTAGCATGAAGTGGTTCACGTGCCCATATTTGTAAGATGATTTTGCCAAAATATGTTTTCCTTCTTAGTTGCCATTTTAAGGATTGTCGGATTTTTATTGTGGACAAATATAAGCCTATACGTGTCAGTTACTGTTTGTTATCTATCCTTACTCAGTGAATATCTGTTGTGGTACCTCTATAATGTAATGTTGATATGTTAAGAAGGATGCCTATTGGACCTAGTGTCAAGTCTTCGTGTTCTTATTAAATTGTTGTTTGACACACGAAAGTTTATTACTTAACACTCATGATCTACTGCATGATCCTTGTCTTCTAAGGACGAAAAAGTTTTCCACCCGACGCTCACATCTTTGGTTTTTTTCAGACATGGCTTACTTTTAGCCCAGAAAAAAAAGAATTGATAAAGTTTGGACGGTTGTTGAAATTGACACGAGAAAACACTTTTTCCAATTTTCTTCATAGAAACGGGAGTCACTCGCAGCTGAACTGGTTTCAGCGGACAAAGATGATATTTTGAGCGCACTGAAGGATATGGATGATGATGATGATGATGATGATGATGATGATGATGATGATGATGATGATGATGATGATGACGATGATGATGATGGTCGTGGTGGTGGCAATGATACGGTTGTTGATAGTGACATTAACGACGGTAATGATAAAGATAATGATGATTATATCAGGATAATTCCAAGTTTAAACTAAACTATTATTTCTTTAACTTGTGTCTCAAATCTTGTAGTATAAAGCTGTTGCAGAAGGGAAAGAACGGCAACAAAATATTACAAAAATATTGAGTTTGCTACCAATTCAAACTCGTAAGTAAAAATTGTCTTTACTCTTTGCAAATGAACTTTTCAATGCCATTTTGTAGTTAGTTCACTGAAATGGACTTTGGAGATATGAGCAGTAACAAGCTATGATTCCTATTGACGATGCCTGTAGTGCAAAAGGCGTTCGAGGTGTGGTTCTGTAGGGTAGTGTACAGACTCTGTTTTATGTAAATTTTACCGCAATATAAGTATTGAGAAAATTTGTCATAGTATTATTCATAATTTAGTTTTGCTTATAGTTAATAGAGCTTTCATAATATGGTCAACCCAGTTGTTTATTAATCAACAGTGTAACTTAAGATCCTGTTTACATGGGTACGGATACAGACTGGTTTGGATCCAAATATATCCGATCCTGTATAAACACTCTAGAGAGTGGATCGATTCCGCAACTCTGCATGCTAGTTCAATTAGCAAATCCAAGGTTCGTTGTACTGGAATAAGAGATGGCGTAAGTGCAACATTGAATTGTGAACAATAGGAGATTATGAATAACATGCCAATTCAAGGACAAAAGAACCTAAATAGGGATCACGTTAAGTTTATCTTCCAATAGTACTTTTTTATTCGATTTTTGATTCGCACCAGTTTTGGTTCCATCCCAAGTGTCTAAGCGAGACCCTCTAGCGATCGGATCCAAACTGGTACGGATAACAGATCCAAACGAGCTCGAATCCACCAGATCCCGTGTAAACGCTGTTCTGGTACATATCCAAATGGATCCGTAACAGTGTGAACAGGGTCGAAAAAATGAAAGATTGGTCTCGTTGCTTCACTTACTCTATTTGATCTGTTTCTTTTTCATGCTCAAAACACTCATATCGTCTGCGGTCTCTCTTGTAAGTGTCCAAGGCTTTCTTTTTCAAGTATGTTAGAGATATCTTTTTTACTTTTTATTTCCCTATTTACACAGCTGAAAAGTCTTCTATCATCCCCTGCGATTGGTTACGGAAGTGGTTGAGTCCAACTAAGGAAGACATTCCGCCAATTAGCAACGAGGCACTTCTCTGTTCTCATGGAAAGTACGTCAAAGTTTTGGTAATATTTCAACATTCGTCAGACAAAACCCCAAAGGAAGCATGCATCTTTCCTTACGCCCATGTGTGAGAGGGTTTTTTATTTAAAAATAGTCTCATAATAACAAGAGGTCTGTTGACACTCGAAAGTTAGTCTGTATTTTTGAAGGATATTTTAGACAAGCGATAAATAAAAAACATAGCATAAGGCATAGAGAAAGCATAAAAATCATGTGAAATTGTTGTTGAGGTACTTTTAACCGAAAACTACTGATTGGTTGACAGTCAAATGTTAGTTCAATGTGCCTATCTTCATAGCTGATGGATTTCATTTGCTTCAGTGTCAGAAAGAAAGTGCTTCATGTTGTGAAAATAGACTTTTTACCGTATTACAGCTTCATGGAATTGATCCCTACCTTCAAAAACTTGCTTGTATCGGGGTATGTGCCGCTCGTATAATATTACCACAAGAAACGAAAAATTCCTTATTTTTGCTTTAATTTCTCTGTTTGCTGTTACTTCGAACACAGTCGAGTGAGTGAAGTTTCTACTTTATGCCCTTTCCAAATAAAGAGAACTCAATTTCAAGTAATGTTTTTAATTATCGTTTGATAAGGATGTCACTGTGATTCTAAACGATGAGCTTTGTTGTTTGGCCAGGTTGATGCTACTAGTTTATATGGAATCTGCTTCGTGGGCTACCATGATGATCGAATGAGGGAAATGTTCTTATTTGCACCAGCAGGAGTATCATCCCTAATTGGAAACTTTTATCTAATACTAGGTAAGTCTTTCATAAGTCATCCTTATTAATTACACACCTGTGTTATTCTTACGGATTCGTTTTATTCTTAAACTTTTGATTATGTGTGGCATATGCTGGACATGAACTTGAAGATGCTGCCTTAAGAGTCGAAGGAATGATGCATGTTAGACGTTCAAGGATCATAGTCATCAGATTAGTAACTTATTTAGTGAAACGTTCGACCACATAAAGAGCAATTAATGTGGATGTTGATGATATGCCAAAGTTTATAAAAATAGACGATAATTAACTCAAGTGAGGCTCTGCATAGTAGAGAGCTCAGGTGAGGAGAGACCCTGGTTCGATCCAGCATCAGCAAGAGAGGCAGAAAGAAGGACGAGAAGGAAGAGAACAAGAAGAGTAACAAAAAGAAGAAGAAGAAAAGTAGGAAAGAGCACAACTAAATGAATAATAGTTAAACTAACAAGGAGGGTAGGAAAGAGGGCAACAAGAAGAGTTACAATACGACCAACAAGAGGGATAGGAAGGATGGCAACAAAAAAAATAGCAGTAAAACTAAGGGAGAGAACAAGAAGAGTAACAAAAAGAAGAAGAAGAAAAGTGGGAAAGAGTACAACTAAAAGAATAATAGTTAAACTAACAAGGAGGGTAGGAAAGAGGGCAACAAGAAGAGTTACAATACGACCAACAAGAGGGATAGGAAGGATGGCAACAGAAAAAGATAGCAGTAAAACTAAGGGAGAGAACAGGAAAGAGTACAACTAAAAGAGTAACGATAAGCTAGCAAGAACGGTAGAAAAATGGACAACGAAAAGAAATGCAATGTGACTGACAAGAGAAGATAGGATGGAAGACAAGTAGAAGACGAAGATAAGACTGAGAAGGGGATGGAAAGGAGGAGACCCACCTCTAAAGTAGAGACAATGGCAATAAGAATGCAAATATATATATTATATATATTGTCAGCAGACACATTGCAATTATATATAATTCTCAAAGAGTGGAGCATTACCATAATGGCTTGCAATTTAATGGCGATTGGTTTGGTAATCGTAAGGTCGTGGTTTCGAATCCGGTCATCGCCATTAAATTTCAAACTATTGTGGTAATGCTCCACTCTTTGAGAATTATATATAATTGCAATGTGTCTGCTGGCAATGTATATAATATATATATTTGCATTCTTATTGTCACAGCATATTTTCCAATTCTAAGACAAGGAGTGAATAGAGGTAACAAGGCCGTTTGCCGGACCAACCATCAGACTAACAGCTAGACCGAGGGTTCTCAAACTTTTTGGCTCGTCGACTCCCTAATGAGATTTTAAGATGTCCATCGACCCCCTAGATTTTTATTCAAGGAAAATTATTACAATAGTAAATACCAAGTGTAAAATAGTGGTGGTGGTTTATTGCAATAACTAGGTTTGACCCATACTGACCAAAACCCATTTTGCACCGTCGAATAAAATTCAACAAATTTTCTTGAGCAATCTTCACATTTGTCATGCCTAAAAAACCCTGAATCGTCTTTTCCAATCCCAAATCGAGAAGATTGAGATGTGAATTTTCTACGGTAAGCCATATTGCATCTAGAAAGATTGGTGCAGAATGTTTCGAAACTTATGCACGTTCAATGGTTAATAACATGACGTGTATTCCTTAATGTATTAGTTGGCATCGACTATGAAAAGTTAATGTTTTACGTTCGCTAAAAGTGATGATGATTCTGCATAAATCCAGTTCTGTGTTCTTTGCAATACACTGCCTGCCCCCTCGCTCTAAAGGTCTTTTCTTTGTGCACAGACATTAACACGGACTTCCCTGAAATTCCTTTCTCACTAGATACACAATGCATCGGTACTTTATTGCACCAGAAGCTTCTTCTGCGTCTTCAGTTAAATGTTTTATAACAATCAAATCCTAATTCCCACGTGGACCAGTCCTCAATCACTTTTTTCATTCTCGTTCATGTTTTAACAAGAGGCTCTACGACAATTAAAATTGCACTAAAGCTGAACAGGTCGGATCAGTAGCATGTTTACGAATAAAGAATTTCTCTAAGTCTCTCTGCAACGTTCTCTAGCTTTACCAGTAAGCTTTTGAAGTCCTTTTTGGCTGACTGCAGTTACGTCCGTAATGTCAAATCCTGATCTACAATACACGCAATACTTATCACTGATTCCAGTAGCCTTCTACCGTCGATCACTTCTTTACACTCAATTACATGGTTACAACATTGTCATATTTGAATGTGTGAATATTGTCGCGTTAAAATGATTTCATTTTTCAATTCTTTGCTTTTGCATGCATTTGGGGGAGGCAATTATTAGGAGGTACACGAGACATTTTCAAAAAAAAGTGTTGTTTGGGGCAGCAACTAACTGAAATCGAGAGGCAAATTTTCGGAAATTTACCGTCATCCCTGTAATTAGGTAGGAGGGAACACTATGCCAGATTACAAAGCATATGGATCCATGCAGTTAACCAGTAAATAATTATATAAATAAATCACTCAGTGGCGCTTAAATCATGACAATTGAGACTGATTTATGAAACAATATATCTTGATACAAACATAGTTTGTGAGTTTGTATTACGCTCATCGGAAAATAATTCCTTTGCATGACAACATACGTAAAGAAACCAGCAAATAATTAAAAGTACTTTTTAAAATTATTTTGCTTGTTTTAGATTGGAATTTTTTTGTAAATTCCACGTGTACCACTTAATGTTTGCTCACTGATATAAAACAATAGAAAGGAAACGAATTTGAGACTGCCATTTATTTCGACTGTCAGCCGACTAATACGATCTATTTGTACAAATTGGACTTGGAATTATTTGTAATCAAACTGGTTGACTTCACTGCTACAACAGTCAGTGTTCTTTGACCATCCCTCAAATACTAAACTCTCTTTTAAGCGCTTTTGAATCAAACATAACCATTTAAAACTCAAAACTCATCAAATTGGCTTTAAATGAAACCAATTTTATTTTGGTCACCAATTGAAGAAAAGAGAGTAAGTACCTTTTGTTTCAAAACGCCCACAGGATGTTGCAACATAAATAGTTCAATTGTGATTGATGCCCCATTCATATGTCATTGAGATTGAAGGACTCAACTTCTAATTCCCGAGATTTGAGTTTCCGATCGATCTGGGCTGCCGTGAGGGTTGCATTGCTTAAGTTAAACACGTTTGGTGCAACGAAGTCACCCCTAATCCTACCATATATATTATATATATATATATAATCATTAAAACTAATATTGAGATCTCTACGAGCTTTTGGAATCTTATTCCTACTTCTGGCCAACTTATAGCCATGTTATGGCTATATACATAGTGGCTTATTTGCCATTGCTTCAGAATCATTTAAAAAATTACCGTTTAAAAGCCTCTCTTTCCGATATTTTTTCGCACCTTTAATCGGCTTTGGACAAACTATCGCGCCACATGACAGTCCTTACTTGGTCAAGTAACATGGTACAGACAGACTGGTCTCTAGGCTGCGTAGAGCTGGATTCCGATGTCCAGCAACAGTTGGTCAAGAGCTCATGTTGAGACTAATGAAATAGAATGTTAACATCTACACATATGCGTGGTTGCCAGGTTCGAATCCTGGCTGTGATATCTACAATTAGGTAAAAACACGTCGAAGTATTCCTTTATGTTGTTATATGCCCCCAATCTACTACTACTACTGCTACTACTGCTACTACTACTATTACTACTACTACTACTACTACTACTACTACTACTACTACTACTACTACTACTACTATTGTATGCTAAACATGAAGTACACGCAAAGCTGTCTTCATCTCAACCATTCTTTTACTGCTTGTCTGTGAAAGAGTCTTGAAAACCGATAATGCTTACCAAGCTTGTAATTAAGCACAGCGTCGGATTAGACTTGTAGCAATCGTGGTAGCTGTAGTACTTGTAGCACTTATTATTATTATTATTATTAATATCATTATTATTATTATTATTACAATCAACTTATATTGGGCAGATTTCAACATTTCTGTTTTCAACTGCGCATTACAATCATACTAAAAGTTCTAATTAATAAACTTGTAAGACTTGTAGCACTTGTAGCTCTTATAAGACTTGCAGCACTTGTAAGACTGGTAGCACTGGTAGCACTTGTAAGACTTCTAGCCCTTGTAAGACTTTTAGTACTTGTAAGACTGTAGCTCTTGTAAGACTCGCAGCATTTGTAGCACTTGCAGGACTTGTAAGACTTGTAGTACTTGTAGCACTTGTCGCACTTATCGCACGTATAGCACCTGTAGTGCTTAAAGCACTTATAGCACTTATAGCACTTGTAGCACTTTCAGCACTTTCGGTACTTACAGCACTTACAGTACTTACAGCACTTATAGCACTTTCAGCACTTTATAACATTTGTAGCACCTACAGCACTTACAGCACTTACAGCACTTACAGCACTTACAGCACTTTCAGCACTTTCAGCACTTACAGCACTTTCAGCACGTACAGCACTTACAGCACTTACAGCACTTTATAATACTTGTAGCATTTGCAGCACGCACTGCAGGCCCCTTACCTAGAGGTGCCTTGGGACTAAGCAATAGACACGAATTCTGTAATAGAGCAAAATAATCATGTATTAGAATGACTGTAATGAAGCGAGTTTCAATCACTCGAATTATTTCTCTAGATCATGGGAACCAATTTGCATCGGTGTTCTACATACGTTAGGTATGGCGACTAGCACAAAATACTCTTTTTCTCGGCGGTACTATTAACAAACTATACATACAGGGTGAACTACGGCAAGAAATCGTTGTGTTTTACTCTATTTGCAAGTTTTCCCATGCTAAAACTCGGAAACATGCGATATAAATTCAAAAGGAACCCAAAAGCAGTAGTTTAGAAAGTCAGATATTTGCAGACAGAACTTTCAAGAAATAATACAGGGAAGCATGAATAAAGCAAAATAAATCAATTTGTAAAACTTAGGCTCTGCTTAGAAATTTGTATGTGGCTACGGTGTCAACTATGCAACAAAATACCTCCTTGTTGTTAGTAGCAACCATGATTTAGATAACTTCTTAAGAGATAAATGTAGATTTTGAGTCTCATGAAGGTACATCTCAGTGAATTCTAAATCTGGTTTCCGTGCATTTGACACCTAGAATAAAACACCTGAACACAATAAAAAACATTTCGTCAAGGCCTTAATCACTTCAATCAATATATATTTCTAAAATCACAGTATAATACTCAACAAGGTGTACAGTCTGTCATATAATGTTATACCTTGCTAGCTTTGCAGTGCATGAGGCACAACTTCAAATCTAGGAATTGTGTTTTGTTTAGATCCAGACATGACTATTAAGTGTATCTAGAATCCAGTTTGAACACTTGCCTTTGCCAAATAGTTCCTGCGAGGTCATGTGATACCAAATTGTGACATGTTTACCGCAAAGTGATGAGGTACAATTGTATCAGCTTGTAATTCTTTCTTGTTAACCACAGTTTTTATATGGAATAAAGGCAGATAAGATATTAAGATATTTATGGTGAGCCATGTTTTCCATTCTGAAGACTTTCTTTATGACAGGCAAATCTTGCCAACATTTTTTTGCTTTTTGAATTGGATATTGTTTTCAAAAGAGGGCAGAGCACTTGGAATGGTTAATACCTAATACCTTTTAAAAGTAAAACAATTTTGTTTTGGAAACAAAAATTTGTCTTCAACAGGCTAATTATCTGCAATAGGATAGCAAGATACTGTACCTGTCAACAGAATAACCTAACTTTTCCAAATACCATACCTGTGGCTTACAAAATCCCTTTGAACTGCTTTAAAGGGACCTAAAAATATATCAGTTATCAAGGTCTACCAAAGCCATGCACAAACTAAACTAAGAGTTATTGGATTTTTAAGACAGAGACATACATACTCTTCCACAGGATATTGCTGTGCAAGGGAAGTTTGTTACAGTCAAAAGTCTAAAAAAGAGTCAGAACATGGTGATCACATGGTGCTCGGCCACACACTGCATTTGTGGTTTACCAAAGGAGAAGGTTTCTAGGTGAAGTAAGAACATGGCAAACATTTAAAATGTGATTCTCTGATATATAGTCATGGCAGGTTATTATTAAACATATTTTAGAAACTTTTGTTTTGAAAAGAGCCAGAAAGTTAAATAAAAAAGATAAGTAGTTTAGGTAAAAACTGAACTCTACAGCTACTGCATCCACACTGGTTTGTGTCTATTACCAAGATAATAAAAATAATAAATGAGTGTAAAAATTGTGAGTAAAAACTACCTGACACTTTGGGTAACTTTTATGCATGAAAGGGTAATTATTACTTACACATGTATGTAAAAATACAAAATCAAATAAAAAGAACTTTAAATACATGCCTAATTGATATTTGTTGAAATCTGTATCAATCATAATTTAATTAGATATTTGTATTTGTTTAGAATTAAATTAAATACCGTTAAGGCAAAAATACAACATCACTCCTATGAGTGAATGCTACTTGTAATATTCTGCAATCCTTGCAGATTATCCTGGAAAACATGGCCTGTTTGGTTCCCTAAGGGGGTTCTGTAAAGGTATCAGAATTCCTTTCCTCAGCACTTCAAGGAAAGTCTTGCCGACGCTGAATACGCTATAGGCCATATAAGCCTCTGGCTTTGGCTAATCTCAGTTGTTATATATATAAATGTATATAAACATTAAACTAAATATGAACTCTAAGCTTAGAGCCTATACTTAGTTTTAATGTTTTTATGTAAACTTTTCACTTCGGGCTATTTTGAAGTCTGCTTAATTTATACACATATATAAATATACATAAAATGCTAAAAACTGCGGTTAAAAGACAATAAAACTATATAAAAACTAAAAATTGCCAAGACGCCAGCTCACAAGCTTTCGGTTTAAAAACTTTTTTCAAACACTTGAAAGTTTACTACTGCTATTTACCGACTGACTAGTAATGCATGACTATTGGGGTCCCTTCCATAACAGTTTACCAAAGCAGCTTTACCTTGAAAGTTGACAAGGGAAAGTTTTCACTTCGTAGTATACCTTCTGTTATCTAAGTGAAAGAATGCTATACTTACATGTTGTAGTTTTTTAATGTCAAATATTGAAAATAAACACACCAAGGTCTATCCATGTCAGTCTAGAAGAGAACAGATAAAAAAACATTGTATATGTACATTCTGTTTGCATAGAGGGTGCAAAATATAACTTTTAAAGATAGTATTACAAACGTTTATTGCAAAGGTCTGAATTAAATGTAGTTTGCTTTTCATCTTGATTTAAGACATAAGCCAGTTAAGAGTTTCTTGCTGAGAATTGCTCAACGTTAAAAAGATACATCTTTTGACAGCATACTGTTTGCTTTCATCAGACAGATCTTAAATCCAAGTAATAAAATACACTTTCTAATGTAGTTTAAACAATTTGAGCATAAGAGCTTAAGAGTTAACTAATCTTACCAAGGTCGATGTGATGAGAACTCCAGTGATTACTACATTAGAACAAACTTCGACATGAATATAACAGGATAAAAAAAAGGAACTTAAAAAGTTGGTTTGTGGTACAAAATTTGGATACTGCGTTGAGTAACGGATTCATTTTGCTAAACGTTTTTGCCATACACTGATCACAGCAATCGTATGGAGTGAAATGAGAAAGCTAGCACGATGAATTTATAGGAACTTTACTCTAAGCAACAGTGATGCACTCATCGCTTTAAATTAACTGGATTCACCATGGTCGATCAAGGAAACTGCAACAACAAACAACATTCCAAAGCTTTCTTTTCCTCAACATTCAATAGCTTTCTTTTCCTCCTTTTAGCGTTCCAAGCTTTCTTTCAGAGTGTTGCTTGACAGGGATGTAGCCAGAAAAGAAGATGTGAGAGGCTAACCTTTGCTCACTCCAAGATAACTAGGGCAACAGTGACTTCCACTAAGTGCCGTCATTCCATAAGAAAGGGTAAGAACTTAAGTACCGATTGGGTGGCTACATCAAATTGCGACCCCTAAGCCCATGATGACACTATCACTATTCCTTGAGGTCCCCCAGCTCCCCCCACGCAACAGAAGGTTTTATACACATTAAGTTTTTAACATTTTGAAAAAATTATATACACCCTCCAGCCTTAATTCATATTTCACTACTGTAATTCTCCCAAATTTATCAATTTACCTTTGTGTGCTTAAAGAGAATTCTGATATCTGATGCTAGTGGACTCTTTGCAACCGGATTAACACTTAATGAGATGAATGCTGTGTTTATTCTATGGTTTGGATTATAAATCAAACCATCCTCAATGGACTTCTCGATGTAGGCTCCGGTAGCAATCATATGACCAGATCTGAAACAAATGAGAAATCGTGTCGGTGTCTGAAAGGGTAGATAGTGTAGAAACTGGGACCTCACATAATGGAGGATGGCGGTGAACAAAGAGGCCGTCGAGCGGCAGGCAACAAAACAGTGCACATTCCCTCCTGATGCCCCCTTGTAACCTCTGGTGCCCAGTGTGCGGAGATTACTGCCTAGCTCTTTTAAACTCCTTCATGCACCTGAAAGCCGCCTTTTCAAGGCTTGCTCCTTAGAACCGTTTTCGCAAATATTGACGTGAAATAGTTTTATGGAATTTAAAAAACACCCATCGACATTTCAAAACAAGAATCTATTAAAAGGACAGAAACGCAATGTTTATTAATTCCGAATGTCATATCCTAACAAATGATTATATAAATCGTATCAAAGGGGCTACAATGTAAAACATACCTGCAGCTGTAAGGTCAGATTGTTAATAATTGTTCTACTGGATATTTTTTTAACATTAGAAACGGTTGGAACATTTGTTTTACCAGTAGGTACCAGTTTAACAGGAGCTCCAGAGGTCATTTCAAAAGCAACCTTGGCCATAAAAGAGACAAGAAACACAGTGAGATCGACGTGACACCATTATACAAAAATGCTGCTGTCGTTGCAATAAAAGCGACACAATAAACATGAAGCCGATGAGGTGTAGCTTTGTAGTCACAAAAATGTGCCTGCAAGACAGGAGAGTCGATGGCTGAAAGTAAGTCTAAAGCCTCCTCCGAGAGGCCCAACGTAACAATATACTTCATATTCGGAGCGGCATTACGCCTTTTCCTTACCCTATTCTATTCTAACAAGCATAATGAAATAACACAATTTGGGTTATATACTACTTGAATTCATTCGAGAGAAATGTCTAACATATTTAAGCCACTACTGGACAATATCAAAATTCAGTAGCAAATGGCTCAAGGAACTAAATTCGGGAATAGCATTTTCGTGTTTTGTGTAACGAGGCTGATCTCATGAAACGCATTAGGGGTATTGCAGAGTAGTATCCTATAGCAACAGATTGTATTATATGACATTATAATTTATCATATGTTATCATGTGATATGATGATGCCAGCCAATGTTGTCACCAATCCAGAAGATAAGTCCTTTAGGTGACCTGTATCTTTTTAAATTCAGTGGAAGAAACAATAACATATGTTGAGAGAGCAAATCTGCAAAACCAGATCAACTTAGACGACATGAGACCTGACAAGGTAAAGATGCAGGACATAAAAGAATGTATGTGCTATGAATCGATACAATGATAAAATTATGACATAATATGAGATAAAATGATCACTTCTGCAGCGCCGAATGTCTTTGTAATTGCAACGTACCTCTTTTGACATCAGGCATACGCTTTTCGGCTTCTTGTATACAACAGACAGACAGTAGGGTCCAGCAAGCTCTAAGCCAGTCACTTCCCTGTTACGAACAATATGTGAAGTTTAGGCAATTAAAAATAACAACAAATAACGTATCTTAGTGAATCATGTACCGCCGATTCAAACTATCTACACCATGATTATACCACAACATCATAACATTAACAACAAAGTAAATCAGCGTAATGGGTCCCTAATGAGAAGTAAGGCCGATATTGAAAATACTGTTTTCCAAAGTTTGCATATAATCTTCGTCACGTATACGACGGTCTTAGATTCGAAACCAGGTTGTGAAGCACTTCAATTGCTTTGTAATCTTTTATAAATTAAATTTTAAAGTATTCTCTTCTTTGTTCTAGCATAATCATATGGCTAAATCAGCTCGAATCCGTGACGTTTGTCAGGCCGAATGTGGGAGAGCATGACCCTTCTCCGAAAGCCACGAAAACATCAAACTACTTGGTTGAGAGCTATGGTAATGATCTTCGATGTGTTCATGAAAATGTGTACGTGTGTTTGTATTGGGTTTGGGTGACTTAAAATTTATTATTGTGACACCGAAAAGTTTAATTGGAAGAGGGGCACTGGGAAGACCCTTTTTACTAAATTTGGGTTGAAATTTTTAGGTCAGGCTGGGCCTGACTAGCCTTCCCCTTTGGCTTCGCCACTGTTTCCAACCTCTGAGATTTAGCGAATGCCTTTTAACTTCTTACACCCGTTTTTTAGATGCTGTCCTGTTTATTCTGAACCATGGAGAAAACGTCACTACTTTCCTTTTCCATTGTAAAGTTGTCATCACCGTGATACCCAATCTCATATAAACATCCCTGTGGTATTTGTAGAATTTCGAGGTGCTGTAGCTGAGGCAACACTTAATTGTCACAAATGTAATTTTATGTCAATCGTCACTTCTATTACTTCTGCGTTGATTCACTGCATGATGACTCAGCCTGCTGAATACAGAAGCAAACTTCACGCGGCAGCAAACAGCCAAATTTGGAAATGCATTTTCCTGAGATTCTTTAAATACACACCGCTCAGTTTCCTGAGATTCTTTAAATGCACACTGCTCAGTTTCCTGACAAATTTAAATTGTTATATCGAAGGCTGCATGTCCACGCAATTTCATCTCCCATTAATTTTCGCTCCCTTTAATTTTCGTCCCTTTAATTTTCGTCCCTTTAATTTTCGCCCCTTGATCCTTCGTTTTGCCCCCCTTAATTTTTTGCCCCTACCCCCGGGGGCGAAAATTAGAGGCAGACAAAATTTGGGGGTACATTATATTTCTTTGCTTGTTGGAAGCACACATACGTGACATAAAACCCTGAAGGTCACCGATTCCAAGAGGCAGTCTGGAAATACCCATCATCCTTATTGTAAAAAAAGGGAGCACTGACAACAAAGTATTAGCGAAGATGAAGGAATTGGTTGACTATTATATTGAGCCTGAAAATATTACAAAAAGTTGGGCTCAATCAAATGTCGAGTCGGGGGCGTATAAAATCGACCTCGAGGAGCACTCAAGAAAGAACAACGTTAAATAATTATGTTTCTCGTTAGCGGGATTGTAATATATAGTAAGTACAGGGAAAACCATCGCCGGCTTATTCTTTGGTGCCTAATAGACGGGGGCTTGGAATAAACGGGGGGTTAGAAAAATCCCAAAAATTTAATAAACGGGGGGGTGGGATAGGCGGG
>JAAAKM020073195.1:29489319-29509513 GCA_010016025.2 Alatinidae sp. Z8VKAUB7J3 | reverse complement strand
GTTATCAAGTATAAGTAGGATAATCGTTGCAAAGTTTATCCAGCAAAAGCGACTACAATATATTTTAACAGACAGATAGTAAACATCTTTGTAAAAATGGTGGCTAACAGGTAATACTACCCCTACGAACAGATCTATACATATGTTTACAGCTTGGATTCCTTTGCAGCTTAAATATGATGACTCATTAAAGAATGCGCTCAACTAATACCATTTGTATATAATCAGCCTTATCAGAATGCAAAGTTATAAGATGCCATACTTTTCAGAGGTTGATATAAGACATTAATTGTTACATTGTGGACAACGCCATATATTCTGCAAAAAAGTTACGAGAGCGTAGGTTCATCTCCCCAGAAGACTTGACACTAAAACAATGACACAAACAATAAAAGTTTTACTTTACCATTCCATTTAACTTGATGTTCACCAATGCTATTCCATGTGCTTAGACAGATGCTTGGAGAACAACTACCATCATTTCAGCGGAAAGATTTCAACTTCCAACAGCCAAGACTTTGCAAAGCAAAGTAAGGACGAACTGTAATGTTGTTGACAGAATTGATTTATTTAAGTTTAGACTTAGACCCTCCAGAGACTCAGATTACTGGTATATCTTAGTCTATTTCAACACGAATTCTTTTGTTCAAAGCGTAGATACTTTAAAGGGCAGACGTAAATGCTCGTTATTGACATCATTACCAAAACTTTTTCACATACTTGTTTACTAAAATTTTGTGAATCGATTCCCATATCAAGGGCGTAAGTATGTTTTGTTATATGCTCTAGAAAAAGTGACGACGTTGCAACTAAGTACCGTATCAAGGAAAGAATTTTAAAAGAGATTATTTAAAGAACTGTTTTGTTTGCATGAATAATTAATCTGACATAGTATTGTGGTAAGGGCATTTGCTCAATGCCACGAAGATTGCAATTTCCAATCCCAGTTGCATTCTTAAATCTTTATGATCAGTTACGGCTATGAATTCTGTTTCTTTTTACAATGACCACTTTGTTGTGCTATTAAGAAAGTCAATTATTTCCGTTTAAAGTTCTACTTTCATACTCATTTGTCATATTCAAGTATAAACATAGATGAAGTAAGCGACTATTAATATAATTCAAGAAAAGTCAATCAAACACACTTTTAATACTAAAGTACCGTATTTCCTCTAATTATAGATCCCCTCTAATTATAGATCCCCTCTAATTATAGACCCCCTCAAATTATAGACCCCTTTTTCACATCAAAATGATACACCGATTGTGTACTTTCAAGTCTGCACCAAGAAATTCTCTTCAAGCAGTTCGCAGTTCCTGTCAGACTATCTACCTGAATCCATACGACAAATTCAGATATTAAGACTGGTTATTACAAACTTATTATAAGAACCGGACAATTATGGCAATGCTCAGAGTTTTCCATTATTTCCTAAACTTGAGGCTCGCTTTTTCTTATCTGTTCTTTCACAATTATCGTTGCTGAGTAATTTATGACTGATTTTATTGAGAATCGGCACGTTTTTATCGTGAATTCATCTTATAGCACTGAAGTCATAAAAATATAACGATATGTGTCACATTTGATCTTTTCTTCGTAGAAGAGGTGATGGATGGCGATAAGCGATGGAAAGTTTGATTTCATTGCACCTGAACCTGCACTGACACAGAAGACGTGAAATTTATTTTGCCTACATATTTTTCTCTTCTTCACATCAAATAAAACGTTCCGGATTCGTCCATTTAAATTTTCATATCTTAATTGTGGGAAATATGGCATCTGGTTGTGTGGTGCTCTTAAATTGTCCCTAAAGATTTAGCAATGGGAGTCTTGACGTTCATATAAAGTTTGCTCTTTTACATAATTTAAGAGTTAACACGTATATGCAGTGGCATTCTCTTTGTCCTTAAAGGACTGGACCTAGTTAAAATAGGAGAGCGATGGATTTAATAAAAAGAACTATAAGTAACAACCTTTTGCTGATGCCGCGTTGATTAATAAGGTATTTTACTCATAAACTCATTATATATCAGATGTTTCTTACTTCTCCTGAAAGGGCACCGACACAAACATCGTGTTTAATTGCATTAAACAGCGCCGTTGGATTTTCAAGGTGTGAAAAGTTGATGGGCGTCTCAATTGTCCTGTTTTGGATCCAATTTCTCAGGAAGATTCTTCTTGAATTCACATCTAAAATCAGAAAAAATAAGTTTAAGTCAGAAAACATAAAACGCTAAGTCGTGGCTGCTCAACACGAGCAGACACATAGCATTTATCACATATATATTTATCATTTATATGATAAATGCTATGTGTCTGCTGAGTACTTATATATCTTTGGCACTGATGAAGGCTCAAAGCCGAAACACAATTTATAATTATAATTAATGAATTTCCCCTTATTGCGAAAACATGGCAAGATTGACTTGAAAATTTCTCACCTTAATTATTGGGCATTGATGGTCCAATGCTTAAGGTGTTGGTTTTCAAACCAATGGGTCGTGGGTTCAAATCCCCTCAGCTCCATTAGTCCTTAAATAAAAAATCTATGTACAATAAAATCTTGTTTACACCAAAACTGTTTACATTTAAAATTGCCTTGATTAAAGTCCTACAACCTAACAATATGAGATTCCTTAATGGCAGGCCCGTGAAGAAATTTGGGCATAAACGGTGATGACGGAGAAACCACGCGGAATTTCAAAACTTTTTCTTCAGGTAGTAAACAACTTACGCAGGCCTCGTCTTGAGAATCCCGCTTCCAACAGGGGTTGTGTCAGGCCAAATTAAAAAAACAGATCCGAGTGCTGTCTTGAGAAGCCCCGCCAGAGTGGGGAGGGTGATAGCATCATCAAGGTTCAACCCCAGAAAAGGGGGAACCGACGCCGCAAGGGTTACCCTGCATGACTAAGGCGGTCGGGCACCTGAAAAACCCCTTTTAAACAGCCGTCTTGAGAATCCACTCCCCTGATAAAGTAGTCGGAAGCCTGCGGAAGCGCGGATATCATGGGCAACAGCAACAACAGCAGATAGCTTCCTTGTCCCTTGTGACGTCAATTTTGTCCCTTGTGACATCAATTGCCTCGTTCTGGGAAAACTTCGTTAAAGAATCACGTATATTCACTTACAGGTGCGTGTACGGCGACCTGTACTTTTAATTTGTATTAATTTCACCTCTGCACACTCGTATATATAAGTTTTTCTTGACTGAATGGCTTATTTATGGACAACTTTTTAGTGTCCTTTTTCAGTGCCTTTTTACTGCAGTGCATTGTGTTCCAGTGCTTCATGTTCATGTTACCCTTTTTCCAATGTCTGCTTTGCCAGTGTCTTTCATTTTCAGTGCCTCTTTCCCCATGCCTTTTTTCTAGTATATAATTTTTTACTGCATAGCATTTTAACCACCCCACAAGTTATAACAAGTGCTTACTATTCATTTCCTTTAAGGACAAATCTTCCCAAAGAATGCATGGCATTTCCTGACTACCCATTCCCTGATGCAGAAGGAGAGTCCTTTGTGGCTCATGAAGAAGTCCAGTCATACCTGGAAGGATATTGCAAGCATTTTGACTTGGCCAAACATATTCAATTTTGTAAAGAAGTGGTTTTTGTTGAGCCAGTCACAGAATCAACATGTCAAGACTTTGTACAATGGTCTGTGACAGTAAAGGATTTGGAAACAGGTGAACTGGATACAAGTAACTTTGACTCAATTCTTATTTGTAATGGGTGAGTGAAAAATTTGCCATTTCCATACTGTATCATCTTTATATAATAAGGAGAAATGACAATGTTTTAATAACATATGACATTAGGTTAAGAAAAGACAGACATAATATGCATATTATGCATATAAGACCGTTTCACATGTGTATCCTTATGCCAGATGTGTCTTTATATTTTGATGAGATCCTCCATAGCGTTAGCCTGCGTGCAGACTATCCTAGCTGAAGTGGATAGTCTGCGCATCAATGACGATATCCTTGTATGGCCTCGTATTGATCCTACACTCGCTATTGTTATTCTATTGTTTAAGAGCTAATCAAAATGGTGCCTCAGCATCCCAGGGACATCGTACAAGCTATTCTGTTGGGTAGTGACATTCCCTTTGTTCTTTTCACACCATGTCACTGCAGGTCCCACGCTTGCATTGCAACTTGTTTACTCTGTGGACGTGCTCAGTCTTGAATAGCAAACCTTTTACCAAAATGAATCGAAAATGAAAGTTTAAGGGGAAGAAAACATAGTTCTTCACAGAAAGTGAAAATGGACTTAGATCAAGTTTTGCTGCGGTCAATGAAGAGTCAAAACCATCATGTCCGAGACAACGTGGATGCTACAAGTAAAACGAAGGAAATACACAAACCTTGGGAAAATCACTGAAAGACCGTAGTACCAAATGGATACCTGTGAATGATTGATCTTTCGAGATAATAGGTCCACTGGTTTTGGTCCACTTTTGTGCCTGCAGTGAAAAGAACACTCTTAGGCCATTATAATGCAGTCGCTATTTTCAGTAAAGCATGGAAGAATCACAAGTACCAAGCTAATTGGGATTTAAAGTGTATTATTCACCGGCAAAGTTATTAAGCGGCCTTTTGAACGAAAACAAGTTGACTTTAACCTAGACTAAGAAACTCTAATCGTAGAAACGTTGAAGTTATAAGTTAAATTCCCTTGGATCAGAATATTGAAAGTATCAAAGGAGACACAAGTTTTATTACACTACTTCAAATGTATAAATGGAAACTGTTGACTTGGTTTTGTGTAGACGACACGGTAAGATATTCAAAACTCTACTACATTTTGCGCAATTCTTTTCAGCAACTTCCGCGTCTTAGGAGCTATATATTTGCTCACACAGTGAGACGTGAATTTATAAACTAGTAGACTCTATTTTTAAAAGATAGTTCGTCTATTTTGGCTGCAAGTAGGAAGTTTTAAGTGGAATAAATAACAGAAACATTTGGTCACGGTTGTTGTTATCACTATATTAAACTTTAAGGTAACATTTCTTGCCTGTGACAGTCGCAAATATGCTAGGTACTTGATAAGTCCCTGTTTAGGGTCGGATTATAATTCGAGTAGAAAAATATTTATGGCGTTTTCGAGTAATCGTTTTTCAGAAAAAAAGTTTTATAGTGGCCAATGCCTTGTTGACTTTTTGAAGAGCTGACAATAGCGCGTTGAACTAAAGTAGAGCAAAACGAGTCCCAGCGCGCATTTTCCCCAAAACGATGATTTTGTATAAATACCTGCGAGAAATCAGGATTGTTTTTTTGTAACCGGAAAGTACAGGAAATAGTAACGCTTTCTTTCCTTTTTTGCTTTTATATACCTAAGGGAAGAATAGTATTCACGAAGGCTTTTTTTTTCAGAAAGAAACTACATTGCTGGTCGCTTTTGAAAAAAAGACGTATCGTGAACATAGCAAAAGGAGACAAGTGGACGAATAGCTTTATCAAAATTTTTTTTTATAGAAATCGATCATAATGTTTGCCCAAGTTGGTCTAATAGAAAACCGTGTTAACCTGTTTAAACATTATATAATTGAAACGGAATTTTATTGGGGTTTATCAATTAAATAAACCCGTCCGTGGGAGTTGGAGGGTTTAAATTTCTTCAATGTACAACATGTTAGCAGAAATTGAAATGGTTTCAAACGATGAAACGTTATTGAAGAGGCTTCTAATAACTAAGAAGCAATGATCGATACCTTAGTTCGAACGATCGAGATACCACTATGCAGCTAGTTACGATATCAATTTTTGCAATGCAAATGGGAGGAGCAAAGTACACACTCTTCGCTTCTCGACCTTTTGGCAAGTAATGGATGCAGTATCTGTTCTCATTGATGGCAGTTTCTTTCCATGGTCCTTGAGAGGCGGTCCTACTGGGCAGTTGAGCCTGCTTCATGGCTCTGCCCGGTAGCACAAATTGAGGGGCCCTTGGACCCCCCAGCTGCCCTTTATTAATTAGTTAGCCTGTTAGCCGGTGGTTTTTTTATTTATTCAGGGTAGTTTCAATGTCGGACCCACTGCTCATCAGGGGTCTTTGATAGAGAGATTGCAAAGTACACACATTGCTAAAGAATTACGTGATACCTGTAATTAGTGGAATTACTGAAATAGTTTTTAAGAAAGTATGTTAACAGAAAGTACCATGTAGTTTTACAACCATATTTTCTGTTTCTGGCCATTTAACGTGTAAGACACCCACAGGTAAAAAGAGTCCCTCCTTCTCCTAACTTCGCCTTGTACAGGATCGCGTTAAAGGATTTGTCGTCATGGACTCGGACTTTTACAATGTTCGCTCATATAACCACTCTATAGCTGTTTTCCTAGTCCTTGAAGATTTGTAAAGAAACTTGTCACTAACACATGGTTTTTTATTAAGGGTTGTAATTTTGTATAGAATTAGATATACGTCTGAGGTCTTTCCATTCATTCGAAACCTTTTGGTAATCAGTGGAGGGATTATTTGTTAAAGGTATGATTAGCTGGCACAAGGAGCATGTGCGCATGTTGGGAGATGACTGCCGCTGCCCGTGCGGTTACATATTGCCTAATGGAGATCACTTGTTGTTGTCTTTTTGTAATTGAATGGAGTTTTATCTTAACAGCTTTCTCTGTTTTATTTGCTATTGTTTCCAGGGGACTGGACGAAAGAAGTGTGTAGTTGCCATGGTTGGCGATGGCGTCAATGACGGACCATCATTGGCCGCTGCGGATGTTGGTATTGCTATCGGAGTCTGTGGTACCGCCTTAGCTATCGAGTCCGCAGGAGTGGCATTAATGAGCGACAATTTAACAAAAATCCCGAAAATGATGCAGCTAAGTCGATTTTGTCGTAGACTCGTTATTCAAAATATCGTCTTAGCCGTGATCATTAAGCTGGCTATCGTAATTGCAGCACTGTTCGTATCTGTCGACCTTTGGATTGCAGTTGTAGCCGATGTAATTTCATTGTTACTAGTCATTTTGAATGGCCTTCGACCTTTAAGATGGGACTCAAAGGACATTGACATCGTTGAGCTAGTGGAAAGCAACGAAATGGAGAGATTAGTCACAGCGTTATAAGTGGGCGCCGATTGCCGGCGCAGAAGCCAGGAGAGTGGCTAATTTATTTTGGTTATGACATTTTAAGAATGCTCATCAATAGGATTTGATAGCACGATGGGCTTCCATAGCCCGGGATTTCGTTGAATTATAAAAAATCTTGTTTCACAAAAGTAGAGACCCTGTTTTAGCAGGAGTGACTTGCTGATCTTTGCTAGTGATTTAAAATGACCTTCAACCCTTGAAATTGGGTTCAAAGGACACGGGTACACGAGAAATGCTGGAAAACGATAAAAAGGATTGACTTGTGGCACTGCTACGTAGCGTCTGTCATTCATTCGATAGTCAGGGAAGACATTGATCTGTTTGATAGCGTTTAAACCCAGGAATGAGACATGGAACAATCACATGGTTTTTAAACTGAAAGGTATGTTAGTGATGATGGATTCTGTGTGTAAAACAGCACAAATGCACTGCTAGAAAGAGCTGTGTGGCGTTAGTGGCAGTGAATTTGAATTACCTTTGATCTTCAACGGATATTTTGAATGACCTTCCACCTTCAATAGTAAAAGCTATACAGTGTTGCTGACTGTGAATTTGAATGACCTTCGACCTAAAATATTGAATGACCTTCGATCTTCAGTCGTAAAAGGTATCTAGCGTTACCGACAGTGAGTTTGAATGACCTTCGACGCAAAACACTGAATTACCTCCGACCTAAAGGATTTGAAGGACGTTGAATTGCTTGAATAGTAGAAGACAAATCCTCTGAGACATTCACCACATCGTTGCAATTTCATGGCCATGACCTTGTGCTGGTCCTTGTGCTGGTCCTTGTGCTGGTCCTTGTGCTGGTCCTTGTGCTGGTCCTTGTGCTGGTCTATGTGCTGGTCCTCGTGCTGGTCCTTGTGCCGGTCCTTGTGCTGGTCCTTGTGCTGGTCCTTGTGCTAGTCCTTGTGTTTACTATGGACCGTCGCACTCATCAGGGAGTTGCGTTAGGAGGAGAAACATAATTAGGTTAAAATGTTTTCATTACTGTGATAAATTTGTCCATAAATAAGTGTAAAGATGATGTATACTCTGTCTCGCCACTGGTGATTGGAATGACCTTTGACTTTAATGAGAAGTGTCAAAGGGCATATGCATAGGTGAAAATAGTGGAGACTTAGGAATAGAAGCCATTTGCATCTTCCAGGATTTAACATAACTTCGGTAGATTCAAGAGCAAGTTACTGGCACTGCTGATCAATCATTGTTTAAACAAGTGGAGCTTCTCTTGATAGAGATAACTGATGGTAAGTTAACAAGGCATATAACTGTAAATGCTGAAGCTTGCATTTTTATTTTCCAAAGTGACTTTTGCAATCAATTTGAATTGCATCATCCAAAATGATGAACCAAAGGTGAAAATAGTCATTAGAAATCAGGGGCATTCTTTTAATATAAGTGTGAATAGATCTGTTGTAATCCCTGGAAGAAGATGACCTAGAAACAACCGTAGGACTGGGTTCATACAGCAAGGAAGGCAATTTTGACTAGCAAAGTTAGCACGAAGGTGAGGGGAGAGTAAAGTTACCTAGGTGCTTTTTTAGAATTACGACCCCCTATATTTATTTGGTTATCAGCAAGGTTTAAACGGAAAATGCATTTGTTTCCAGTCAATAAGCATCATAATGATATAGGATATATTTCAGAATCGCATTAAATTATTAACAATTTTTTGACGCCATATCTTTACGAGTATTTGTGACCACGCACCAGATATAACTCAGTTATTATAGCATGCATTCCTTACTTTTCGGTATTATACGGTATTATACGATAAAACGTTAAAATATGTCTTTCATGAGAGTATACCAAATAAGTGTGATAGTTGAAATGTATTTTGTAGAGGGGGGAGGTTGACAAATTATAAACTAGCGCCCTATACGTAGCCTGCGTGCAGACTATCCCAGATGAAGTGCGTACGTCAGTTGTTTCTGTCTGCGCGCAGGCTACCCTATACGATGCTCAAGCAAAGTGAAGAGTGGAATCGAATGATGAAGCCAATGTGAGACACTGCACGCGTTCTTACTCCACGCCCTGTGAGTAGCGTGGGTTCGAGTGTAGGGTCGCGGTGCTGACTTATTTTGTGTATTATAGAAATTTTTCAGTGCTGTGTTCCTCACTGAGTTCTTCCACGTATGTTTACCGGAGTATTACCTATATAACTTTTACCATTTTTACAGACTTGCAGTAACTTACGTCATTAATAGGTAAAAAGAAGACTTAATAAAAATAAATTAGGAGGTAACTGGGAACCTTAATCTTCGCAATAGCTTGTCATATGTTTATTGTTTTAGTAACTTCCGGCGTCGTTGTTCAAATTACGTAGCGAGAACTGGAATCAAGGATCGACAAATACAGAGCGATGCTTCCTACAACAAAGTCGCTTTTATAAACAAACATTATCAAACATAATTTTTTTAAATACCTTTTGTTATTATGACATTTTTATATGCCAACTGTCTTTCTGTAAGCTTAAGACCTTGCAAGTAAATATCATCATTATTATTATCATCATCATCATAATCATCATGATCATCGTCATCATTATTATCATCATCAATCGTCATCGTCATCACCATCATCATTACCATTATCATCATTACCGTTATCATCATCATCATACTGAAGGAGGGTCCGAGTAAGTGAGAAGGGTACTCACATATGCAAGTGAATGCTGGGCAGTGAGGAAGGAGGAACGCAGGCGCTTGCTACCCAATGACCGTGCAATGGTGAGGTGGATCTATGGGGTAAAGCCCCAAGATGAGGTGGATAAAGAGTCTCTCTACCAACGCCTGAAGATCCCACACCTCGATGCATTGCTACGACTCAACCGCCTCAGATAGCTCGGGCACGTCCATAGAAGTGAGACATGGATCGAAAGTTGCCAGGTTCAACCCCACGTGTCGCAAGGAAATTGAATCATATCCGGTTTGAATATATGACACAAATAATTTTACAATTACCAGTTTTTTGCTCTTTAAATAGAAAGTGTGTGTTTGCGGGGAGGGGGGGTTGATGCCCGCCAATCTCTTTTGACTCATAGAAAAGTAATTAGAACGTTAAAGTTCTTGTCAAATGAACCACCTTTGAAGTTTGTATGACCGCCCCTTACATATAACCTTATATGCCCCTGGGGCATAACTTAAAACTTTTGCGCCAGGACTCTGGGGATTTGTGTCGACCCCGGAGTTTTTGTTATCCGATGTTTGAAGTAATTTTAGCAAAATGCCCATCTCAAAATTTTTATCGGATGGGTTTGGGAAAAAAAGGATGGGGGATAGTTGCCCTCCGATCTATTTTGACTCTTAAAAAGTGAACCAGAACTTTCAATTTCCTGTCGAATAAGCCCTTTTGAGTTTTATTTTATGTGAGCATCCCTTCCAAAAGAACTATATTTGACCCCAGGACATAACTTACAAAGCCGGCTCCCGAGCGCTGTGGGGTTTTGTCGGCCCAGGAACTATTGTTATCTGATATTTTAACTATTTTTAACAAAATGGAAACATCAAACGTTTAATTGGATGTATTTAGGGAAAAAGGGCATGGGAGAGGCTATTTGCCCTCCAATCTTCTAAGATTCTTAAAAAGGACACTAAAACTTCCGATTTACAATCAAATGAGCCCCTCCAAAGTGTATATGATCACACCAGGGACCAGACCAGATTAATTTAAAAATAGTCGTTTTCCCCCGATTTGACCATCTGGGGGGAAGTGGGGGGCCAGTTAATTTGAAAAAATAGAAAAAATGAAGTGTTGAAAAAATGAAAATAATTAGAGACACGAGGTCCTTCTAAATATCAAATTTCATTAAGATCCGATCACCCATTCTTAAGTTAAAAATACCTCTAATTATTTTCAATTTTTCCTCTCCCTCCAGCCCCCCAGATGGTTGAATCGGGGAAAAGACTGTTATCAAGTCAATTTTTGTAGGTCCCTGACACACCTACCAATTTTCATCGTCTTAGCACGTCCAGAAGAACCGAACTCGCAAAAGCACAGGAACCCCTCCCCCTAACTGTCACAAAGAGAGTGGATCCGTTCCAGTTATGTCAATCACATATCTAGAGCTTGTGCTTATTCTTTCCATCAAGTTCCATCCCGATCTCTTCACTCTAAGCGTTTTCCAAGATTTTCGGTTTCCAAGATTTCTGTTTCCCCCCTCCAACCTTCTATGTCCCCAGATCCAATTAGAATTGATAATGGAGCATCTGAGACATAAGATCTTTCTATATATCAAGTTTCATTAAAATCTGATCACCCAGTTGTAAGATAAAGATACCTCAATTTTCACGTTTTCCAGTATTTCCGGTTTGCCTCTACAAATCTCCCAATGTCACCGGATCTAGTTGGGGTTAAAATGAGAGCTCTAAAGCACAAGATCCTTCTAAATATCAAATTTCATTAAGATCTGATCACCCGTTCGTAAGTTACAAATACCTAATTTTTTCTAATTTTTCCGGATTACTCCCCCCAACTCCCCCAAAGAGAGCAGATCCGGTCCTGTTATGTCAGTCGCGAATGTTGGACTTGTGCTTATACTTCGCACCCAGTTTCATCCTGATCTCTCCGCTTTAAGCGTTTTCCAAGATTTTAGGTCCCCCCCCCCAATTACAAATTCGAAATCGTTTGGGACCGGCCAATTGAAAGCAGATTTCCTATGTATTTCTCGCTCATTGGTCATAGTACACATCACTGACTGGGAACATGACAAAAAAAAAGGAAATTGCTGACCTGAATAAGCACCCATTCCCTCAATGACAGCTGATTCCCATGGCAAGGCACTAAAGTTAGCACCATCGAGTGTTCTAGATGTGTTCAATGTCCTAATACCAATGTAATATCCGTTCAGCATTTTCAGAAAACCCTTAAAGAAGAAATTAATAAATATTTATTAAATCATCTATACGACACTCCTTTCCTTTGCGTTTTCATATTTTGATTAATTTTGTATTGTTGGTTTATCAAAAAGGCAGCACTTTCCACCCTAAATAAGGTCCTTACCTTCAAGAAAGACAGCGTGCAAGTATCAACTAATTTGATGCTATCACAACAGTTATTAAAATTACACCTGTAAATGTTTTCAGCCTATGGCCATTTAAATTGTTCAAGATACCAACCTAAGTTTGTTGAAGGATTAAAGGAGATCACGATGCCAATCTCCCGAAAGCCAAACTTAATTCAGCCTAAAATTCTCTGATCTTGTTAGCATTTAAAAACACCCTTCCTGGGCTTATCAAATTCCCTTCACTGCATCTTCTCCGCAGATGTAAAAAATCAAATCAATTAACAAGAATCTATATTAAATTGGTAAAGACGTTCGCAGTTTGTATGTAAACTCAGGGTATAAAAGTACTGTTGTTATAATGAGCTGTTAAAAATTTTGTTTTCCAACATGTCTTTTTACATCTAGTATATATTTAGCATCCTCCTTCAGAAAACTTTCTTGGACGGATCGGGTAACAAAGTACCAAGACAAGCTAGGACAAAGCAAAGCCTCTTGAGGACGATAAGGAAGCGGCAGCCGGAGTTCTTAGGGCATACCCTGAAGAAGGAAGTTTAGAAAATCTGATCCTGAATGGACGAATAGATAGGTTGAGAGACAGAGGCCGACAAAGGACGACTTTCTTGGGAAGTCTGAGGGAGCTGGCGAGGAAGAGACATCAAGATGAGTGACCTCATGCACCTATCCAGGGACCGGAGAAGATGGCACATCATGGTCGCCAACGTCATACGACAAGGCACTTAAAGAAGAAAAGAAGATATGTTTAGCACGTTTTAACAATTCTGAAATATGCTTAAGATTACTCAACAGATTATTACGTGAATCATTACAACAATATTGGCTACAAAATGTCTTTTTCTTAAGGAGGCTTGGAATAATCAATTAATGATAAATGACATAGATGAACATTAACCACAATTTCAATGTGATTGTTGACGTCTGTTTATACCCCAGGTGTAAGTCCATACAGTCAACGTTTATAGAATCTTTTATCCTAAATACTTGGGGTAAATAGTCACAGGGCCTTCACTACCAGGAGATGTTGCAGCGTGGCAGCTCTAATTACTAATCAAACATACTAGTTACAAAATTGATGCTTGGGGTTTGATGCCCGGTGGTGACATATTTTTTATTTCTCTAGTGTTCTTTCAAAACTAAAAATGATACTATTTAAACGCTATTTCAGACTACGGAAATCTAAGAGGTTGTAAGTGAAATAGTATCATTAGTTAATTTCTCCCTCAACACCTGGTTGATCCTCCATCCTGCTATCACTCCGTCGGAGTCAGCTGTTCTTTTTCAATCTATAATGTTGCTGTTGTGGAGGGAAGTCCTACTACACGACATTGACAGTGTTAGGACTTCGCAATATAAGAGAGCCTCTATGCAGAATGACCTGTGGGCACTTTCCCATTGGGCAACTTTGTGGAGGCTTGAATTCAATGTAAACAAATGTCAAACAATCCACTTTGGAAAGAAAAATGAGAAATGCCCTTATCATATGTTAGGGATGGATGGATCAAGGCAGACTATTATGTCATCTGAAGTGGAGAGAGACTTGGGTGTCATAGTTGATAATGAATTAAAATTCACTATACACACACAGACAGCCGTAGCCAAAGCACTCCAAACCCTGGGCATTATAAAAAGAACAATCACTAGCAGGTCACCTATGGTGATGACTAAATTATATAAGGCATTGGTCAGGCCTAATTTGGAGTTTGGCATGTGTGTTGCTAGCCCCCTCAACAAAGGTGACCAGCAGAAGTTAGAAACAGTTCAGAGATGGGCTACGAAAGCAATTGAGGGATGCAAATATTTAAACTACTCATCCCGTCTGAAGAGGCTGAAACTCCCCACTCTTGTCTACAGACGTAAAAGGGGTGATATTATCATGACGCATAAGCTCCTGAATTACAACTCTCCATTAAATAAGCTATTTCAACTTGACCAGTCTGCCAGAACTAGGGGGCATAGTCGGAAACTGTATCAGAAGAGAGCTGCCACTAGACTACGCAATAACTTCTTCACTTATAGAATAGTGAGTTTGTGGAATTCTCTCACCGAAAAAGCGGTCACTACCCCCAGCACAGCTGCCTTTAAAAGAGCCGTTGATGGAGAATGGTCATCAAAGCCATGGCGAACTGAGTGGGATGCCGTTGTGACGTCCAACCATCGTCATCACTAACCAGCGATTCTACAGGATTTAATCCTTATTTCGCTGGACAATGCGATTTAAGGTAATTTAAGGTGTCAAGCTTTAAAAATTTTTTTTTATTCTATTTGCTGTTATCCTGTTCTATGTAATTGGTTTTATTTTTAACATACTATGTAAAAAAAAGCAAATCCAGCAGAGAGTAAGGGGGCTCTAACCACCAGGTAGTATCCCCTCTCCTCTTTCAATCTTGAAAGTGTTCATGAGAGGAAATTTGTATTTTTTGAACGACATCTAATATATGATACAATGCTAATGGGTCTGAAAAAGTCACTTATATTTATCTTAAAATGATAAATAAAAAAACTGTATACTGCCTTTCCTTTATAACCTAACTGCACCTATAATCTGTACCTTATTTCTGGTATTCCTAAAAGCTCCATTAGGATGTATTTTGAAATTTCTCTTGTAACTCAAATTACTTTGTGGTTTAATAAAATTCAGTCATTAAAACTATTTGTTCAAAATTCATTCTTGCTATTAAAAACAGAAAAATGTGTGATCTACTACTACTACTACTAATAACTCAATGCAGCACCGAGCCGCCTGAGGCCAACACAGCTACGCACGCTCCTCCTCCAACCTAATATATTCAAGGCCTCCCTCTTTACACCCTCCCAGGAAGTTCCCATTTCCTTTAAATCTTTATTTATTAAATACTCCGAACCCAGACAAGGATGACCTGCTTTTCGTGTCGCCCCAGATGGTTGGGCAAAAAGGACAATCTTTGGCAATCTGTCATCCTTCATCTACAGAATGTGGCCTAGTCATCTCAACCTTTCTTTCATTATAGCCCTAGAAAGTAGGATTGAACCACATTTTTCATACAACCTACTGTTTGAAATACGGTCAGTCAGCCGGGTACCAAGAACAATCCGTAGGCAATTTCTCTGGAAAACATCGTACCCCTAGTCAAGGCCCAAAAAGTTTGCGTACCCCTTTCTTGAGAATCGTTGTTTTACTTTTTTCTTAACTAAAATCAGATTTTCAAAAACACGAGATTTATTGTCCAATATGACGGTGCTTAAATGTACGTACAAAATCAATGAGAAACTTGAGGCTGCTTTTTTGCTAAAATATTATCAAATCTTGGCTCGATGTCACTAACGGCAATTATAAGGTCATTTTGTACACTCAGTCTGTTTCTGTGTTTGGTTTTGATCAATGACATTGCCGAAAATGACACTTCACAAAGGTAAGTGGATCCGAATGGTAACAAAGCAGACATGGCGATTTCACTTAGTTCCTTGTATTCTCCTTTCACCTCCAGCCAAAACTGGGAAACAGTTACATTTTGGAATTTCAGTTCTAAGGCGCGATCACTGGCAAGTTCGATCAGATTCTCTGTAAGCTTGTCACTAAGACCGGAGCTTGAGGTCACGTCTTCAACAAATGGATTTTGGATCCAATCCTGCGTTCTATCTTGGTTCATAATCGATGGGAAATATGACACAAGTTCATCTCGCAACTTTGTCAGATGCTCCCGAATACAATCACAGATTGTGTTGAGGTTATCAATTTCACTATCGTCCGCAAACTTGTCAAGGGTCGGGAAGACACTAACGCTGTTTCTTTGAACCTTTTTAAGCCAGAACTCCAATTTCTTGATGAAAGCACACATCTTCGAATTCAGGGAGAGTTCGTCCGTCCGGAAACCTTGCATTGACAGATTCAAGTCATTCAGTTTGTCGAAAATATCCGCAAGATAGGCCAGCCTGCAGACCCAGTCCTGGTTTTCAAAAAGTGAACTGAATGCAGATTTTTGCTCCAGAAGAAACATATGAACTTCTTGTCGAAGCTCGAAAAGTCTGTTTAAAATCTTCCCACGAGACAACCAGCGAACTTCTGTGTGCAGAAGTAAATGTTGATGTTCTGAACCCATCTCTTGGCACAGCAACTTGAACATTCTTGAGTTCAGTGGTCGGGCTTTGATGAAGTTGATCACTTTTACAGCCTCGTTGAGGGTCTCGTGCAGATGTGCGTTCATCCTTTTCGATGCAAGAGCTTGCCTGTGAATGATGCAGTGCAACCACTTCACCTTTGGATTTTTCTTCCTTATCCAGGCCATGAGCCCATTATTCTTCCCTGTTAGGGCGGCAGCTCCATCACTGCAAACTGATAGACACCAGTCCCACAAGATGCCCCCTTCTGCGAAGAATTTGTCAATCACCTTGAATAGTTCTTCTCCTGTTGTTCTTGACTGTAGGTTTTGACAAAACAGAATATTTTCTCTTATGTCAGAACAATCTTGATATCGAACAAAGACGATCACCTGGGCTTCACCTGACACATCCGTGCTTTCGTCAAGCTGTAACGCAAACATCTTCGTCAACTTTATTTGCTCAATAACCTGCATGACAATATCGCTTGCAATGTCTTCTATCCTTCTTGAAATGGTATTGTTCGACACAGGTATAGACTGAAGGGCAGTAGCAGTTTTCGTGTCAAACATTATTTCACTGACTTTCACTAGTGCTGGTAATATCAGACATTCGGCGATGGTGTGCGGTTTTTTCTGTTTCGCAACTAAATATGAAACAGCATACGAAGCCCGGAGAGCCTTTGAAGAAACTGATGCCACTTTTGCAATTTCCAAACAGTTACTAGCGAATGCTTCTTGTTTACGCTTGAAAAACTCTATGGGCTTACTTGCACTTTGATTGATGACTTCCAACTGAACGCTGAAACCCAAATCTAAAATGCGGTCAGCTTCGTCTAAAACCAAGATTTCCAATCCATTTAAAAACAAACTTTTATCTTCAATGTGATCGGCGATTCTGCCAGGCGTGCCCACAACAAATGTACAATTTCTTTTAAGTTGCTTGACCTGATCGTTAAAGTTTTCACCACCCACAAGCAAAACCGATTTGTGTGATGTGTTAGTAATGAGTTTTTTAAGTTCAATAAATACTTGTTTTGCCAGCTCTCTCGTCGGGCACACCACTAACATACGTGGGTCTGACTTACTGAATGCTTTGCGCTGATATAAAATATGTAGAGCGGGAGCTAAGAAAGCGAGCGTTTTACCTGAGCCAGTTTTTGAGCAAGCCAGTAAATCATTACCAGACAATACGCTGGGAATACAGCGGGTTTGGATCTCTGTACTGGTCTCAAAATGATTTAGGGCTAGGGCTTTTTGTACTCTATGATCTAGAGGAAACTCGGAAAACTGCAATTAATACTCTCTCTTTGTCAGTCTGTGTCTTATTTATTGCGACAAGGATACTATAAAGTGGAAATTCCTGCCTTTAATAAACAAAAAAAGAGCGCAAAAGCGCTCTTTTTTTGGTATTTTTTGCTCTTTAGAGCTGCATTTCAGGGATATCTCCCTCAACTACTAGCTTACCAGCCGTTTTAGATTGTATCTCCTCGACACTAACACCTGGTGCACGTTCTTTTAACACAAAGGCACCATTTGCAACTTCTAATACCGCTAAGTCAGTAATAATACGAGTAATACAATTCACACCGGTAAGCGGCAGTGTGCAGGCTTCTAGCAGTTTTGACTCACCTTTCTTATTGGCATGAGACATGGTAACGATGATGTTTTTAGCACCAGCAACCAGGTCCATTGCACCACCCATACCTTTTACTAGCTTGCCGGGGATCATCCAAGACGCGATGCTGCCGTTTTGGTCCACTTCGAAAGCACCTAATACCGTCATGTCAACATGACCACCACGGATCATGGCAAAGCTATCTGCTGAGTTGAAGATAGAAGCACCTGTTATTGCCGTTACGGTCTCTTTACCGGCATTGATCATGTCAGCATCAACTTCGTCATCGGTGGGATAGGGGCCCATGCCCAATAGGCCGTTTTCTGATTGCAGCATGACTTCCATTCCTTCTGGAATGAAGTTAGCTGCAAGTGTTGGAATACCAATACCTAGGTTTACGTAATCACCGTCACTGAATTCTTTTGCAACGCGCATTGCGATTTGGTCACGTGTTAAAGCCATTTTTCTTCTCCTTAACTGCGGGTTACACGACGTTCGATGCGTTTTTCAAATTCACCTTGAATGACGCGATTCACAAAAATACCTGGGGTGTGGATTTCACTTGGAGGTATTTCGCCTGGTTCTACGATTTCTTCAACTTCGACAACCGTAATTTTACCTGCCGTTGCAGCCATTGGATTGAAGTTCATTGCTGTATCTCGGTATACACAGTTTCCATAGCGGTCTGCTTTCCACGCCTTAACAATGGCAAAGTCGCCAGTGACAGATTCCTCTAAGATATAGCCTCTGCCATTGAATTCTCTGGTTTCTTTGCCTTCACCAACAGGTGTTCCGTATCCAGTTGCAGTATAGAATGCGGGAATACCGGCACCACCGGCACGCATTTTCTCTGCTAGTGTACCTTGTGGAGTGAGCTCAACTTCTAACTCGCCAGCCAGTCAAGGATGGCTGACCCCGGACCAGCGCTATTTCTACGCGGGTGATGAATCCGATGAGCTCACCTCGACGATTCCAACCCGAACCATGATCGTTGATGTCAGTGATCCCCGCAACCCCAAAGAGGTAGGTTCTTTCGGGGCGGGTACCAACGCCATTGATCACAATTTGTATTTGCGAGACCATTTTATTTTTGAGGCCAACTACCGAAGCGGGTTGCGGGTCTTTGATGCCAGTAATCCCTTGGCACCGGTTGAAGTTGGGTTTTTTGATACGTACATCGAAGATGACGAAGCCCGTTTTAATGGGCTTTGGAATGTTTTCCCCTTTTTCCCCAGCAGAACGATCATCGGCACTGACTTCGAAATGGGGTTGTTTGTGTGGCGCCTAACCGGAGCACTGGCCGTCGAACCCAAACATTTGATCTTCCCCTGGGTTTCCAACAGCGAGACCTTTGAAAGCCGCTTAATTATTCAAAACCACGGTGACCTGATTGGCACAGCGGTGTGTACCGCGCGAAGGGCCGATGGGGGCGCCAAGGAGGTTACCTCGGAAATCAGCATTCCCGCCCGTGGTTTCGTCGACCTCAAAGCCGGTGACATGTTCCCCAACTTGGGTGTGGGACCGGGCTATTCGGTTGTGCTCGAGACGATATCCGATCAAATTACTGCACGGTGGGTCACCAACGATCGCGTAGCGCTTTCACCCTCACAGGGGCTGGCGGTGCCCGTGCCGGCTGAAGGCCAAGCCAATGATCGTTTGGGCCCCGCTGTCGAATTTGGCTTTTTACCGGGTAGTGCTTCGTTCCAATCTGCGCCAGTGATCGTTCATACCGGAACAGAGTCTGCCGACATAATTCTTTATTACTTCAAGAGCGATGGCACGCTCGCAGCTCGAGACGATCTGACCGGCATTGCACCTTTAACCCCGGTCATTCCGCGGTTCATTGACGAGGCGTTTGGTGATGTTTATGCGGTAGCCACTTGTGCTACGGCCAACCTGACCGGCGCTGTTTTCGTGTTCAATAGTGAAGGGCAGACAGCAATCGGCAATACCCGGCGTCTCGAGGCCTTTACACCACCTGCCACGCCTTAGCGCTCCGACCCAGCTTTTTCCATGTTTTTGAGGTGAGCGCTTTGTTTTCTAGGCGAAACGGCGGTCCCCGCTTACAATGGTACTTAAAAAATCCCGATTGAGGCCAGCCTTGCCGGGATTCCTCTTCTTACCTCATCGCACAACGATTCGTCTTTACCATCTGGCGAAAAAGCAGGGATTCGAAGCGGATTTACGTAAGATAGAGGATAGGATTAATCTAAGGGGTTTTGTGTGGGCGAAGGGTGTGCGAAGGATAATGTCTTGGACCACAGTCGGGAACAGCGCTACAAATTGGGAAATGCGGTGGTGGTGCCCGCCCTGAACTTAATCATCCTCGAGGAACGTCATCTTCAGGTTGAACCCAAGGTCATGGAACTCCTG
>JAAAKM020073195.1:29472038-29489309 GCA_010016025.2 Alatinidae sp. Z8VKAUB7J3 | reverse complement strand
GTTACATGATGGAATCGCCCGGTCAAGTGATCCGTCGAGAGGATTTCCTTGCGCGGGTTTGGGGCGATGCGCATGTTGGCGAAGAATCCCTCCATCGGGCTATCTCCGAATTGCGCAAAGTCCTTGGCGACCACGCCACCAATCCCAATTACGTTCAAACCATTCGAAAGGTAGGGTACCGGTTGGTGGCTGAAATTGAGCCCCTCCCATGCCCTGAAAAGCCAGAACCGGAACGTCGATTGAGCACAACATCCCGGTTACCGATCTTTTTGAACAAACCCAACCTAATTATAAATAATTTTTGCACTGAGAAAATGTAGCCTAGTATTATTTTGTTAAAAACAATCAATAGGCCTAACTCATACTTTAATTACAACTTTGTCATTTGTAAGAGTTCAAAAATTTGTATTAGAAGTGATTATAATATTCATAGAGAACTGTGAAAACTTTACCAGTATTTTTGTGCATAGACAGGGCTAAAACTGAGAGGGGGAGGGAAATCATACATAAAGACTAATCTACTTCTAAAAAGGAACACTATAGTAGCCAAACAAAAGAACAGTAGCATTACAATTAAAATCAATGCTCTTTCCAACTATAATAGTTACTAGGCTACTCTAACAATTGTAGCCTTCTAATGGGGCCATCTAAAGCACAGTCTGCACAATTGAGAAAAATTGGATTAAAATGGTAGGCTAGGAACCGTAGAAATCCAAAGAATTTAGTTTTAAACAAGTACCTTATATTACAGTATTCTCTTGCAGTTTTTTTATATTGCCTGGGCTAAAGTAGGGTAGCCTAATTTAAATAAGTAAAATTTTGCCTAGGCCTACTAGGTTAGATATTATTCGAAAAGGTGCATAAGGTTTAAACTGTCAAACTTAATAAAATAATGAAAAATTTACCAAAACCTGAGTATTGAACTTTATTCCCTGTCACTTGAGTGCACACTAGTCAAAACAAATGAAAGATAGCCCTTTCTTCATTTAACAATTTTAAAATTTATTGTCGATATCAGCGCTATCTTTAAACTAAACAAAATGAAAATGTTTTTGCTCAAAACTAGCTGCGAAATTCGAATAAATAACATCAACAAGACTCAATTGACACAGTAACAGAGATATCGGACGAAGTAGACCAGTTGTTATCCTCCTAATAGGTCCCATGGGGTCCTAGACTTTACAGAAAAAATTGTAAAAAACAAAAAAAGCAAATGTTACATATGGGCTAAGGCTACATTTGGTACGAAAAATTAGGGCCTCGGAAAATTTACAAGGGTTGCAACTAGTATAATTTGAATTAGTGCCACATTGAAGTTTATGGTCATCTTTTTGGCAACAAATTAATCAAAACAAAAATAATCTATTGGAAGCCCAAGGAGAGCATTTTAGCGTCATATCTTTCCTAAATCTTACTTAGATATTTTCAAAGACTTTATTGCCTTTCCATGATGTAAAAGTAACGTTTCAATAGGGAAAATCCTTTTATTTCACTGTGAAACAATAAAAGTTTCTAGATATTTCGGTCACATATAAAAAGTCCCTCTTAATAAGCGGTCGAGTATATTTGCTGAAGACAGCCACTGTATATGCGATTAAAATTTTGTTGTTGTTTCACTATCGAATAAAAGGATTTGCCTCCATTGAGCTGTTGTTTTTAAATCTTACTGGTTAAGTCAGTTGTCAACTTGAAAACGAAGACAATCCGAAAACGGCTTTAAAACCAAAACAGATGATTATTATTGTGTTTTAAAATCTAAAATAAAAAGAAATAGAGACAATCCAAAAAATAAACAAAGTTCTTTATTGTCACAGTTAAGATGGGTATACTTGTATTTATTGCAATTTACAGGCCGTAGATGCATGGATAGAGTATATTCTAAAATGGATGCAACATTTTCTAATTTCTAACCGAAAAAATCAACCTTATCCATTTTAATTTTGTCCAGTCCATTGACTTGATACGATTTATTTTGTCAAAAATTGCTGAAGAAGTTTGGATTCATGAACTTGTTGGCAACTGTGAAATAGTCAATAGTGCCAGCCACCTTCTCTAAGGTAGGAAGTTCAACAGTTTCGTCGGATTCTTTCTGTGGCTTTTCTCTAACAATTTCTTCTTTACCCTTTTTCTTTTTTCTTGGTTCCATGGAGTACAAACTTTCTAGTTCTGCTATTTTATTATTTTCGGACTGCTTTGTTCCTGCATATTCTAGTTCCATTTCTTCAAATTCTTCTTTTTCAGGGGGTTCTGTTATTCGAGGGGGACTTTGATGAGATTTCTCTCTGCCGTATTTACTATTAAACTTTTTATTATTTGATTTGCCTGTATCCTTCAAACCAAAATGAGAAATAGACTCTTCTTCCCCCTCGTATGGAGTCTCTGTAACTGAGGTATGGGTTAGCTCATTGATCGAGGATGTCGTTGCATTATATGCTTGAATTTCCTTTTGAAGAGCTATGTCATTTTCAAAATTTGTCGCCGAAGGTTTTGTGTCACTTGGGTTTTCTTCGTCCCTGGTGATTTCTTCAATAGTTGTTGTGCTTACACAGTTCCTACTGCCTACACCTTTGTCAATCGGAATGGCATTGTCAAATTTAGTATCTTGTCTCGAAGAAACCTCCGTTTCAGATTCTTTATATTTTTTAACAGCCCAAAAAGTTGATATTACAACACAAGAGACTTGAACTCCAACTACAAACACTTTTAAAATTGTCCTAAACATCGGATTAACTTTAATTCTTTCTTTTCTTCCAATAACTGACTAACACACCACTTGGAATTTGGTATTTATCGTAAAGATGACGTCATATTTACAACATCACTTGAATACTCATACAATGACGTCACCTACAAATGCAAAAGACTGCAAGGAAACTACAACCTCAATGACGTCATATTAAAAATTACATCATTATATTGCAATGAAGTCACGTAAAGAGCGAACTGGTTACAATATAATAATTATTTGCTTATTTTGCCAAGGCACTTCTTCGCTGGAAAAATTGCAATTCGGAGCTGCTTCCGGAATGGTAACTCATTATTTCGGTTACTTATTAGTCAATCTTAATGTTAAAGCTTATAGTGAAAACAAATTAATAGGAATTTCAAAAGTCATTCGAACACCATCAAAAGCACGTCAGATCGAAATGAAAACTAGATCATGGGAATTTTCTTTGTCCAAAACTCCAAACAGAAAAATTACAGCCCCCCCACCTTGAGAAGCAAGGAATATCAACTTTGTATGGGTAGCACTGACATGTCTCTTTTCTCTTTTTCGTTTTTACTACTAGTGGGGCACTGGAAAACATAGTTAACTGTTTAAGGAGTCATTTGAAATGGAATTAGTATATGTAACTTTTTAAGTAAAAAAAAAAGAAAGAAAAAAGTCCGTATGAACACTGTTTTCTTATTAGGAGTCTCATTTCTTTTGCCCACCCTAATCATTCGGCTTCTTTTCATCGTGTGAGAGTCTAAACCTATTGCAAACACTGTCTGCTTTTACACTGAAACGTAGCTCTTGGCATAGGTGAATTAGTAAAATAATTATTATTCATGTAAAAGAATAAAAACAAATAGGAAATAAATTTCTTTATTTGTCCCTACTTTCTACAATTTTTTGGTTTTGTAGACTAAATGTGCTTCTCTAGATAATTCTGAAGAAAAAAAAGTCGCAACGTTAAATAAGAGTTTCTAGCTGACAACTCGGTAGAACCACATCGACCTTACCATTTACAATAGAAACGTTCGATTAGCTATTTACAGGCTGGATGGAACATTATCCAATCCACCACGGCCATAGGTTCCGGGGGCCTCACCGGCAAGGGTTTGCTGCAGGGCACGCAGAGTCACCTCGACTTTCTGCCCGAAGCGCGCACAGACTTCATCATTGCGGTAATTGGCGAAGAACTGGGCTTGTTGGGTGTGCTGGTGCTGCTGCTGTTGTATCTGCTGATTATCGCTCGTGGTCTGTATCTGGCGGCCAGCGCGGAAAGTACCTTCGGGCGCCTGTTGTCAGGTGCACTGATCCTCACTTTTTTTGTCTATCTTTTTGTTAACATTGCCATGGTCAGCGGGTTGTTGCCCGTGGTGGGTGTGCCCTTGCCGCTGGTCAGTTATGGTGGCACCTCGGCACTGACCATAATGGCCGGATTTGGCATTATCATGGCCATCCGAACTCACAAAGCATGGTAATTCGACTAGGTAAGAAGAAGTAGATAGTCATAGATGCAAGCAAATAGACGTGCGCGCTTAAACAAGCTGTTGGTGGTTGCCGGGGTTGGGCTGATGCTCGCCAACAGCGCTACCGCAACAGCCGCTGAAGAATATCCCACCCCTTATGCAGAACGCGACGATGTTGCCGCATACCGTGCGCAGCTGGTGCTTGAACATGGCTTCGACGACGCTGCGCTGCAGGCGCTGTTCGCCCAGGCGCGGCAGCGGCAGGACATCATCGAGCGTATCAGCCGGCCGGCGGAAAAAGTCTGGACCTGGGCGCGGTACAAGAAAATTCTGGTCGGCGACGAACGCATTGCCCAGGGGGTGGCGTTCTGGCGGGCACATGCCGATATCCTGCAGTGCGCAGCGGACGAATACGGCGTGGCGCCACAGTACATTGTCGCCATTCTGGGTATTGAAACGCGCTATGGCGCTTCCAAAGGAGACTTTCCCGTGTTGGATGCCTTGTTCACACTGGGCTTCGACTACGCGCCGCGGATGAAATTTTTTCGCTCGGAATGTCTGCCAAGGGTGGTCAAGCTCCCTATGGTCCAGAGAATGCTTTTTCTGTCTTCACCACACTCACGCCTTCTAGAGAGCCCAGACCAGGCGTCATTGAAAAAGTTCTGGCAGCACTTCGCTCAGGATATTGGAAAAATGCAACCCTTGGCATGCTCAAGTATCCTGGCTATACCGAAATCTCGGGAGTTTCTGAGGTTCTCTTTGTTGACAACGTGAAAACAATTTATGATGGAGATGACGACCATGTTTTCCTGATGGTTAATATGAAACTGGCTAGGAAGGGAGGCAAGCCAAAATTTAAGAAAGGGGTTACGCTTCCGAATGACGAGTGTCCGATTAGCGTTGTAGTCCGTGTCAATGAATGCGTTGGGGTCTAACAGTGGGTAGCACCAGATTGTGAGCTTTCGCTTCATAATTGTTTTAGCAGAAACACTTGCCTCGAACATCCAGACGAGCCGCTGAAAACAAATGTTGTGGTAGTCAAATAGCTTTCGTTTGTTCTGTCGGAAAGAAAGATTGTTGACGGTGGGTAATTTCCTTCAGCGATGATGATGGACGACGCCACTCTCACTCCTGGTCACCAGAAAACCGTCTAATCTCTAGGGTTCGTTCTAGCATAGTTGGTGTGGCAGCACGTGACCCAACATTGCCAGTTTCCGAGACTCACAAAGGGGTTGGTGTTGGCTATATTTTGGCCGAAAGAATTTAGCTCCGGTTAACTTGAACCGCGTCACAAAGGCATGGTGTATGAAAGCGGCCCGAGATTCTTTCTGTGGTATCCGAGTTCGCGGTAAGAGAACCGCCTGGCATAGCCGTAAGCAACGTGATTGCTGAAAGCGTCCGAGCAAGTGGTAGATGATAGCGCACGGAGTTTAGTCAATAGACCCCCTGATTGCGTTCAATCTCACCGGTGCCGATTGTTGGATGGGGTTCGTGTTGGGTGTCTCGTTTGAATGGTTCCCTTCGGTGGGGAGAGGTTACTCACGAGCTGTTTCTGCCCAAAGGGTTCTTCGGAGTTTGTGGTGAAAGCGTGCCCTGCTTTTGCCCAGCGGCTCGCGGGTACGCTCGCCCTACCGGGAATTATTCTTCTCCACTCTGAAGACTTCGTAGCGCCTGATTTGCTCCCGGGTGCTGGGGGTCTAGTTGTAAGGCTTGTTGCACGGCTTCGAGTGCTTTTGTCTTGTCGCCGGTCGCGATCAAGGAGAGGGCTAGCCGGGTGTAAGTCGCCGCGTTTCTCGCGCCGAGAGTGATGGCTCGGCCATAGGACTCGATCGCTGCGGCGTGGTTCTGTTGGGCCGATTGAATATTCCCCACGCCATAGTGCGGATACGGCATCCGTGAATCTAGGTTCATGACTTGCCGATACGCGGCCTCGGACCGTTCCCACTCCTGGTTTGCCGCCAATGCTTTCGCGAGATTCAGGTACCCGACGACTGATTTGGGATTTAGTTCCACCGCAGTCGAGAGAGACTTAATGGCCTCGTCTAGCTGGCGGTTCGAGGCTAGGGCCGATCCCAAACTAAGGTGCGCTTCAAAGTAACCGGGATTAACCGCGACGATCTTTCGGAGTCGGGCTACGGCATTGTCCAAGTCGCCCTTCATTTGTTCGATCAGGGCGAGGTTGATATTCGCGGTTGCGTGGTTTGGGTCCACGGCGATGGCTTTTTCGAACAGCGATTGCGCTTCATCGATCCGCTGGCCAACCGACTTGGGGGCTGCTTCCTGTGCTTGCTGGCGTCTCCGCTGGCTTGGTATTTTATGGATAATTGGCTGGACGGCTTCGCCTATCGAATAAAAATTCAATGGTGGGTTTTTCCCTTGGCAGGTTTGGGCGCAATGCTGATTGCCCTGCTTACGGTCGGCGGTCAAAGCCTTAAAGCGGCGATGACGAACCCAGTTAATTGTTTGCGGAATGAATGACGAGAGGAAAAGAATATACAGGAAGGTGTGCGACCGACAGAGGCGAATCTATATTCGCTGAGGGAGCGATGAGGGAAGCTAAAGCGTAGTAATTGGATAGCCGGCGTATGGTTTGCAATAGCAGAAAAGCCGCTTAGTTTGTAAATTACTAGCCTTTTTGTTTTCTCAAGTCAGGCTTTTGTTATAAAATTGCGCCTGGAATAATCCGTAATTTTCTTAAAAAACCTTATAATTGCGTCAAAACAAACCGAAAAATGAGATTACTGATCAATTTGATTCTTGCTGCTCTAGTTATTGTCCTGGTATGGGTGCTGATTCAAAGCATCCGCGAACCGATTGCATTTAAAGCAGAAAAGCAAAAACGCGAAAGAGCCGTCGTGGATAAATTAATGAATATCCGCACAGCCCAGGAGGCTTTCAGAGACATTAAGGGCGGATTTGCACCTGATTTTGATACGCTTTCGTACATCCTTAAAAACGACAGCTTTGCTATTATCAAAGTTGTTGGAGACCCGGATGATCCGAACTTTACCTGCGAAATTGAATACGATACTAGTTACACCCCGGCTATCGATTCTATTTTGGCTCTGGGTATTAATTTTCCCCTAAAGTGTCGTTAGTACAGACAAGCACCTACGATTGAAAAATTAGCGGATAAACATCAGCTACAAAAAGGTGCCCAATCATAAGTTTTCAAACAACTTAATTATAACTGTTCTTATTTATTATTCCTCCTCCAAAATGTACATTATTTTTCAGCTTTTGTTCAGTTCACGAATGACAAGAGGCTCCCCTTCCCTCTTATGGTTTTGCTTGGGTTCACTTTCCTTTTGTGCCACTTTGTTTACTTGGGTTCACTAGTAAAAGTCTTCAAAACTATAGCCAAAGAATTAGTCGAGCGAAGAATAAAGATCATTAAAATTATCCAACTATATTTAACGAAGCACTAGAGTTATATAAGGGACTTTCTAAAATATCAACACGCAGATACGAACAGGTTGCTTGGGTTCACTCTACTTTTGTGCCACTTTCACTCACAAAGGTCTTCAAAACTATGGCCAAAGAATTAGTCGAACGAAGAACAAAGATCATTAAAATTATAAAACTATATTTGACAAAGCACTAGAGTTATATAAGGGATTTTCTAAAATATCAACAGCAGGTTCGCCACCAGTGACAGAGGACAAAAAGCTTCCACGTGAGTGAGAAGTAACATGATGACCAGTGCTTCAATTCAAGGAGTTATCTTTAAGAACCAAAGTTCGTGAAAATCCCTCTTCTATAGCTTTACCAACCTCAGTTATGTGAACAAATACTTGTTTCCTTCTCAAAATTTTCGAAGCTATAAACATTAAAAAGTTTTACATGTCATATCATGGTTATAATTATCATAATTATAACTATAAATGTCGCTTGTTCACACCAATTAGCATATAAATAAATCGAGTTCGTTCAACTGTAGCGCAGAGTATGTTTTAACCTGAAAGAGCTACTTTGATGTTAAGAAATTAAACTTTAATCCTAGAGCTGTCTAAACCACAGCCAATCCTAAGCTTACGTTTTTATACTTGAAAGTATATGGATTTGTAGTCATTCCTAGTTATCACAGCACTTTCAACTAAGCACAATATTGGATAAATATCTGTGATGATCCAACCATACTGCATCCGACGAACTTGGGATTGGTGGGTAAGTAGCTCCTTGTGAAGCTGAAACAAATCCCAGATGATAGTCACCGGTGTAAAGTTAAAATATAACCACAATTCATTGTACTTACAGTTAAAGTGGGCGTGTATGCAATATTTCCTCCAATGGCAGTGAAATTAAACGGCGAAATCGCAGCAACAAAGCCATCAAGGGCCCTTTGACGAAACTTGTTGTCAATACCCTGCGGACTCAGTGGGGTATATCTTGTGTCATCTTGAACAAAAGCTGATTTGAACCTATAAAATTATGGTATTTTAGGAGAAGCAAGGTTTGAGTGGTTTGGAGCCATAAACAGAAGGGTATTAAAACCCGTCTCTTCAGAACTTAAGTTTGGTGATGCGTGAACAAGGTTTTAACCCCTAAACATCAAAGGCCCAGTTGAACTTGTTTTACTGCTCTTCTAAAAAGTTTTTTTTTTTTTTTTTTAAGTGAAATAAAGGAAAATGGCATAAACCTCTAGAAATATTAAAGTTGTCTTTATAAAAAAAGATGATAGACAACAGTGACTTCTTATCCAAATTCATACATAAAAGGAGAAGAAAATATCAGGCAGATACACAAATAATAGAAACGTGGAAGAACAACCTAGATATGAAGCTGTTAAATCGTCAAAAGAACAAATAGCTAATGGAAAATAAAAAATTACGAACCATGCATGCAGCAAAGAAAGAAAATAAAGCAGAAATATTCGGCTGAATTTTGGCATAGAAGCAAAGAATTTGACTTCTTGCCGTATTTTCAAAAGAAAGTTCCCAAGAATAAAGGATTTGTATCGCAAATAATAAAAAAGTGAAAAAAGAACATTAAGTAATAAGATGCTTGTTTCAGAAGATTTAAAATATTTTAATGGTATGTAACAAAATTTTACAGTTCCTTAAACAATTTACTCTAATGATAGCGACAGTTATTTTTACCTTTCTAACAGCATATTCAAAAGAAAATAATGATTTATAGTGTTCACAATTACTAAGTCTTAACTTTTTGATTCGTTTCTTGCTGTCTCAGATCAAAGTGATATACTTAGTTTGTCTTTTGTCTTCTTTTTAGAGAAGAGATAAAATAATACGAGGAACGGATAAGACAGAAATTCAAATCTAAATGAGTAGGAATTCAACCTACTAGCTCCACTGAATGTGTAGCGCTACCCAGCTCTACAAGAACAAACTAATAAGACATGATATAAGACTTGAATTGGGGCTATTGAGAAGGAAACATGTTAAGAAAACGATTCTTACTTCATAATATGCAAAAAAAATTGTAGTGAACAAATTTGGAAGGTGTTTCCATTTTACTTTACCCCTGACCCTCCCTCTCCCCTAATGTACAAACATATAACCCAAATTATATGTTTACCATGCATTTTGCCTTGTTTCAACCGGCCTATCAGTAAATTCAATCACTGCTAACAAAATCAAGAAACGGAAGAGTACAATTTTAATTAAAGTCGAAGTTTTTAGATCCAACCAAAAATTTTCAGTAGACTGTAGTTTGGTAGATTATTATTTTAAAGATATTTTTAATAACAAACAAAATAGTTAGACTAGGATGTAGTAGTCTAGTTTAAAAAAATGTGGACAAAAACAATTACTGTGCCCTTTCGGCAAAATATGGTTCTTTTATCTTTTATCCAATGTAAAGCAAAGGTAAAACAGATCTTGAAAAAAAAAATACAGCTTGTGCTTTCATTAGGCTTTTCTCTTTTCAGTTTACCATATCAAATAGAAAAAGAGCGATCTCCTTTACTTCTGTGTTGAAAAGTAAACTTTAATTCCATTTTTTATTTTTATCCTAGCCCGTCACTTTTTTTTTCCAGCAAATCATATTATTTATTAAGCGTACTCAGGAAGGAAAAATAAACAACCTTGACTTTTAACTTGTTAATCCTATGTCAAACTTAAAGCCAATAAAAGAACGTAAAATCCGATTATTCCTTTTGTACGAAATTTTAAGGAATTTAGAAGAACAAAAAGTTTGTGAGTCAAAACATTTTCTAACGTGAACTCTTTGTTCTTTTCACAGTACTCTTTGCCATAATAGTAGAATTTGTTTCGCGGTAATAATTAACTAAGCATGATGAACCTTAGCCCAGAGTAACCGAAAATTTAAAAACACGTTAAAAAAAACTGTCAAGTGAGGATGAATCGCCGTTTAAAGTTTATTCTGGGATGAAAACTATTATTTCTATGAATCTTAATGATGGAAGTTGGTTGTGGCGATAATTTTAGAAAAAAATGACCGAGAAGAACTTAGACGAGAACTCACTCTATCAGAGGCAGGTGGTGTTGAGTCTATAACAGAAGATGCTTACTTGACTCTATGACAAGTAAGCTCTATGACTAACTCTATGACAGAGTTATGACTAACTCTATGACAAGTATTATTTGAACAGGGAAGAAAATAGAATGACTATAAAAAGATACAGAAATTTAATTATAATTTTTGAAACATAGAAAATCTATGATAAATATCAAAATTAATTTTTACTTGGAATAATCTATAGATATAAATTAATTGATAGAAAACTATTTGAGACTAAATTCTTTGCCTGCGTGGGCTAGGCTCAATAAGTTGGGTGCGGTTTTAGAATTTAAGTGATACATTTTAGCAGCAATTGTGGTATTTGTTACATTTAGTTGCACTTGTTAATTATACAGAACATACCCAAGAAGTAAATTTAGGTTTATCCTAATGAAATATGCAAAATCTGATGAAAATATAAAACTTTATTAGCAAAATTATGGAAACTGCGACGAAGAATCATGGGAAGCAGGATATTAAATACTAAGTTAAAAAGCAAAAAGGTTTACTTTCGTTTGTCCTTGCGCCAGAACTTACGGTGTGTGAGTTGAATTTGGGTTTTATGATCTCTGTCGAAGAGGACCAACTGAAGCAGTACCGACTGATGATATTCATAAATCCTTAGATAGGCTTAAGCCGTTTGGGAATCCTTAAGATTTTCTACGAATACGTTTCGTTTCAAAGATCAATTGCAGATTTTGCAAATATTGGTGACGGTCTTACGTTGGAAAATATAATCTTCTGGAGGGTAATGGGCGTCATGTATTTAACCGGCTTGAATCAAAACTGCTAAAGGGTTGCTTATAACAGAAATTGTAAGATTTTGGGAACTATCCTCTTCCTGTATAAATACTTGTTCAAGCTTGTTCAAGAAAACTGTACACATTTTCGTTTTTGATATCCTTTAACTAATTCAGACCATTTGAAAGACCCATAATATATGGAATTTGATGATTGGTTATATAAATGGCTCTTTTCACGCGGAAATGACTATTTTTTTCAAAAAAGAACAAAAAATAAGAAAAAAACTGACTGACTGACTTAGAAACTATGAAATGGACGAGATTATGTGAACATAGTAGCAATGTTGAAATCAACAATATTTGATTAATATTTAATTAATTATTGATATAAAAATATTTGATTAATAAGCAAATTAATGCAAATTTTGCTTAATAAGAAAATAAGCAAGTTATCTGATCAATAATGTAAAAATAAATGTTATATTTTATTCAAAAAGTGGTCGGGCTTGGCAATAGCTATCACTTCAATTAGTTGGGCACTTTCAGGCTTTACTTTATCTATTGAGCAGCTTTCTGGGAAAGATTCAATGGAACAAAAATTTCTCAGCCAAAGCCTCGCAGAAGAAATAATTGAAGGACTTTTTCCGAATTTGATTAGAAATTTTCTCAGAAAAGCGACGAAAGGGAAAAACGACGAAAGAGCGTGCACGTGAACTTAGTATCTTTTTCATTTATCCTTTTTGGTGTCCCCTAAACATCAACTTGATCCCCCTTGCCAGGGATCTATGTCAATCATGTACTTTTCCATTTTTCATCTTCTGAGCCTTTTAACGAGGTTAGCACTTTATATTGTTTGTCTGCAAATATTTGAAGTGTGTATTACTAGCTTTTAGTGTATTTGTATGACTGTTCTTTATTCAATACATTCCTTTATTTGCGTATACTGCGTCATTACAGTTTTTTTTTTATTCAGAGCAGAATTTTTCAAGGAAAATCAAGGAATATTCAACTGTGGTAAACTCCCTTTCCACTGAAAATCCCCCTGGGAAATTTTACCCCTGAAAAATCCACCCTCTCCCCCGGGGAAAATTTTCCTCTCTGCCAAGCCTTCTTCAGTGCTCAAAAAAAGAAGAAAAGAACAAAAACTAACTTTGGCTAGATTTTCTTCTTTCTTTTTTTTTTAGCACTGAAGACAGCTTGGTGGAGGTCCTTGCCAAAATATCTGCTTTTGTCCTTTTTGCTTCTTTTGTGTCCACTGGCTGATATTACTCTCGTTTTCTCAGTTATTTTATTATATTAATTTTCTTTTTTGTCAAACTTCACGTAAAGCCAGTGGGGCCTTAGAATACACATAATTCGACTTATTTTTTCCATTTTTGAAAAGATTAAGATCTTGTTAATACACGACGTCACTTATTCTCAGTCATCCTGCATTTTCCAGTTTAGCTAGTGTAACTTGTCGGACAATTAATCCAGACCGTTTTCAAGTAATAATTCCACTAACCTCTGACGTCACTTACGTCTCGTGAAACTCTAAGGATAAGTAATGGGGCTGTGTCATAGGTTATTTTGTAAGACAGACTTGTTGATCCCATAAGGACCAAAAGAATTGAAGGGACTTTTTGAAAAACAATTTTAGTATTTAACATCTTTAATTTCAAACGTCTCTACAATTAAGAAGTGAGACAACGGAAATCAGAAATATAAAAAAGCTTCCAATATTTTGAAAAATGTTTGAGAGATTAAAAAATAATTAAACTAATTGAACCACCGTAGTGCGCTCAGAATAATAAAAGGGGAGGGGTAGGCAAATATTGAAATTCTATTATCTCTTAACCATGTTCAGATTTCCTGTCGGTGTAGGTTATTTTTATACTACAATGCTTTTATGTTGGCTGATATACGAAGCTAGTACCAGGAGCCTAAAAACAAATTCAAAAACATGACAAAAAACATACGTAAAAGGAAAATAAATAATTTATACATACGTAGAAGTTGTCTAGCTGTCGTTTTTGAATATCTTTAAACGTGCATGTTGCGAGGCATACATCACGCCTACCAGCATATGAATTAACATTGTCCTGACAAAAAGTATGACAGTTAATGCCATCACCTGTGAAGAAAGGAATAAAACAATTCTAATCATCAAGGTCAAGATTACTTTCCTAATAAACTGGGCTGATTTTAAGTTCTAGGATATTTATTTGAAATTGAGTAGCCTTTGGTTCTGCAAAGGCTCTGCCGAAAGTTGTGTCTTGTGCAAAGCTTAACCATGCATCGTAAAACTAAAAGAAAATTGCCATACCTCGATAAATGATCCGATTCAGAATATTCTATGTTCGGAAATGAGTATTGGCTATTCCAAACTTCAAATGGCTCTCCCAAAATGTGGCGATTTAGGTCACTGGATAGTATCAATCACAGTCTTTTTCGAGGTAGGATAGTTTTATTCAGAGTAGCATCACATTTTACGAAGTGGGGAATACTTTCAATATGACATTCAGATTTTCAACTCCATAAAACCTGTGCATTCTCTGCAATTTTTGATTTTTTAGAGTTTTGTGTAATATTGGCACGCGTTATATTACAGTTTGGTATAACGAAGTGGTTGACGAGAATCGAGTCTTTCTTAAATTAATCCATTTTCTGCATCCATTCATCACAAGAGCACCAACTTATGTTAACAATGTATTAATTTTTAAGAAGCCCCACCGAGACACGACATATTACTTTCCATCACACCGCTCCTTTTTTGTCAAGCCGTGTCACTTCGTTGTGCCATGTCTGCCACACCATGTACCACTGTTGTACAAAATTTTTGCAAGTGGGCTGCCACCCCTTGCGCTGAGTGTAGAAACCAGGACTCCAAGTTTGAGTATTCTTTAGGTCCAAACTGTTGATTGTGTTTGCTTTATCATAATTATCAAACATTGAATCATAGACAGGACTGTTAGGATGATATCCTAGACATGTAAATTCAATGATGTTTGACAATGCAAAACCCTTGAAATAACCATCTTCTTTGTCACGTTGACTTTCTATTACATAGTCAGTAACTCTGCAATCATTGTAGTTGAAGCCTCGTACTGCCTCATCACCATAAACTAGATCAATATCAATGTCAAATAGATCAATAAAGTTATTGGCACCAGTAGTACTTGTCAGAGACAAATTGTCATCGATGTGTTTGTGCAGCATTGGGAAATCGCCTACAATTCCTTCCAACTTAAATGAAGGGGGTATAGGAATTTGTGAGATTGAAGTAGTTTGTTCGTTGTTACCACTAGTGTCTACAAATCCAAGGACGTCATTTTGTGAAAATAATGGAAAGTCAATTATTTCAACACCATTATCAAATGTGAAAGTCACTTTGGCTATAGGACCAGTTCCAGAAGGATATTGTTCCGTTGGGATAATTTGTTCAATTGTACTGGTTTTCCATATAGGGGCATCAGCTGTCAAATTATCATAGGACTCATTAACAGTGCTTAAACCAATGCATTCAAAACCAGTCTCATCTACAACGGAAAAACCACTCTTTCCAGTAAAGCCGTCTTCTTTGTCAGTGAGAGTTTTTGTTATATGAGAACTCACACGGCAATCTTTGTATTCTAATGTTCTAAGAACATCGTCACCTTTTACAAATTCAACTGTTGCTTCAAAATCCACATTGAAACCATTAGTAAATCCAGAAACTTTTCTGGCATTATCAATTGCCTTATTTAATAATGGATGCTCGGTAATGGTTGATTCAACCAAGAATCCCGGAGTGACATTGTCATCAGCTTCTTCGAATCCAGATGTGATCTCAAAGTAAGGAAATTCCACTCTTTCAACACCTTGATCAAACTCAAAGGTTACAAATGTGCGTACATCCTCTGCAAATTTGTATGGACTTGGACCAAAATCAGTTGTAGCGTATATTGTTTTCCATGTCTCTTCATATTCATCAGTCAGGTAATCAATTCCTGCACATTGGAAGTCTATATCATCAACGATTGCAAAACCAGTTTTTGATGACATGTATGATTCTTGGTCATCACGAAGTGTTGTGACTTTGTAATCATCTACCAAACAATCATGATATCCTAATGTTTTAAGAGATTTACCATCTTTCATAAAATCAACATCAACTTCAAACAGCTGATAATTCCATTCTGATGCGGCACTTTGTTTGTGCTTGAAAGCTTGATCTAATGCTCTATGTAAATGAGGAGCTTCTCCAACTACTCCCTGAACTGAAAAACCAGGAGAACCAGTATTTTCGACAAAATCATCTTCCATTACAAAAACTGGAAATTCATGAATTTCAATACCATCTTTGAATGTGAATGTAAGCACAGGTTTGATGTCGTTTGCCATTTTGTATTTGGTTGTTTCCTCTTCTGCAAATACGTTATTGAACATTCTCACTGACATAGTTACAAAAGCTGCAAACATGATGGACATTATTGTAGTCTTCATAGTCATTAGTTTATCCAGTTTAATTTTCCAGTATAAGTTAATTCAACATTCTTTACGGATAGAATATACTGATAAAGTATCATCGTAGAACTATATAGCCAATTTTTTGGGGTTAGAATTACTTCGCTGAAGCCCCAGGAACAGCTCGTTCTGTACCACTTGTGCCTTTGTATAACGCCGACGGTTCTGTCGCTTCTACAAGAGAAGGGTTACATGTTGGCCTATCAAATGGTCCAGAGACTGGTTCGCAGTTTGCGACGGATGACGCATGGGGCTACCGTTTACTCGCTGTTGCTGATTTTAACAACGTATACAGCGGTGTGAATTTACGTGTGAGAGGTACATTCGCTCATGACGTTGAAGGTACGACACCTAACCCGATGTTCTTATTTGTTGAAGATCGCAAATCTGCTAGCTTGTCATTTACCTTTGACTATCTGAGCAAGATGTCTGCGACAGCTTCTTACAACGCGTTCTGGGGCGGCGGTGCAGCGAACGGTCTATCTGACCGCGACTTTATTTCATTTAACTTTAAATACTCTATCTAGGGGAGATACTAAAAATGAGAAAATTAGCCCTAGTTGCTTCGGCTATATCACTAGTATTTAGCATGGGTGTGGCCCAAGCAAAAATCAGCGAAGCGGAAGCAGCAAAATTAGGAAATGAACTTACTCCTTTAGGTGGTGAAAAGGCAGGTAACGCCGACGGTAGTATTCCGGCTTGGACAGGTGGTATAACAACTCCGCCAGCAGGATACAGCCCTGGAGACTATCACCCTGACCCATATGCAGGTGAAAAACCACTGTTTGAAATAACCAGTGCCAATGTCGCCGAGTATTCACAATTTTTGTCTGACGGGCAGAAGAAATTGTTTGCGACATACCCTGATACCTATCGTATGCCGATATACAAGACGCATCGTTCAGCATCTAACCCGCAAGAGATCTATGATGCCACTAAAGCAAATGCGACTCGCGCAGAGTTGGTTGAGGGAGGTAACGGAATTAGAAATGCATCAAAAGCTATTCCATTCCCAGTTCCAAGTAATGGTCTAGAAGCGATATGGAACCACTTGTTGCGTTATCGCGGAGAAGGTGTGCGACGTTTTGGCCGTCAAGCTGCACCTACGGCAAGCGGTGATTACACTATCATTGGTTTTGATGATGTATTGATGATCAAGTACGCACAAGAAGGTGTGACACCTGAATCGTTGTTTGAGGAGAACGTACTGTTCAAATTCAAACAAAAAGTAACGGTTCCAGCTCGCTTAGCGGGTACCGCTCTGCTTGTGTGGGAGACAATGGATCAGGTAAAAGAACCGCGTAAAGCGTGGACTTATAATACCGGACAACGTCGTGTACGTTTGGCACCAAATGTAGCCTATGACGCCCCGGGAACAGCG
>JAAAKM020073195.1:29386975-29472028 GCA_010016025.2 Alatinidae sp. Z8VKAUB7J3 | reverse complement strand
TTAACGGTTCTCCAAACCGTTACAACTGGGAGTTGAAAGGCAAGCAAGAGATGTACGTTGCTTACAACAACTACAAGTTGCATAGCAATGAAGTGAAGTATTCTGACATTCTTCAACCTGGCCATATCAATCCAGACTTAACACGTTTTGAGAAACACCGTGTTTGGGTTGTGGAAGCAACGTTGAAAGAAGGCTTACGTCACATTTATGAAAAACGCGTTTTCTTTATTGATGAAGATAGCTGGCAAATTCAAGTAGCTGACATGTATGACAATCGTGGCGAACTTTATCGCGTTAACATCGCATATGGTGTTAATTATTATGAAGTTCCGACACATTGGTCTACTCTTGATGTAAACCATGATCTAAATTCACGTCGTTATTTGGCAGTTGGTTTAGACAATGAAGAAAAAATGTACGACTTTAGTGTTGAGTTGAACGACAAGAGGTTCACTCCAACTGCTGAAGATTCTCCCTTTCCAGTGCTGGTCCCGAAGGAGAGCTGCAGCAGAGGAATGGTATGATGGCTTTTTTCGTTTTTCTAAACGCGGAGTTTCGTCAATTCAAGCCTTTGGTCAATGGTGTATTAAAGGAGCATTTCATGAAAAAATGGATTCTGGCCTCTTATTTAGTGACTTTCGGTTTTCTGAGCCAGGGATTGGCTCAGGGGGACGCCGCCGCAGGAAAGACGGCGTTTGCCGTATGCGTTGCATGCCACGGGCAGGACGGTTCTGGCAATAAGGTGCTGAATTCGCCATCCATCGCCGGTCAGGAAATTTGGTATTTAGAAAAACAACTCAAAGATTTTAAAAGCGGATTAAGAGGGAATGATCCCAAGGACCCGGTCGGGATGACCATGCGACCCATGTCCATGACATTAACTGATGATCAAGCTGTGGCCAATGTCGCGGCCTATGCGGCTTCTCTGAAGCCCATCAAACCCAAACCGACGCTGGATGGTAACGCGGAAAAGGGAAAAGCTACCTACAACACGATTTGTGCAACCTGCCATGGTCCTGAGGGTCAGGGCATCAAAGCGATGAACTCGCCAAAACTGACCATTCAACAAGATTGGTACCTTCTCAAACAGCTCAAAGACTTCAAAGAAGGGCTGCGAGGTAACGATCCCAAAGATCCAATTGGCATGACCATGCGACCCATGTCCATGACTTTGGCGGACGAACAGGCCATGAAAGACGTGGTCGCCTACATTATGACGCTTAACAAATAGGCGCGATTAGCCCGTTACGGAATCGAAAAGTATGAGCCGAAACCCACGATCTGTCTTTGATGTGATCGTGGTCGGCCTGGGTGCCATGGGCGCTGCTGCAACCTATTCTCTTGCCAAAAGGGGATTGCGCGTGCTCGGCCTGGAGCGGTTTCAACCGGTTCATGATCTCGGCTCCAGCCATGGGGAATCGAGGATTATTCGCAAAGCCTATTTTGAGAACCCGGATTATGTACCGCTCACGCTAAAAGCCTACGATCTCTGGTCTCGCATTGAAGCGAGTTATGGCCAACGCCTCCTCATGCCCACGGGCGGCGTGATGATCGGTCGACCCGGAAGCCTCGCCTTCACCGGCAGTTTGAACAGTGCGCTTGCCCACGGCTTGGCGCACGAAGTTTGGGATGCCGAGCAGCTTCGCACCAAAATCCCAGTGTTTTGCCCCGATCCGAGCTTTGAAGCGTTTTACGAAGCAGATATGGGCGTTCTGAAGGTGGACCCTGCTGTCACCGCACTTCATGGTTTGGCAAAAAATCATGGTGCGGTACTCCGTTTTCAGGAGTCCTTAATCCAGTGGTCGCAAACCTCAGGCCCGGAAGAAATACGCGTCCAAACTGATCAGGCAGAGTATGGTTCGCGGTTTCTCGTCCTCTGTCCGGGGCCATGGCTGCCCAAATATTTAGGCACGGACTACCCCTTGGTCGTTGAACGGGTCGTTCAGTTTTGGTTTCGACCCCGCCGACAACATGACCATTTTCTTCCAGAGCGTTTTCCGATTCATCTTTGGTCTCTGGATGATGACACCTGCTTTTACGGGATGCCGGCGCTCGGCGATCCAAGCCTGGGCGTGAAGCTCGGTATTCATTCCGCGCGAACGGCATGCCAACCTGATGCGGTAAATCGAGAGGTTGAAGCGCAAGAGGTTGAGGTGATTCGAACCTGCCTCCAACGTTTCATCCCTGCTTTAAATGGCGAGTTAGTGAATGCCACCCGTCCGCTCGCGTTCGTTCCCGCTCTCCTTCTCGTCTTCGGCCTGGGGCTCGCCGCCTGCGGTGGCGGCAGCGGCGGGGGCGGCGGGGGGCCGATCGTCATCGGCTTCCTCTCCAGCCCCGAAGTCGAAGGCAACGACACCCCCGGCACGGCGAACGTGCTCATCGTGGGGCAGGCGGGCGTGGGCGACCTGACGACGATCGGCGACCAGGACTACTGGTCGTTCACGATGCTGGCCGCCGGCTTCGTGCGCTTCGAGCTCTTCGGTGCTCGCTTCGATCAGGCCACCTGGGCCGCCGTGCCGAACGCGCCGATGCTCACCCTGTTCGACACGGACGGCGTGACGGTGCTCGGGCAGCACGACTTCGACGGGGACGTGCTGAGCCCGATCACGACCAACGCCGGCGGCCGCTTCGATCGCGACTTCGACTGCCACTTCCTGCCCGCCGCCGGCACGTACTACGTGCGCGTGGCGCAGGACACGCCCGCCGCGGCCGGCGGCACCTACGCCCTGGCCATCTCGTCGGTCAGCCCGGGCGCGCTGCAGATGGAGTCCGAGGCCGTGGGCGCCACGGGCGGCAACGACACGGGGGGTACCGCCGATGCGATCACCCCCGGCGCGGTGCGTGCCCACATCTCGACCGGCGACGCGGACGTCTTCGCGTTCACCGTGACCGCGCCGCCCGTGATCGCCGTCTTCGACTTCAAGGCCTGGCAGCTCGGCGGCCAGGGCGCCGCGCCGAACTACCCGCTGCTCCGTGTGGATCTGCTCGACACCGACGGCACGACGGTGCTCGAGGGCGGCGCCAGCACCACGAGCGGCTACGGCTTCGATCCGCTGGTGAGCTACGGCATCGGCGTGGCGGGGACCTACTACGTGCGCGTTCAGCCGACGGGGGGGGCCGGCGCCGGCTTCTACCAGCTGCACCACGAGATCCGCCAGGTGGGCCTGCTCGGTGAGACCGAGGCCAACGACACCCCCGGCACGGCGAATCCGCTTGCCGAGGGGCAGTTCGTGAGCGGCACGACCAGCAACACCGATCCGGACGTATTCTCCTTCGTCGGCACCGTCGGCGAGATGCGCGCGATCCGTCACTGGGACTTCCTCACGCTCCAGGACACGTCCACGCAGTCGGTCACCGTCCAGGTGCTCGCCCCGGACGGCACCACGGTCATCCCCCAGGCGCCGGGGGGCTCGCAGCCGATCACCCTCACCGAGAGGCGCTTCATCCTCCAGCAGTCCGGGACGCACTACGTGAGCGTCGTGGGTACTGCGGGCACCGCGCAGCCCTACATCCTGCGCAATGTCCGGATCAAGCAGAGCGCCTTCGAGGCGGAGCCGAACGGCAGTCTGGCCCAGGCGAACAACCTCGATGCCAACGGCCGCGCTTCCGGTCTCATGGATGCGGCGAACGACGAGGACTGGTTCCGCTTCACCGCCGAGGCCGACGAGCTCGTGCGCCTCGATCTGTTCGGCGGGACCAGCGGTAGCGGGCTGGACTTCCGACGCAACGGCTACGGTTCGGCGATCAACGGCATCGTCACGATCTTCGACAGCGGCGGCACCCAGATCGCGCAGAGCGTGCGGACTGCGGGCTCCGCCGTGCACGCGTCGGGCATGTCCGGCCGTCTCGGCTCCGTCGTGTGCGCCTTCGTGGCACCGAGTGCCGGCACGTACTACGTCCGCGTCGAGGATGCGGCCGCTGCCAGCGGCGTGGGGCGGGGCTACCTGCTCGAGCGCCGGTAAAAGAGAAAGAACCTTGTAGGACAATATAGTGAAGTAGCATATGATGAGCTACAATGCTTTTTCAGCGCATGGAAACACGGCAACGCAAAGATGGTATGGCTTAAAGCGTCATGAAGAAGATGAGTAGGTGAGAAATATAAACTTTTTTCGTGTCACACTTTGTTGTGTTTGTCAAGTACATGGTTCTTCTAGCAATTTCATGGCGACAATTATTCTCGAATGTTATGAACTAACTATTTCGCTAGCCATCCTTTTGTGGCTCTTTCTCTCGTTAGGTACAAAGCGTGCTTCGCTTAATTAGCAAGGTCCGCACTACTAGTGTCATTAGTAACATGTGGCAAGAAATCAATGTTAAGCGCCTTTGCTGGCCTTGCCAAAAATGTTTGGAAATCCTACGTTTTCACGTAAATTTTGAAACCATCTCATATGGCTCTTTGAGTACTAGGTCTTGTTTGAATCATTTAGAAAATTAAATGCGAAGTGACGTAAACACAATGTATCTTTATATTAGTATTACTACCTATGCATTTGTCTTCACCTGGAAATTATAATTATGTCTCCTTATTATTTTTTAAGGAATGGAGCTGATTGGAAATGCTTTTAATGCATATGATGCCATAGAGAAAGACATGAAGGCAATGGTAAGCACAATTTAAATAACCTAACTGTTTAAATAAGCATTTGTCCAAGATTGTTTTGTATATGGAGTATACGGGGAGAGTGTGTAGACTTGGGGACAGGCATGTCATTGAGAGTAAGCGAGGTAGGGCGCCGCCTGCCCTGTGAGCTCTTGTTTAAGTTTTAGCCTACTCTGGCGAACATATGTCACATAAAAAAAAATTATGCATAACATCTTCTCTACCATGTTTTGTGTGCGTTCTTCTCTTTTAGTCTGTGGGTACTGGTGTCTCAAGGGTGTCTCATAAAATCAGTGTTTTCCCGTACGTTGGAAACAATAAATATATGCCAAGGCTACCCAGATATTGTTTTGGAAGGGCCCATCGCCTACACTGTCTTGAGTTGCCAAGAGCATGACTGCTTGAGGGGAAATAAGTACAGCAGGGTCAGCGGGGCAGCTTGTTGACTAGGATGATGCAAAAATTTAACCTAAAGGGGTTTCATTAATCTCAAAGAATGTCCCCAAGCATAAAACCGTATTTTATCGAGAAGAGAGGATTTGAAATGTCAGTTCTTAAAAAACCACTATAGAACTTATTTCTATGTCACCACCAGAGATCGAACCCAAGAGGCTTGCCTCAAATTGCGTCGATGTCGATGTCCACCGGGTGAATGACTAGGAGTTGATATGGCGACTAGAGAAATAAACATCGGAGGTCACCTAGCTCAGTTGGTAGAGCGCACGTCATGTAAGCGTGGATCACGGGTTTGATCCTCGATGGTGACATATTTTCTATTTCTCTAGTGTTTCTTCAAAACCTTATTTAAGCAACCACCGACTCCAGTTGAATACAAATGTGAAATATAGTATTAAGTGACATAGTAACAAGAAGAGGATTTCTTTTGCAAAATCTCGTCAAAATACTATCACAAATTGAATAAAGATAAAAAATGAAAATAGCTCTCATATAATTTTATTGCAATCTTACTGAAAAAGAAATAAAGGGCATATCCATAGGAAGCGGTTTTTTTATATTTCGTTTTGAAAAAAAAGAAAATTCCTACAGTCAACTTGTATCTGGATATTTTTAAAAACTAAGAGCCCGCCACCAACATATTTTACAGTCACACCCAGAGTTGGCACATCGCAATCGATTTCCTTGTCGCAAACGATATTTTCAGTCACCGTCACTGATAGACAGTTGGGATTCTTTATTCCCTTTTTCGTCTTTTGTAGTTGTAAGACAACAAAGCCATGAAGTTTGATCGCCACTAAGTAATAGTAAAAAGTAGTAAGTAATAAGTGAGGAGTGGGTCAACATGGCAGCGTTTGTAACTAGAATAGCTTTTTGGCTTAGCCCACATGTTTCTTTGGAAGGACATACATCATCAAAATTTTAAAAAGTTATGCTGCCTTACTTCCGTAATCTCACTCAGTTCAATATTTCTGTATTTCTGCATGAACATTATTTAGTGTCACAAAGAGTACGTTACATCTACTTTAACTCCGTTCAAAATGTCTTCTTACATACCAATAATCTTTGCTGCTTTTTGAATTACAAAAGTACTAACCTACATATAAGTTTGAGCACTAGTGTCATTATTCTGCAACTCTCTCTTACACATCGATTTATAGCATTTAACAGTACCAAACCTTTTTTATTAAACCCACCTTTTTTATTAAACCCACTTAGCTCTTTCATGGATCTGCTTGAAGTGACTACAAGGTGAATGCTGCTACACTATCACCTCCTGAGATATTAGTTATTTGCTCCAGTCCTTTAAAGATATGTTTTAATAATTTCGATGATTACAAGAAACCAATAAACAATTCATGAAGATGACAGCAAACTAAACTGTAATACATTGAACTATCAAAAGCTTGGGGGGACTGTTTTAAGTATTCCTATAACTAGCTGCGAAAGTAAGACTATAAAAAACTTCTTTGAATGACAAAAAGGATAAATAAGTCACATCTTCACTAAAATCTTTTCACTGAATGTACGTCAACATTTTACACTGTGCAAGATGTAAGAATTTTACTTTTTCTTAACAACCTACAGTTAGCAAAGCAAGGTGACCCTAACTTCAAAGGCTATCTCCTGTGACTATTCAAAGATACAACCAGATCTGAAATAGCTCTCATTTACACAAGCATGTGTAACACTTCATTGATAGCTATATTCAACGGCGGGCTATAAGGTTCTCTGGGCAGAAGTGACGAAGAAGCACCTTCATACACGGAGGTACTGGACACAGAACTCCTCCTGTAAAGGTTGCGACAATGGCAGCGAGTTGAAATGCTCGCGAAGGAAGTCCATCCTAAGATTCTGTTTGATGTGTTACTGTTTATCACTTGGATTACTTGGACACAAGCAGAGTTATTTGTTTGCATATTTGTGCACAAAAATACGTTGTAAAATTTTTTCGCTAATAATCCCGTCTTTTCCTAAGAAGTCTCATTTAACACCCTCGATTTCAAGTGTGTGAATCCTCTAAAGGAGGGCTTCTTATCTTCGATATTTATCTTAAGACACGGTGTTAACGGTCAGGTATTAAATTATTGAAGGTTAAAAGAAGTTAAGATACTTGATTACAGTTCTATGCGCTTCAAAATATATTAAAGTTAAGACTCATGAAAAACCTTCCTGTAACAAAGAGATATGCGATCAGCTAATTTTCATAAAGGGATGAAATCAGCATATCTAGTCACGAAGTAAATTTACAGCATACAGCTTTCAAGAAAGTTTAGTTCACTAAAATATCGACGTAGTCAATCAAACTATACCTTTGCATGGACCTTTATGCAATTTTGATATGGAAAAATTCTTGAGGCAGGACGTGGATTCCAGAACACACTCATTTGGATAAGTTATAGTATCATCGAGAAGAGAGGATTTGAAATGTTAGTTTTGAAAAGAACACTAGAGAAATTGAAAATATGTCACCACCGTGGATCGAACCCGTGACCCACGCTTTCGCAGTGTGCGCTCTACCAACTGAGCTAGGTGACCTCAGATGTTAACATACTCTCTTTCTCTAGTCACCACATCAGTTCCCAATAATGAACCCATGGACATCGAAATCCAGCTCAACGCAATTGGAGACTAGAGTCGCTGCGCCATGTGACTTGACCAAGGAGGGACTGCCATACGGCCCGTCATCAATCCAAAGCCCATTAAAGTTAGAAAGTATCGTCAAGAAGAGAGGATTTGAATTGTTAGTTTTGAAAAGGACACTAGAGAAATAGAAAATATGTCACCACCGGGGGTCGAACCCGTGACCCACGCTTTTACGGCATGCGCTCTACCAACTGAACTAGGTGACCTTCGATGTTAACATACTCTATTTCTCTAGTCACCACATCTGTTCCCAATCATCAACCGGTGGACATCGAAATCCAGCTCATCGCAATTGGAAACCAGCCTCTCTGCGCCATGTGACTTGACCAAGGAGAGACTGCCATACGGCCCGTCATCAATCCAAAGCCCAGTAAAGTTAGAGAGTTCACGGGTTCGATCCCCTGCGTTGAGAGATTTTTGATATGCTTATACTTTGCCAAAGGAATCCTTTCATAGTTGATAACTCCATTCCTGAAAAAATATTTTCAGCATCTTGTAGAAAATACTATGTTGAGCATGTCGTTGCTACCGCGTAACCAAGGTCATTTTTTGCCTGGGCTTTAGTCTACTCGCGTATAAAACGCGCGTCATGTCTGCGTCTATAGTCTAGTTGGTCGATCTTTTGTCTGGGCCTTTAGTCTAGTCGCGTATATAACGCGCAACACACGTGTATATAGTCTAGTCCCATGTATAACGCGGGTCACATCTGTATTTACTGTATTAGCATAGAGGCTAGATTTACACTAGTTCCTGGAGCATTTTTTCAGGTCTTTTATAGTGACAACACTATATTATATATTTACAAGACAAAATTATATTTAAAGAAGCTGAATGGAGAGGGAAGGAGCCCAGGGCTTATGAAATCCCCCTCTCCGGAAATTTATGAATGCTATAAATTACTCTTTTTGTGAGTTAATGAATTGGCGTGAAATTTACTATTTGAATAAAAAGAGAAATTAGTATGTTACGGTTTCAATCAACAACAAAAGTAAATGAAAAGAAGCAACAGTTGTAGTAGCAAGCAACAACAACAACCGAAGAGCAGAGCACATCTAATCTTTTCCAGCAAAAGCAACATCAACAGCAGCAACCACCACAACAACAACCACAACAACAACAACAGCAGCAACAATAACAGCAAAAACAACAGCAACAAGATCGGCCAGGCAAGACCAGCAAAACTTCAGCCTTTTGGCAGACATGGCTAACTGATAGTCGAATGACTAGACGTCGCGGCACACTTGACTCATTGAATTGTATTTTTGTTCAACCAAAGGATCATCGGTGAAAGTCAGTTGTAAATTGGCTTTAAAACGTCGCAGAATTGCATGCCAAAACCGTCCAGTAGCGCTTTGTCTGCATAGCATGATGAATGACATGTACCGTAACATCATTTAAATAGGCTGAAATGTTCAGATTTATTATAAGTAAAACGCCAAATGTGGAAACTTCATTGACAACGTTTCGTCTAACAGACTTCTTCAGGTCACCACTGAAAATTGTAGTTTTTTTGACCAGTAAAAAATGTAACAAAAGCCAGTTAAATGGTGTCCATTTCTATAACTACTTTGTCCCCCAAATTTGTTCTGCTAACTACCACAGAGGCCTATAGGCTCACTATTTACTTGTTGAGGAAACATATCTAAAACTCAAATTTGACCTAATTTGAAACACTCAGCATATTTTCTTACATCACCATTAATGGTATTAGGGTAACACATATATGATCTTTGCAAAATGCTCAGGACTCCACTTCTTCACACGTATTAGGCCTATAATGCCCAGAACCTCCTAATCTTAACATGCAATTTTCCAATGCCACCCCGGTCCCCCAATCACTGCAGCAGGTTTAGGAAAGCAATGTAAGTATACTGAAATTCGAAGGGAAGTATCTATTTAAGCTGTAAGAAAACCTGAATTGTTTTGTAGATAATTATCTGTAAAATATAGAAAAAGTACTAAACAATGATTACAAACAACAAGCCAGTTAATCATTTCTACCAAGAAAGCAACACATTTTTATCTTGCCTTGTGGCCTTTGATTTTGGCATAAGTATCTCTTCATTATATTTTTTCCCATAACACCTTTGACCCACATACAGTACACTTTCTTGGACCCAATTCATACACACGCATTTTTCATATACGCATGCAACAACTGGTTTTTAATGTGTAGCATTCTCCATTTTGTATGACAAAAAATGAATATGAAATGTCTCAAGCGCAATAACACTGCAGCAGGCAGTCTTGTCAACTGCTTAAAATGATACATAATCTAAGATAGACCAACCAGCCAATAAATTTATCCTAATTTTGATGGTACTGCTCTAAGTTGTCACGTAGGATTGGAGTTTGTATTGATACCATGATGATACTGGTTGGCATTCAATGAAACAGGTGTGTTGAAAAAGAATGGAAAGGTTTTGCTGTTTTGTGCTATTGTGATAAAATGACAAATAGGATAATGGACAATTAGAAAAAAGTTCATGACCTCAAAACTTTCACTGACTCCCTCTCCTTAAGTCTATATCAACATACATCTAAAACTGTCATGACCCTTAACTCCACTGGGATTATGTCATAAATGCACCTGCTCTACCGAAATAATCTCCTATGGCCATGGCCATTACACTTTTAAACAGAAGCTGTTTGTAAGTGGAGGTGGTGCAAGCACTCCGAGGATTGTGTGTATCCTGACTTTAGTCCATCCTTTAGTCCACACATTCAATTCATAACAACCATTGTATTTTCGTAAGAAGTCATACTAGCCCTTGGGATTGGAAGTCTTTAGGAAGTCATTGCAGTTTTAGAAACCAAAGTCATGCCCAATTTTTTTTAAGGAGGGCATAGCAAAAATTCAGCAAATTCCCAGCAAATAATTGGTCATGCACCATTGTAAAATATGTGTACTCTTGGGTGCCTAATAGAAGGGGGGTTGGAATAAATGGGAGGGTTGGAAAAATCCCCAAAACTTCATCAATGGGGGTAGGAAAAGATGGGGTGGATGGAAAATGGCCAAAAATGTAATAGATGGGGTGCCTGGACTAAAAATGAAGTCAAGAATCAATATTTAGAATTAACTGCAACTTCCTAAAAGCCATTTTCTACTTGTCTGCCGCAGTGCCTCCCCCCCCCCCCAAAAAAAAAAATCCCAAATAAAATAAAATAAATTGGAGGTTACTGAAAAATTAATAGGCAAGGGGGTTGAAATAAGAATGTCCTGAGTGGAAAATGTTTCAAAAATTCATTATGGTCAGGGGAGGAAGCCGACGCTACAAAATTTTGCCTGTCGTACAAAACGAGTAACAAGTGACTGGAGTAACTACGAATACAGAATAGCTAGCTTTTTGCACTTACTTTCCCATCAGGTCCGAAATTCCTGAGCGATCTGGAAAGGGCTTGTAGAATTGACGTTCTGTCTAACTAAGGGCAACAGTGTTGAAACGGTGACACCAGAAAGAAACTGTAGACTACTCCCGTTAGATTGACTTGAAAATAACATCGTCAACATAAAAACATTAAACAGATGCAGTCTGGGATTAAAGACTGGTTAAACCTGAGTATGCCGTTATGAAACGCAATTGATTTACGTTGACCTGCCCATGACATGAGCAGTTTTTTATCGGTTGCATATGCGTGGGAAGTGCAAGAAATCCGTACATCTGCACCCAAGTTATCCTGAACTTCTTCGTTACTAAATTACTACTCCGGCTTTTCTACAAGTGGGCCAAGTCTGTTTTTTCCTGAAAGAAGCATAGTAATTTAAATAATGAACTTTTGAATAATTACCTCCCTGTATTTTAGCTGTATGACACGTTTTGTTACCTAGAATAATGCATAAGTGTGCTAACGTCGGTGATACTTTGTAAATTTCAGTGGGCAGGACGCCATTGTGCCCCGGTGGATAATCTGTAGGGCAATTGGGGAATACAGATATTGAGTATGTTAATATAACTCCATGGATCACCTAGCTCAGGTATTAGAGCACACCCTACGAATGCTTGGGCCACGGGTTCGATTCCTTTTGATAACCTATTTTCAATTTTTGTAGAGTCTCTCTGAAATGAGTAAATATGTCCTGTTAAGTCTTCCCGGCTGGTGTTTTTACCAAGCAACACCGAATATCTCTGCTAGGGGACATGTAGACACAACGTCCTACAAGACCTGCCTGTTACGATTGTAACGTAATTCTTTAGAACTGTTTTTCCGTACTGTTTCAAAGCCACGCTAAATCCGTTTCCACATCCGGGATTTATCGATTACGATTCGATATGGGCACCAAGACATTTTTTACCGATTTCCCTTTGGTGCTGATCCTAACTTTGACCTAGGAAAACATAAGTCTCGTCATTATCTGCCTATCGATCCCAGAAAGCAAGCTTTGCTTAAAAAGAAGGGGTCGACCATTCTGGAAAGGCCTGCCACACTTTATCGTCGGCTGATTCACAGAGCCACTGTGTGTTTATTTGTGAATACTATTGATATCAAACAATACTCGCATTCTCTCTTTCGTACAAGCTTCTGATGTATGTATTTATTGATTTATGTAGATTAGTGATATTATTTATTGATTACTGATTTATTTATATGCTGTTTTGTCAGAGTCTACAGGGTTCACATGTTAACTTTGAACAGCATGGGTGTCAATGTCGAAACATTCCTTCCCTGCTTATGAACAGTTAATACAATTGTTTCAGCAAGCCAAATAATATTCGATTTTTTTGTCCATTATATTTACGACCTACCCTACTTTGTAACTCGAGGATCGCATTATATGTTCGTCGATAAAGATAACACAGAAATCCGGTGGGTAAATCACTGAAGTAATTCTCAAACAAAATTACCATAATTCCAAAATAATTCCGATAATTCTCATAATTCTCAATCAAGTGCCAAGATTCCCGATAACTCTGAATAATTGCCAATAACTCTTAAAACTTTATAATTCTCATAACTCTCAATAAGTCTTGATAATTCCTAATAATTCTCAATAATTCCAGAATTTTTTATTTCCTTAGGGTTTCTAGTGTCTTTTCAAAACTAAGAAAACATTTTTATACCATCGAATTCAAATATTGTTATAATGCTTCAATCGTTTAACTTAATTATAGCGCGACATGCACTTAACTGCATTCAAAGGGAAGTATATAAGAGTAGCTTTGATAAAGAAAGTAAAGGCTTTATAAAGATCACCGGCCTCATTATTATCACGGATATTCTCCTCCTCTTTATCGTCATCATCAGCATTCATTTTCCATAATCTTGTAGCAGCCACCAGTCCTGGAAGCGGGGAGCACTGAGATTTGATGACCCCTCTACTTCCCAGAAACTCGTGATACCCCTCCACCCCCTTACATAAACTCACACACACCTTTTTGTCTATCTAACAAAAATAAAGAAAGATTTTGTTTATTTGTTAGTCTATAGGGATCCAATACTCTTGTTTGTGTAACAAGCTATACATTTCAATGCATTTCGTACACTATTAGCCTTGTTTTTTGTTTTGCTTTGCGTAGGAATGTTTTGACGGCATTCTTCTCCTCCTCCCCCTCCATTTTAGGACCTTTTGCGGCTACATGCCGTGGTAGATTTCCTTTCGTTAGTACATATGACATTTTAATGTTTGTCAATCCTCTGGAGTGTTTTATCGTTCCATTACTTGTCACATTTGTTAAACTTTTAATGACTGTATGCTGTTTCTGTCTTCCACTCTTCCTCATTTTTCTCTGTTTCCAGCAGCCACGCAGCCAGTCAAATTTTGATGGGCGGGCAAATTCCAAACGAAACCTTTTTCTTCACGTTCTTCCTTCCAGGCAATCCACCACGGTTTCGTCGACTAGGAAAATTTTGAACTTTCAGAGTTCCTAGAAGGCTCAAACTCGGATTTGAGAGACTTAGACTTCTCGTCGTTGTTTTGTAGTGAATTGAAATACCAAAGCGATCCACCCCTTTCAATGACGGTAAGAATTGTGTTTTGGGGATGGGGGGCAAACGTGGCCAAGTTTTAGCTGTTGGGCGGGCACTGCTCCCCCGCGCCCGCCCTTGGCTGTGTGCCTGGTTTCTAGGTACTCTATCTTAAGTAGTTAGAGAAGTGACGTGGGATACTTATCAGATTGGCACATTTTCGACGCTTAGTTACGACAAAAAAGTAGAGAGTGTATCAAGTTTTCTTCTTACAACGTAAAAATTTTGATAATAATGCGCCAAATGGGAAGAAAATACAAAGAATTAAATTATATTTTACCCAAGAGCAAGAGCAAGAAGATCAAACTAACAACTTCCATATTTTTTTCCATTGACGGGTACATAACCTTCAATAAAACGGGAAGCAACTGACCGCTTTTGGGCAATCCTGTAGATTATGGTGTAAGCGAAGCCCCACTCTCTTGGTGCGGTGCTCTCATCCAAGATTCCCTTTTAGAATTGGCAAGGGCATTTTCATGATTGTTTCTCTTTTGTGATACTTCTCAGTTGCACCGTCTTTGAACCTCTATTCTGTACAGTAAACGGTATCGTTGCAGAGTATCCAAATACAATAGACGAGGGAAAACGTCACTGTAGTTGTTCCGTTAGCATCAACACCTTCAAAACTGCCCCTCCTCTCTGTCTTATAAGCCGTTAATATTTACTACAGCCACTACCAGAATTGATGTAAGTTATATTCTGGCTATTTAGAACTGGAGCATATGCTCAACACATACAATAAAAATCTTCACTACATTTAAGAGCTTAGCTTTATATGCTTTTCATCATATCTGGCACATGCAAACAACAATTGTTAACACTAACACCAAGGAATACAAATTAAACATCTAAATCACCAAATGGATAATGCACTAGTTAACCATAATTACTCATAATGCTCTAACTAGGGGATGGGGCAAAACAAATTAATATAGAATTTTGTAACATATCGGTTTTACTAAAGTGCAGGTTACACCCTTTGACAGGAAATTTTAAGCTATGAAGTGATCAGAAAGATATTGAATTTCAAAGTTCTCTGTGGAGAAAGGTGTTGGAAAGCTATGGTGTGATATTTGCTGTAAATAGCCAATTAAGAACAACAAAATTGCATTTGAGATTGGTAGAAGTAGTTTACCTTGGATATTATCTCCATGTGTAAGCAAGGGGCACATTCCAGGTTGATATTTATAACATTATGAAGATTGCTCTGTTATACATTGTAAATAAAGTTGGGGCTTGTTAGTCAATGTTGTCTAGACAAGTCCTGGTAAAATCAACATTTCAGGAGTATGTAATTAAAGCTTCCCAATATGGACATACGCATCTGTGCTGTTTACTTCAAAAAAGAAATCAGTGATAACTTAATGACTTGGTCATTTGATACCTCTAAGAAAGGTTTCCATTTTAGTTGTTTATGCATGTATCTGCACATAGTCAGTAGGTATCCCAATGTTACATAATCATCATATATATGTATACATGCCAGAAAGCACTATTGATACAGTGGCTAGACTGCTGAATGTAACAAGGTAGAGCCTAGTTCTTGACTCCCTTGACTTGATGTAACTGCACAGTGTCATCAGACCTTTGCACGTTTGTTGTCCAAAATTTTCCTCCATCAACTACCATTGGACGCAACACTCTCAGCTGTTGTGAGTGGTGTCTACACTTCCTTATGCACTTTATAAATGAAGCATTTAGGGATGGGGTGGGGTGGTCTTCCTAGAAAACACTTGCTATCAAACACCTCTCTGTATACCTGATATACAAAGTCTCAGTAAATGTTTAAGTATCTTGTATTTTATGCAAATGGCCACAGGTATGGCAGAGTGATTTATCCTTGTGGTTATTTGTTATAGTAATTCAACAGTATCAGTAAAACCTTTTCCAAAGCATTGGAACTATGTCCTTGTGGAGAGAAAGGTTGTTACTTTTGCCAACTTGAATGTTCGGCCATGATTGGGTCATGTTGTTGATTCATACATTGATGATGATGTCAGCACATGATTGCTTAAATTGTGTCTTTTTATTGAGTGATTTTATATTGAGTTGTTGCTAAGAGCAACTTGTAAGGAATCCAGTATGCTTTTCTCCGTGTATTCTGTCCTGTAATTCTGTTTAGCAGTGAGCCTTACTCCAGATGTCCTGGAGAAAACATTTTGTTGAATTTTTATCAAGTTTTCAATGCAATGAAATTTTCAAGCCAAAGAAATTTAAATGACAGATTATTTCTTTACACTGGGAAAAAGTTTAATAACACCCAGCCACATCCCACGCCCCAACCCCCATATCCCCTTACTTGGGGTACTTATTCAGATTATTATGATCTTATTGCGTTCATCTTCTTATAGAAGTACAGAAAGCAGCAGGTACAAAACTGGAGATTGTACCAAGGATCATTACAAAGGCCATCGTTGCAATTGGTTTACAACCTTTGTCACAACCCTCACACACATCCACAGACTCATCACCAAATGTGAGTGCAGATGAAGTTGTTTTAAAGCAGGAAGATCTAATCACAAATGAAGATATGTAGACTAGTAGCGGATTATAAAGTGAAGACCTGATGATTGATGAATGACATGTGGCAGAACTTTCAGTTGAACATGGACAAACAACCAGAGATACTGTTTAAACTTTACTCCTTATGCAGCAATATGTGTTTCATGTTAATTTTACCAAAATAGTAGGTACTTTTATGTAGTTATTTCCTGAAAACATGTAGATATTTTCCGAAAATAAGTATTTTGTGCTAAAAACGAAAAATATGTCCTCTACTTGTAAAAACACGTTTTTTGTGCATTTTGAACAACGTGGAGTCTCGGAAAAAAATATGTATTTTATGTAAAATCTGGCCCCTGCTGATGATATGTAGTGGAAAATATTCCTCGCATTGGAATAATATATAGTCCTGTTGAGCCTACGTTTAATGAGATGTCTTTGAACTGGTACATTATCTGATAACCTATGGCAACTAATCTCTATGATATTATTAGTTGACTTGACATAAAATTGGAAATAAAATTTATTCGAGAAACAAACTTTGAGTAAATTTACTCTTTTCCTTGTGCTCTGAAAATTAAATTTTCGAGACACATATGTATATTGTATCAAAATTTGTATTTTTGGATACTGCCTTGTGACAACATGGAAGTTTCAGTTATATATATATTTACTTTCAAACAAATAGTTTCAGGTTCCACTGTTTCAAAAAGTGTGGCACTTAACAAATATTACAGAAATTGCTTTGACCTTTCAAGGGCTCCAGGAAGCATTAACTTTTTTCAGTGTACATTATGTCATACTAACTGTGCACCAAAGACTACCCTACAGCATGCTTATTGACAGTATCACTTTCCTGGATAGGGAGATGGCCGCCTAGTACTATGGTACTCTACAAAGCACCGTCTTATCTTGTAGTAAAAATCTTCACTTGTGAAGTGTTCATCTGTACTTTAAATCACATGTTGAGTCGACCAGTAAGGGCATGACATCACAGAGGTGCGATTTTTCCGTTTCTTATATCCACTATATATATAAGTTATGTGTAAACATGCTTTGAAATCCCATATGCCATAACATGCTTTAAGTGGAAGAAGTGTGAATATGACACCGAGCTATTTAACCAGTGAAGGGTCACTAGTACAATCGTGGGTGTCTTGTGAAGATTGTGCTCCAAACATAAACAAAGCACTATATAAACTAACGCAAGGTATGTTACTTCAAGATTTCACTGTTGTTACCCTTAGTGATATTACTGACATCGAACGGTAATTACAGAGGGTTTATTTGCCCATCAGATATTTCTTCTTCAGCTGAATATATCGCACAGTATCAGTTGATACTGTCGCGTGATCACGACCGGAATTTCCGACAAAAACACAGTTAAAGACTGCAGCAAACAAAAGACTAGAAATTGAAAACAAAGCATGACCCCACGATCCACAACAATAAATACCAGGGCATGTACCTAGGATACAGTTTTGAGTTCTCGTGCATACAACACCTGCAAGTTGGAATTTTATCGATCTTCTAATGAAATTAACCTGACATTTTCTCGCAAATATTCAGTTACAAGTAGTCATATTAGGATGCTAACTATAAAACCCTTCAGATCACAATAATGAAGATCCGTTTCAACCACTGGGTCTACAGTATCATTCTAGTCCATTGCTAAATCATCACATAACACCGGTTGGTCAAATTGTGCTATGACGCTCACTTTTATCGTGTAAATTGACCTCACAACCGAATCTTACAACTAAGACAATCTAAGGGTTTTTACGAACAACATATATATCTTCACGACTAACACATACTGCTAGTCTTCTTTCAAAGGGGGATATGTCATACCCTGCAATCACCGCTGAAAGGGCAATGAAATATGTTTTACTTATCATCAGTCTAATATTCAACGATACTTGCGTATTAGTAAGACGGAGATACGCTCTCACATCTATCAACCAATAGGTCCTCTTAATAATGCTATTATACGAACAACATATATATCTTCAAGACTAACACATACTATTAGTTTTCTTTCAAAGGGGGATATGTCATGCCCGGCTACCACAGTTGAAAGGGCAATGAAATATGTATTTCTTATCATTAATCCAATTATCAACGATCCTTACGTATTAGTAAGACGGAGATATGCTCTCACCTCTATCAACCAAAAGGACCACTTAATCAGGTTTTTTTACGAATAACATACATATTTTCACGACCAACACATACTGTTAGTCTTCTTTCAAAGGGGAATATATCATACAGGGCTACCACAGTTTTAAGAGCAATGTAATATGTATTACTTATCATTAATGCATTAATCAACGATCTTTACGTATTAGTAAGACGGAGATATGCTCTCACATCTATCAACCAAAAGGACCATTAATCAGGTTTTTTTACGAACAACATATATATCTTCCCGACTAACACATACTGTTAGTCTTCTTTCAAAGGGGGATATGTCATACCCAGCAATCACAGTTGAAAGGGCAATGAAATATGTTTTACTTATCATCACTCTAATAATCAACGATTCTTGCGCATTTGTAAGACGGAGATACGCTCTCACATCTAGCAACCATAAGGTCCACTTAATAACGCTATTATAGTAACAACATATATATATTCACGACGAACACATACTGTTAGTTTTCTTTCAAAGGGGGATATGTCATACCCGGCTACCACAGTTTTAAGAGCAATGTAATATGTATTACTTGTCATTAATGCAATAATCATCGATCCTTACGTATTGGTAAGACGGAGATACGCTCTCACATCTATCAACCAAAAGGACCACTTAATCAGGTTTTTTTACGAATAACATATATATCTTCACGACCAACACATACTGTTAGTCTTCTTTCAAAGGGGGATATATCATACCCGGCTACCACAGTTTTAAGAGCAATGTAATATGAATTACTTATCATCAATGCATTAATCAACGATCTTTACGTATTGGTAAGACGGAGATATGCTCTCACACCTATCTACAAAAAGGTCCATTTAATAACGCTACTATACGAACAACATATATATCTTCACGACTAACACATACTGTTAGTTTTCTTTCAAAGGGGGATATGTCTTACCCAGCCACCACAGTTTAAACGGCAATGAAATATGTCTTACTTATCATCACTCTAATAATCAACGATTCTTGCGTATTAGTAGGACGGAGATACGCTCTCACATCTATCAACCAAAAAGACCACTTAATCAGGTTTTTTTACGAATAACATATATATCTTCACGACCAACACATATTGTTAGTGTTCTTTCAAAGGGGGATATATCATACCCGGCTACCATAGTTTTAAGAGCAATGTAATATGAATTACTTATCATTAATGCATTAATCAACGATCTTTACGTATTAGTAAGACGGAGATATGCTCTCACCTCTATCAACCAAAAGGACCACTTAATCAGGTTTTTTTACGAACAACATATATATCTTCACGACTAACACATACTGCTAGTCTTCTTTCAAAGGGGGATATGTCATACCCGGCAAAAACGATCAGCTCCTACTTCAAAACTAGTAGACAAGGACAGGAGCACTGCAGCTTTGCGAATTAGCTTCTGCAGTGGGAGATGGGACTGTTTATTGTGGTGCCTGACTACCAAGACCCTCAACCCTCCAAATAAATCGACATAAGTTACACTAATGTCACCAAGCTATGTCTCCTACTTCCAGTGATAAAACAGTTAATTTCACCCTCCCTATCAATTGCATATTTACGAGAAAAGACTATACATGGGTAAAGGGCAGAAGTCTCAGAGTATCTAAAACCGTACAATAAATAGCTAGCAATGAAAGTTGTACACAGTAGTAAGTCCATGAACAACGTCCTAAACCGTTACCAAATATTGTTAGAATGTTTTGTGCTCATACCTGGTATAAAGCCTGACATGTCCTGTATATTCGCTAATTCATCGTCAGTGTATACAATTTTCAAGGAGTCCTTCAGTTGATAAAAGAGATAAAAGTAAATCTAAGTGGACTAGTGTGGCGATCTGAGAAGGCTTCCCGTCTTATTAACCACGGGAACTACATTGTTAATTTCAAATACGACGAAAAAAAGGACTAAGAATAGGAAGACGTTTTGTGGAAATTGGCCGCTAATACCTCATAAATCACAAAAGGTCCATTAAAGCTACGCCTATATTGTACAGTTCACGAACAATAACTTGCTAAAAAAGTTTTTGCACCCTTTGAAACAATACGACAAAAGGCTGCTAATCTTAGTCCATGTTTCTGGACGTGTAGAACAAGTCTAATGAGTCGTCGAGTAACATCACTAATAACGCTTTTAAGCAACCTTCATATCTTACCAAGATAGTGATAAAGGGGGTACTGTACTAAACCTGGCGTTACCAGTGATGCACGTTAGGACGTTGAACTTTAAAGAGTGACTGGAATTGTTTAAGATTCCTGAACATCTAATGTTCGCTGTAAAGCTGCAGGTTGTCTAAAGTCTATGGACGAAGACCCAAAAGAAGACATCCTTATTCCTTCTCCCCCTTCCAATACTAACAATAATCAAGGCATCAATTTTGTAACCATGATTCCAGCATCAAAACATCGGCATGCGATACCATAATGTACGTATTAACCGACGATATTATCTATGTATTTAGAGTAGCACCTATGTAGGGCAATAGAAAATGTATCTACCAAGTTTGAAAGACAGATTTATGAGGCCGTTAGTTGATGTTTCGTGGCCAGTGACACCAGGGTTGTGTTTACGGCGCAATGTATGTTGCCTAAAATTTATAAAGATACCTTACCCATCAGTAGTTATAGCAATGTTATTTATGAATTTTCGTGCTGGTGTGATGCCATGTATGTGGGAAGGACATCTCAAAGACTACCTGATCGAATGACGCAACATATTCTTTCTTTCTTGAGAAGTAAAAGGAATACAAGTCAAGACAGCTCCCTTCCCCATCGCAATTATAAATCGAAGAAAGACCCAATGGAATGTGACTCAGCTATTGGCATGCATTTACTGAACAGCCCAAACTGCGGCAAGGCATACAATCCAGACTGGTTTCGCATACTTGCTAAGGCTACATCATCGTTTCAATTAAAAGTTCTAGAGGCGGTCTTTATAAAAACACGAAATCCCTCGCTATGCAGACAAAAGGAATTCGTGTTTTCGCTCAAATTATTCTAATCTGTTGCAGTCAGGAATTTGTATTGCCGCTATCCAGTCAGTGACGGCATAGTCATGCGCAAATAACTTCGCGTTGAATTCTGAAGAAGCTAAGACGAGAAAAGTAAAGTTAGAGGCAGAGAATGGACTAGAACAGTTTTCAGCATGTAGGCGAGTACTAGAAAATCAAGGGTTAGAAAGGGTTTTTTTCAAGTTAAAGGTGAAACTCCCAAATGCCCTATGGCAGAGTCACATTGCTTAGTGGTGTTTTTGATCTTTGAAACCCGAGGTGGTTGTTTCCTTTAGAAGTTGACGTTTGGCGAATAAACGATGGTACATTTTGCTTAATTCGGTCAACCAGCCTCAAAGTCGTGCGGCCAACATAGCCAGCCTCGCACTGGTATGAAAATTGATAAACTACAGAGCTAGAACTTGTGGAAGGCACACGATCTTTGTGGTTGGTTGATAATGCTTTTTTGGTTGTGTAAACTACACATGGAGCAACAGTGCCAAAACATTCCCCTATGGTTTTTTTGATCTGATTTTCAAAACGAAGAGAAACTTTTCCATGCCACAGTAGTTTTAAGTATACAGGACATTATTTAGGTCCGAAGCGTTTTTCTTTGGAGAATTGTGAAAGTTTCAATTGGATAGTGGTATCAGTGATGTCTTGGAACAGCCATTTGAAAGAAAAGTTTGTCCGAGAAAACTGAGTTCCGATTCTAATTTGGTATCGGAGCAAATCATGAGAGCGTGATGTGCTAGACATGCTACATTACTACATTAGATAGTCTGGTCCCTGCAAAAGAGATACTTTGCCATCAGGTACTGAATACTGTATGCGCTTTATTTAAAACAATAGACTGACCTGCTACTAAAAGGGAATCTATGGGTCTTCTAAGCCTAATTCCTCTAAGGGCAGGACACTCACGAAAACAATTCGGCAAAGACGATGTGGTTCCTTGATCACAGTATGAGATATCATCAACTAGAAAGGTCTGCTTTTTAGGAAAGATCGAAGAAAAAACAGTGCAAGGAAGATGGAGAAGAACAAATCTCTTTTCTCTTACTCGTGGATAACTAATAACAACTGAAGCTAAAATGAACCTCTTAATACCTGTGGTGACATATTATCGTGGAGACGAATGATCGCCGATGCCTGTATTAGGTCCGGCGCTTTGCGATCAATTGTTAGTCATATGACGTCCATCATTTAGCACAAAACACACTATTGTTCCTGGCTTTAACGTTTACTCTACGTTTTGAGTACCAACAGAAAAGCTAAAAATCAACAATCAATTTTGATAATCTTTAGATGAAAATCCTTCTATGATTCACCTTCCTGTTCTATTTGAAATGCATTGGAAATCTTCATAGTAACATGTGCAACTGATAAATAATCTTAACTTCATATTACATGGGGGGGGGGGGGGGGGTAGTAGGCCCGCGGTTACACACTTCAGCTCATAACGTTTTAAAGCAAGGCCGGATTGACATGAAATATTGCAACTTTTCCTAAAATTTACTAAGAATTCTTATGATGCATAATTTTTTTTGAAAGGTTTTAAAAATTTTGCAATATTTGCGTTTTGTTGACCTATAGTCGAGTTTTTTACCTTTCCGTTTTGTTACGGGTCCTGTTTGGTTACCTTATATAATTTTTCTTCGGCCATTTGATGTTCATTATCTGTCTCAGCAGCTTTCTCTGGAAGACATCTATTTCATTTCTATTTTCTTTGTGGTTGTCCACAGCTCACTGTTGGAGGGGGAGATACTCTTGACATGACTTGTTAGCAGTCTCACTTTTATTGTTAGGGACAATTTCTTACTTTCAAAGGCATCTTTAAGATCTTAAACAGGATGTAGATATAAGAGTAGATGTAGATATGCAGATTTATATGTAAATGTTGAAGTATTGGTAGACGAGGATATGTTAGTAGCGTTATTTATAGCTGTTCATGGCGATATAGTTACAGATGCAAATGTTAATGTAGATGTAGATATGTGTGCAAATAGTTTGTTTGTTGTACAAAACAAGAATATTGCACGAAATAGCGAAAACATTGTGTCCTGAAAAGCTTTTTTCGTCTGACATTCCTCAGAGGACTAACGTCAGAATGACCGAAATGGAATGTGTAAAAGTTTTCTCTTTTTCTCGCTAGGCCTATTCTTCAAACAACTAAGCTAAACAAGTCTACTCTTAACTTTTCCATCTCCCACCATAGCTTTATGTGAATGAATTTACTCGTTAGGTACTCAAGGAATTTGAACGTGTTGATAAGTTTAGCTGAGCGAGCGGCTACTTTGAACTGACACCCATATTCATCTGATGAATAAGTGGAGTAGTCGTCTACATCAATGACCTCCAGTACTTAACAGCAATTCTAACATTTCATTTCCTTGGTATCGAATTGCTCTACCTGTGGTACATAACAACTTCTTATAAATTTATATAACAGATATTTATCTATGTTAATATTTGATATGCATACGACGATAAGAATTATGTTTAACCCTAGTCTTCCATTGATTAATCGAGCGCATGCGCACTTATATCAACACCATACGCTTCATCTGCTAAAATTTTAACTGTAATATCCCCTTCTTATAAAAGTCTGTTCGAAATGAACGACTAATGCCAGCGGCTAATGAACGTTACTCCAAAAGAACATGGAATACGTAGTAAGAGTTGCCTTAGGTGAAATACCAAATGCAGTCTACCAGCTACCCCCCGCTAATTCTGTTTAAAGTGACCGTCTATCTTGAATGACCATCGGATACTAATGAGTATGCACTGAATCTTGACGTCTCGCTGACTTTGAAACCTTACGCAACGCATATCAACTCTTGTCGAAATCTGTATGAAACGCAGGTTGCTCGATAATGAAAATCCATGGCTGGTGAATGCATTTCTCAAACAAATACAAATTCACGGGAACGCCTGTCACCACTTCATACGTATTATATTCATACCGCACCATTCTACGTATCCGTCAGTTCTCTTAGGGCCTGTTTTAGACAAGATATTGGTGAATAAAAGTCTTTAAAGCGTACTTGAATATTTTCTTGCTTGAAAACTATTAAGGAAACAACACAGCACAATTCTGGCTTCCTCGAAGCGAAGGACCTCACTCAAGTTGAACATGAAGCTGTAGGATGGTGTAGGAGTCGAAACAGCTGCTTGAGGACATCCCTGATGACCAGAAGAATTGTAGACACGAAAATAGCTGTTTGTTTTGAAGCATTACGTAAGTGGCGTTTTAGACTCTCCCTGGCGCACTACAATTCGTCTTCTTCTAATCTACAAATTCCAATTTTTTCGGCTCTCATAGTCTCTTTAAATAAAACGTTAGCTATTGCAAACACCGTTTTCGTACGATAAAGGCACAGCGCTCTATAAGTTTTTCTGACTACGGTATGCAATAAATGGATGCACAACAGCGGGGTCACTATCATCAGAATGTTGATGGGTGCATTTTTAATCATCACCGCTTCTCATCACAGTTTACCCCCTGAGGACTTCGTTATAACCAAGGATGAGCAATAGGCTTAAAGAATTCTATGTACCTAATACAAGTCGATTTAAACGTCACACCGCTATTATCGTGAGGCAACGAAGAGGTAGGTACAGAATCGAGGCTATATTGTCATGACGTAATGATATAACAGATTTCAGAGAGCAACTCAGAGATTTCAGAGAGCAGCTCAGAGAAGGATGCAAGATTCTGATACCATCTCTGAAAGAACAAGATGGAACCATTATCCTGACAGGGAGAGAATTCTTGAAAGATGTGCAGAGTTCTACGAAAACCTCTACAAAGATGTGGCCCAGTACATAGCGCCAGCAGAAGCAGAGGAAGTTTCATCAATCTTAGACAGTGAAATAGAACACTCCATGAGGGAGGGGGCGAAAAGCACCAGGAGAAGACCAAGTTGTTGCGGAAATGCTGAAAGCAGGAGGAGAGGCTGTTAAGGACAAAGATCAAAGATCTGTTCAACACAGTGATGAGAAAAGAAGAAGTGCCCAAACAGTGGGAAAAATGCCATTATCACATTGATCTTCAAAAAGGGGGACAAGAAAGAACTTGAAAACTACAGACCAATCAGCTTACTCTACCATATCTACAAGCTGTTCATGAAGGTCCTTAAGAACAGACTCAACACCACTCTAGGTGAACACCAATCACCGGAATAAGCAGCATACCAAAATGATCATTCCACCATTGATCATCTGCAAGCCATCACGCAAGTACTGGCAAAGACCAATGAGTACAGAATACCACTCTATATAGCCTTTGCGAACTACGAGAAAGCATTTGATTCAATCAAACACCAGGCTGTATTTAAAGCCTTTAGACAGCACAGAGTTCAAGAGAAGTACATAAACATCTTGAAAGAAACCTACAGGGGAGGCACAGCACAGATCAGAACAGAAAAACTAAGCAGAAAGATCAACATTATGAAAGGAGTTCGACAGGTGATACACTGTCACTGCTGAACAGCTGACATGGATGGATGTGAATGGCCCTCCAATAAAAGTATAATGGTTTGAAGTCCTCAGGTTTGAAAATTAACGGAAATTCATATCCCTTGGACAAATATTAAACCACACAGCCCACAGACATATTAAAAAACCCCATAGTTTTACTTAAATTTGTTAAATGCTTCCAGAGATATCGAGAAACAAATCCAAAACTGTGAGTAGGCAGTCATAACTATGAGTGGTGAATCGTTCTCAGCCAAAATATCACCCACAGATGTAAGGGCACATACTAAAACAAGAGGGCTTTGAAGTAGCTTCTTAACTACTCAGATTTTAGGTGTGAAATTCTGAAGTTAGTTTGTAAAACTAATACAATTTGATGCATGGTCCATTAATAGAACAAAGCAAAAGCGTCTGCACTTTAGCGGTTAAGATTTACTGGTGTACAGACAGAATAGCCAATAGACACCACACAGTGATCAGTGGGTACAAAAAACATCAGCCAGAGAAGCGAATATTTGACCTGATACTGCACATTTCATGCATGATAAACATGTATCGTACACACTGTAATACTTGATAGTAGGCCTACTCCAAAAGTACTAACAGAAAAGAGGATGTGGGGATACTTATAGTATATAGTGGTTTTGATACGCAGCTGCTCAAACTTTCAGTATTGTTTAGAAAACACCCCAGAAATTGAAATTTTTCAGTATATATATAGGTGTATTTTGCAGAGTTCTTACACCATGCAACATGTTAAGCTTATTTTCATAAAAATCTGTAGTGTTGCATAATCATTGTAAGTTTAATTAGAGGTCTGAGAACGAGTATCAGATTCTCACAGCATGTTCTATTCTAATGTTGTCTTTCCATCAAAAGTACATCCTCTAGCTCTCCTTCGTAGTACCTGTGAGAGTTATTCGGCACCCACAGCTAAGATATCCTCCCTTGCAGGGATGGGTAATGTACTCTATAAGTACTGCTTCTTTAAATATTATTCGTCTTTAAGAGGAGCTGTTTCGAGGACTGCATTAATTTATTGTAGACAAAAGAGCTGGAAACTTTGAAAGCAGAAATAATGCAAGGCTCAACAATGGAACGGTTCCATTGAATTAAATTCTTAAACACTGATTACGGGGCAAGATATAAAGAGAAGACGTCTAAGTGGAAGCCATTCAAGGATAGTGAGAAGGGTAAGGAAAAATTGGTTAACGGACAGCCTTATTTGCGCAAACATATTGATGATGAAAGTATGATGTACAAGGAGCTGATGTTGTCGTTTGGAATTTGTCATTTGTGTAGCAAGAACGTTGTAAATAGACTACAAACTTTCCTATCAAATGCTTTTTCTTTATTCTGCGACGTTTGATAATAAGTTTTCTACTGAAGTGACACAATGCTACGACATCTTCAGGTTTTAGAGAAACTGTACCATTCTAGAACTTTCTTAAATTGCTTTCTGGTGCCTTTTACCTACCAAAGGTTAACTATTTTAACAGATACTATCAATAAACTAGAAAGTGCAACTAGAAAATGCGTAATGTCATGGTCACCCTACTTACCATATAAAGAAGGGGAGTCCAGTCTTCAAGAGTAATGATTTGAAACACTGTTAAAAGTGAGGTACCGAAATTATCGAAGTTTGTTATGCCGTTGTTTGGCCCACTCCACTTGTCCATACAGGCAGCACCCGAGCCACAAACATCAGTACGAAATTTTGAACAAACTTGCAAGGGGGTAAGCAAAACTTCAGAAGTCTTGTTAACGCAAACAAAGTGGAGTGCACCTATAAAATAAGAAAAGGAGATCGCTTATCAGAAAATTTCTACCATTGTAATGCATACTTTGCTAAAATTGTGTCATTTCCTCGGTATTTAAATTCCTTATTCGAATTCAAAGTTTGCTGTTAACTACAACCTGTAAGGATTACTGCTAATTGTAATAAGCACTATGGAATCTCCTTAAAATGCTACTTACTAAACATCTCAATAGATCTTTAAATACTCTAAGGCAAAAGTAGATCTAGTTAGCAACGATGTTTCTAAAATAGGTTCTCTTAATGACTCTCATCGTTTCACAACATATCTTGAGAAGTCGTTGTTATTTTGACAAGCGTCCTTATTTATGATTAACTAAATATTAGACAAAGTGCATATACTTCTTGGATATCTAGCCTCGGTTTTTGAGTTCTTCAATGGTACCCTTTATGAAAACATGTAAATCTTGCTTTGCATTTTAACTACATTAAAAAACGTATCAAAGTCAGCGGACAGTAGGGGGATAAGTACCTTGCAATAACAGAGTTTCGTTAAAGAACGGGCAAAACACGATGTAAAATGAACGAATGCTTTATTGAAAGTAAGTAAGAAAAGTTCAAGAAAGAGTAGAATTGGCAAGACAAGACTATTGGAAAATAAAGTTATAAAGGTGAGAGCCTGTTCAGCCTTACTTTAGTTTTCTTTACAAAGCTATCTACTGCCATCAAGTTTAATTGGTAGTAGTGGTATTTGGGCTTTCTAAGGTAGGGAATATTTCATTAAACAGAGGTGTAAAGATGGGCTAGAAAACGGAGAGCTTGGCTTGTTTTATTGAAAGTAGGTAAGAGGGAGAGTCACATTGTTTCAAGGTGCTTTTGGTCTTCGAAACCCGAGGTGGGTGTCTTCCAGCCACGCAGAGAGTCAAAATTTTGAAGTTTTACAGTCCTTAGAAGGCTCGTAAATGCCCATAAGGATTTTTATAAGTGGGCAAATGTGGGCAAGTTTACCTATTGAGCGGGCACAGTCCCTCCCCCGCCCCTCTTGGCTGCGTACTTGTTGTCTTCTTTTATTTAGGAGTTGATGAATAAACGATGGAATATCCCGCTTAATTCAATTAACCGACCTCAACATCGTGTGGCCAACAAAGCCAGCCTCGTACTGGGATGAAAATTAATAAACTACAGAGCTAGAATTTGTGGAAGGCTCACAAAAAAGGCCAGGTCTGTATTTCATTTGGCTGTTCTGGAGTCAGTCCCCCTGCAAGAAAAGCAAGAAAACCCCTGCTATGCAGAGAAAAAGAATTCGTTTTCTCATTATGCCTATTCAATTAACTTAATAGCCATGGTTGGTCCTTATGTGACCTTCGTTTTCATGGAAGAATCTAAACTTTATATCTTGGCCCTGCAACGGTAAATGGCCTCACCTTGTCAAGGATCTTCCAAAGTGAAGGAAATATTTTGCATATTTACACTTCTCAGGACGATAAATATTGGCTCATTGTGACACTGGTTAGTTCAAAGCGCCACTAGTTTTGACAAAGGAGTTTTGTTTCTAACTTCGTCTCCGTTTCTTTCTAAAACTAAGAAAGCCTAATTATCTAAATGAAGACAATTAACATTCTTTGATTACGCAAATAACTCCATTACCAGCAGCATGGAGCTCTTATACAATTTAAATGGTCATTTGTGCCCATACCAAAGACGTGCAAGATGTGTTCAGAATAAACAGTTGTAACACCATTTGGAAGGTGTCAGTCTAAAGCAATATGAAAGTGGGAAATGACAATCGCCTAGTCGAGGAGGATCTAGAGATAAACACAAGATGAGAGCGGCAAACTCCTCTTTACAGAGTACTTCATTACAATCAAGATCTGTTGAGGCAAAACGGATCCAGCCTGAAGAAAACTAGCCTTATTGCAGACTATCCCAGCTATCCTACCTCAGCTGGGACAGTCTGCACGCAGACTAGAAAAAATGTGATAAAAACATATCTTTGGAAACAAATTGCTCGTCTTTTTAGAAAGAGCAGCTAGGCCTACTGCATTACAGGCTAGAGAAAATCCTGAAAGAAATTCAAGATTGCAATCTAGCATTATACATAGGCCAGCAAGGTATCCAGATCCAAACTAATGAACATGAAAACAAACCATAAGTCCCCGGTATCGAAGTCAAATATGTCTTGAAAAGACTGCCAAGAGGTAAAGGTACAGTATCTGGCTTTATATTAATAACTATAATGAAAGTGTGAGAAGATCCTCTCCGTAAGGAACTTACAAAACCATTTACTCGTTGTATCACCCAAAGAAAAATTTAAACAGCATGGAGGGGTAGGCTACCAATATGAAAATACTGGAAGGCAACGAGGTAGACGTAGAGGAACTACGGGTCCATGAGTCGTCCCTGTAAAGCCGTATACAAACGGGCTCGACTTTCTACTAGACTTCACTCGATTTTTGTCGAATCAAAAGTCGAGCCCGTTTGCACACCTTGTGTTATGATCAGCCGCATCGATCAGAGAAAGAGAGAAGAGCCAGCGTGTTGCTCACATGTTGATTCATTATAGAATGGGGCTCATCATACAAGTATTACCTAATTATCAGTTGGTAGAGCGCACGCCGCGAAAACGTGGGTCACGGGTTTGATCCCCAGTGGTGACATATTTTCTATTTCTCTGGTGTTCTTTTCATAAATACTTGTTGTGAAATTATAACGGACTCATAGAATTACTTAAAGACCTGCCGTAATTATACCTGATCTGCTTTTTGTACGCTAATTTTCGTGGTTTTCAAGTTCTGTTTCAAGTTAGCATAATGGTATATTGATGGTATATTTCAACTGTTTTATTACAATACATGTAGTACTTTTGTTAGATTCATAATTTTGGCTCCACTTAATATTAGTTTGGAATTTTAAAAAAGTAGTAGTTGTATAAGCTGGGTGATACTTCGATACAAGTATGCAGTCCTGAGAGTAACACAAAGTAATTTACATTTCCTTTCCCAAGGCTGTTAAGAGTGTTAAGGCAAGGAGCTATATAGAGAAAAAAGAGAGATAATAATCTTTACCAAAATATGATGATACTCACTCACCATAGCTGAGTGGAGAACACCTGGTTGTGAGCCATCTTCCATTAACATACCCCATCCACTGATGACGCATTTTGTGCCAGCAACAAAGGTGTCTGCAGCATCTTCTAGACAGGTTGGTTTCATCCTCTTCGTGAAAGTAATCTTTTTTTGCAAGTGAAGCAGAGCAATATCGTTGTCGTATGTTTGCAAGCTGAATTTAGGGTGCATGATTAACTTGTCAATCTTAACTACAATTTCATGACCTGTTGGAGAATACAATAAACGAAATATATGAAAGGGAAATGCAAGTTTGCTTTAAAGACAAGTAAACAGTTTGTGAATTGTCCAGAACGTAGGGCCTATTATCCAATATCGATTACCAGGACCTGCAAATCAGTACGTCAATGTTTTTTTCTGGAAATAAACGACTAGACAAAAAGGTAAAACTTTAAGCTTTTTGAACAGACACTACAATAATATATCCCCAAATATTTTTGTACGGAATCGTACAAAACCCTCTTAACATAATTGTCCTAAAAGCGTCTCTGCCGAAGTGCTTGGAATTATATCCCTTGCTGATCCTTCTTGTTTCTGCTTTTGCCCTCCGGCATCTTCAACGCAAAATATAGACTTTCCGTAAAAAGTATACGTCATATAGTATACGTTAAGTCATAAGTATATGTATACGTTAAAAATCGTAAACGTTTCTACTGTGTTCTTCTAGGACTTTCTTTATTAGGTTCATTATTCCGTCATCTGATTTAAAAAAAACCTCGTTTCAGGGTAATGTTAACTCGACTTACCTAACTTCTTGTGCATTTTATTCTGCTCCATATAGGATCAGTTCAGTAACTTACATAGTTCTATAAATTTTACATCTGCCTCATACTAAAGATTAATATTATGACATCGCGCTTTCGAAGCTGTCCAGGAGATGAAAAAGAAAAGAGCAGTTCTATTGTTTAAATCTAACGTTTTTTTAGCTACTTAAGTACATAAATATTGTCCACTTCTCCGTGTCTATATTCTCTTAGTGCAAGAGTATTTTAAGGGTCGATAGCTACCTACAACCATCACTTTGTAATGATTTTAGCATTATTACAATTTCTAAACGTGCTCAGTTATAAAGTTTGATGAGAGATGTTTTGCTAACCAGAGCTTTGTAGTATTACTACTTTATAAATTTTATTAGGACACTATAATTGTAATTGTGTCTTTAACTCTGTAGAACCTGAATCAGGCTGGACGGTATTAAAAATATCTGGCTTCGTATCTTATAAATCAACAGTTTGTAATCAATTCTTAACGAAAAACGTTTCTTGATTTGTTTTTCAGGCGTTTTAAAAATTGTCACGCCTGAATTTTAGGCCTCGAGTTGCTTAGCTTGTTGCTTAGATATTGGACCAAATCGAGGCCTCACACCTAAGCAACTGAGTTCCTTATAAAAAAAACGTGTGGTCAGTTGTCGCATTCACGTTAACATCGAAGGAAAGCCCATGGAAAAGGTCATTAAACCCTAAATATATGTTTCAGCATACTTGTATGAAGGGGCCAACAAGTTAATTGCTTTAAAAAAGGGTGGGAAGTGGAGATAAGCGTAGAAAACTCCTCGAGCATGGAAACGTTTTGATCACAGGTTTTTCTGGTGTAAACAACTTGTTATCTTTGCATTAAAAGTGAAACTTGAACAGAAAAGTAAGCAAATTCTTTGACAGTCAACCGAGACTTAGATTTGTGTATTTTAAAAGATAAAGTATTTTCTGTGAATCAATTGTTACCCAAAGAGTTTTTAAATTACCATTAATACTTAAAATATATCGTTGTAAACGTGAAAGTTTTAAAAATACGTTCTGAAACGGTGTAGTTATGTGTTACAATATATGATACAGAGTGTATAATCTTTAAATTCTTGTATAATATAGTATAATGCATGACGACTGTAGATGATGTCTTAGTATATAATATGTGAATGATAAAGATGAAAAAGGTAACGGTTTTCATATACGTAAGTATTTCCAGATATAATAGTTAATTAAATGAATTGTTTGCTAATGAATTTTTACTATTTATTAGTGGTGGACATTAACCATCTGGGTTTCGTTCTTCTCTTTAGCTGCTGCAGAATTTGTTACTGTTCCCAAGGACGAGGCTATTGGCGTCTCGTCCAAGTTTACCTTTGATTGTAGTGCGAAGGGAAACCCTTTGCCCAACCTGGCATGGATAAAGGGATCGAGGATTCTGTCAAATGATTCACGTTATCGAATAACAACAACAAAAAATCCTACGTCATTAATAGTGGAAAGTGTTCTGTCCATCAGAAGTGTGGCAAGAGGTGATACTGGAGTGTATACTTGCTTAGCAGCGAACAGTTTTGGGCGAAAAATCACAAAAGCTAAGTTATCAGTGCTAGGTGAGTGTCATTAACTATCAAGGGATCTGTGCTGAGATAGAGGGGGAGGCGTAATAAAAATTGATTTTCATAAGGATTGGAAAAAAAGGAAGGTAGGCAAATAGTGCACTGTTTCCAATTCTTGCCGTAATACCATCCGTTGCATCCAGCCAAAGACGGTGGCTTTTATGTTATCAAAGATTTCCAGGACGGATTCTCCCGCTATATTTATTTTTTTCTTGGTTGAAGTTGATGAACCACCCTACTTGCTTGCTTTTGTGGGTTTTGTTTTGAATCCTATAGTGCCAGTGATGTCCTCATTGTAGGCTGACGGTTCTCAAAGTGGAAAAATTCAATGGTGTGTTGTAGGAAAAGAGGGCGATTGGGTTTGGGTTGCAGATAAGGGGTAAATATCTGATTAAGTTTATTTATAGTTTTTGCTTGTGAATTGTCAAGGCTTGCTTATAGTGTAACATTTCTTACCGTCCTCGATTCGCAGTTCAACAATATAAGTTGTGCGATGGTTTCTGAATCTCTGAGGGTAGGGACTATAAGGATGTGTCCCTGGAGCCAAGGGGGCATTGAGGTTTAAGCTTTAGGAACAACTGCTCGACACGATTTTGTCAGGTTAGAGGATTTTCTAAAAGTTGAAACAGCAGCAGCTACTTTGATTTGATGAATGCAGCTTTTAGACTGCTCAGCAAGGTGAAAAGAAGAAAGTGCTTCTGCTGGTACCCTAACCACATCCTCTTGGTAGTTGATGGTACAGGTTGGTCTGGCTTAGGATCTGTTGACCAGGATTTGTTTATCTAATATACTAAAATTTTTCAAAACTTGACTGTATAAATTTACTTATGAAGGCTGGTACATGTTGCACAATTCTGTTCTACAATCTCTGTTACATATGACCTGCATACTCTCTTGCATACACACGAAATTATAAACTGATAAAATAGGGATTTATTTTTTTTGCATTTTAAAAAAGAAAAATATGCATGTATATGCTCTAACAACAAGAAACTATAAAACATAAAAAACTGTTCACAGAGTTATATTCGAAACAATCTTTACAGCTTAGGACAGTCCAATCTTTTTACATTGTATGAAATTATTACGTGCTGGTTTTCTTCACCAAAGCGGGAACGGTTCGTATGCATCAATGCTTTATATTCACTAAACGACCGCTGTACATCCACACTGGTAATTGGAGAAAATTTGAATGCACCAATATCACTCACAGTTAACCCATCTGGAATTGTTGTCAAGGTTCCATTGATACAGTTGCTTATAGAACAAATATTTTCCCAGCCTGGATTGTTGGCAAAACATTTTTTAAATTTGGTGAGTGCAAAAGTGGCGACACCACCTGCATCTTCCAAATTGCGCAGATCTTCAAAAACTACCTCCAAAGAATCTTAATTAATAACATGCCTCTTTCTTCTAATCAGGTTATGCTTGGGGCAATCACGCAAAAATGCATAGAAATAATAACAAGAATTGCTGGCAAGTTGGGCAACATCAAGTTTCTCTTGCAAGCTCGATAGCACTTGAATCATCGTTCATATTGAGTAAGAAGTTATTTATTGTTTCAAAATTATTGACATAGTAACACATAGCTTTGATCCACGCTTGATAATGCATTATATCTAATTGGTTTTGGCAGCAATGGAAGGGAAGTCGCTGCAGAGACATCTTGCCGAAGTGTTGAGGCTTTTACAAAAATTTGCATAAACATTGAAATCAAATTGTTTACATCAGCAAATTCATCTCCAACAGCTTCTCCAACCCAGTGAAATGCATGGGGAAGACAGGTTAAATGGATCAACTTGGGATGGAAAATAGTCTAACCATGCCCAACTTTTTCACGTATGGAGCAGCATCACTTAGCAACAAAAACAAACTATCATAATGCATCTTGCCAGGCCATAAAAGCAAAAGTTATTCACCACATTTGCAACCATGGAGTGGTTTGTGATCAGTAGAATCATACTACGAATTAGAAATGGTTGCTCCAAGGAAATAATAGTGAGGGAGCCCACAAGAACATTGCGCACACAGAAAGCTGAGAGGCTATGAAGCCACTTAATGCCACAACACTATAGCAAATAAAATTCTGGAATCTTCAAAAATGCCAAATATGCATTTATGCATCTACGTTAAAAATGGGCAAAATATACAGTTATATGCATTTATATGCACTTTGCATAAAAAATTTTCCCTAATAATAAACTACTCTGTATTACAGGCAGTATATATATGTCCTTTTAGGCTACAAGAAACAACTTTTGAGTGGAATTTGTTTTGTCATACTGTTGTAGTTCACTTTTCCAAGTTTAAGCAAACATTCCCAATTCACATTAGTTGTGAATAATTTGGGCACTTCTGTGATATTTGTTATATATCAACAGTTTGTAATCAATTCTTAATGAAAAACGTTTCTTGATTTGTTTTTCAGACGTTATAAAATTTGTCCCTCCTGAATTTGAGGCCTCGAGCTGCTTAGCTTGTTGCTTAGATTTTGGACCAAATCGAGGCCTCACATCTAAGCAACTGAGTTGCTTATAAAAAAACGTGAAAACGTGATACACTTTCCTGATGGGAAAGGCTAGGCCCATGTAGCACAAAGGGGTCAACGTAATTTTGAAAACGTCAGATATCAACTATATAGGTATTGAGAAGATGCATTTTAACTCCCATTTTCTTCCAATGTGTCACATTCATGAATAAATATATCTTCGTACAATTTGCATATACCAAAGCACTAACTATATAATTGCTAATGTTATGCTATCTAAAGACATGAAAATGGTTCGTAATGATTAATGTAATTTTAGTTATGTTATCACAGGATTCACTCACGTTTTAGTTTATCATTGGACAAAGTCGAGAAATGTTTCCAATTTCTCTAGTATCTGTTAGAACTGATATTTCTAAGGCACTTATACAGAATCCCCAATTTGTTTGGCTTACTTTAGCGCAGGGCACTAGCAAAACAAATACATAAATTACCCATTATCGTCACCACACTACAGGAACTTGACTTCTATTTATATAGTCAGGATGGTGAGTTTTCATTTCATAAAAGTTGAGCCGGAGCTCAGAGCTGTGTAAACGCCGATAGGCCCACGTCCATCGAAGCATCTACACTGATCGGTAAGGTGTATTTGTATTATTCCTTGTAGTTATGTTAAGAGCACGTATTATGTCTATCAATTGTTCCCATTCTGTTATTATTCACTTGTTTGAAGGAATTCTACATTGTTTTACCGATCTCGTAAGCTTATTGCATGTCAGGCAAATGTCCAACATAACGGCAAGTTGCACAGCAACGCGGACGTGTATACAGCTCTGGGCTCAGGCTCAACTTTCATGAAATGTAAACTCACCATTCTGACTATATAAATGGAAGTTAAGTTCCCGTAGCGTGGTAACAATAATGGGTAAGTTTTTTATATGTTTTTACTACTGCCCTACACTTAAATAAGCCATAAAAATAGGGGGGTCCGATTCTGTATTAGCGCCTATTTCTAATTTATGAGAAACCTAACATAGATGATTCCTATATACACGTTGTCTTTATAAGCAACTCGGTTGCTAGGGTGTGAGGCCTCGATTTTGACCAAAATCTAAGGAACCCGTGGCTTCAAATTCAGGAGGGACAATTTTCAAAAGGCGTGAAAAACAAATATAGAAACGTTTTTGAGTAATAATTGATCACAAACTTATCACTGTTGACAATGTGTCAAGCAAAGACATCAAATATCCAACCATCATTCCGTATTTCATCGTTTACAACAAGTTCGGCATCTCTCCCCTCGAAATTTGATGATAAACTGTAGTGATATCTAAGCAACTATTCAAGCAACTCCTGGCCTGATTTTGGAAAATTGCTATGCAACTCCTTTTCTGACCCTGAAAATGGAGTTGCTTACAGTACGAAAAAACACGCGTGTGTATCGAACGTGCCTGTTTCAGCCTTTCATGCTTACCGAAATTCGGCACTTGTATACCTTACGTGCTCACCTAGAACATGAAAGGTACTTGATTTGGTACTCGTACACTTTACGTGCCCACCCGAAGACATTCTAACGGACAAGTTCAAATGTTAGAGCCCAACATTTAAATATACAATAAACCACAACTTACAGCAATTTCTTATCAACTAAATCATATTTAACATGAACAACATTGGCATATTACTTTAAACTCTTAAATTCATAACGTTTAGTTTGTTCCTTCGTCAGAAAGTCAGAAATATAACGTATCGAACACAGAAAACAATTATTGGAAATATACTCTTTTAGTTCTATAAATAGTGTTTACTATGTAGGCATTGGTATATCAGAGAAACCCAACAAATTAGAAAACAAATATTTTCATGCCACCGAGAATTAAATTAAGTTATTTAACTCATTGACATCAAAGAAAGAGAAACCCAACAGTTACCAAATTAAGGTTACAAATACTCTTGATAATTTTAAAAATTAAACTGTTAGTAACTAGTATAAAAATAATTTGTGGTGTACGCGTAAAAAAAATAAAGTCCAGATATCTTAAATTACACCAACCTTATATTAAAATACAAATTCAGGAAGATTTGTCTTCTTCTTCAGTATATTATGCTGCTGATTTTTTTCCAAAAAATATTGATTGCCAGCCAATATCTTGTATAATTGTGCAAGGATCAGCAAGCTACAGGAATGTACCAGTTTTAAAATTGTTGTTTGTGTACAGAAGAAGTTGTCACACCTATATTATCCCAGCTAAAGGGAAGATTATCGAAAATCCAGAGGTAATTGCCTTCTTAAGTGCTACAAGAAGTCGTTAAGTTACTTCAAGACGAAAAGAAAACAGACCTGCATTTAAATTATGGAAAAATTTTAAGTAGATTCACTCTTGAAAGCTCTCTTGAATTTTTAACGGTTTATTGTAGTGCAATGCTTTACGAATTAATAAGTTCACAAATTTTAAAAAAGCCATTACCTTATTTCGAATGGCTGGCCATAAATTCTTTCCATCGTTATGCGCAATTTGTCACGCCGGAAATGGTGCTTAAATTGTATTACAAACACACATCCCATAGTAATTCCCTAAGAGATACCATATCTTTGCCCTCCATATAACAGATATTTGAGACAAACTATGGGTACTACGAAAAAACGTTTGTCTGCACATAAACACATAAAAGAGAAATAAGTTTGCTACAATTACCCTCCAAAAATGAATCATTTCTCAAAAGAATAGCAGTTATCAATGAATAATACGGAAGTAACCTCTAAAATCTAAGTTGCTCTTATAGTATCTCTTTAACAAGTTTGCCTTACCCCCACAGATCTGATAGAGACAAGTCTCCTACAAGAAAGGTATTATTTGAAAGGTTTAATGGTATGGACGTCGTTTGATCGATATTGTACTCTTTAAATAACAAAATCTTTATTGGAAACCTGATAACAATCAAAGCAAAGTTCCGTTAATTTCAAAACGTCTGTTTAAGTCTACAGATGTAAACTCGTCTCAGCTTTACAAAAATGGCAGATTAAATTTACGAGAATTTACTTTAGACTGCGTGGTTACGAAGCATGTGACATTCTCTCATCGTCAGAGTAGACCGAGCTTTTGTTGGAAAGGGGTCAAGGCGATAAAGGTGAGGACGTTCTGCATTGAATGCCAGTTTTTGTTTTTCATACATTACCATTTCTTTTTGTCTTTGGTTTTGAGTAATTGCAACGACAACAGCAACAAACTGGCCCTGCATACTTCACCCTTTGAATATTGACAGGTATCTGTTTCTGTCTGCCAAACAATCGGTTTTTAAATTTTAATCAAAGCGCAATTCCCTCTTTCTGTTAAAGTGTATCGTTTAATAGTTGATAATGTTAACTCATTAATAGGGTGCAAAGGGGCTGTGACCTTTTACTTTTGATAGAATGTACAATTTGCACATACCTACCTGACAGGCCGTTATCTGTCCAGCACCTATAGGTAGTGGTGTCCATTCGCAATTTAGCAATCTGGATAAATACCGACAAAGCGCCACGTATCTACATTGTAGATCTCATATCCAATGGTCAGATCCTTAAGGGATAAGCTTTTTCCTGAGAACAAGATAAACTTTAGATCAGTAATCAGTAATATATATATATATAATAACTTGGCTAGCGTAAAGACGAACGACGAAAGAGAAAGCGAACAAAATCGATTGGAAAATATGGTCATTGAACACAAACGCCTACAGTATGAGGCACTTTTAACTACTATGAGACATCTAAGCAATTAACAAGCTCAACACTTAGCAAACTGCAAATGCAACTTGAGAAACAACGATAGGAAAGGCTTAAAATTTTTTACGGTCATTAGAGGATTTATGTATCTAACAGCTGTGACCATTTATAAACTAGGATTTTGATACGGAGGTTCCATTTTGTAGACAACACGCTGTGGTTTGATTCACGTTGTTTTTACAGCATGACAACAGGGTTATCAATACGCTGGATGTGTATTTGTTGCACGTCACTGGGCAACGGATCATTAAAGCAGACACCTCTGCGATGAATGTTGCCTGTTAAGACGCTTCCGTGTGGAGTCAACGCTACATGATACGTGTATGCTGTTGTCATTAATCGCCCGTCTACCAGACTACTCTCACCTAGACTGAATTTTGATCCCTGAGCAATGAGGTCAGTCAATTCCAGAATCAATCTAACCTTACTGATGGATTACAAAACCAGTCGTTTATATGCCCTACACCTAATTTTATCAGAACATCCTTTATAATAACGCAAGCCATAAAATGGTGAAAGTTAAAACGGCGAAAGTTAAAATGGTAGAAATTAAAACGGTAAAAGCTAAAATGACAGAAGTTAAAATGGTAAATCCTAAAATGATATAAGTTAAAAAGGTAAAAGTTAAAATTGTGAAAGTTGAAATGGTGAGAGTTAAATCAGTAACAGTTAAAATGGTAAAAGTTAAAACGGTAAAAGCTAAAATGGTAAAAGTTAAAACGGTAAAAATTAAAATGGTAAAAGTTAAAATGGATAAAAGTTAAAATTGTGAAAGTTGAAACGGTGAGAGTTAAAACATTAACAGTTAAAATGGTAAAAGATAAAATGGTAAAAGTTAAAATGGTAGACGTTAAAGCGGTAAAAGCTAAAATGGTAGAAGTTAGAGTGGTCAAAATAAAATGTTAAAAAGTTAAAACGGTGAAATTTAAAATGGTAACCGTTACAATGGTGAAAGTTAAAACAGTAAAATTTAAAACAATAAAAGTTAAAATGATAAAAGTTAAGAACATCCTAAAAACAGAGCTGTTTTAGTTGAAGTAACATTTAAAATATTACAAACCTGATAGTAAATAAAGCAGTAAGGATATTAAAATGGTATGTGGACGTATATTTGAAACTGAGTATTAAGAATCTGTTTAAGAGAATTGTAAGTTTTGACCATTTTGAGTATTCTTATAAAAAGTAAGTTTTCTTTGTCAAAAACGTAGATGTTTGTTTTTCTCCATGTTGATGCTAATCATGCCATTCCGTTCCTGTTTCGTAGTAGGCCTACCCAATTCAAGCTTTGTGCACGAAGCTCTTTTATAACTCAATTGACGATTCCGAATATTGCTATTAAAATACACACTGCATTAAGGTGGATGCTGATGTTCACTTGTGGATAATTAGGAGCTAATATAGCGGCTAGAGACCGGGAATATCAACATCGGGGTTAACTTTTCTTAGTTGGTAGAGCACACTTGGTAGAGCACATGCCGCAAAAGCTTGCATCGCGGAATCGAGTCCCGGTGTTGACATATTCTCTATTTCTAGTTTTCTTTCAAAACTTACTGACGTGTTCATTGAATCGGCTCAGAATCGCAATTTATTTGGCGCATATTGGTTTTATACAATCGACCATTTCGGAAATTTAAGGATTTTGATACGCAATGCATTGTGGGATTAGCAGGGGGGCGAAATCATGAAAACAGAGCATGTCGTGAACAGTTGTTACGGAGTTTATATTAGTGCTGTAAACAATTCAGGGAAACTTAAATGCATAGCCACCTACAGATACACGAAGGCTTGAAATTTGAAAGAGGGTATCTTCACAGCTACGAAATTCTTTGTGGGCAAAATGTATAAACAAGTCTGGTGTCAAGAAGACTCTTGAATCAAGAAGACGTACAAAATAAAGGTCGAAGTATCACGACTTGGCCCTCACGAAATGAGTTGAAAAGAGAACTGCGAAAAGAAGCTATCAATCCTTTAATTTCAATATGTTTCTGTAAATATAAAAGGACTATAATAAAGGGTTCGTAAAAAAAGATAAGATAATGTTTACGTCCATATAAGATTTCTGGATAGTTGTTTATCTTGTAGGGCAAAGCCATTACCGACGTCAACACGGGTATTGCAGCAACGTTCTTTGAAAAATCACGGAGCTACTAAAGTCCCAACAAAAGGTCCCTCCAAAATAAACATTTAAACTTAAAGAGATACGATATAATTTTCGAATGATTCACTGTTTATTCGAGTTTTATCGAAAGAATCGCTGTTCTTCTCTTACATCTTAATGTGGTTCGCAATTCTCGAGAACAATGTTTAGAGTGGCTTAAATACATTGCCGATTAATATCCATTTCATCGCTGCATTTTCTGAGGTAATTTAACAATCTTTTGCGTTATTGGAACCGGTTTTCCCAGCAGAAAATATCTTAGGATACAAGATTTACTGTGCATTGTAAACGTAACAACTGTTTTTTTGGCTGAAAACAATCGATACTGATGATGATCTTCAATTCCAAATAACAGATGTCTGGTAACGCCATACTCAAAGCTCTGTCGTAACTCAACGTTAAAACCCTGAAATCGTCCGGGTATTTTCACAAATCTCCATCGATGTAGCATTTTATCACCGTGTAAAACTTTTATGAAGCTAATTCTTAAGATTTAGTGGTTTATAATCTTTTTCGTAGTCAGCAATCCACAGAAAAGAATAAGGTATCGGTCGAAGTATTCGCCAAGGTGTCACTATTTTCCACACCACATAAGTTCACGTGCAATTTTCTAAAAGCTCCCGAGGAAACCCTATTGTTACTTGTAATCAATGGAAAGCTTGTTCTTTGCTTAAGACAATGATAGGAATTGTTAAAATATTAAAAGGTGTTTCATCAAAAGCAGTGCGTTGTCCTTGATGAGTTAAATTGTTACTGTTCAGGTTTATTTCTGTCTTTACTAAAGCCATTAACTGCACAGAGGTCTTTGTCTCCCTTTTTACAACGCTAACGCAAATGCTTTAAATTGACACTTCCCGAATTACATTACGCAATCATTTTTTGAGCATGAAAACGAGGTCAGAGTTATCAGTTGTAAACAAAGTCACTCTGTAAAAGAACTAATTATATTAAGGAGGATACGTAGCTACCCGGTAACTACGTGAAATAATAATAAACGCTAGAGAGTGTCTGCGGAAAGTAAGGTACATGCATTTATATAGCACCCCATCTGTGGTATGCCCCGGCCCCACTACTTATTAGGGGGCTACACTGAGAGATTCCCATCTCTGCTATGCGTATTCAAAGGCGCTTTACAACAGACATTTATCCTGCAGCTGAGATCTGCTGTTAACAATGTTGTTTAGAACTTACTTCATCGTAGCCACGACTCAATTTTAAACTTTGATACGGTAAAGCACTGCAGAGTTCATATTTTGCTCAATTATATTACAGTATGACCGAGGTTCGAATCTCTTAATCTCATAGCCCTTGGATTATTTGTCAGCCGCTGTAAGCAGGCGCTGCAAAGCACCTTGTTGATAAACGATCCTTATAATGCTCCAGAGGAAATCTTTCTTTGTTTAAAATATCGAAACCCAAGTAGGATCTTAGGAAAACATGAGAACCACGAAGGGAAAGTACTAAGATGTACATTCAAAACCTAATGATTTACATGCAAAGTAGTACTACTGTAATTATTCATTACAAGGGCTTGGTAACTAGTGGAAGTGAAACTATCGCATGTTTTCTCTGCATTGGTTGATGAAATAGTGCCTGCTTATATTTTTTTCTGGTCGTATTGAGGTTGTTAGTTCTACGAAACATAAGTAGCACATCTCCCATGGACAAGCCAGGCGTATAACGAATTCCTATTATAAAGATAATATCGTTGGGAATCACCATGCATGTATTACAATCCAGCATCAATCCATGATCCATTTGTCTCTCCTTGTCTTTAGAAAGAGGCTACAGAATCTGCTACAACAATCATCACTGTACAGAGTATCTGCCATGCTCTCCAAGCTCGGTGACACAGACTTACACGTGGAAATAGCCACTTTGTATGGTAAGGTAAGTGGATGCTTTGATCGTGGAGAGACGAAGAACGGTTTTTACAAGCTTTACGGGATATGGTTAATGAATAAAAGTATCAATGAGTACTCAACTGTGTGTGAAGTAATAATTTATTAGTTTCATTTATTAGTAATATTTTCTATTTCTCTAGTGTTCCTTTCAAAACTAACATTTCAAATCCTCTCTTCTCAATGAATAATTTTATTGGTAAATTTTTAGCTGACGGACGTAGTGCTTTAATAGCTTTGCAAAAAATGCATCGAAAAGCTATGAACTGATTGGTCAATGAATGGATTGATAAATAATTAAGCCTATGGATACATTGTTGGCAATCAGTTTTCGAGTGAATGTATCAACGAAAAGTGAACATGGTAATGAAATTATAAATCCTCTCTAGTTGTTTGACTAATTATCCGTTTGATAATTAATCGATGATATACAATTAATTGTATAAATTAAATGAAGATTTAACAATGCTAACATTATGATGGCTGGAGTTGACCTGGGACTGTTGCTGAACAAGTTACGGTGAGCAGCAAACTGATGACGATTTTATGGTCAGATTAATGAACGTACAAATTGTTGATCGGGAAGATAAAATTTTATTTTATTTATTCATTTATTTATTTATTTATTTATTTATTTATTTACTTATTTATTTATTTTATTTATTTATTTATTTATTTATTTATTTATTTTATTTATTTATTTATATATTTATTTATTTTATTTATTTATTTATTTATTTATTTATTTTATTTATTTATTTATTTATTTTATTTATTTATTTTTAGATAGATAGATAGATAGAGAGATAGATAGATAGATAGATAGATAGATAGATAGATAGATAGATAGATAGATAGATGGATAGATCCCGATCCCGTATAGAAATGGGTAAAGCTGGAATGAAAGAAGAAGGTTCGTATTAATCATAAACTAATTGAAAATAAATCTAGGTATTTTGACTTCTGAAAAACGATCCAATGCGTTAAGAGTACAACCAAATGTAAAGGTTATAATAACATTGGTGGAGATCACATTTTGAAAATGAAAATTTTACTGTCACAAGTAACTAGTTTTACTATTATCCTCAATCGATTGAACTTTGTAGAGGGTTGTTTACTAAGCATTCGTCATGGGAGGGAATAATTGCAACAGTGATATATTCCTGAAAGGCTTAACGAGACCCTTTTAAATACCACTATAACCACTCAAATATATTTGTTAAAAAACACTTTGAATATTGCACCGGGGCGTAATTTGCTATTTTTTCGTGTACAAACATGAACTGTTTACCTTACCTTAGTTAATTTCATGCGATGCCGCACATTGAGCTACAAATCAGCCCTAACGGTTTCTCTCTTTGGTTAGTGTCTTTGTGTCTCTCTGTAAGTCTTTCCTTCCTTCTCCAAGTCCTTCTCTACAATGCGCTTCCATGTTATTTGTAGATACCCTCTTCCTCTCTTCTTCTCTGTTATCTTTTTCTACTTTTGTTGTTCTTCCTTCAGCCATTCTTATCCACCCATATTAATGTCAATTTGGGAATATCAGTTTCAAAAGTATATCACCAACAGAACTCGATATCGTGACCCATGCTTTCGCGGCCTGTACTGAATGTACTCCACTAGTTGAGCTAGGTAAATCCCCTTGTTAACATTCTCTGTTTCTCTTTTCACCGAATAAACTCCCAAAAATCGAATGGGGAGCATGTATACCAGTCTCTTGGTACCATGTGACTTGACCAAGGAAGGAATACTGTCCGTGTTCCATTGAGGGAAGGTATCATACAGAAAAGAGATAATGAAATATGAATGATATTCCGAATCCTCTCTTCTTGATGATGATTTAGAAATAGTGCAGAATGCTTGGATGTTAATGAAGTTCACAACTGAAATATTAAAGGTTTTAATATTTAAAATTTGGGTTATGTTATCAGATGCGATGAAAATGATCGGTGAAAATGAAGCAAACTTTTAACCCTCAGAGTACTGACGGGGAGGGGGGTCAATTTGACCCCAGAGGTGTGTTTTGTTTCATAACTTTTTAACTAGTAAAGCAATTGGCGTGAAACTTCCATGTAAATTTATATTTTTAATGGGGCGTGAGAGGTACTACATAATAAGTTATTTCTTTTCAACCATCATAGGTAAATAGCCACTGGGGTCAATTTGACCCCTCCCTCAGTAGTTAGAAGGTGCAAATTTTTTGACATTAGATTTTTATTCATCTTGATTCCCTTTACTGTGTGAACCAATACCAGATCTGTTCTACTGTTGCAGACCTGCACATTTCTTACACATGTGTATGAATTGCCTCATAGTAGGGCTCTCTGGCAAGCAATTAGCTTTAGAATGGACTTTGTATCTACTAGATCAGGCAATGCCCTCGTGGATGACTCTCTAACGAGTATCCAAGACTTTCTTTGACTAATCATGTTTCTTAGCATGATGGCTTTCAACAAGGTAATTAAAAAGGTAATTGACACTTATTTCACCCCTTATTGGTTATTAAGTGTTTGGTAAAATTTATCAGAAATCTATCCTTTATCATTAAATCTGACAAAGATTAATATCGGTAAGCAAAATTTATACTCGACTGAACTCAATGCTCAACCAAAAATTCATAACAATGAGAAAATCTCATGTCTTCATGAGTGGGAATTATTCTGAGAGGGTTAAAAGCTCCCAAGTCAATTCACTTTCGATCATTGTAGCTTCCTTAATTTTATTGTTTTTCCGCCTAACTGATATTTCATACTGCTCTAATGTGTGCTTTCTGTTTGATCGGAAACAATTCAGATTACATAAGAACAACGGAAACTTATAGGTGCTAACGAAATTTCAACATGTGAGCCTTTTGTTTTCACGTATCAGCTGTTGTGTGACGACGGTATTTATAGGGAGATAGAACAATAGATAGGATCCTTGACTGTCTTGTCATTGCGTGTAATCACAGATTATCAGCTCAAAAGCAACAGCTGTTGGAAAGACAAAGCAAGATATCTTACCGTGAAACAATTGTTGGCCAAACTTGACATTCATTCTCTATCTTAATTAAGGCACTTGTCGTTTAGATAAGTTAATACCTACTTATCTCTGGGAAATTGAAGCCACATTCCCCCAAAGCTTAATGTTCCTACAACACACGAATAGCCTACATACCTTGATTGTCCGATCCCTAGCTCTAAGGACATTTTGACACCTAAATCCCTCTCCCTCTTTGATATTCTTGAACCGGCTTCGTAATTGTTAGCAACCCGTTTTCTATATTTATTCTTGTTGGTCTTTTCGCCTTCCATTTCCATGCACTTATTACCAAAAAGGTACAAGATCTTAGTTAAAACGATAAGATTTTTTTAAAATTTCACATAATACAAAATAATAATTGGCTAATGTGTACAATTTTTCATGGAATTTGTTTACCCTGCAATTACGTCATACATATTTCAGTCTTGCGCGAGTTGGTGCTCTGGCAATCTGGTTGTAGGGCCTCCGGCGCTTGGTGGTATGGCCCATCGACGATTTAATTATATACACTAGATCCAGAAATTATACACATTACAGTGCCTATAAAAAGTCTAAATTGTCTGAATATTTAAATATATCCCTCATACTATAATATATATTTCTATAAATACGTATCATAAAATAAATAACTATCATATATTATTGTAATTTTCTTCTCCAACATATCCCCACCCTCCCCTCTTCAAACTGTGTAGAAGAAAAGTACTAGGCCCCTACTATGTTTAGAAAGAGGCTTGGGGATTCATGACCATGGATATCACTGTTATCACACTTGTAGCCAAAGGACAGAGCCATCATTTGAACTTTTAACTCTTTCTAGTTAGTTTCCTGAAAGTCGTCTCCCTCAGGTCCCTGAATCGTGGACCTGATCTCCACCTTCTCCCCTCAGCGTTTTCAGCCTTTCAATTTTAACTAAAAAACCTTTTTAGCGGCTCCCGTAATCATAACAACTTCAACTCTCTTAGCGGAAAAAGTTGTCGTACCTGATTTCAATATTTACTGTCTGTCGTGGTGGTGATAATGAAATGACACAATTGCTGAAAACTGGAATGATGCAACTAAACGCGGAGGTCTCGCAGGAGAACGCGAGGCCGAATATCACAACTAGCCTTTATCGGTACATTTTTTGTTTCGGATTTGTCGGGTATCGGGCTTACTACTCTTAGGGGATTTGTTTATTAAAAGCTCAGTACACAGCAACACTGAAGTTTACCACTTGTACACATTGCAAAGTTAATTCTTCTGATATTACCTCAAATATAACCAGTGGTGTTGTCAGGATTTTTGGTAGAGGGGCTGCCGGCTGAGAGTCTTGTCAAACCCAAAACGTCCCATTTCAGCTCCAACTCTGCCCCCTGGATCGGATTTAATGAGATGTGCTTGTACACTCTCTTTCTTTTGCATGGTTAAACGAATGAAAAAGGGCAGTTCACATCACAATTATCTCTATTTTCTTACAATTTTTCAACACATTCTTTTGTAAGTCAAACCATCGCATGGCACCATGACCCACCCCCACCCCCCTCCCTCTCTCCTTTAGGCCACTAATCTTACTTCTGCTCGCTCCCTCGCTCGCTCGAGCTTTGTTGCTAATTCTGCACACGTTTTATTTTCTCCATCCAACACTCAGTAACTGGCTCAACTTAAAGTGGCCTCCTTAGGCATATTAACTTGGTGCCCCAAATACTATTCACTAAGACCACCCACTAAGACTTGATATGGCCGCTAGGTTCGTTCCACATTAAACGTTTACTGGTTTGGTTTCAACAAACTCTTTCCTCCTTTAAGTACTTTGGCTGGTTTATTTTTAATTTTCCCTCGCCATATATTATTATTTAAATAGTTAAATTAATCGATTAATCGAAATTAAACGATTTTAAAGAATTCGTTAGCTTTTTAATTGCTTCGGCTGAACATTCTGACACGCGGATCTTGTAACCAAGCCATACATCCTCCCATCTCTTGTACATTTGTAGTTAAAGGGAACCAAAGCAGCAACACAAGAACGCATTGGTAACTGAAGGATTTACTCCCCATTAGAATTTAAAGACACTAATCTTTATTGGCACTGCTACGTAAACCTCTTATGCGTGTTTCATAAAATTATAGATTTACCATATAAGGACTTGCAGTGCCATAGAATATAGAAGATTGTATAGAAGATTATATCTGCAAGGTTATCGATTTTCGTCGTTATTGTGTCTGTTGTTACTGAATTTTGAGGGGGATGGTGCTTAGTTGAATGAAAGTATTTTACAACAGGTATCCAAATATTCTTTTTCACTTCCTTTATGCGTGGCCAAGCAACAAATAATTTCAAGTATATTCCGTTAACGTTTTATTTCAGTTCAATGTATTCCTTTGCAAATCCACTTTTAACTTACGCATCTATGAAGATCATTTTCACAGTTCATGAAATGTTGAGTACTTACAGGTGATAGATGATAACGGTTATATAATTCTGGTACTTACCTTGCAGCTGAAATGTCAAGCGTTGCAGACACCAAAAAGAAGCCGTTCATTCCTTATCGTGATTCTGTGTTGACCTGGCTGTTAAAAGACAGTCTAGGGGGAAATGCAAAAACTATCATGATCGCAGGTACGTCTTAGAGGTGGCCGTCACCCTGACAAGCTCTATTATAACTGTTTTAAGGGATTTTGTAGGGAAGGGTTTGAAGTATCTGTTGAAACATCGGGACGTTTTGTAGATTCTTGGGCAAGTAGATGTTAATGATAACTGCGTGTCGCGTCAGTATACACAAGCATGTAGTCAGCAATCATTCGCAAAATATTCATCCAGTACACAATGCTGAACTTGTTAATAGAAACTAGAAACAGTTTATATTGTATTCGAATTGAGACTACCGGAAACAACACAGATCGTGTCAAGTAAAGAAGTTGTTAGTTATATCTTCCAATCACCGTGTAAACCCTACGCCACTTTATTATCCACAGCTACTTAAATTTGCTGCAGGAATGAACAATGGCTATCAGTCATACATATGTACACACACACACACACACACACACACACACACACACACACACACACACACACACACACACACACACACAGACACACAGACACACACACACACACACATTAGTCACCTTTCTTAAAAGCTTAAACTACAAACTGAAGCAAAGTGAATAATAAAGAGAAAGATATAACACAAAGTGAAGGGTTTCTTTCCTACAAACACAGGTATACCGTTTTTCTTTGTCATCAGACATGTTTATTGGCCCAAACTATTACAGTTTGTGAGTTAATCCTGTAACTATAAAAATAATTCACACATTAACACCGTACTGATATTCCATTTCCTCAAAGGTAAAAAGTTTATAAACTTAAAATGTCCGTCTCATTGGTGAAGCCACAATTGAACTGCGCGATCGGAATATCTTTTCCGAAATTACTTCCAGTCTCACACAGTGATTAAAGACAAAGCGATGGCTTTGTTACTAATATTCTATCATATAGGACTGTTACAGCTGGTTTTTTTCACCTTCTAACATAAACAAACTTGGATTTGGCAGGATACATGATCGATAAACTAATTTGTACATCAGTCGTTTGTAGGTGGTGTTATGTCTAAATTCGAATCTCGATTGTGTATTGCTTAGGCTCATTGCTGAGTTATGTTTCAATACAATGGCACAAAAGAACCAATCCAAACTTTATGTATCATACAGCAATTGTACATCTTAAACGTTTTCTCTTAACCTAGTTAACATTGGTAGTCTAGCCATAAAAAACTCTGAAGACCAGTAGGCGCGCTATAGAAACAACCCCAGATAAACAGTAAACCATCAAGGCTAACTTTTAGATAAAGTGTAGCTGGAGCAATCTAGTAATACTTCACTATGTACTGGTTATGATTTCAAATGAGGTAGAAGTCTACGTTGCTAATTAAAGCAACGGTTTATGAAGTGTTAGAGATGTGAGACAGGGGAGGTAAGGACAAAACAATTTTTAAGAGTTGTTTCAATACCGAGAGGAGCGTATGACATTAATGACCAAGGCAACCGTTTCAGGAGAAGTGAAGGCGAGGAGAGTGTGAGACCCTATGCAGAAATATTGAAGGAAGGTTACACCAATAATGATGGCATTGGCAGGTAAAATTATTAATCTAATACAAAACATTAATGAGTTAATAGGAATTATTTTTTGAAACTTGCTAAATTAACATTCATAGCATCAAAGTAATGCAAAGACATCTTTCGTCACTAATCGTCATGAAGGAAAGTATTGAGGAGCTATAACTAACTGAATGCATGTAAGGGAAAAGGCGTCTACGGAAACAAAGACAGATATACCTAAAAAATTTAACGACATTGACGGAGGAATTTCTCCCCGAGAGGTGTAATAAGAAATCTCCCACTAGTAAGAGTAGCATTGTTATGTCGCCACTTGTAGCAAGTGATGGTACACTCCCCTTTCTTGTTGCGTGATGGTAGCATTGTAACACAATACAGACCGCTATCTAATATCAAATATCACGATCACCAGGAATACAAGTGACTGTATTACTATAATCGTGGAGTCAATGAAAATATTTGCTTATTTCTCTAATTGAAATAGAAACATCAAAAATAGTTTCGTATCAAATTGTAAATCGGACGTGTTGCACAAATATATTAATTTTGAAAAGAAAACTAGAGAAATGAAAAATATGTCACCACCGGGGATCGAACACGTGACCCACGCTTTCGCGGCGTGCGCTCTACCAACTGAGCTAGGTGACCTCCGATGTATGAACAACTTTTCTTTCTGTCGTGCCTTGCATAATAGACACAGTGTATAATGCAGGAGTAACTGGGAGTTAGAATCCGCCTCCATTTATATGAAATCAGAAGAAGAACTCGACATTGCTCTAGCCGCTGCCAGCCAAATCCCACTGTAATCAGTTTGTTTTGGTCGATTTATGCGAGCTCAACCTCGTTTTGAGACAGGATTGCGCAATTGTGATAAAGGTCCATTGAATCGAAAGTTTTGCTAGCACAGTTATCTTTTGTTTGCTTTCTATCATAGCTACAGTTATACTCGGGTATTTTTCCACGTAAGAAGCCATGAACTTGAATGCTTTCAATTATTTCGAGCTATCGTCAAGGTAGACCTAATTATGCCCCAGCTAATTTGTGTGTACATTGTGGCACAGTTTCCTGTACACACACATAAACACACAGACTTCCCCACACAACCCGCTCCTATTTGACAGTACAATGTTTAAGTCAGAGGAGTAGTCGGGTAGCTATTAGACCCGAAGAAAATTTATTGTCGTGAGACTGGCCCTTAGGCTGATTGATCAAAGAAAAAAGGGAAAAGAAAAGGGAAAGTATGTATTCTTCTGATGACCAGAGAGCATTGGTATATCTGCAAGTGTCTCGTCATTTATTACTAATCAAGAAATTCACCGCCGCCAATTTCGAAGATTCGACTTCATTGAAAAAGGGCTCTCATTAACTGACAAGGTCCCGTCATTGCATTGTTTTAGAAGATATCCAGACGATGATAAATCAAGTATGGCACGATGTATTTCATGCGGGGCCTAGCAAGCTTTTGTTTAGTCCCAAATTGTTTTGTCGTCATTCGGCGCTATAGCGCTAATAGTAGGCATTTTTAAAAAATTAACAATGTTCATTCATATAATCGTGTGCTGATTGTTTGCTGCTACGCTTTTCTTGTTGTTTCCAACACAGCCTCCATAAGTTCCGCTCTTGATTTCGATATTCAACGACCAGTATATGATACTAATCGCATCGCAATAGTTACCTCTTACGTCTTTACAAATTATCGGCTTATGAGCATCGTTTTAAATTTGTCTACCGCGAAATATTGATGTATAGCCGTTCCTGGTAATGACTTTGTACTATATAGCCATATGATGCTAAGGTTTAGCGTTCTTATTAAAACCACAAAGGGCTCCTGGTTTACAAATGTATTGGTGAAATCACAGTCTTTCAAAGAGCTTTTATAGAGAAACTCTGGTGAAATCACCTTGTTAGAGCCAGGAAGCGCATCAGTTTTCAATACCTAGTTCGTTGCTTAGTAACAATGCTGCTTCTTGGATAGCAAAACAACAGTGTTTAACCATGCTTATTCAATGTGACAAGAAGTTTTCTATGGCAAGTGGCAATGCGTCTAGCTCAAGTTCGAAAGCCAAGGTAGATCAAGTTTTATACCATGGTCAACCATTTGCTTAAGGAGTCAAGAGCGCTGTTCTTGTAGGTTTTCGAATGTCAGAAACGAGGCTCTGCGTATTTTGGGTTATAATTTGAGAAAATTGGCGACCAACTACAGAAACATATTTTTCAGTGCCATTGAAGGAATGGGAAAATGAGCTTTAGCTCAGTTTCAAGGATTTGAATTAATTTTACCAGTAGGGGTGATAGTGCTCAGGTCTGTTATTCTCTTTGCTGTAAGAAGGACGCCTTTGTAATGCCAGTGGGCCAATGTTAGAACTTGATGTTATCTAAGATATGTCGTGAGTTCTTCCAGAAAAAGAAGAAGAAGAAGAAAAAGAAAAAGAAGAAGTGATGTCAGCTACAAAAATTAATTGAATGTAACTGATCATTGGATTTTAAATCAGATGGAACGAGTATCGAGGCTACAAAAAGAAAGTATGGACCCAGGTTGTATTTATATTTATAACAAATATAAAGCAAATTTCAACCCAAATGGGGCGGAAGTGTCCACCCCCACCCACCCTGTTCATTTGCCCCTGTAAGTATTTAACTTTACTTTCAAATCTAAAGATTATCTCCTTAGCGATACTATCAGAAAAGAAAACAAAGAAACAATGTTTGCAGTCCGTTTCTACTCCGTCGGTAATACGGAAACCACTTATATATGTTACCATACAATTAATTTTGTAGGAGTTAGGAAAATATTTTCCTTTACTAAAACAGCACAACAACTGTAGGTGTACTTAAAACTTCTAAAATGACAAAATGAACTGTAAGCATGGACATGTTGTGTCTTGTTAGTAACCAGCAAAAACACATTACAGAAGCCATTAAAAATTAAAAACAAAACTTACAGTAAGGTTATTATTAATCATTTACGTAATTTACTACAAATTTCTTAAAGTATCTTTAAGTCTTAATCTCACATGGAACTATTCTTGCATTATATTTTGAGAAAGAAGGTATTACTCTATAAGCTATTACTAATGCCGTGTAATAGTTCAATCTAAGCGCCGACATGTAGCGGAAAACGCAATCAAAATGATTAACTTACCTCTTTAGAACCAAATCAGATTTTTCTGTTTTGTTAAAGACCTAACAGATGAGAATTGCCGCTCAATATTCCGATATTGCAAGCTTCAACTGTACTTGCAGAGTCAAGAGAGACTTTCAACAGTAAAAGGGCAAAGCGTGCTTGAAATCGAACCATACAATGAACATTTCTGACTGTTTTTATTATCAATTATCAACAGTCCTTTGTGGAGAAGGACAACTTACAATCATTGGAAGAAGACAATCAAGAGTAAGCAACGACGATGGTTTTTCTATTCAGAACCAACCAACCCTCAAGGAGCTAATTGAATCACTCATGAAAGGCACTTAATATGCACAATACACAAAATTGAAGGAACAGTAAGCATGATCTTCCCATAGGTTGTGTCGCCAGGATGATCTCATGGGTTTGAATGTCTTCATGAATAGATGAGCAGAAAGAACACTTTTATCAAAAAGGATTTCATAATAAGGAAGACAGAAGAAACTTACCCTGTAAAGCGATAGGGAACAATTGCTATCTAGTAGAAAGGAAGTAGTTGGCAGAATTTGGAAATGACAGTAGTGAATATGGAAAAGTTAAACCATTTTGACACTGCATGTTGTCATTATTAATGCAGAGAGACACGACAAATGTCTATTATTGTTATGTATTTGTCAGACGATATTTACGTCACACACATGACGTAGTAGTAGTTTACAAATTAGAACTATCTTTGTGCTATAATTTCATATGCCCTAGTTCTATTTTTATCTCCATAATTTTGTTAACGACTTTGTTTCGCTAAATTGTTGAAGGTCAAATTGAGTCGCCTTGGTTATTTTTGTGGCACGAGGATGACGAAGACAGTGTCTGTTCCTTTAGCAAAACAGTCTGATCTTCCCTTCAAGAATACGTCGCGTGGTCGAAAAGAAAAGAGAAATATTTTGCTTTAGGTACATTGTTAAGTAACATTAACCTTCCATTTGGGTAAATTTTAAGCTGGTTATCATAATAAAATATGTAATTGCCCTGCATTTAAATTTGTTACACCTTGTCAATGTACCCCCTTCTCTTATCTCAAATTTCCAATCCTTCCATGTCCATTTAGCTTTCTCATTCAATAATCATCCTTCATGAGTATGAATGAGTCAGTGTCCCTTTTTCAACCTCTCAAATAATTTTGAAAACAGTGTTTATGCAAAATCACCTGGCAATTAGGCAACATTGTTAGGTATGGCAGTTTGCATTCTGCTTACATTTGTTACCAGTTACCTAGTTGGCACAGGGCTTTCATCACTGGTAACCATCAAAACAAAACCCTGAAACTCCCTTTTCATTTAGGAAGAAATAAGAGCTAGTATGAAGAGAACTGGACTACATTTTTAAGAATTAGTTTCAGTTATACATATCATAGCAAGGCAAGCAGGTTTTTTTCATTGATTGAACTACTTTTAGTGCAAAGATTTGGGGAATATGTTGTGTCTGTGGGGGCATAGAATTTGATGTTAGAATTATGGTAAAATTGAAAAATGTACCAGCTCTGAGATCTGTATCATAGAGTACTAAAGTCCCTATTGTTACTTAGTGGTAACCTCACCACCATATGCAAAATTTAGTGAATCTTGTATCTCATATAAACAGTAAGAAGGGGCTGGTTAAATTTTGAAATGGCCTTAGGAAACACTGCTCATTTTGCTCAGTTAATAAAATTATGAAGTGGGTTCAAATAAAAAGGTTCTGATAATCATGACCCAAAGCTAGTAAACTTGACTATTGCCAAGGATGTCACTTTATCACTAAGTCACCAATGTCAACAAGGAGAATGCAACAAAGTCCAAATTATCATTAAAACGTCTAATATTCATTAACTTGCGATGTCACACTTATGGACTCCATTAGAGATACCAAGAATCCAAAAACTTGAAAACCAGTGATGTACTGGGTACACTCCACTTGTGATTAATCTTAAAACTCTTAGACAACAAGTATCATTTGAGACAAGTTAAAGTAGCTCACTTAACTGCAGTAAAATATTGTTATTGATGAATACTGCCTATGAAACAGAGATAGTTTAGGTCCCACCACACACTGATTAATATTGAAGTTGAGTGCATTTATGAGGGTAGAATGTACAGGCTACATGCTCAATAGGATCACTAGTCAATAAATGTAAAAAGTGTTCAACTTATTTTTGAGTTTAGCAATTCTCACTTCATTTGTGAAAAATAAGACATACTACTCTGCTACTGTGTGATATTTCCTGATACATGTTGGGTACGAGACCACAGAATTGGAAAAACCAGAAGGGACAGTAAATGTTTCCAGTGTCCTTATATTTCATAGTGCTTGAAAAAAAACACTTTGCAAATGCAGCTACATATTAATAATTTGTTGCTCAAGTATCCGCAGTTCAATTTTTCTTTGTTAAAACTTGCTACAATCTGTGTCTGACATCAAAGATGTCCTTTAGCCTCATAATGAAAACAAATCTACTGAACCTCAGTTGTTCTTTGACTAAAATCATTCACAGCACAATTTCCCTTTCCCTATTCTGTGACAAGGCCCTTCTAAAATTAAAATTAAATACTTAAAAAACACTTGCTTTCTATGCATCATTTAAAACCTAAAACTACTTTGATACCCGACAATTCCGTGCATATAAAGTATTTCAACTTTATCATAAAAAGAGAGCAAAACTAATAGAACCACTTTTCTACCTAAATGTACAAGGTAAAAAATTGTGAATGTGATAACTTGCTGAAGTGGTCTTAGTGTTATACCTTTAACCCCCCCCAAACCTGTAGTGCTGGCTACGTGCCCGAACATACGTAGTATCCTATTAAGATCTTATTGCAACGTGCTAATTAAATTACAACAGCATGTAACTGCAAAGTCACGTGAGGCTACCAAGGACACATGTCATTTCACAAGTACAAAGGCAAGTTAGATTCTGAGCGTAAATCGTATTAAAGTTCAATCGTCGAAATAACCAAGAGCAGTATGCCTGCTTTAGCTCTTCCTTGAGAGGAGATACACAACGCGTATTCTTTTAAATCGGAATTTTGACCTTTGACACAGGTCAACAACAACAAAAAATTTGAGAGGGTGTCGAGACTCAAAACATCTATTCTAGCTAATTTGGGGGCACTGAATCTGAAAATGAAGTTAGTTTTTCTTATTTAGCTACCGTTTATGCGGCACAGAAAATGTCTCATTTTCGGGGACAAAAAGCGTATTTTTCATATATTTTCTGTATATATTGTAATGACCGACGCCAATATTTATGAAAGAGAAACAGTAAGGAACTCTCATTTGTATTTAAATCAACAAAAATTTATCAACACCGACGAGTATTTTTATCAAATCCTTGAATAAATTAACTGCAAAATAAAACTTTCATGAACTATGATAAAAAGCTTCTCTTTCTTGATTGTCTTTTATGTTCCATGTTATTTAATTTCGTTTTGAAACCCAAACAGTAGCCAGCCATTATTCGTTTGTCCAACCTGCCCTAGTAGTGCTATTTCATTGTTTAGATATCCTGATGGAATAATTCTCCTTGCTCATCATCCACATCGCCTCAACTCTCTCGAACTTTGCCCAAATGACTATGTAAAATATGAACCTTGCTACTCATATCAATGCCTATGCCTTGTAGACTTTAAACTATTTTCCCGCTACATCCTTGTAGTTTTCGGCCTTGCGATTGCCTAAGATGTTTTTCATAATGTCAATACATTATGCCCAAGCGTGGAACTCCAAGTTATCCATTGAATTAAAAAATTCATCATCGTTAATTTCCCGATATCAGGATATCAAACACTCACGCCTTGAGTTTCTCGATGCTCAGTCCTGGGAACGGTTTACATATGTACTGAAAACATTTGCTCTCTTCGCTGAGGGAATTTACGAACTGTTTCGTTAATCCCAATTTGATATGCAAGGGAGGCAATGTGATTTTTTCTTCTTTAAGAAGTAGCATTGCACTAATAACGTTGACCCATCTTTAGATCTCAGAGAAGCCATTCTTACCTTTTCCAGTGCTCCTTTTTATGCTTGCTGCCACTCACACACAACAAACATTTCACCTAACCTCTTTCTTGACCAAGCTGGGAATTTCAAATCTACACATTCGACCCATTTATGCTTGTTACAGTCGATTTGTTCCATAACCTATTTGATGGCATTATATTCTCTTTCCGTGTTGTTGAATGACGTATATTTATTGGTGCTTGTATTTGGTATCGTGGTGCGAAAACACTTTAATCTACGTTTTTAATAATCACTAAATGATCTCTATTTATCAGGATCGTATTTGTGGACGCCGGGTCGAAGACAAATTGATTAATGCCAAACAGAAGATTCTAAGGTTTCCTATTTACAATGTCACCTTACCTATCAAGTTTACTTAAGTGTATTATAAAACCGATAAATTTTATTAGTTAAACTAAAATATTGCACGAAATAGCGAAAACATTGTGTACTTAAAAGCTTTTTTCGTCTGACACTCCTCAGAGTACTAACAGGAGAAGGAGAAGGAGAAGGAGAAGGAGAAGGAGGAGAAGGAGAAGGAGAAGGAGAAGGAGAAGAAGGAGAAGGAGGAGTAGTAATAGTAGTATTACTTCCGGTCTCTGATAAATTTCTGTTATATTATTACCTCATATCCAAACGTAACCGCCATGATAGTGATGAGCAATGCAAAGAATGCCTCCAGTTTTCTCAGTCCTGTGGGTAAACAAGTATGTCACTTTGATAGCAAACACGAGAAACATTGGATATAAATTTGAAGTAAATTTCAGTGTAGCATTTAGAAAACGTCACATCTATAAAGTCATCTGGCAAACCCTTTACAAAGTACAGGGCGTTCAAAAGGCATCAGGGACATATACGTATAATGAATCAGCCTTTCAAAGCTGTTCTATGGGACCTGATAAAAATCTAACCCGCCATACTTTGAGAAAAGTCACTAGACGACGGTAGTCTTTCCATCCTAAACAATACGTACCTATTCTGTTCTACTCCAAAACGATAAAGGATGGCAGTGTGCAACATTATGGTACGCCATAATATCCGATATGAACGTAGACGGTAGTAACTGCTTAAACAAGGAAATTATAGACAGAATGCTAAAGAGAAATCTCTGCATTTTAACCTATCATAATACCGTCAATCAGCGTCCCCTCGAACCAACGCCCCTCCTATTTTTGCTGATAGCTAAATACACGCCTTCCCCTTCGCCTAAAACCTTAAACCTATACGGGTTATACCTTTTTGTTTAATTCTAATGAAATTGGTAATGGCAATTTAAAACCAAGAAACAGTTAAAGTATGATCTCCTTATAACAGAAAAATTTTGTTTGCAACAAAAGTTGACAGTAAAATACTTTAATAAATGCTCTTTCCTTTCTGCCTTGAAGTTTATAAATACCCGGGGCGTTTAATGAAAACATAACGATATATTTAAAGTAACGACGCAGTACTTGACTACAAAAGAGTCTAACAAGATCATAGTAATAATGCCATCGATTACATACTAATGAGTTTTGTTTTTCACGAAAACAAAATAAAAAAGTATAATGTGGAAGAAATACAACGGTGCAACAGTACTTCAGATTAAACGGCTTTACGCATATTAAGGGCATCCAGTCCAAATCTGTGCATCGCAAGGATCATAATTACCCTAAATATATTTGCTTACTTGAATTTTAAAATTTACTCCGTGGTCTATTTGACTATATGAACAAAGCAGCCGGGGAAAGGGCTTGGCTATTTAAGCTAAAGTTAATCACACGACAGCTGTCATTTCAGTTACGTTTGCATGAAATTAATAAAAACTTCGAGAAGTAACGTGTTATTGACAAATTCAGTTGTTTGACCTAGCAAGTCTGTCATGTTCACTAAAACAATCTTGAGCAGGCAAGTATAATTGTGATTCACTTTTGTATACATACGTTTTGTTGCGTTGAATACATGACATAAATTTCAAGGAAGTCAAACTGGTATAAACAACACCTCCCTCAAGGGATTTTCTGTTATAACTTCTACACGTTTCCCTTACTTTGATGTTAATATCGACAGCGTTTAATAAAGTGAAGACAGACATCGTTCCAAATTACCAGTGAAACAGATTAAGAAATTAAACTGTGAACATGAACTACAATCAATGTGTTTCCTGGCAAATTGAAGGTTTTGAAGCAATTAGGGCTTTGAGCGCGATCGGTCAGCACGACGGCTCTTCCGTCGTATCGTGCCTATTCCTGTGTCTTCCGCCGAAGTCTACAAATGGGCCTAGATCACGTGATTACATTGACGGCGCGAAACTGTCCTTGAGCATGAATCAACCTCAGTCAAACAATCATTTGTCTGAGCTCGGCGTTGAGCTGTGCTATCATAGCTTGTTCTGCGACGCGAGCGATGTAAGAATCTTGAGGTAGTATCTTAGAATGGTTAAACGCTGTTGTTACGGAACTTGTAATTCAGACAGCAGGTATCCTGATCGAATTGTTGACGTATACTTTATACCATTTCCGAAACCCAGGAGAAACTTGGATAAATGTTTACGATGGATTAAGGCGTGCGGCAGGCCACATTCACAACTGAATGTACAGACCATCAGTCGAAGTACTTACATTTGTTCAAAGGTAAATGTAATACCTTTATACTTACATATTCCGCCACTCTATATGCAAGTATTGGTTGTTTGGTGCCCTTATATGCAGATACAGACAGATTGCATATGCTTATAATGGTATTTCTTTCACCCTTCCGTGGCATGGCCAAGGGTATGTGATCTTGAACCGGTAACAAGATTTTACATGTACACTGGCTCAACGCCAGCCATGGTGTCCTGGCCTGATGATCCAATAGTTGAGGTGTTGGTTTAAAAATAATATCGCCATGAGTTCGAAGCCTCTCAGCTCCCTCAATTACAAGCTATGCGTATGTTTGAGAACTCTCAACAGATTTTTAAAGAATTGAACATTCCCGCAATAGTTTGCAATTTAATGGGGCTGAGGGGACTCAAACTAACAATCATGCCCAAAAACTAAAGTAAATATTTTTGGTGTTAATCTTTCGAAAATTCTCCTCCACTTTTTTCAAGTCAATCTTTTCGTGTTTTCTCCTTCACTCTGTTGATACGGGTACGGGGGAATCTATTGATAATATTTCTTTATTGTCTTGTTTATTGCGTTCTCGCCTTATTTTTATTGGACTTCATAGGCCAATGGTTAAGGTTTGGGTTTTCAAATCAGCGGGTTATGGGCTCGATACCCTTAACAATTGATAGTCTGGAGAGCTATAAGTCAGAAAGCTCTGCTTGGATGTCGCCCTTAACCTGGATAAGGGTGGCAAATACGTGGACTCTAAACTAATCAAGCCCTCAACTTGTTTTTAACCCACCTCACAAGATTTTTTCAAAATCATCTGTATATAAGTTACCGAGGCACCTTTGACGCCACATGTACAAATGCACGTGCATATGCACCACATTCACAATCCACTGTGACTATACAGCCATTATGGATTGAAGATTGAAGATACCCTTATTGTTGAATAAAGCAAGCGATCGTGGCAATGCTCCACTTATGGGAAATATGTGTCTTCTAAGTATATATACACCTCTGGCATTGACTAAGGCCAAAAGCTGAAACACGATAAGTAATTGTTATTAGTTTATATTCCTGTACCAACTGAGTGGAGGAGAAAACATGGCAAGATTGACTTGAAAAATTTCTCAACTTCTCCAGACTATCAATTATTAACGGTATCGTGCCCATGACCCACTGATTTGAAAACCCAAAACTTAACCATTTGACAATCAAGTCCAGTTGATTATGGTGAGAAATTTTCTAGTCAATCTTGTCATGTCTTCTCCTCCACTCAGTGGGTACATGGGGAAATTATTTATAAACTTATAGTTATTTATATATTGTGTTTTGGCTTTAAGCCTTCATCAGTACCAGAGGTATATAAATACTCAGCAAATACACAGCAATTATTCTATATTTTACCATGAGTGCGTTAGGAAAGTGTTAGGAAAGTTAGGAAAGTGCTGCAATACAGTCCAATGGCTTGGAGCGAAACATTGGGGCAAAGGCCTTTGACCGTCTTTGCCCTTTCAAACAATGGGACTGTTATCCGTTAGGAAAGTGTTAGGAAAGTTAGGAAAGTGCGCTAATACAGTCCAATGGCTTGAAGAGAAACATTTTTAAAAGGGGCAAAGGCCTTTGATCTTCTTTGCCCTTTCAAACAATGGGACTGTAATCCGTTAGGAAAGTGTTAGGAAAGTTAGGAAAGTGCGCTAATACAGTCCAATGGCTTGAAGAGAAACATTTTTAAAAGGGGCAAAGGCCTTTGATCTTCTTTGCCCTTTCAAACAATGGGACTGTAATCCGTTAGGAAAGTGTTAGGAAAGTTAGGAAAGTGCTCTAATACGGTCCAATGCCTTGGAGCAAAGCAATCCCGTTCAAACAAATGGACTATAATCCGTTAAGAAAGTTAGGATAGTATGTATGGGACTCGGCTCAGCAATAAACCGAGGAACAATTTTGCTCACTTGGTTAATAGGCCTATTTACAAAGTGACAGCTTTTGTGCATGTGAACTATCAGTCCCGAAATTTTCATCAGTGAACTATCGTAGCACTAGTATCCATTTTATAATAAAGGCTGGAATCGGGGTCACCCCTGTTTTATTATAGCAGAAACAAAAGTACCCTCGATGAAATAAGTAAATTAAAGATACCAATCATTCACTATTATCAACTTTAATGATTTTTCTTTTTCCAAAATGCATGCCAGAAATACGTATTTTTCAGTACATTTGTCCTTTATTTAAAAGGCAAACGCGGTATGGTAGCATTTTTATGAGATATCAAATAAGTTTATCAATAATGGATGAGGGTAATTTGGAATCAGAAAAAGAAAAGAGAATTTTCCACTCGCTGCGAGTAGGGTTCGAACCTACGCGGGAAGATCCCATTGGATTTCAAGTCCAACGCCTTAACCACTCGGCCATCGCAGCTTGCATATGTCAATATGTAGTTAATAAATTATTATATTGTAGAGTTCTGGAGTGTCTTATCCAGCAACACTTAGATTGAAATCGCCCTGGCCTTTTTGGAAAACAACAAAAGACTATGCCAGTTAATAATAAAGCGTAGGTTGGGATTTTTATATCATTTTATCATCAGAATAAGTGCTTCATTCTGATACGCAACGGCCATAACTTACAGCTGAAGCATAGGCCTCCCTAGATTGAGATAAGCTAACTCCTCTAAACAAGAATACCCTCAACTCAAACTGAGAACTTCAATAAAAATGCGAGAAAAATTATCATAATTAAAGATACACACTGTCTCTTTCATCACAAGTTTTTGACTGTGGCGCTAATACATATTTTCACACCTCGCCGCACGCCCCCTTTATTTCCCATATTTTCAACTCTTTAGACGAGAAAATATCACGAATGACTGGAAAATATCACGAATGACTTGAAAATATCACGAATGACTTGAAAATATCACGAATGACTTGAAATTATCACGAATGACTTGAAAATATCACGAATGACTTGAAAATATCACGAATGATTTAAATACTTTAAGCAAAATATTCCCTAATTTTAAACACACTTAGTGCACAGCTGTTCGCGCTATTGTTCTCGGGGAAATAGAAAATGGGTAGATTCGGTTTCATTTCGGAAATCAAACTGCGTTTTTTGTATTTGGTAGATTTTACACAATTGTCAACTCATTACCTGTAGGTACGAATTTATTGGCTCACAGTGCCCAAGATTTTCTATCACAAACTATCGGAGCTATCGGCTGCTCAATCAAAAGAAACGCATACTTGGACGTAGATCCGGTCGTAAATTACACGATACATGGTAAGTAGCTAATCACCATCTATTTTATCAATATTAGAATATCAGAGCTCTAACGGGGAGAGGGTAGCAACACTTCATTCATTCATTCATTCATTCATTCTTTAGTTGCCTTGTCTTAAGACATTGGCTGCCATGACTGCGTAACCTTTTCTATCCTTTGCCAGATGTAGAAGGCCCACTTTCTTTATGCCATTATGACATATGTTTGAATCAGTACTCATTTATTTAAGGGCAGATGTTGTTGCGTGAGCATAGAACTTCAAAGATCCCTGGTGTGAGGGACAGTTACAGATCACAAACGTGAGCATAGAACTTCAAAGATCCCTGGTGTGAGGGACAGTTACAGATCACAAATATAAACTTCAGAGTAACAATAATATTTATGGTATTCATAGGCTACCACTCGTCAATCGATAGCAATAGGGAGATTTACGACAAACAAAACCCACCCTAAAAAGGCCAAAGAAAATGATATGGCTCGGCTCCAGACTTGCCCTCCCTTAAATCACACATTTACCGTATTTCCTCTAATATACGCCGCGATTACAAACCCTAGCTTTTAGGTGTGCCGTTTAATAGAGGACGGTGTTTATAAAATGAAAAATGAACAAATCCTCATACAAGAATTCTTCATAACAAATTATGTAAAAGGCAGAGTTTGTTGATAGAAACATGCAAACCTCGTATAGCCTATTTGTTGTTTCTTATTTAGTCTGTTTTCTAATAAATGGTACACTTCAAGATGCAGCATTTAACAGAGGGCGGCTTTTATGGGAGGAAATGCGATACCGGTCTCTTCATATTAGATTTACAATTATTGTACCTTAAACTGTGATATTATGAAAAGGTAGTTGAAAGTGAACAACCCATGCTAAACCGACAACAACGAAACCACCCATCTACCAACGGGTGAAGGGGGTCCACTTACCGCAAATACCAAATTTTTCGTTCGTCCAAAATTATAAGAAGACTGGAGACTTGGGTATTAGGTTGGGAAAATATTCTCAAACCTTCTTTAACTGACATACTTTCATCAATCCGTTACAATACGTAAGTGACGTCATTGGACTAGAATTTGTAATTGAACATCAAGAGGTTGTACAACGTCACTCCTTCTTCTTTTGAGAACTGGCAATCTCTCAGTGCAGCCCCCTGATAAGCAGTCGGGCGCCATTAGCAATGCTGCGCTTATCTGTTGTTGTCTCTGATGCGAAAATGCAACCTAACTCAAAGTGCTATGCTTTACAGAGACCCTGTTTAACTTAACGTGAAATTACACCTTAACTACCGGCAAGTCTTTTGCGGCCAGCTTCCTTTGAAGGGCAGCTTTGAAATGCGGGCGCAAAATCAAAGTCCCAGCAAAATTTGTAGTAAACTCTGCATTTAAACTCCGCATTTAACCGGCAGCTTTGAATAGCGAACTACGGGCAGTGATCGGTAGCCCGTGGCCCATGAAAAAACTGTGTTATACGGGCAAACAATGACATTCTTGCAGGACTAGAAGTGTCATCAACATTACGCAACGACCGGTTGACCCGTGTATTGCACCCTTGTTAAGTTAGGCACACACGAACAACTTTCAGGACAACTTTGACGACAACTTGGTTGGCCAACTCGGTTGTCGACGAAAGAGACTGGTGTACGCAAACTATCGTGAATTTCTCTATAATCATGCTGGATTTACTCAGTTTTAAATGCTAGGAGGTTCACACTCTTGATAAGTGACCAGTTTTCGTACGATTTCCATCGTGATATGATGGTAATTTGTGGTTAAAGTTAGCGGGAAGTGGGTGCTACTTGACCCGTCATTACTCCCCGGGAAATGCATATATCCCCCAATATAACTTTATAATATGTTAGCCCTGTTAATTAGCTATTGTTTGATATATAGATTATATATGTAGTTAAATGTTATGCCTATCAATTGTTATTAGATATAGTGGTACCGACGTTCAAAATTCCGCTGGCCTTCACATTCTTAAGATGTCCTCAACTTTTGCTAAGTTTACAGGCTGCGTTCTTGTAAGCTATGGCAGTATGAAATATATGTATAAAAATAGAAACAATCAAAGGTGAAGAAGCAACTAGGGGTAAGGAATATGAAAACGCAGGAAATGACATGTTATTTCGGAAACATCTTGGTTATTTATTATCTACGCTTTTGATTGTTAATTTTTTTCGGTAGATGACGGAAGATAGCATCGAAAGCTTAGATGATAAATAATCGAAATGCCTTCCATTTATCTGTCATTTCCTGGGATTTTATATTCCTTGTTTTTATTTGATTGTCATCCGGATTATTAGCTGCAAATGGGAGTGCTTTGACGATATCACAAACTTTGCTTCCAGTTTTGACTCTATTCCTAAATTAGTAACTCCTGGCAACTTCTGTAGGTATGGTTCACGGTAGAGAATGAATTGTTGTCCCATAACATTGAGGGCCTGTTTTGGCGGGTCAAATTGTTCAGTTATCATCCGAGATGAAACTGTCGGTGTACAGGATAGAATCGTTTAAAAAAAGTTTCTATGACGCATTTCAATGAGCTAGCAAATCACCTTTACTCTAGAACTAAAGCAATTTCGAAATCAGTCACACAGGAAGATTTCGATTGCATGGCCTGTTGAACAAGAATAGCTTTCTAACGCACGACGGTTTGGAGTAGGCGGGCAAACGTTTCTTTGTTTTTTTGCTTAAATTGGGAATGACCTTCTGTGAATCTTCAGTTGAGCAGAAGTCATACTTCTGAACAAGAGCCGAAACAAAACGACGTGGTGAAGCATTCTTATATCGCGCGCCCAAAAAACAACGTTGTGCCCAGGTATGTATTTATTTTATGATCCTTGCTAGCATATCTATATACAGGTGTTTTTTTATTTTGTGCTGCAACTACTTTAAATTATATATCCCTAAATATTCCAAATTGCTAAAAGCTAGGGTTATGGGTCATTTCATTGAATGACAAACAGAAGGAAAGGCAATTTCTTTGCATTAACCCCTGCTGTGGAATTGTGAAGGTACTTAAAGGCGACAAATACCTAAAAGAAACCAGAGGTATGCATTCTTTAAAACGTAAAAAAAGCTACAGTGTCTGCTGTGAGTTTCTCGGTTTTGTACAGTAGTACAATTGCTAGGGAAAAGGGGAATTGAAAACGGCCAGGAGTTCGATAGATTAGTAATTGTTAGTTGGAAAAAGTGAATTGAAAACGGTAAGGAGTTTGATAGATCAGTAATCGTTAACTTGTATATTTTACGTTAAGATTTGGTGTGTTCATAGATAATGAAACTCTTTAAGGTCTATTTCATAAGAAAGATAGATGCTTAAATATTGCTAAAATTCCTTGGCTAGGATTTTTTGTGACGGATGAAAAGCGCAACACCCCTACTGATAAAGTTTGCAGGGATAGCATTAAAAAGGTTCAGAAGACCTTGTTTCCATAATGGTCCCTTTATAGAAGTATTAACAAAAAGTAGATATGGTTAATCCAAAACAGCAGACTGAAAAATTAAATAGAGTACATACTGACCAAAAAATAATTGTCGTTTTAAATATAGAAGCATTCCTGTGGCACACAGTAGCCACTTCAACACTGTAGGTAGATTTCCTGTCAACACTACAATACGTCCCTTTCCTTTAACGGTTTTGTACTCTTGAGTTTGTCTCAAAGAGTCAGAATTTTATGGCAATTTATTAAGGTTTCCTTTCCATAACGTCCATGCCATATGTGCGAAGATAACCACCAGCTATCATGGTGGCTGCCAAGTACCACAATTAAACCGGTCAAACGCGTCACTTTTAATTTGTACAGACAAACTTCCTTTCTAACTCTGGGCGAGCAAACCTTAAACAAGGTTTACTTTCTGATCAGAAATTCAAAATTTTTAGATAGCTTTTCACTTCCCCCCGATTTTCAAAGAATCCAAGTGGTTCCTGATGAACTATCAGAGTTCCTGTGATAGATCTGCCTGCCGTTGAAGCATAGACCCCACATGATCGGCAATACCTGCTTTGTGAAGGGACTACAGCATCCTCACTTCTCAAACATATTTAACAAATATGTTCAACAACATTTTTGTATGATACCACGCCCCCAATCTTACTCCAATAGGATTATCACTTATGGGAAATAAGAGGTCATATCATAAACCAATGTTCAATAAAGAGAGAAGTTGCAAGAGATTCAATTTACTTAGTTAGCGCAGGATGCGCTTGTGAACTACATAAAGAGAGCAAAATGTCAAGCTGGTAAACGTATTCTAACATTTTCTCTATTATACAATTTTGTTTCGCTTATGTTCGAGTCCTCCATCTCACTCTGCCCTTACTTGTCATATCCTTTGATGGCCTTGCCATGGCTTGCTGAGTAAATGCTCAGTATTTTGCAGATCTAAACAGACAAGTGAGGCAATAAAGCACATTATGATGGCGCGATCTACCGCTCTTTGGTAAAATACTTGTCATATAAACGTTTTCTGCCTGTCTTGTTATGGTGATGTTGTTTTTATGTATTGTATGTCGATTATTTGCAGTGGCACAAATTTCTTCAATAACACTCACATACACTTAACTTTTACATATTATTTTTTACTACAATCTCGACTTCAGTATCTAAAGTTGTTTGACACGTGATTGACATTAGACTTAAGAATTGTACCTGCTATTTTTCGAACGTAAATTACTTTACAGTAATCATGCTTATTTTAAAGTTTTAATTCCCTATTTGATTCAGGCAATCAAAGGATTCATCTTGACACATATTCTGCCTATTCACGTATATCTCAGTACAGCAGCTTAATAAGGCATTAAAATTTATTGAGGCAAAAGTGTGATTTTACAGACTCCTAGTCAACGGCACATTTGTTAAAGTTAAACTATCCACTATTTCCTGGGCGGTATCTTTACTGGTACCTGAAAGAATCAGATAAATTCTGTGGAGTATTATTTTTAATGGTACCTGGAAGAATAGAAAAGTTGTTGGGGTTCAGCTTAACTAAGGCCCAAGTGAAACGTCGCTCTTCTCATGCGCCGAACCTAATAGTTGAATTAAGCACATGAGAAGAGCGACGTTTGATTTGATTAAGTTCGACGAAACGTATTAGGTGCAGCAGAATGTATTAGGAGCGACTACAACTAATGAAGGAGTTAAAATAACGGATGAGAGAGTAATGGCAGAAGCATTTGCTAACCATTTTAGGAAAATTGGACGTGATCTGGTGGATCAAATTTCTGATGGGACACATAATCATAGAAAATATATTCCAAATAAATTAGATAAGACTATTTTTATGTACCCTATTCAGTTCTTGGAATTTCAAAAAGCTGTTACTAGTTTGAAAAACGGATTTTCGATAGGATGTGACGGTATGTCGACTTCTCTGTTTAAAGAATTAGCTGAAGTACTTAGTCAGCCGCTTTTATTTATTTTTAATTCTTGCATGAAAAATGGTCTTTTTCCAGTTTGTCTTAAAGTAGCTAAGGTTTTACCTTTGTTTAAAAAAGGCGATAAAGATAATCCAAATAATTACAGGCCTATTGCTATTTTATCACCTGTTTCTAAAGTTTTTGAAAAAATAATAAAGAGTAGATTTACTTCATTTCTGGTAAAGAATAATTTTTTTTTCTCCCAATCAGTTTGGTTTCTTGCGTGGTAGGTCAACAGAGCAAGCAGTAGCTGCTTTACATAATTTCTTATCAGATGCTATGGATGATAGTTACTTGGCGGCAACTATATTTTTTGACATTAAAAAAGCTTTTGATACAATAGAACATACAATTCTTTTTGATAAATTGGAAAATGTAGGAATTCGTGGAATAGCTCTTGAGTTAGTGAGATCTTATTTATTAGAAAGAAGTTTTACAGTCCAAGTTGGTGAGGAATCATCTCATATTTTTCCTTTAGAAAATATAGGGGTTCCACAAGGGTCTGTATTGGGGCCGTTACTTTTTTTTATATACATAAATGACCTTCCAAAATGCATGCCTTCGGACGATGAATTACCAATATTGTTTGCAGACGACACAGCAATTAGTTTGAAGGCTGGCAACGAGGAGGACCTACGAATGGCCCTCGAAACTGTTGCTTTTAATGTAAATTCTTGGTTTCATGCTAATCGACTAATACCTAACCTAGAGAAGTCGGAATTTGTGGTTTTTGGGAGAAGTTTGAGAGCAGTGAAGCGTGTGTCATTTAAAACTATTAGTATTGGAACTTCCTCCATAAAAAGAGTGGATGTATTTAGATATTTAGGTATCTACATTGACTCAACTCTGTCTTTCAAGGCGCATATTAATAAACTCGAGGCAACAGTGTCCAGGAATCTCGGCTGTTTGCATAGAGTAAAGTTCTTGTTTCCTTACCAAATAATGAGAAAATTATATTTTTCATTAGTGGAATGCTATTTTCAATATTGCCCGACCGTTTGGATGCTGACATTCCATTCACATTTACGAAGACTCCAAATTGTCCAAAACAAGGCAATAAGAATCCTGGACCTTTTTTTAACACACCCTAGGAAGACAAAAGAATTATCTGAAACTAAAACATCATTTTTATTTCTTGATATTCTTCATTTACAACAAATTTTTCACCTTAATATAGGCATATGGTTTTTAGAAATCCAACGTAGGGATAATTTTTTCAATAAAATGAAACTCTTGGTTGAAAATAAACATAGCCATTTATCAAGAGCAAGGAATAAGTTTCTTTTTCCTTTTATTAAAAATGAGAGATCAAGACTAAGTTTAAGATATCAACTTCCTGAGATTGCCAATAAATATAAACTACTTGATTTAATAAATGAGTCACCATCACTCTATACATATAAAAAGAAATTGAAAGAGATAGTTCTTTCTGCCTATAGTAGTGGGGACTGAATATCTTACTCTCATTCAGCACCGTGTTCCTAAACGATTTTGGACATTTCTATGGCTTCATCCTAACAAACCAAAATACAAAATATCCTTACTTTACTGATGAGTGGTAGATGGCTTAAAATCGCAAAAATGGTTCCTTAAAAGAAACTGCAAACTGAATTGACAGTCAATGACAACATTTTTCAAAAAGGAAATCCCCTGGTCATTTCTTCTGCCTTACATCAACGCAGTTTAGCTTTTGTCTGTGAAACCCATTGGGAGATGGTTAAATATAATTCTGGTAAAAACACAGGTCCTTATTGCACTCCCTGTTTATAGATACCCAATAACGTAGCTCATTTTCAATCCTAATTACCGCCTCCTGATTTCAGTATCGATTTCTCATATCTCTCCCGTTTACCTCTAGTTGTTTGAGAATTCCGGTACGTTCTCTGTGCCGAACCCTATCAAATGCTTTTTCATAGTCAATAAAGCATATAAACAGGTCCTTCAGTAAATCAACACTTTTCTCGATTATCATTTTTATGCAAAACAGAGTTTTCCTGGGTTTTTCCCCTCCATGAAACCAAACTGTATTTCAGAAATATTCGTTCGAATTGGCTTTCGATTCCTTGACATGAGCATCCTCTGCTAAATCTTTGTAATGTGACTCACTAAGCCTACTGTTCTATAATATTCACATTAAACTGTTCCATTTTTTGGCGTGTTTTCACAAGCACTGACTGCACTGTTTTCTCTCGTATATTTTCAGTGTCATAAATGATACTAGCAATTTCCGTGACTTCTGCTATACCGAATTTTCATAATGTCTCTATTTTTCCTTAACTCTACCGAGCACGGGCTTTTGATCACTTAAGCCAGCACGGGGGATGGGGGGTGGGGGCTAGTAGTAACATTTTAACATGAATAACTGATGTAATACGTGGTTTTATGCTTTGATATTAAGGTTTTGAATACTTCAAGACCTTTGGCGTTGAATTCAAGTGTAATGGAAACGAGGCTATGCTCTTCCTTCATCTAACACTCCCTAAAATCTATAACTAACCAATGAAATTCTAACACGACCTAACTCTGGCAACTTCTCCTCTTTACTAACCAATCACCCTGCACTTCCTCTCTTTATCTCTATTCCTATTGGTTGTTAGATAATATAAGTAGTCTTGTAATGAATTACGAAATGGGATGATTGTGTGGCAACTAACTGAGATCTATGATCGCTGTCATAGATCTCAGAAATAGATTAATATGAAAGTGAATATAAAGAATTGTTGCTTGTGGAACTACTTGAAGCGCTTCCTGCGATTTCCCCCAGAGCTGGCGTGCTAAAAGAGAAGGGCGCTCATTACACAAGTGTTTTATTACGAAATGTTTGGTAAAATATGTGCTTTATTAGTATTATAAGGTAAGGTAATTAAGTCAAAAAATGTTTACTGGATGTAAGTCTGATCGAAATGGAACAGAAGTTGCTAGGCTTTATTTCATGAATTAAAAGTAGCAAGCGTTACCTCAAAAGCTGTTTCAAGCAATCGAATAACTTTTTTAATCTTAATACCTGGGAAACGCAAGCATTCGTGACAATTATCGGAACGAACAGGGAATATGAGAAGTCTCAATGATCGGAGCTAAAGCACTTGAAAGAGAATATGTTTATAATGTGTCACGATATGTATTCTTTTGAACAGTAAATGTGTTCATACTTGCTTTAAATGCCATATAGCCTTATTTATATATTTGCGACAGTTCTCTATGTATATACTTATAATTTGTAAAATGTTTCTCTAAACTGCACTGCTAGAAATAGTTTAAGCTAAAATAATTTCATCTGAGTACCATCTTAGTCAAACATGATACAACAGTACAGCATTTACACATTGCATATGTAAACAGGAAAGTAGCAACTGGACTGAAACTAAAACTGACTGTCAGTGGTTTGCATAGGTTCATAACTTAGTCTGGAATCAGTAACAATTATTTGCATACACATATATACTAGTAATAGTTTTTATATTAATTTAATTTTATACATTTTCTCTCTCACAAATTCTCCCTGTTACTAGTGTGCTAAGAGGCACTTTGAACATTTCCTATATAAAGAAGGATTTACATACTTGTCTGCTTTTGTTCATTTTTTAGACTTGGTTCTGTCTGTAGTCATGTTGCTGCTCTACTATTTAAGGTTCAGACCTGTAGCCTAATGGAGTTGAATAAGGCATCATGTACAAGCAAGCTTTGTGAGTGGAAACGCTCTCGTAAGAATGCTGAAGCAGCTCCGCTGAAGCAGATACAATTTAGTAGACCAAAAAAAGGATCATTTCCAATGAACATTCCACAACAATATAAGCAAACAGAATTACCATACAGTAGCAAAGACCCTAAAATCCACGGCGACTCTATAGCAAATGAGAGGCTTAAAGAATTGAGAAAAATTGCCCCTAAAGCTGCAGTCCTTTGTAGTGTTACCAACCCTGATGAAGAAAGTGACTCAAGTGGATCTGACACTGCTGATGAAAATGAGACAAACTCAATCCCTGAGCCACTGACAAGCCTATTTCAGCCAGCAGCTATTAATGACACCAAAGATGAATTAAATGATCGAGGAAAAAAACTATTTTATTTTTTTGAAAGATCATATGGCCAGTCACAGTATGATAACTTGTGTGACATTACAAAAAAACAAAGCTTGTCAAAAATGTGGCATTTACACCATGCTGGAAGATTAACATCATCCACAGCAAAACAAGCATTTAATGCTGATAGATTAGATGAGAATGACTACCCAAATACTCTGATGACTTCCATTATGCAGTATGGAAAGGGTGCTAATGTCCCTGCAACCAGATATGGCAAAGCTATGGAGGGGATAGCAAAAGAAGCCTTTATACAGTATGCAGGAAATCACCATGATGGTCTTGTTGTACACGATACAGGTCTCCATGTGCTCAAAGACAAGCCATATCTTGGGGCATCACCAGATGCATTAGTTGAATGTAGCTGCCATGGGAAGGGGGTACTGGAAATAAAGTGCCCCTACAAATATCAGAATGGATTGGAAGGGTGGTCTCTTGACAAGAGTTTTCCAGTCTTGCCAAATGGACTAATGAACAGAAAGCACACCTATTTTTTTCAGGTGCAACATCAGATGTTGGTTCTAAATAGAGAATACTGCCATTTTTATATCTGGACCAAAGGGCCAAAGGAAACTGATAAGATTTTTTTAACAGTCAATAAAGATCATTCATTTTGCAAGGAACTTAACCTAAGACTTGAAAGCGTATTCTTTAAGTTTGTGCTACCAGAACTAGTGACACGGAAACATGACTCTAATAATGAGAAACCTGAGCACAGTCATTGTTACTGCCAGAGACCATCTTTCATGCCAATGATTGCTTGCAAAGGAAAAAATTGCAAATATAAATGGTTTCACTATTACTGTGTTGGCATCAAAAGAGAACCAGAAAAAGGATGGTTCTGCAAAGAATGCAAAGCCTCTAAAAAAAAAAAATAAATTAATAACTGCAAGTGAAAAACACAAGTTACAGCTTCTACCAGAATTTAAGCAAACAATACAGCTACATATTTCTTTGTTTCCATTACCAATGGTATTCCACGCATTGAAAAGGGCACGCTGAATCGCGTAATTTTATTCCGTCAAGGATTGCTTGATAACTTGCTTCTCGCTTCACCTAACAGTATTTGCTCCGAATTTGAAAGCTTAAACATGGCTCGTACTAAACAGACGGCTAGGAAATCTACTGGAGGTAAAGCCCCAAGAAAACAACTTGCTACTAAGGCTGCAAGAAAGAGTGCACCAGCAACGGGGGGAGTAAAGAAACCTCACAGATACAGACCAGGTACAGTTGCCCTACGAGAAATTCGGCGTTATCAGAAATCGACCGAACTGCTGATCAGAAAATTACCATTCCAGCGTCTTGTTCGTGAAATAGCCCAAGACTTTAAGACAGATCTACGATTCCAGAGTTCGGCTGTCATGGCTCTCCAGGAAGCGTCTGAGGCTTACTTGGTCGGCTTGTTCGAGGATACCAACTTATGTGCCATTCACGCCAAGCGGGTCACTATCATGCCTAAAGATATTCAGCTGGCAAGAAGAATCCGTGGGGAACGTGCCTAAGGATTCCCTATCCTTCCTTCACCACCACCAAACGGCTTTTTTAAAAGCCACCAACTGAACCAAAGACGTTTGTTTACATACTCTTTCAAATTGTCTTGCATCTCTATCTTGCGTGCGGTTAGCCTGGGCTATCGAGGGTTGTTTTATTTAACGAACTACTTCATCTGCAATGTTGACTATTGACAAAACATCGCTTTCAAATGATTTCTTTATCAAAAATTAGAGCGCCCTAACATTGTCTACCAACTTATACAAATTTCAGTACCATTCACACGCCCCATTTTTACCTTTATCAATTTTAGAGACACTACGTCAGTATTAGCTTGGTGATCAAACGTACCCGTTGTAGGCGGGCCAGGTTGTTTCACTTTAAAAAGGAATTACAAGGGATGTGCAGGTAAAAGGAACCCAACTTGTTTATGGTTATAAAATGCTATTAGCTTTTCTTTGGGCAAGCGGGACTAGGGTAAGTCTTGATGTTCACGACAAATTTGTTCAGTGCTGATATACTGCCATTCTATTGTTATAAAAAAATTGTATAATGTTGTACCTCGTTAAGACGGAGGCGTTTCCTTCAGATTATTAACACGTATTTATCTTGAAAAATTTTAAAGGTCATATTGCAAGAAAGGGGGGAACGTCTCCACCCATCTAATGAAAACAGTTACCTTGATTCAGAAAATAGGCAGGGTGGCTGGTAGCCAATACACACGTCATAGAGGAAATATGTTAAACGATCATAACAACACAGCCCATCAGTAAAAACACATTTGTGTATTACTGTAACGCTATACACGGCGGAAATTATCAACAACTCCCAAAATTTTAATTTTGGTGAATATCAGGATATACCCACTGCATACACCCTCCGTGGAGGCTATCTAAAGTTATTTAATCCACATTAGAAGCCCCTGCCCCCTATGGTAGCGTTGTAATCAATATCAACATTTCGTGACGTCAAATTAGATCTCTTCTATTTGACGTCACTTTTGCTTACTTAAAGGCGTGAGGGCGATAGACACTCACAATCAACTGTGTTGGGCTACGGGAAGGACTTTCAATTAACTGAGCACTCATTTTTCAAGGGAACGTAGCAAATGATACACATTTTGCGGAAAAGTTGCATCGTTGGACCTTGGCGTTGTTCGATTATCAGAGCGCTGTTTCAAGAGTGATCCACCTACTCAAAAAGAAGTTGAGGATGCAGAACTTCTCATTCGAAATGAGCTGAAAACGATTCCATGGTTATTTGAGGAGATTTCAAACACCACTCTTGTCGGCACAGCTGGGACCGTAACCACCTTGGCTGCCATGGCTCAGGCGTTACCTCAGTATGATCATGCTCGTGTCCATAATTATTGGCTTTCCCGCGAAACCATTCACGAATTGGAAAAAGAATTATGGTCGCGCAGTTGCGCCGAACGCGCTCAACTTCCCGGGTTAGACGCGGGTCGAGAAGAGGTCATTGTAGCCGGCACGATTATTCTTCAAACAGTAATGGAAGTGCTGGGATTTACACAATGCTTGGTCAGCGATTATGGATTGCGAGAGGGGATTATCGTGGAACGTGCTCAAAGTTTTAGGCTATGAGCCGGACCGTGTCCGAGGTTCAGACGGTGTTCGCCGGATCTCTTAATTCGTCTGTGTGTCTTGGCCGAGCTGGAAGTGCGCCTAGAGAAGAAAAACGATGTAAGGGGCTAAGGGAGTGATTTTGTCCTTACCGCTGACTGTACCACCGAAAGCCTTTGGATTCTTGATAACTTGGTCGATGGATCTTGGCCCCGGGTTTTTCGAGCATCATCACTTTGAAATCCCACAAACCGAACCAGGCTGGATCGAGCACGCTATGGAAATGCAGGCCGGTTAACTTGGGAAGAGTATCCCCAAGGGCTTTGTCGAGTTCGGGTTGAGTGTAAGCACGTACGGAGAACGGTTTTTTTAGGGCTTCGCAAATACGACGGATGGCATAAGCGGCTCCCGTACAGAGGACCTGCGTCTCTCCTGGAATATTCAAGAGTTGAGGAAGAGCACAATATTGTTCGCGAAATCCGAGACCTCGTGCCGCATGGCGCATGTGCGAATACTGCACTTCATATTCGGTATGGCCCGGTAATTTCACCGGCTCTGGATAGCCTGTTTCAATCCCAAATTCGATCAAAATGGCATGACCGCCCGGTTTGAGCACTCGCCACACTTCCTTGAGAAAGGACAGCGCGCCATGATTAAAAATAATTTCCTCAGGAAAAGGTTTGTCTAGAGGTAAGTGGAGTTGGCGAATGAGGTCTAAAGCGGCTTGATGTTGAGGCGTCGTGCCTTCTTGAGATTCCAATTCCTTTGCCGTCAAGTGGACCGGTGTCATATCGGCCAAATTTTCATTGTCGATGATGAGATCTACGCTTCCGTCGGCAAACGGGAGTTGCTCCGCATTCGCTTGAGTAGCCGAGGTGTGCCATCCTGCAGATCGTGCCAAGCTTGTCTGTGATCCTAAAAATGGACGCGTCAAATCCAGAAATGTATAGTTGATGCCGCAACGTTCATCCCCGCTCAATTCTCCAGCCAACTCTTTTGACACGTAGCCTAATCCCGCACCCACTTCGACGATTCTTGTCGGTTTAGGAGAAAACCACCCCATTTGCCGAAGGGTTTTTCCGAGAAGCCGTCCATAGGTTAAGCCATGCAAGGCTTCACTAGGCTCACGAAAGAGATGGGAAACGGTCGTTTCGATAATTTCAAAATGGCCATGTTGAGTTTGAATTCCTTGCATGTGAAACTTCGAAAGATGCTCTTCGGTTTCTTCAGCGACATTGCCATGCCAACCTTCTCGAACCCGTTGCAATAAAAGATCCCACTTGGCCTCTGTGCTATGGGGGAAGGAGCAAAACGGCTGAAACCCTTTTTTTACCCCTTTTGAAGAACATATTATTTAATGCACATTTTCAAAGGGGCAGTGGCCCTTGCAGTTTCTTTCGCAATTGCACCTTCCAACATTTCTCCCCACCCGCTAGATTTTGAGCCCTCCCCCCTCACGTGAACCGTTGTCAAGCAAATTGAGATGATTACAAAACAACTTTTTTTAATAGAAAAGAAATAACGCATTATTTCTGTGGAACTTCCTGCAGGGCCCTTGAAAGACATCAATGAGTGGGTCTTAAAATCATGTTGCCATTATGTAAGTGCATTAATAAAAACACTTATCATAAAAAAATCATAAAAAAAACACTTATGAAAACGAATATTTCTACTGCTATATTCAATAAATCAGTATTTGGAATTGAATTACATTTACGTTTTTATTTATATGTTTTAAACCGTACTTATTAACAATTTTTTCCATTTAAAACAGAAAAAAAAACAGTTACGTTTCTCTTTCAGCGGAGGGCAGCTAAGATGAAACAACGCACTATTTATTTTTAAATATTTATTGAGAAAATCTTGAAGTTAATTGATTTCTGATTTTAAGGGACATTTGAGAAACCTTACGAAAAAAGAATTCAATAAATCCGCAAAGGTCAAATTTGATAAATTAACTGACTTGTGGTTACAGACTAGAATCTCAAAGTTTTCTAATCCAATTCCAACCTGTTTAGCTTCTGTTCCATATGGAAGCAAAAAAAGCACTCTCAGAGCTTGAGGAAAAATACATGATTAATGGCACAACGTTTGTTTCGTAGACTTTATCATAGAAAGAATTATTTTAGCTTGTCTAAATGCAGCTATGCAAAGTAATTAGCAAAGTAAATGTATTTGTAAAGTATTTAAAGTAAAGTAAACTATGTAAAGTAACTATTAAATTATGTAATAATAGTAAACAAACTATGTAAAGTAAAAGTAATTAGCTATTTGCAAGCATATTTTATAACTACGGTAGTTGATTTTTCTCAATGCTTGACCAGTGGTTCTCAAGCTATAGTAGCGCAGATAAATGTCACAAATAAAAACAATAAAACGACTTCTAAAATTAATACGAGGGCAAAGTTTATAGTTCTATCCTTTAGCATGTTTTGCAGTAGCGTAAATTGGGGAAGGGGAAGGGCATTTACCCCCTTGAATTTTATTTGCCCCCCAAAGATGTTTTCAAAAAATCCTTTTTTGGGGTGTTTTCATTTGAAAATGTTTTTGTGGTATTTTTTTACAGAAACACTGAAAAAACGGCAAATTCCCCCTCCCCTCATATTTCTAAAAATGTGTTTTGCCAGAACAACGGAGACGACTGGGGATACCTCTCAAGATTAGTCCAAAGAACATCGCTTCTTTTAAGAACTCAACAGAATAACAAAAAACAACGAAAAAAGGGACAAAAGGGAGTTTTGTCGTTTTAACTCGATAAAAGGGAGCAAAATTAAATCTTAAAGGCCAAAATTAATGAATAAAGTATAAAAGTCTATGTGTAGGTTCTCATTCTGAAATTTAAGCAACGTTTTCTGTAGCTAATAACCTTCTGTGCGAAACACGTAAACCTGAATAAGCGCATCCAGTAACAAGGTTGTCTAAGTACGATAGGACCGTTGAATTTGAATGAGAAGCATTTTTCAATGACTGAAATTTTAGCGTAAAGAGCGAGGGCTGAGAAATAGGTAGACCTTCCTAAAATACGTGAAAATCTCTGTTCGTTTACGGCAGGATTGCTTGATGAACTCAAGAAGTCAGATCCCGAGCGCTACCAGAGGTTAGAAATTGCCAATATGCTATATATGGCAATTGAATAAAAAAAAATTTACATTTAACAAAATAAGGCATGGAATACACTACAAAAATAGACAATACAATGCCCCTACCAAAAAAAATAGTCTTAAATACTGAGATAGAATTTTTCTGTGCTGGGTTTGAAAATGTTTAGATACAGACTTTCTCTACGACTATTTGACATAGTTTACCTGACTGTTGGGTCCATCTACTTCTAACCGTAAATGTATCTTAACCTATTATGCATAAGAAAAGGAGAAACAAATGCACTTTTCATTTTATCTTTTGTTTTTTTCAGCTCCCCAATAAAATTTATAGTCTTTAAAACAGAACCTTTCAAATTACCATTGCTTACGTATGTATAGGACAGAATTCACTGACCTAATAATTCTCGGGGTTGTGGTTTAGGGCAGTGTTTACACTATCTCTGAATTTTTTGGGATTTCTCTGAATTTTTTTCCAAAGAAAGTTTGGTTCTCCCAAATCTCTCTAATAAATAACGTTAACAAAATTGATGATCTGTGCTTTGTATTAGCATTCTTCTGTTTGTGGACCTTAATCTCTGGTGAGGTTTCTGAAAATTCAATTTTTTAGGGAATAATGGGAATTCTTTAAAAATCGACAAAAGAGGAAATACTGTCTAGGAGTCGTCGAGTCAGTGTTAATTTGTTGCTAAGTTCAGGTTCAGATAATTAGCATAACAAACCTATTCTTTAAAATAGCATAACAAGCCTATTCTTTTGATGTATTAATTCTAGTCAAAATTCTTTAGAGTTTCGCTTACCATTGGGCCGAATCACTCCTTTCTTTCTGTTTGTTACCACGAACCGTTTGAAAACCTCATCCCGTCTTTATTCTGAGTTTTTACTTCGTGACTGGATAAATAACACTGGATTTTGTAGATGTGTGTCAACTGGTATATAGTGGAATAGGAAAAAATTATAGACACTGTGACATACCTCGGAATATACCAGATGACAACTATCTACGAAATCGAGGGTGATTTTTTTTTCTTCTAAAGGAAATTTTATTCAAAAGGGTTTAAGTACAGCCAGGTTGTCTAAGGAACATAGATACTGTGACAACATAATAAGGTATTAATAAGGCATAATAAGGTATTTGCCACTTGAGGAGTGGTGCCCCTCGAGTAAATTATAGCTTAGTAAACGACATATTTTTCACACAGGATTTTGATTAATGGATATTTCTTCTGGGTTTGATCTTTTTTGTTGGGCGTTTTTGGGCTGAAAAACCTCTTCCTAGACATTTATGTACTATGGTTGCCTCCCTATAATAGTATAATATTTGTAGGCATGAATATGTAGTGAGTCTAAGGTAATAAACTTGAGATTGTCTGTGCAGGATTTCGACTCTTGTTGATAGAAGAGCATAGCCAAGTGCTGAAAACCACGTTGTGACCAAGATGGGCCCAGGATTGCACAGAGTCTCCATTCATACTGGAGGTCTCAGGGACTTCTTGCTGTCCGGTTCTAAGCCGGCTGAAGTGCTTCGGTGTCGACTTCAGAAGATATGTTGATCCCCGTCTTGCACTGGTATCCGAGATCATTTGTTTTTCCTGAAGCTAAAATGATTTTAGTGATTTAAACATAAAAATTGGAGCTTGAATGTTACCACGTTAAAAATTACTATCGCACCGACATTTTGACTGACAAATTCAGAATGGCAATGTAAACAGATTATGAAAACTAAAAAAAAGAAGAAAACAACAAACCAGAACCATGAAAAGTAATGTGACGATAACGCGGGCCAAAAGTTCGACCCCCCAATCGTAGAGAGTGAAGGGAGACGATAAAAAACGAACGACTTTTGCTAGTTAGGAGTATGCTTCATGGTACATCTTGTCAAAAACCTGATTTATACCAGAAATTCTTGACTGATTGAACAAAACAAAATGCCAGGATAATTTGAACAGAGCGGAAGGAATTTCATCTGCATTTTGCTTGGAGCAGAAGATATTTCCATACAGTTTTCTTCTTTCACTACGACACTTAAGAAGTAAATACTGCTCGAACTCCCTGGAATGCTGTGTTTCTATATCATTAAATTTGTAATAATCAATTAAATTTTATTAATCTAATACTTAATATATTTTTATCATTGGTTTCTTCCTTTTAATTTCATCTTTTCAAACGTATACAAAACCAACTGTCAAAATCAAAACTGTAAATTTAAGCTACTTATTTGTGTTTCAGTAAGGCATACATAGCACTGGCGAGAACACCCCAGTATTAGTTATAATAATTTCTTGACATAAAATATTTACGTCAATTCGTGCAGTCTTACTGCTTCAGAAAAGGCCTTATTTTTGCCAACAAAATGTCAGAAAATCGATCAATTGACAAATATTGGTTGAATTTGTCCAATTCGAATTGGATGATTATCGAAAAGAAACGTCTTACTCGATTTTTAGTTTCAATTTTTCTCAACAAAAAATGTTGCTCAAATTCTATTGGTTGTTTTCCTTACCTCTGGTTTGAGCAACCATGCTTTGCTGAAGGTCTTTCAAATTCATATAGTCCGTCTGCAAGTGGCTAACAGATTGTGCTCTTTTCACCGGCTCCTCCCCTGCAAGTCGACTAGCCTGCTCTTTTTCCCAATAGTTTTTCGATAAGAAATCAGTAGAACTACTTCTCAAAGGGCCAGATCTACACCCTGACAGAGCAAAATGAGCCTCTTGAGTACTTGGAGAAGGACCTCTCGTTTTTAAATTTGGAGCAGGGCTGTTTCCAGAAACAGACGGGCTAATAGTCGATTCACTCGTTCCTCGAGTTCGTGTTATGCTACCCATGGAAGAGCTCCTTGGGAAGAGTTGACCAGGCGTTTGCTGGTAATCTACAGACGGTAGCACTTCATTAGTTGGAAGACTGTCGTTTGAACGACGGATTTGAGATTCAAGACGACGCTGCTCCGCTTCCTAAAAAAAAAAAAAAAAAATTTCAATTTGAATTTTTCTTTGATGAGAACCAGAGGGAGGCAGATACAAGAATATATCTAATTTTATTTATATTTGTGCATTATAGGCTGAAATATTTTTCTATTCATTCTTCTTCTTTTTTCAGCGGATACATTTGACTTGTATTATAAAAAATTGTTAAGCTTCTGTTTAAAAAAAGGAAGGTGAACAAAACGTCTATAATCCAGTTATAAAAATCAGAGTGATCTCATAAAACGTGTCACAAACAGAAATAAACTATTTTGAACTATTTCAATTTGACGTTGAAGTATGCTGTACATGGAACTGAAAAAATACAACCGATAGGCAAAGAAAATGACGAAAATTAAATTAGCTCAAAATTCTTTTTTTTATAAATGTCCTACATTCAACTAATAAATTATTGAAATGAATAAACTCTGAAAAAAAAACAATATTGCATTCAGTCCCATATGTAAGTTCTTAGCATTGTAGCAGAGTAATTAGAAATAAGCGTTTACTTTTTCTTGAAAAAAAAAAAAATCTTCAGTTCTCATTCTTATTTTTAAATCAGCCTATAGGAAATGGTTTCCTATTATATATCCGTCGTTAGGTGAAAGCGAAGAGGTTGGAGAGATAATAGTCTTGTTGAGGAAAAAGCCCATTAAGTGAAATGGTTTGGTGGTCGTAAACAACAACAAGAAACTAGAACTTCGGTTACAAGACTCCGACTCCGTGGAGTGTTGCAAGAACTAGGAACAAGGGATCACAGTTGCGGAGCATCAAATAAAACTACATTTAAAGGAAAACAGATTTGTGTGTTTCCGTATTACATTTGATGATGCGTCATGATTACTGTAATTTTTATTTTTCAGGTGAGCGTGCAATCAGGAAACTTCTGAAATAAGTTCTATCTTTGTGATAAGTTCTATGTATGTACCCGTGTTGTTTTTATTTTTATGTAGACAAGGACCATGTATTATCTACTACGTTCATGAAAGTCTGTAAAACAGTTCCTTATGTAAGCTTTACTTCTTAGTAAATAGTCCATTTTTGGATATAGAAGAGTGCATGTCTTCTTGCTTACTTTTCATGGTACGAAATGTCTATATTGTAATAAACATTAAAATAAAAAATTTTAGGAAAGAATAAAAAAAATCGGAGCTTTTGTGTTTCGAAGTCAGGATTTACGGTATTGTTTCCCAAAAATATATGAAAGATATGAAAATTTTTCTTAGATTTTGAAGAAATAAAATGAGTTTCTGTAAGTAGTCAATGTTTTTTTTTTTTTATTTCTAGAAAGGTAAAGCTTCAAATCTAGGACCTTTTACTTTGAAAAAATGTATGGAATTCACAGAATGGAAACTTCAAATCAGAACCATTTTCTGAAGCAATTTTATTTCTAGAAAAGCAATTTCAACTCCAGTTCTTCAAAGATTTATACATATTTTTCTGCACTGGAAAAAATATCCTAGCTTTCCTAGAAAAAAATATCTCTAGGATATGAAACGAAAATGATCCGTCATGACAACTTCGGAAATTGTTTCTGTGTAAACGAAGGAATCTCATGTGTAAGAAGATTCATGTCATCTTGCGTGCTTTTTACCCTAAAATGGGAAACTAAAAACGGAATATTGCGTTCGAGATTGATTTTTCCAAAAAATTTCTCAAGAAATCTAGGAGAGACACATCTTTTCGTTCTCCGGTTTTTAGAGATTTGATTTAACGTGCTGTGAGATTACGATATAACATTTTTTAGACAAAGTTTACTTTTCCAGATAAGATAGTTTTGTTTCGATACCATGTATTGAGGAAAAAAACTTTTATTATTATTTTTTTGCTGGGAAATCACTGGGAATTCCGCAAACTCCTCTCGAACTTTTCTCTCCTGTTTAATAAAGCCCATACTCAGGAAAATTTCAAGCATGCATAACTTACCACTTCGGAGCTACCGACCGTAAAAGCAGTAATATGAAAGCAGAAAAAAAAACAGATGTGATAGCAACAGCGTTGCTCCGCGACACAATAACCGAAACACTAGATTACGAATGTTGCGCTAAAATCCCATGAAGCAGGGTATTATAACGTACCTGGTATATTCCTTGACCAGCTCGGTGAATGTCTCTCTATCCTTTGAACTGTCTATTAATGGTAGAGCCTGAAATACAAATCGGTGTGAACGACAATAGGGATGAGTAAGTAGATTGGATAACTTCCGGACATAGTCCTAAAAATATCATGATCTTTGCGCCATTAGACCGGGATCGTCACCAGCGCCTTCTTTTCAGCGCTCGTGTCGGTGACAAAATTCGTTGCCGATCCGGACGACAAACTGCCGGCAATCGTCTTCTGGCTGATGGGCAGCTTTGCCTCGGCAAGCTACGACAAGGTATGGCTCGTGGCCGCTCCCGTGATCATCGGCAGCACCGTGATTTATCTGATGCGCTTTCAGATCAATGTCCTGTCCCTAGGCGATGAGGAAGCGCAAGCCCTTGGAATTCGGGTGGAGCGAACACGATGGATCGCTCTTACGGCCATTGCCCTCATCAGCGCCGCCGTCGTGTCAGCCGCCGGAATCATTGGCTGGGTTGGGTTGGTGATCCCCCATTTCGCAAGGATGCTAACCGGTCCGGATCACCGCGTGTTAATTCCAGCGTCTGTTTTTATTGGGGCGATCTATTTGATCCATGTGGACAATGTGGCCCGATCCGCAATCGCGGCGGAAATTCCGGTGGGGATCCTTACCGCGATGATCGGGGCGCCCGTCTTTGGCTACCTCCTTCGCCGCGCGGCAAACAAAGGCTGGACCGCCGAATGATCCAAGCCGAAGGGATTAGCTTCCGATATGACGAGCAGTGGATCTTCCGCAATGTCAGTTTCAGCCTGGCGGCTGGCGAAACAGCCGCCATTCTAGGGCCCAACGGAC
>JAAAKM020073195.1:29329305-29386965 GCA_010016025.2 Alatinidae sp. Z8VKAUB7J3 | reverse complement strand
CGCGGCAAAACAACACTGCTGAAATCGGTTCTCGGACTGCTCCGCCCATCGGAAGGCTTGGTTATCCTTGACGGGCGAACCGGCTATGTCGCCCAGCGCGCCGAGATAGCCTTTTCATATAAGGTCATTGATATCGTTGTGATGGGCCGGGCCGCGCATATCGGTCTGTTTCGCACACCCGACAAATCCGACTATGAGCTCGCGCGCCGGGCCCTAAACCTCCTAAACATTGAGCAATTTGCCGATCGGCCCTTTAACCGACTAAGTGGTGGTGAACGTCAACTTGTGATGATTGCCCGGGCCTTGGCATCCGAATGCCGGATCCTTGTCCTGGACGAACCGGCCTCAGCCCTGGACTTTCGCAATCAAGACCTGGTGCTTTCCACGTTGCGGCGCATAGCGGCCGAGGAAGGCATCGCCGACCAAGAGATCCAGGAACGCCTGATCAAGGCCTCGAACCAGCGGATGGCGGAGAAAGTCGCCAATTACGGGCGTGAGCTTATGCGCATGGCCGAGAAAAGCCTGCTCCTGCAGATCGTCGATCAGCATTGGAAGGAGCACCTTCTGTCGCTGGACCATCTGCGTCAGGGCATCAATCTGCGCGCCTATGCACAGCGAGACCCGCTGAACGAGTATAAGCGCGAGGCCTTCAACCTGTTCGAGAGCCTGACCGCCCAGCAGAACGTCGAGCTGAGCCTCGGCCTGGCCGGGCTCAGCAAGCTCGACGCGCGTGATCGCGCCCGCGAGCTGCTCGCCGAGCTCGGCCAGCAGACCGTTCCGTTCCGACCCACGTACGACGGTCAGCTCTTCGAGCCGATCGTGCTGCCGGCGCGCTTCCCGAACCTGCTGGTCAACGGCAGCCAGGGCATCGCGGTCGGCATGGCCACGTCGATCCCGCCGCATAACCTCGGCGAGGTGATCGACGCGTGCGTCGCGCTGATCGACGAGCCGGGGCTGCCGACCGCCAAGCTGATGAAGCACGTGCGCGGTCCGGACTTCCCGACCGGCGGGCAGGTCGTCAGCAACAAGCGCGATCTCGTGTCGATCTACGACTCGGGCCCCCAGCCCATTTCTAATTACATTAAATTCCTTTTATTTTATAAAATCACATTCTAATGGTATACCATATCCCCCCAAATTGTGAGGCCTAAAACTGCTACTGATAGACCTAGAGATCTATATAATTTGCTGATTTTTTATAAATACATTAAGTATCTTATAAGCCTATTAGATATCGATGTGCCATATTACAATTTATGAGGATCATCTATTCAAATTATTATGAATCTCCAATTAGAATTTCCAATTCTAACAGCCTACAAATTCAGTTCATCTTCCTCTTAAGTGGTACTTTAATTATGTCCCTGGGGTTAGCCACTCTCCTCCAGATGATGCATATCTCGGAGCATCATTTACTCTCCCACCCATTGACCGCATTCTGTACGCGACAAACTTCCGCTACACGTTGTGTGTTCTAACTGGAGTATACGATTTTAAAAGTGGACAGCCCCTTAATTATGTTACGCGAAAACGATTTGTAATTTGACTTGGCTCATTCGATAAGCCTATTTATGTTCAATAAACCTTACCTCCTTTTCCAGTTGGTAGATTTGGAGCGTATGATCTCAAAAGACTATTCTCCGTCTGATTGAGCTTATCTTTCGAGCTTCCGCTGTGCATAGATATTTGCCTCATTTCCTCGTTTGCCGCTATTTTTTCCTGGTTTTCTGCTTCATTTCTTCTCTGAAGTTCGGTGGCATTGTCAACCTGAAATGAAGGCTTTGATGTTAATTTGACAGTTTACAGGCTTTGACCTTGTCAATTCGTGCAATAAAAATTTAAAATATCATTTCTTTTTTTATGCTCTATGGGTACTTGATAAGGACGAGAGAAGCGTTTATCTTATTTACCATAAATTATTTTGCACGTAAAAATTATTTGCAATTCTCTGAAGCGATTAGTTGATGTTTTGAAGCTTTTTCCTTCATTCAAGGTCACAGATAGACAAAAACACCATTAAAAACAAAACAAAGATACAACAACTTTAATCAACACCAAACTCGTGATACTAACTTGTACAAAAGAAGACTCACATTCTTCAGCATACTGTGAAGTTGAAGTACTGGCAGATCCGGGGGGTCCAGAGACCCCCCCCAAGATTTTTCTGGTGCCCTCATTGCTTGTTTTTCTGTGTTTTTCATTCTTTTTTAAAAATAAATTTGTCAATTTGGTTAATTGTTGGTGCCTTTGACACATTCCCACCCCCAAGATTTCGCTTATTGGCACTCTTATCACAAGAACCCTCCCCCTCAATATTTTGCTTTAAATCGGCCCATGAGTTGAAGCATAAGGCATCCTCACACGTCACTCCAAAAAAAAACAAACAAAAAAGCTACAAGATAGCAGCCAGAATTGTCACGAACCTTAATGCCCTAAACGCATATAATGTGACAAAATTAATTAGTGAACAAAAAGACTGGACTACATGAGCACTGCCAGGAAGGGTCGAGGCAGGGGAGAGGGCAATGACTCACCTTGGAAAACAGGAACATATTAAACAACTTTACTTTTAGACCTATGCTCCAGTGGATTTTTTTTTCTTTGCCCTCGTATATACTTTAAACCAAGTTATTCACACTTTAACGAAGAAATTACTACATATTAACACATTTAAATTTCTTTAATTCACTACAATCATATATATATATATTCATTGGAAAACTGCTCCTTCCTAAGGGAAAGATTCCTGATTGCATCTTTGCTGCAGAAGTAATTTTAGCAAACTTAAGGTTTATTTTGAAACTCACGCTAAGCAATATACAAAATATCGCTTATATTTGAATTGGCTTTATTATGCATTATGAACCAACTGTTAATGAGAAAGAAGCACAAAAAATAATCCAAACTTGGAAAACAAGCTCTGCATGCAGTCAAGGAATGTATATGGTCACATTAGAGAGAGGTGAGGCTAGAGCATAAATTAGTATATTTGGAATGAGTTCGAATAAGCATAACACAAAAAAGTAATACACCATCACATTCTCTTTCCAAATATAATAATTGTAACAATGATAATTGTGTCCCAGTCCTCCTTAATATGGCAGGCATATGATGTCCCAGTCCTCCTTAATATGGCAGGCATACAACTATATACAAAAACTAGATAACTCTGTGGGTTTGCCATTATCTTTGTGCTTATTTCTTGTCAATGGTTGATTAATAATGCCAAATAAAGCCAATTTGAAAAAAAGAACCAAAGCTAAAACTCTAAATGATTGACTTTTTGCCGTTTTGGAAAATATTAGGTTGGGTGAATAAAACTTACTCAGGTATGTTTCCACAAGCCTAAAACCATATCCTGAAAAGCTCTTTTAAAGAATACCTCTATTGCTTCCCTCTCTATAGGGCCCTAACCTTTGAGAGAATTGTAAAAACTTTGTGCTATAATAACAAAAATTTCCAATGCAGATCAACAGCATCCCACAAAATTGTCTTGACCCACATAACATTGGTAAATCCTGATTTATAAGGTGTTCAAGAATGGATTCTTAAACTTAAAAAAAAACCGTTGATTAAAGTGAAGCTATCATCCAAGTGAAGCTTTCAGAAAATGTTGAGGGGAGTGCAACCTGTCAAAAGGGGGAAACTCGGCAATGACTGAAGGTATTAATTTGGAAATTTGAGGGAATGATGAGGAGGATGATCAATTAACCAAGGGTAATGGTAGGGGGAGATGTTGAGGTAATCCAAGAGCACTATATGACTAGTGCTTCTACTAAGGGTAGGGATATTAGGCGAAACTTTCAGGGGACATTTAGGGGGTGTTGAAGTAAGTCAAAACACACTGTTTGCATTCAGATTGCCAAAAGGATGTATGAAAGATTTCGCAGGAATAGCTTACACAATTAAGTTGAAACTTTCAGGCCGTGTTGAGAGGGTGGTAAACAAACCAAAAGTTTCTCTGTGCTACCTTGCTATTATTGCTACAACTACTGCTACTGAGGCTAAGGGTATTAAAACTGTCAGGGAACTTGAAATGTAACCAAAATACATTTCAGTAAAAGATCCCGCCTCCAAAAGCCACTTGCCTCAAACTATGTGACGTTATCGCTAGTCCTGTGTTGAACAGTCGGGTATAATAAATCTTGCTAATTGGATGAATAGTTTAAGCAGGGTGAAGTATATTGTCAGATACATTAGTTTACTTGGATAATCGCATGAGTAATGGATGATAATTTTTCTTTTACTGGTAACGCTGGAGCCGGTCAGTTATAATGTATCTAAATCTTAAACTGCTTCTATTTCTTATGTGATTTCATCTTCTGACTCTAAATCGGGAAAAGGGTGACAGTGGCTCACAGAATTTAGGTAGGATCACTCATCATTACTTAACTGAACAGAGCTATAATTTTTTTTGCCCAGTTGTGAAGGTACAGAGCGTAAGATTCAGTCGACTCTTCTTTTTGACTATCAACATCAGTCTCTGTAAAATCTTGAGGTTAGGACTTGTAGACAGGGCATATAGACATAAAATGCTTCAAAATATACAAATTGTACCGATTACAATTTTTGACACAGACTAAGAAAAATTTACTTCACCGTTTTCAATAAGTCGAAACTCCAGTTTTATTAAATTTGCATACTGTTCGTAATAATAGTCATAGTAGCCAAAGCTGGAAGTTTAGAAATTTCGTACTTAGTATTAATGAGCTGTTTGGCAACAGTGAGCTTAATAAACATATCTAAAAAAACGAACTCAAGGTAGCAAGTATTTCAATAAAATCATCTCTAGTGACGTCAATTGGGGGAGGCGAATCGATAAAACAACAAAATTCCCCTCTTCCTGTAGATTTGAGAAAATACATTTTCTTTATGGATCTTAATCTCAAAAGACATAAAATAAATGGTCCTTTTCCCTCTGCATTTTCAAGAATGAGGGCTACTAATCATCTCCCTGATTTGGTAGATTTTTTTAAAGGAGAGATGGGGAGAATGTCTAGACCAATCTCCAGGGGGGAGATACATTTTACTATCTACGCTTAGAAATGAATCTCAAAATTTTTGTCAGGTGTTGATTTAACTATTTAAGGGCAAAATTTCATGTTTTGTGGCAGAAAAAAGCAAAAAAGTAACGAATTGATATCGTTTTAGCTCTTTAGTCCCTCCATATTTCTGATTAGAGAATCCCCCTCCCCTTCATCGCCAACATCTGTAGAGGCATTGGTTCGAACTAATTAACCCTAGAGATCAGCAAGTTATAGCAATTAGGTAACAGGGAAATTGTGATTTTTCGTTGCTGTGTCAGAGAAGTAGAAAACACATAGAAGACCAAGTGAACAGTAATTTATGGTATATAACTTTGTCTTTTCTGACTTCTAATCATTTTGATGACTGACACATTAGTTTTGTTTAAGTATTTTATCCACTGCCAAAATTTTTCGTTGCCAGAAAAGATGAAGTCGATCTTCAAGGCCCACTCACGAGGGAAATTGTAAAACTGTATGTTTTTACATGTCTTTTCTCGTATTTTATCGTTTATGTCGGTTCTCGAATGTCAACAGTCACTTCAAATCACTTCTAATCGGGTAAAGCTTTTCGATTAATACACAGGCAGATTCATAGGCGTACGGAAGGGGACAGGGGGGAGCTCCCCCTTCCCTAGAACTTCAAATTTACACTAAATATGGCTGAAAAAGCAGTTGAAAAAAGGTAGATGGTTGAAAAAGCAGTTGATAAAAGGTAGATAGTTGAAAAAGCTGGAGATAAACAGCAGGAATGACAAAATAAAAGTCAAACAAGTAGCAATTATCCATAATTTCTTGGAAAGACTTAGCTCTAATCCAAGAAGATTAATGCTGAAGCTTATTGATGATTTATGATTTTTGGTGATTACTTATTAATAAAGATTTCATAGGTATGATAGAAATTGCTGGCAATGTAAGGTTTTATGAACTGCCTATGTATTTCAGCCTCCCCCCCGCTTTCATCACAAAATCGGCTACCCCCTCCTCCCTCCCCCTAGAGAAGAAGCTGCATACGCCCATGGGCAGATTGTCTCCTCTACTACAATTCCTAATTTCATTGGCAGATTTAAAAAGAAAATCGGCTCAACATTTTAGTATATGACTCAGTGGAAAGTAAATATTCTAAAAAAAAAGCTTACTTTGGGGCTCAACTTCCTCCATGAATCTGGTAAACAGTTCCCACCGAGCCGACTCTTTCCATAATATCCATCTGATAATCAACTGCTTCTTAATCTGTACTTCAAGTGGAGTGTATGGGCTGATTTCAAATTTCGTGTAGACAGTGTCCCATGACTTCTAATTGCGTGTGTCTTTGCTGTTCATTTTCATTTTTGACACGTTCTAATTGTCGTTTTCAGATATCTTGTAATCACCCGTATCTTTGCTCTTGATTTTCATTTTTGACATTTTCATTTGATTACTTCAGACAATTTAGCAATGGCCTTTGCTTTAGCTGCCCGTATTGGTGTTGTCGCAATTGATGGTCCGGGTTGTAGATTTTCATATCTTATCAAGTTTGATATTTCAGGTGTTGAATCCAAAGAATAATCATTTACTGCAACTGCAGATTTTCGCTTTTTTTGCCTTCCAACAGACAAAACAAAGTAAGAAAAATGGTACGGTTTTTGACGGAAGGCTACAAGTTTAAATGACTAGTTATACATGAAATCTAAACCAGCCTGGTAATGGCGCATATAGAAATGATCAAATTGTTGACAAGAAGTTCAATTGTTTTCTCCAAAAATTTTATTCTTTTGACAGCATGTTTTTCCCTCAAGATACCTTTAAAATACCCAAAAGCAAAGATACTCACTACCATAAGCAACGAATAAAACGTTGTTACTTCTACAATTTAAAGGACATTTCAAAGTCCAAAAACTACATCCGCATACTAATTGAGGAAGGGGGGCAAAGGACGAAAAGGACGTAGAGTCCTCAAGCTGTGTTTACAAACCACGGGCTTCGTGAACACGTCATGACCGTAATATACTCTTTATACAGCCTTAAATTGCATCTATTTTACATATCCGCAAAACGCACAAGAGCAGTCGTCCATGGACAAATACGATTAATTCTAACCAATCTAATAAATCTAGTCCTAATTAAAACTAAATACAATTCAAAATCAATCTAATCTAATCAACCAATTAATAATCAATCAGGGTTTCAAGTCAATCTTTGGCTGAAATGCAATAGAACTGGTCAGATACTTTAAACGGAGCACAAACCCGGATCTTTAAGAACCTTTTTAAAAGAATTCAGGAACAATAGTCGCATACAGGGAAATATGAGTAATCTCTTTTGAGTAACCATGGTGAACGAAACCAAGCAAGAATGGGCTAAAACACTCCTGCTTCAATTAAGATTCTCTAGATATCTCTCGAATCCAATATCAATTTTTCGAACGAATTCGAACCCTAACTTTCAAATCAACTACAACTGTAACAATCAAAGTAATCGAATCACTGCAACTCCACTCTCAGAGGATGGCTTAACTTTCTGTCAACATAAGAGATGAATCACAAACTGTGGAATGGTAAACTGGCCTATTATATTTGCAGTAATACATTGTGCAATAGAGGAGTTATATTGTCTCGGATGAAATTAAACTACCCCCGGTGCTCTTAATTCCTTTAGCGCAGAAACAAGGCTAAATCGCAAAACCTCAGTTGTTCTGCATTCTCTACCTTAATGTATAAGTCCAGTTTGTTGTTGATTTCGTCTTTGCTTCTTAATTTTCCTATATTTTTATTTGTGTTTAAATCTGGCTTATCTTCGACTCTTGGCCATGGACAACTTTTAGTGGTAATTTGCCAAGAGATTCGTCAGAGCTTTGCTTAATTTCTTCATATTTAAGCTCTTCATAAAATCCAAATGAGCTTCAAATTGCTAATTTTATAGGAGCGAAACAAATTTCAAAATAAAAAGGATATTGATGATTTAGGAACACAATATTCCTAAATTGAAAAGAAAAAAACTTTTATTTCAAAGAAAAAAAACGTGTAGTTCTCTGCTACTACTACTAACAACTACACTTATACCCAGCTTGTCGTGCAGAACTATTAAAACACCATAAAATATTGGAAAATCTGTACTTTATTCGTTGGGATATCTTAGAAAGGACAGAGGAGGTTAAGTTAGGAAATCTTAGGAAGGTTACTCGAATGGCATTCCCCCTCCAATTCCATCCAAAACTCTACAGTAAAACTGTTATTAAAATATCTCTCAAAACTGTGTTTAAAATATAAATGGCAAGGCAATATTTTATTTCTTAAGCAGAAAAATTGACAAAAATTTCGCAAATTTCCATTTTATTAGCCAATAAGACAAATAATGTTAATTAAAAAAGGCCATCAATTAATTGAAAAAACTTTTTCATGGGAAATTATTCAAATAAAAGTAAAGATTCATATAAAACCAAATTTGAGTAGAAATAAAGTCAAATAATGATTCAAGCGTAAAATACATAGAAAAAACATTATCATAAGTAAATTAGACCGAAAGCAAATATAAATCACAACGAATAATTAGTTCAACCTAAAACAGACAAAAATAATGACAACAAGTAGCGCCACGCTGTTTGAAATGAAACAGCACTGCTCGAAATATATTTTTTTTATGACGCTCTGACCTTTAGAAGGCTATGGGGGCGTTAGTGATTACTCCTGCTTGTGGTAATTTCTGATCATTTTAGATTTTACTTCATTGTTTATTGTTTCTGTCCGTTTGGGTTTCGTTTATTCATTTATAGTGATACATGTTAATTTTAAACTTGTTATTGTTTGACTTTATTTCTGCTCGTCCTTTGTTTAATGGAGCTCTTGACCTTTCTTTGAAAGACTTTCTTTCTGGAAAAAAGCTATTTAAGTTGAATATACTTCAAACTAACAGAATCCGATTCATGAAGATGTGTCTTTCGATTTGAGAGAAACATTTTAACTAGTGAACAATCATCAGTGTTAAGGTGGGGTTTACAAGAACCTTTACAAAAATCTAAAGAAGGGCTTAAGCCAAGTTAATGTAGCTTGAACTTCCTTCTACTTTCCATCGACATGATTCGTGCACAGCTTAATGAAACACAATTTTATTTATTGTACTTACAAGTGTGGGTTTGTAGTATAGCACCTAGCAATCTTAGGGAAGCATATTAGGCCTTAAACGGCTTAGTTCATTTCTTTTATTTTAGTTTTATTATAATTGGAATTGCAAATATTAGGAAACTATAGAATTGCAACTCACTATTTTTAAAATAAACTGCAATGATTTTCCCTGAATACAGTAGGAATTCTGTCTATTAAAACACCTCGAAAACTCTTTAAAAAATAACCATTGTTACATCTGAGTATATTACCACCTTCAAGAAGTTCTTATTTGTAGGTCCTTCTTAAAGGCAATGGAGATAACAGATGCAATGGATATGGGACGAGCGCTTGAAGCTTCAGGTGTTGATCCTCTTTCCTCAACTTCGTATACATTTTTTGTACCCACTGACAGTGCTTTCCAGGTAGATATAGCTGACTTATTCTTAACTAGGTAAATTATAATTCATAATATATCATACAGCCGGCAAGATATTTAATTTGAGCTGAAAATCAGAATCTCCTAGTGTTTTTGCTCCATGTTAACCATACATAATTTTGAAGGTACTAATGCATACATTCCTTTGCATATTTTCGAGTCTTTACATAAAGACGGATAATGTTATCTAGAACTGAACAGTATGTTTTTCAATAGATATCTACCTTTACTTTGTCCAGCAACATTTGAGGCGTCGTCTATTCCTTTTATTAATAAGATTTACTAAATAAGATTTAGTAAATCTTCTACTACTAAGTTATTATAGTACAATTTATGCCGTACAATTTAGCTCATTAATACAAAAAAAAAAACAAAAAAACAAATAGCAAGGCACCCAAAGCTGACTTTGTAACGGTATAAATGACATAAAATAAAATTTAAAGTATCAACTCAAAATGAACATGATTTTTTTCATTTTTAGATATGTTTATGGTCAACCACTCTAGACATTACAAGACTCCCTGATTCAGTTCATCTTTACCTTCATTTTTATAACCTCATAAGAAGGAATGTTGAAACTGTTTTTATTTATTTCATACGAGGTTCAATATACCCCCCCCCACACACACACAAAAAGAAAAAAAAATCTTTAAAACGACTTCGTATAAATGTGGACTTTTCACATTTGTCACCTAATCATATGAATAGGGTATTGACCTGAGAACGACTCTTGGAACATGGTTTAATCAAGAGATTAGAAAGTTCGAGCCAAATTTATCTTCTTGGTTATTTAATTTTGTCCTGAAAATAAGGGGTACTATTAAGTGCTAAAACTAACCTCCGTTTAATAGTAACATTAATTATGTGGTAGTGAGCCTATCAGCTTAGCCCTAGACTAGTGATGGATTTAGTAAGGTCAAAATGGACTTAGTTAACCTTAAAAAATGTGGCAGAAAGTGCAATCCCGCAACCATAAATAAATGTAAAGTCTAACAAAGACATCCCAATGGACATAAAGTGGATGTGACATAAATTTTATCATACTAGATATAAATTTATTAAAAGCTTTTTTTTTTTACAGAGAAAAAACTAGCTTACTGAATTAATTAATTAGGAATAAAAAAGAAAACTAGCTCTAATGTTCTAATAAAAATTAATAAATTAGGAATAAAGAAAAGAAATCAATCCCTTGTGTTAAAAAACGTCGCTTCGGTTAAAACCGTTTAACTGAATTTGGTTTAATTTACTACTACTATTGGTAAGCAAACAGAAAGGAAAGACAAAACTACTATTGCGGTAATGAATAGATTTAAACATGGAAGAAGAGAATAAAGGGGGTGTTGACAACATAACATAAACAAATCACTCCGAATGAAATATCCTCGCCTTGGGAAGGACGTGACCTGACTTATAATGAGTTTTGCATCTCTTTGTTTTAATAGTATAAGAAGACGTAATGTTATCAGACTTAAAAAAAAAAAAACTAAGAAGAGAAGGAGAACAGGCTTAATATTCTAATAAGGAAGATAAAACAACACAAACAGGTTATTTACCAGTAGATAGGAAATTGAGAAAAAAAAGAACTTTATGAAAATCCCCTCTTTATGTCCTCTGCGACAAATATAGAGCTAAGGGAAGTAAGACATCATGAGAAAACCCTCTGCCAAACAAGGGGCACCAATTCACAAGAGTGTAGGAGGAAGGGGGGGACCAAGAACTTTCACTTTAAAAAAGGAGCATATACAAATGTATTTTTCATAGTCTAAGGGATAGGGACACTTTTTCGATTTTTTTATGAGGAAAATATCAGAAAACGTATTTCTTAAAATATAAAAGCCGCAATGTAGATGTATTGTATGCAGTCTATTGCAGATGCCTCCCTCTGCCACTAATTTAATTATCAGTAGTCAAGTCTACATATTGTAGATGTGGGATCTGCAGGATATTATAGATTATACATTATATTATAAATTTGTAAACGTAGATTGTAGATATAGCGTATATAGTATATAACACACCGGGGCTGGGACCAAAAACCGCGTCCACATAAGGTGGGTTATGGCTGGCCAGCGTTTCCCGGGCTACAGTCAGCGCTAATTGGCCGGCCGCCGTGCCACCAAACTCTGCGGGTTGGGTCATGCTGAACAGTCCCGCTTCTTTGGCGGCAGCGCGCACCGCAGGGCGCGCCTGGGCAGGTGCTGCATCTGCCTGCGCGAGTAATACGGCGCGGGCAAATGTGTCACATTGTTCTTTCAGGGCCTGCAGTTCAGGCGTGAGTAGTTCAGGCACTTGGTGTCCTACATGTTGGGGGCGATGGTTAAAATAACGATCAGCAGCATGGCCAGGACCATGGTGACAAAGGCGTACAACAACCAGGACTCGCGCTGGGCGTACTTTTTCAGCAGTGCCTCGGTCTCTTCCGGGGTGCGGGTTGAGGCTGAACTGGTCACTCGATAGCGGGTAATGCCGTCGCGTTTTGGCAATTTCACAAAAAGCTCCGGGGTGGCGTCCAGGCGCCGCGCTACTTCCGCAAAACCCATGCCGGTGCGCCGTGCAATCTGGGTAGGATGCAGCGCCACGTTACCTTCCTCCAGGAAGCAAAAGTAGATATCCAGGATGCGGCGCACTTTGCCGCGAAACCTGAATTTGAACGGAATAATACCGAACATGTTGCGCTGACCCGTAAGCAAGGATTGTGCGTCCAGTGTACCTGTCACCAACTGTTTCGTACAAAAACTTCAGGCGCGTTTGCCCATGACTACGGCGCGTCTCGGCGCCGGATGGCCTTCCACGGTAAGGTTGGTGTCGTCAGGGTGCAGGGCCTCTTGCAGCGACTCGAAGTGCATCCATGATGTGCTGCGCTGCTCCGCGGTGGTGGTGATACTTTCGTCCAGCAAGCGGCAATGCTTGAAGCCGGCATCCTGTAACCAGGCCAGCAGCTGCGCGCTGTTAGGCACACACCAGACATTGCGCATGCGCGCATAACGGCCGGGCGGCTGTAGATTCTGCTCTGGCACCACCAGCGATTCCAGCACCACCTGCCCCCCGGGCCGGGTTAGTTCAAACAACTGTGCCACGTGCTGCTGCGGGTGCCGCCGGTGATAGATAACCCCCATGCTGAAGACCGTATCAAACTGGGCTGTGGCTGGAATTTCTTCGATTTTCAGGGGCAGCACCCAGTTACGCGGGTCGTGCAGATAAAACTGTATGGCCTGGTGTTGCATGCAAAACAGCAACGTCGGATCAATGCCGACAACTTCAGCAGCGCCCGCAGCCAGCATGCGCCAGCCGAAATAACCATTACCGCAGCCGATGTCCAGCACCCGGTGGCCCTGTAAGTCCAGGTGGGGGTTGATGCGCGCCCACTTCCAATCCGAGCGCCACTCGGTGTCAATGTGCAGGCCGCCGATGGAAAATGGACCCTTGCGCCACGGATGCAGCTGGCGCAGACAATTCTCAAGTGTGTCCAGATCAACGCTGCCGCGCGCCGTAACAGTATCGGTGTAGGCAGAAGTCATGTCGCCTCTAAGAAATACAAATTATTCCGTTAGAACTGTGGCATAGGAATAAAAAATAAAAATACTGGTATCATAGTGAAATTCAGTAGAAATGCCCCTTACAAAGGTAACCTTTCTGATCTACCTTAGCATTTTTGAACTGTAAACCCCTAATGGATTTAGAATCTTTTCACATTCAAGTTGGATGGTGAGTCAAAAGACACTTTGAAAAGTTATCAAAATAGCTTATATGCAATATCTCGCGCTCGGACGTGCGCGAGGAGATCGCCCGGCTGGAGGCCCATGTCACCCACGCCCGCGAGCTGCTCGCGGAGGGCGGCGCCGTGGGCCGGCGCCTGGACTTCCTCGTCCAGGAGCTGCACCGCGAGGCGAACACCGTGGGCAGCAAGGCCAACGACCTGGAGCTGGCGCGCGTGGTCCTGGACCTGCGCGCCGCCGTGGAGCGCCTGCGCGAGCAGGTGCAGAACCTCGAGTAGGCGTGGGCGCGGCCGACCAGGACGGGCGCCTCGTGGTCATCTCCGGGGCGAGCGGTGCGGGCAAGACCTCCGTCGCCTACCGGGTGCTGGAGGACGCGCGCTTCCAGCGCGCCGTCACCGCGACCACCCGGGCCCCCCGCCCGGAGGAGCAGGACGGCGTCGACTACCACTTCCTCGACGAGGCCACCTTCCGGGCCCGCTGGGAGGCCGGCGGCTTTCTCGCGCCCGCCGAGGTGTACGAACATCTGTACGGGACGCCCCGGGAGAACGTTGAGCGCATCCGCGCCTCCGGGCGACACTGCCTCTTGGTCATCGACGTCCAGGGCGTCGAGGACCTGAAGGCGCAGGCCGTCGAGGCGCTCTACGTGTTCGTGGACGCCCCGAGCTTCGAGGAGCTCGAGCGGCGCCTGCGGGGTCGCGGCAACGCCGCGGCCGATCGGATCGAAGCCCGGCTCGCCGCAGCGCGCGCCGAGCTGGACAAGAAGGACCTGTTCGATCGGGTCCTGGTGAATGACGACGTCGAGCGCGCGGCGCGCGAACTGGCCGCGTGGATCGGCGTCGAAGACCTTGCATCGGAAGGACGTGCGTGATGGAAGAGAAGATCCGCGTGATCGACGAGCTCGAGGAGAAGGTCGGCGGGCGCTTCCAGCTGACGGCCCTGCTCCAGAAGCGCATCCGCGAGCTGGTGGCGGGCGCCCCGCGTCTGGTGGAGATCCGCTCGGAGAACCCGATCGACATCGCGATCGAGGAGATCCGCGCCGGCAAGATCGACCTGATCTCCGAGGACGCCGAGTAGCGCCCGCATGCGCTCGTTCTCATGAAGAAGGTCGTCGTCTGCGTCGGCGGGAGCATCGCGGCCTACAAGGCCTGCGATCTGGTCTCGAAGCTGGTGCAGGCGGGTCACCGCGTCGACGTGGTGATGACCGAGGCCGCCGAGCGCTTCGTGCGGCCGCTCGCCTTCGCGGCGCTCACCCACCGCCCCGTGTTCACGCAGGGCGACTGGTTCGAGGGCGCGGGCTCCGGGCGCGGACCGGCCGACCACCTGCGCGTCAGCGAGGAGGCCGACCTGCTCGTCGTCGCCCCGTGCACCGCGAACCTGATCGGCAAGTTCGCCCACGGCATCGCCGACGAGATCGTGTCGACCACCTACCTCGGCGCGAGCTGCCCCGTGCTGATCGCGCCGGCCATGAACCACCGCATGTGGGCCGCCGCGCGCGTCCAGGCGAACATGCAGGTGCTCACCGGCGACGGCGTCCACGTCGTCGGGCCCGAGGCCGGCTACCTGGCCGAAGGGGACGAGGGACCCGGCCGCCTGACGGAGCCGGAAGGAATCGTTGCGGCCCTGGTCTTTTGCGAGAGCTGCGGGCACGGTCAGGTCGTCGCTCGTGAAGAAATCCTCAAAGCCAAGGAAGCCGCCTGATCCGCTTTCGCGTGTCGGACTGTCTGCCTGCCGGCGACACCTAGGTCGTGAACTCATAAATGGCTTACGGTTCTGTCTGGTCAGGAGGGCCTGAAGCCCTGACTCTACCATCCGGTCGCCTCGGCTGAACAAGGCTTCAACATCTCCTGATCATCGCTACAGCACCCGATGACCACCGCTAGTGTCACACAATCGAGCTACTTCCGCCAAGAGCGTAGCGTGGCCGCTTGTCCAAGGCCCCGCTTTCAAACATGATGCCCACAAACGCACTGCAAGCCTCGAACACCCAGGGCAGCGCAGCGGTTCCAACGGGGACCGTGCGGTCTCCGACGTCATCACCCACATCCGTACCGGGAGCTTTTTGCCATGGCCGATCCGAACCGTTGGTTCAATCCAGAGCATGTCGCTGACTGGGATGCCAACAGCGGGCGCAACAATCCAACACGCGCCGAGCAGCTCGACATCGTAACCGACATTGCAGCTGCCCTCTGGCGCCCCGGGACCGTCGTGGCGGATTTTGCCTGCGGGACCGGGCATGCCTTGGAGGCGCTCTGCGCGCGCCACACGGAGCTTCGCGCCGTGGGGATCGATTATTCGGAGCAGGTGCTGGCCTTGGCGGCCCAGCGCCTTGCGCCCTGGCGTGATCGCATCACCTTGGTGCAGGCCGATCTGACGGCCTTGGCGGAGGCCGAGCTGCCGGCGCTGGATTACGCGGTGGCGATCTCCATGCAGTCGTTCCATCATTTCCAGGACGACGAGAAGCGCCGGCAGGTCGAGGCAATTCACGAGCGTCTTATCCCAGGCGGCGTCCTGCTGGTCCAAGACCGCTTTGAAGTGCCCGGGCCCGGGCTCTACCACCTCTATCAAGCTCTCTGGCGCCGCCAGGAGCGGGTAACCGGGATCGAGGTGAAAGACGAGGCGGTGCCGGATCCAAACGCTCCGCCCGATCCCGGCGGTGAGAAGGCCGCGGCGCTGCCCTGGTTCCTCGACCTGCTGCGCGACTGCGGCTTCGAAGCCGCCTGCCTGCATCTGCATGGAACCCGCGGTGTCGTCGCTGGACGGAAAGGAGCCTAACACCCATGACGCCACGACCCGTCCGTGCTTTCGCCAGTTTTCTGCGGCTCTAGATTGTCCTTGACCCCAACCTGACCCAAATCCAAGCTGGAGCTCTTGGGAGACACAAAATCAGACTTGGGAGACGGACCATGATGCAATCTAGCTGGGTCGAGTTCTTCGCCTGCAATTCCAAGAATTGTCTTTACCCCGGATACATCACGCCTGTTGTCAAGGAACTCGATGATGGTTGGGAACCTACACATTGCGATTCCTGTAAGAATATCATGAAGGAGATTGATCCATCATCGTGGAATTCGACCTATTGCTGTATAGATTCGAAAGACAAGCAATGTGATCTAGCTTGGATGCCAACAGACGATAAGAAAACATTTTGCGATGATTGTAAGGGAAGAATGTATAGCCTCGAAACCTTACAGGAAAACATCCTCAAGGACTACAACGAGGTAAAAACACAAGCAGAGAACAAACCATCAAAGGAGGAGCGGCAACTTAAGGCACTGCAGCAAAAGGCGGATAAATTCACTACGAGCCACCACAAGACCAAACCCAAAAAAGGCAGCAAAGGATGGCAGCAACACACAGATGCCGATCATGTAGATGCTCTGATTAAGAATAACTACCGAGCAAGAATTCAGCAGTTGATGGCGGTCATCCAATCGCAGAAGGAAAAATAGCGCGTCTCGTCCACCGCCGGAGGGTGGTAATCATTACGGTGGGTCAAGTATGCAGGTTAACTTCACAACTGGAAGGAACGCTTTGGTGACCGAAAGCATGGGTCTCGGGTTTGATCCCTTGTGGTGACATGCTTTTCTATTTTCTCTAGTGTTCTTTTCAAAACTAACATTTCAAATCCTCTCTTCTCGGTGATGCTTTCTAACTTTAATGGGCTTTGGATTGATGAGAGGCCAGATGGCAGTTCTTCTTTGGTAACGTCACATGGCACAGAGAGGGTGGTCTCCAATTGCATTGATCTGGATGTCAACGTCCATCGGTGGATGATTGGGAGCTAATGTGGTGACTAGAGAAACAAAAGTATGTTAACATCGGAGGCCACCTAGCTCAGTTGGTAGAGGGCACAATGCGAAAGCATGGCTCACGGATTTGATCCCTTGTGGTGACATGCTTTTCTATTTCCTCTAGTGTTCTCTTCAAAACTAACATTTCAAATCCATTTCAAATCCTCCTCTTCTTGAAAAAACATTCTGTTCAAAGAATATAAGTCAGGGCAAGTACAAAGCATTAAATTGCGCTAAAATGATAGCTATGATGGATAAACAGCTAAGCAGTATCAGAGCTGGCTGGGAGTAGAGAATATTAAGGGCTCTAGGGTTACATTTTGTGAAATTTCTATTTACATTATGAAATCACCACACAAAGCATTATCTAGCTACAAAGTTTCAAGGCAACCCATGCATCACAACATATTTTACAAGCTAATAATGTGAAGTGCCTTTCCTTGGAGTAGACCCAAGGCTGTTCCCTACATAAATCTAGATCCTCATAACTTTGGAACCACGAGGTACTTTTAACTAAAATTTGTGATTTAAACAAATATATCTCAAGCGTCTGTAGTTAGAACCAAAGCTTGATGAAAATCAGAGAATAAAGATGTCAAGGCCTTGTTGGTTTGGCATGGAATGTCCTGGCTATAGATAGTGTTATAGAGTTGGAATGGATAATATTAGGGGGCACTGAAATTAGTTTGATTCAAATAACCAAGAAATCAAAATTCTCCTTGATGTGATGAACAGATCTCACATGGCACTGACGAGTGGCAAGTCTTTCTCTTTTAAATGTCACAAATTTAAAGGAGCAAAATGTCTTGCTTTGACAAGCTGCAAGAGACAAACAAAGATGTTGTGTAGCAGAAGTAAAAGAATAAGTGTTGTTTTTATTGAAAATATAGTAGTTAAAATATAGTTTTATTGAAAATATCATACACTCAAACATTGGGCATACTGTACAGTTTGATCATTGCCTACATCTTTGTTGCATTTGTATTAAAACCTACTTGTAAAGTTTATGCTTTTATGAGAGCATTCTTCAAACTTTTACCATTTTAATGAGTTACCAGGGGAATTTTGGAAAATATGTTCTTTTCACAAGTTTCTAAGACAAACCTATCTCAAGTAATCCTATGGATCTTAAAACTAAGCACTGGGTGGTATGTTAATACTAACGACAGTCTTCTTTATCTTTGAGACTTGAAAAATGTAATATTCAATCCATGTTTTGCAATTGTGCTTTATCAAATTGTGGTTTACCATAGATTTGTTTAACCTATTTTTCAAGAAGCCATTTTGGGAGTTATTATCAACAGTTCTGGAAGTTTTATTGCCCGAATGTGTTCTAAACAACTGTAACACTTGTCCATATGGATTAGCCTTTTTATTATAGATTAGAAAGCACGAATCCACAACTGTGGTGTCTGTTGATGTGACAAATAGATCAGTGGAAAGCTTCTGCCTTTGTAAAGGCACCTTTACTTCCAGAAGATGATCAGAATTCTTGAAATCCAAGGATTAGAAAATAGCCATGATAGCTTGTTAATGCAGGGGGTATTTAAACCTACGAGCACACATTTGAAACATAACACCTCAGCCATTGCGTTTTCTGGTAAAAATGATATGGTAATGATTATTGATATAAATCTTTGCAATTTTGGTTTTGGTTTCCAAATGAATAGGGTTTTGGGTTCAGATGTCCTCAACTACCTTAAATTACAAGCTATTGAAGTAATGCTATACTCTTTGGTAATATCCTTACATCAACAGGCGACTTTATTGATACTCTGGAGAAGCAAGTGAGTAAGGAGTGGTAAATTCCTTATGTAGTGCCCGAAGTTCAATTGTTTCTTTGACATATCTCCTAGCGCCTTGAAAGTGTGTATCCAGTGAAAATTGAATGCTGTTTTGATTTAAAATTAGACCCGGCGAGGTGGTACCTCAGTAAAAAAACCTACCATGAGGTCCTTGAACAACTGCCTGACTATATGCGCTTACAAACCCTCTCGATGTTTCAATTTAAGTCAAAAAAGAGCGCGTTTTGCTGTGTAATCTACCCTGGCATAGAGTTCGAAAAGTCAGTAACAAGGTCAAGTAATATACAAAAACAAGGTCAAGTAATATACAAGTATAAAGACAACTATTAACCTTGCTACATGGAATGTTGAAGGAGTGTCAAAAAAAACCTGGAAATGCTTCTACCGTCATTTAAATATACTAAACATTGACAAAACCGGACTGCCTGAGACACTGGGATAACTTAGTAAATTACGTTTTTGTATGTAAATATCTAACCATATTTGATGTAACTGGTTCACAATTAAATGTTTAGAATTAAATGATGACTTACATTATTGTTTTGGCCTAGGGGAGTTTCTAAATAATAGCTTTTTATCTCCCATTTTAGGTGAGGTTACGTAGCTGGTAGAGTGTACCTTCTTTGAAGGTAAAAGTTAAGTTAGGTGCCAGACTATTGTGTACGTTGATACGTACGCGATTATTTTTGTCAAGGTACAATACGATGTGTGTTTGCAGTAGGGATACGTTCACGCTTATCGGCTACCAACTTGTTCAATAATTGGTTAAACTTAGGGTGTTCTTAATTGGCAGGCTGTCATTTTCTAAATGCGGTTAAGTAGTAGTACGTACCGTTATCAACAAGTTTCGTATACAAGCCGTTGCAGAACCATTGTGTCTCACTTGGCAACGAGTCATTATGACCAGGAAAGCCTGTTCCGAAAAGTGGCGAACCATGCCACGGTAAGTTGCATCCATGTTTGTACTCCATTAGTAAGAGTATTTAACTTGTAAACATCGATAACTTCCTTGTTACTTGAAGGCACGAGAAGCTATAATATTTTTATCCGCAACCGATATATTGTAGGGCCACATTGGATCTTTTTGCTATTATCTCATGTATTTTGCACGAAGGACAATTAACCAAGATCATTTGTTTTGCGGATGTAAAGGAAATTAGGCCTTGAATGCCAAAGAATGCTTACAGAATGGCACTGCCCTCAATAAGATCAGCACACTTTCGACAAGAGATATGGACTATAGCCCTCCTATATCGCGTAATGAGAACAATGACGGCACCCAAAATACAGAGGAAATTATACTAACTATTTGTAGAAGGAAACTCAGCTATGATCGATGCACTCTTCTAATTGTTCTTCAAGACATAACAAGAATGTAAAGGCCCTAAGGACAAGTCAGGAATCATTATTAACTCTCTCCAGGAAAAGGGGAACAAGTTCCTTCCTTCTCGATTCACTGTGATACGCAGAATCCTGTCTATGTACATGGCCGCATGAACTGTCCTCGGGTGAAACGAAACATGGAGACGTGATGCCTGATGACACCGAATGTCTTGATGGGCTATTGCACTTCGATTTACTACTTCTGAAACACAAACAAGTGAAAAGGGGTCAGATTTACAAGAATGGATACCTACTGCAGATACCCAGAATTCTCTACAATAGGTCAAGATAAGTGTCTCACGACGGGGGTGCGGCTACTCCCTTCAGGAATATTTGAGATTTTAAAGGGGGTAAAACAGCGGCACGAGGTATTAGGGGGTACAACAGCTCATAAAATCGTCCATTGTTTTCGTACCTAAATGCTCAAAAACCAAAGACAGCGATCAATAGATACTGTCTCCGTTTACTCTCACCTTAAAGATATCTTCGTTTGCACCTGGTAAGCAAGTTATTGACTCTTTATTGACTGTATATTTCATACTGTACTCGTTAAATATCGGTGAAGGGAAAGAATGCCGAATCCCTAAGGATCCAACGGGAGTACTTAGGAATTTTGGTAGCCCGAGGCCCGAGGGCACCCTCCGAGTTTGAGACACCCTAGTCTATATGACATACTGGTTCAGTTACCCTAGTAAACGAGCACAGCATTGAAACTTAAACCAACACCGAATTGCCACAATATTCAGAAGAACCAATACAGAATCCAAGCATTTCATGGCACTTCCGTAATATTTTTCGTACGACTAAAATCATAATCATGAAGTTACATAATTAGTGGTCTTATGTCAAAAGGCATAAACTATTTTGCTTCGCTTTTATGATGACATCAACAAACTGCATTGATACAGGCAACAAGATCCAAACAAATGAATAAACTTAAAAGACGCTCAAAGAAAATGATTCGAGTGTCCACGCATCCCATCATACGTAATGATTCTATTCCCCTTTACCAAAGAGTCAAAATTACAATCCCAAGAGTTTCTAGCAAGAGTGAGCTTCTGATCTCTAAGCGTCTTCCTGTAAAGTACTGCCCAGTGCCAAATAATCGTACCTCCCTCCCCACTTATTAATTTTTTGAAATTTACACCACCCGCTCCTAATTAGGCCCCCCCCCCCCGTTTATTAATTTTAAGGAATTTTCCCAGTACTCAAACTGTAAATGATGTCTGAAAACATTTGAATAACTTCCCATGCAATATTTGACCCTGACACAGTTGCTAATTAGTCAATTAGTACGGTGTTTGTTCTCATGTGTGTCATCCTTATTTAAAACTTTCAGGAAATTGAAAGTTGAGTTCAGACCCACCGTTTATTAACTTTAGATCGTAATGATGACCCCCGTGATGACCCCCACGAGGCTGGCTCAACCGCCTAGTAGGACCGCCTCTCGCGGATTATGGAAAGCATCTGTCATCACTGAGAACAGATACTGCATCCATTCCTTGCCAAAACGCCGAGAAGCCCCCTTCCAGACTACGTTTAAGAGCTACAAATACATTTTTACTCTGAATATACACCGTTAAATGCATCACACAAGATTATCCGAATTTTCGGTGTATCCCGAATGACCTTAACGATATCCAACTCATACTGGTCAGATAATCGTCGATGCATTGTACTTACATTGTTTAAACTAACCACTTACATATCTTTTGCATCATCTTCCTTCGATGTATTAGGACCATCAGAATTTCCTATTTCTTTGATCATTGATGACGTGTCTTCTAAAACCAGAGGGGGTGGCTCTTCCCTAAACCAACATCCTGGCTCCACTTGAGGTCCACTCAACTATCAAAACCATAAATATTAAGGCAAAATAGCTTTAATTCCCACCGAAATTAAAGAAAATTATCCATGTTTCTCAAAGTCGTAGGTAAATAATTCCATACATGGGGTCCTAGATGCCGAATAGAAAATTGAGATCTACGGGTAATAGCAAGCGGACGACGAATTGTATTGGAGTTTCTCGTAAAATGTGTATGAATATCACTTCTTAATTCAAACGTACTTTTAAAACATATTGGTAAACAATTTTGAAAATATTTATATATAAACATGCTTTGATAAAAAGTAATAAGTCCTGTTAAAGGCAAGATTTTACAATCTATATACCTCTTTCGTACCGAGTCTTTAAAACCAACACCACATAACACTCGAAGCGCTTCATTCTGCCAAACTCGAATATGATGGAGATGAGAAGGAAATGTACTACCCCAAACGGTACAAAAATACAGCAGATAAGGATGAATTAAGGAATAATACAGTGTTCTAAAAATATCTCTTGGGAAAATGTACTTCAACTAAGCGAACCTAGACTAATTTAAGAAAGCGAATCTATGTGCTCTCTAAAACTAAGACATTCATCAATTAAAACTCCTAGATATTTTGTACAATTTATTCTTAAGATACTCCTATCAGCAAAATTAAGTCTGTCTATCCAAGGGTAATAATATGAGCAAAATTATCCAGCTCATAAATCAGCAAAAATATTTTGCACAGCTTCTCTTTTAATAGTGTTATATAATTCCTTTTTTTATTTTAGTATGGATAGTATATGATTTTTTTATTCTTAGATTTGTGGTCCAATGTATTGTCAGATATTTGTCACTAGTCCTTTATCAAGGTTCTAGTCTATTAATGAACCTTCTTTTGAAAGAGCTAACAGAAAAACTTTTTGGGATAACTTCTCAGGAACATCATTCTAGATCAAAGTGCAACGTCCAATGAAGCTAATTAGTATTTTCTTTGTTAAGTTATTTTTTCTTTTGTTTCTTTATTTTTGTTTTGAATTATTTAACTTGAACTTCTAGATAATCAAGCAAGTGAGCTCTTATGCCCCAGTGCAGTCTCCAGGCCCTTCGCCACAATATCCTGCCTCTGTTACTTTGAGTGTAGGGACTTCACGGAAAAGTCCGATGTCAAAAACTACCATTCATCGATCTCAGAGTCAACGCTCCCAGCACAAATACATGAGCAGATTTCAAACAAATATCTTTCAATTGTGAATCCAAGTATTGTTGGCTCACCAGTGCCGGTTGTACAAAACAATGTGAAAATGTAAGATGCCATATGTCAGAAGGTAAATGTCAATTAAATGGATGGTCACGTGCCTCAGTCACAAACTTTGACAGCAGTGAATGAGCCTTCTTTTGAACTGGTGCTCCCCTAGCCTCCTTCAGTTGAATGTAGTTCTAAAATATCTTTGACTCGTGAAGCGAATGAGGAAAACTAAGTTGAAGAAGTTCAAAAACCTGTTGTGTACAGTGCTAGTGATCAAATCCCAATTTTAAATGACCAAAAAAACACCTGATAAAGGGCCTAAAAAAAATACAAAAAATACAAATCAAAAAATAAACTTCAAAAGGACAAAGGATAAACCTCACGAAAATAACGTAGATAGTGATAGTGGTGTTCTATTTTGGTTGAAGAAATCCTGATAGAGAAATCTGGCAAAGTAGTTGTTGATGGTGATAGAGTTGTGAAAATTGTAGAGAAGGGATTGAAGGTGGTCAAAAATTAATAAACTGTGCACAACGTAAAAGAAGGGAAAGAGGGGGCTCAAGCTCTTCTCTTCTTACGGGGAATAATTAGTCTGCATTGGGCAATAATAAAACAAAGCTTTACTTTAAGATGCAGTATTTTGAAATCCAATTTCAAATAATGCGAGTGTATGTCGATTTTGTAAGGTTTTTAAAAGAACAGAAATATAAATTGTAAACAACATTCCTTCTAATGTATGCACTGCTTTTACGCATTTGTTGCTTAAAATCACACGATTCACAGCGCAATATTTACCCTTGTTTGTCCTTGGTACATTGTAAAGGGGCCTACGCGTACTTACCAGTGTAAATGAATACGCAAACTAAACACTCACATATGATAAATCTATAGGTACAACCCCTTTGAATTCAGTTTATGCTTACTTTCAATTCCTTTTCAATTGGTTTCCTTTGTGCTGATATGTGGCTTTCAACGTGAGGTAGGAACTGCTTGTAATAATGATACAAGTTCCACAACACCTGTCCAAATTCTGAAAGCAAAGTTTATTACATTACTTTAAAGCAAAAAAAAATTATGGAGTAAGATAGGTCGGAGTGATTAACAAAAGGTTCTGCCTTTGAGTACCTATTTTGTTATGGGAAATGTGGCCGACTGTGATCGCTTGGCTCCAACCCAGCGCTTCTTGAACCATGTCTCTCAGTTTACGTGGTCTAAGAGCGCTAAGTAATAATATATTACGTCGTGTCAAGAAGATCTTTCAGGCTTCCAGGTAGCACATTACTAAACAGCTAATGAGCGAACTCCAATGACAAATTAATGTCTACCACATCAACTCAAACTCGAAGTAGATTCTCTTAAACTGAAACTCAAAACTTGAACAGTTAAAAAAGGAGGAGGCAGTTTGAAATAGTTGGAATATCTACTATAATTGATTAAAACTAACTGAAAGGTCTAGCCGATTCTTTATTCCTAAGATTACCCAGTAATTTCATAATATCTCTGTCAAAAGGGAAAAGGCGCTTGTCTTAAGAATACCTGTTTTTGTTACATTTTTGTATAGTAAGGATGGATTTAATCTCCCGAGAAAATGCTGGAGAGGAAAACTTCATTGACGTTTCGTCTTCTGAAGGACTTCCACAGGTCAATCGCAAATCGAAAGCTTGAAATAGGCTAAAACAACTGAAAAATATGCCAAAAAAGAAAAGTTTATTTACATCATGCCGTCTTCTAAAATTCTTTCTTAGGGTCAGCATAAGCTTCAGGCTATTTCCAGGAGTTTAGCCTATTTATTCGGGAGCCAATTTACAGTTGACATGAAGAAGACGTTCAAGATATAAAACGTCGTCAATACAAACGGTGTAAATCTGGAAGGTATCGAGAGTGGAAGGGATGTGAGCACTAACGTGTATTTCTTAACATTAATACTGTTGGCATTGTTAAGCGCAACAGAGCTTACAACAGTACACGATTCTAAGTCCCCGATCAGCATTCCGACCCACGACCATAGGATTATGCTTCTAAATTATCAATATATCCGGAACTCGTTGATACTTAATGCACCTTCCAATAGACATTCTAATAGTCTGTATGTTAAAACAGATATTTAAGAGACGCAACCTGGTGTCACTCACGTGTATATCCTAAAGCTTCGACGTATCTTTGTAATGAGCTTATCATCTTCAGCCTTGATTCGAATTCTCCAATGCTAGAACTCTGAATGAATTTTTGAAAATTTGTACCCAAGTTGCGAGCGTGACTGACCTCTTCCCTGACTCTCAAGGTATTGGAAAATGCGTAAGTTGTTAATAAATAGTTAGTTTTGACGAGAACACTAGAGAAATAGAAAATATGTCACCCCGGCATGTTTAAATATCCGTACAACGTTTTCCTTGAACAGGACCCAGGAAAGAATTGGAAGGACGTCCAGGCTGAAGATGATGACAACGATCAGAGTAATGGATTCCAAGAAGTAGAGTAAGTTTGAATATGTATATTATGCTGTCTTGAGGCCAGTCATGCCGCAAGAATCTTAAGCAAAATATCGACACTATTGCTCTGCGTTGCACCCTATTGTACATCTTTAAGGCATACCTTTGCCCAAAGACTTAAGGAGTCTTTTAACGGGACAGTTTGATCATCTGATTGTATTGTCTTCTAATCATTTCACAGCCCCCGCTTGGAAAATGAAGTCCCCCCTGTTTTAGGTCCCCCTATAAGTTCCGCCTTAGCGTCTGGATCCATGACCCAAACCATCAGGAAGTCCAAACTTGAAAGCCTTAGACTTAAAAATTGGACGGGAGCGCAGGACAAGAAGAGTAGACAGACTTTCTCTATTTTAATAATGTAGTTATTTAACTTTTTTATGTTTAATAGCGACAGGTGGGATGGAAAATCGATCATCTACATCTATATAGAGAAATTTGGCAAACGTTTTCTCAGATTTGTCTATTCCAAAAGGTACTACTCTTCGAGAAGGTATTGCTGATATAAGAACCATCAGCTAACTATACTTTGTCTACTCCTAAAGATATTTCTCTGTAATATAATAACGAAAAATTCCATCTTTTGAAAGAGAAAGAGGGGATGTTGTCAAAGCGGATAAGGGCACCAAACTTCATCAGTCTAAGGGTAGCATCACCACTATAAGGAATTAAATACTATTACTAAGAAAGTTAATGGGGGGCGGCTGGACCCTTACGCCTTCCCCCAAGTGTTCGCCAGTTAAAGGCGTAATCCATAACATGCTACGAGACATGTTCTGTTCACTATTCCTTTATGCCATATTCTAAGAGAGCTGTGGAAACGTAGACGTTAGAGTTTTACTTTATTGTACTGTTATTATTGTCGTCATTTTTATTTCCTTTCTTCGTAGAGATTGGTCTGATTGGGTAGAGGAAGAATCAGAGGAAGTCAAATGCTTGTTTTGTGCCGTGAAAACAAAACATGGCGTCAGTGAAATTTTGAGTCACATGCAGGTATGTACGCCTCCTTCCTACGTCAGTACGCTGGGGTCGAAGTAACGTTCAGCTTGCGGCGAAAACCGATTCGAATTATCATTTTGCTAGTCCAGGTAACGTCACAATCTGGGAAAATTCTGTTCACGATCAACATTTTTGTATAATGATTTGCGAGCACCCAATGTTTGGAAACCCTGCCTTAGCAAAATAGAGTACACAAAGAAACTATGACTTAGCAACGCCCATAAGCTTTCGCTCACTACTCAGACAATGTTCGATGCTGTGAAATTTGGGAAGTGCTTTCTTTTCCCCTCATTGTAGAGCTGTCACAAGTTTGATCTACCAAAGATGAAGACTGAACATGGTAAGGAGTCGTCAATATTTTTACTTGTACATTATATTTACTATACAAAGTAACGTACCTATAACAGTCCCTCAAGGTATACATACCTTTAACAGTCACTCAAGGTATACGTACCTATAACAGTCACTCAAGGTATACATACCTTTAACAGTCCCTCAAGGTATACGTACCTATATCGTATATTAGCTAAAGCTAGATCAGCTTTCCATCTGAAAGTTTTAGAAGCGGTTTTCATCAAAACCCGGGATCCTTAACTTTGCCGACAAAAGGTGCTTGTGTTTTCTCTGAAAGTGTTCTAGCAATTTTGGCGCCTCCAAATTGTTGGTAGGTCTTTACAATTGTCTAATTAGCGGTCGACTGATTTTTCGCTTCGATCCCTTTCTTTGTTTGCGAGTTATCATAAATGATGCATGAATGTTTGAACTACTCGTTCTTTGCACGAACCATTCTGATGAGGGTGCAACAAAACCGGTCAGTGTCATTTCACTAATGATTCTGTTATTGAATATGGCAATGATTCCGAGTGCAAGTTATCTTTGACAGCAAGTCAAGTCAAGTCTGGTGCCACACCCACAAATCCGAATAGTGCCTCGCAAGCTCCAAATTAACATACCCAGTTCTTGGCAAGGAGCTAATTAAACTGCGACAGTGCATTACACATGCCCATGCATGAAGTCTGCTTAGTTTTTCAGAAAGAAGTACCTCAGTTTTAATAGTGCGGCAAAGTGGCGTGTATTGTTTGGGATGGACCGCAGCCCGCTATTAGTTACCATGCGTTGCAGCTTGGAAGGCCTGCATTTGAGACCAGATCTACAAAGATTTTACTTCAAAGCAGATTTACGAGATAAACTTCTTTGGAATTTATTATCTAATTGCAATGGTATATAAATAATTAGTGGTCGCTGCCCATTGTGCATTTACTGCGTATTCTGGTAGGCATATCCAGTTTGAGCACACGTGATACTGAAAATTTAGTTTGAAATTTGCAACCCTAAATAAATTTTCTAGAAAATTTTAACGAAAAAAAGTTACTATATTACAGTTTTTCGTAAAATTTAATAGTTTTTCTACTGGCCCAATTGTAGACCAACAAACACTAAGTTTATTTGAGACTACCGTGGATACGAACATTTTATTGAACTTGTAAAAGAACAACCTTGACCAAGAGTTTTCGTAAAATGAAACGGTACGTTTTTATTCGCCATCCAAATTGTTGCAGAGCAGCAAAAAAGGGCGGAATGCTCTGAACACAGCAAAAGTTTAATAGAAAATTACTGGCCGCTGATTGAGGGCGTATGTAGGTCGTATATCGCAGTTAACAGGACAACTTCTTCAACATGTACCAGCCGTCGTAAGCAAATGAAGCCCAGTATCAAAAAGTGTTCAAAGTGGCGCAAAAAGAATAAGTCAATCGGCCCTTATCAAGACTTCTTTAGAATGCCCGTGAAAACCTGACATGTTACGACAATTACTTAGAGGATTTCTTTAGGTATTAGCAAAAGTCCGGTCTGCTTTTCATCTTATCGTCGTGGAAGCCGCATTCATCATCGCAGAAAGGCAGCCCCTTTCTAGACCAAAAAAAATATTATTTACCATGGAAGTGCTTTTCAAGGCCGAAAACGTGTTTTTTATACAGGTATTTTTTCAATAACGTGTTACAATTCCTTTCAGTTCTCTTTATTCAGTTTAGACCATTACTGTAACCAGTGTCTGGCGAAAACGGTTATCAATAGGGAGTCGTTAAAGTACCGGTTTAAAGTAAACTAATTAATTAAAGATACGTTAGAGTATGATTTTTTTTTTAATTCAATTTTTCAAATAGCCTGCTGGATTTTCATTAGATCCTAATGACAGACGATGGATTGGAGCATGGTGGCTGAGCTACTTTGCCTTCAGTTGGGTATTCTTATTGGTTGGATTCTTTTCAGGCAGTCCAATTTCTGATTGGCTCCTTCAAAATACAGTTGGGTATACTCTTTCACACATTCCATTTCGGTCATTGTGACATTATTACTCTAAGGAGTGTCAGACGAAAAAAGCTTTTCAGTACACAATGTTTTCGCTGTTTCGTGCAATAAATTTGCACTTTCTGTATACATTTTTTATCCCTCTTTACAACTGTCAAGCAGACAAAGCCTGCTGCAACAGCTGTGGGAGCTTCGGGTGCAACAACATCAAGTGCGCCATCTGAGGTGAGTTTTAAGAGAAGTAACTTTAAATATGTTTAGGTTTTGGTGGTTATGAGGGCGTTCTTATAGCAGTAATGGTTATATATATGTAGTAATTGTGTGTCAGTGTGCTTAACAATAGGAAAGTATTTTATTTGAATTACTTTCAAAATTTAGTATTCCCACAAAATACTAAAACATTTACTTGAGATTTTCCAACTAGTTTAAACTTTTAGGAAAAGTGAATACAAATAAAAAAATTTTAAAAAAGTATGAAAAATTAACTTCTAGGTTCCCAATGATTTTCTTTGTGGCCCCTATATTTAAAGTTTAGCAAAATACCTTGACTCAACGGCTCCAACGTTTCAAATTTTGTGTTTCGATAAAAGTATGGCAAATAAATGCTAATTTTATGCACACTTTCACCAAATTACTTTTCATCTTTATGGTCATGTGAGGTACAGCCTACCCTCACCCTATAGTACAGTGGGGGTAGGGGTAAATTCACAATTTTTTTATCGTTAATTGGCCTAATTTGAGCATCAGCATCGCCCCAAACCTTTAGATATGACCAATTTCTCAAACCTAGGGCACTCAAGCTTTTAAAGATTTTCTCAGATTCATTCTTATCAACACTGGAATATGAGTACCGCATATGACCAAAATGTAATCAATTTCTAAATTAAGCTTAACCTACTCTAAGGAAGATGTTAAACGTCAAAAGAATGAAGACTGTGGCAAGTTTTACTAGTATAAATCAGTAGGACAGAAAAGCTAACTTTAGCTGAGCTAAATAATTATTTAGATGTGCATCATTGCTTTTGTATTAATTGCCAGCATTCTCTTTCTTGCAATTGTATCCATAAGTAACAAAATGGGTTCTACACTATAATAATTTCCAAAATTTCTCGGCAATATAAGATTAGTGACACAATTAAAGAAAACGACTATTGATTTGATTTTCCAAGACATGTTACGGATATCCTCTATCCATCTTCAGTTGAAACTAATTTTCCAAGACAATTATACACAATTTTATTTACCTTTGAACTATTGACACATGTTACTCTATTTACGGAAAAAAACCAATAAAACTAGACGAAGTTGTAATAACAAGTTAAAACAGAAACTAAGTTTGGAAAGGGTTTTACAATTTGTTTTATAATTCTGTTTAAATACCGAATTATTTCGAGCACTGCAGCCTTTTTGGTGAACACTTCTCATGAGATGCCAGGAATAAAGTGCACGTTTATTACAGAAGAAACCTAACCAACTGGCACATTTGTAATGGTTGGGTCAAATGATTACACGCGTCTGCAGTGAAGGTGGGAGATGTTTGCGTTAAGGAACACTTAAACCTACCTTACATGGGCTTTTTAGCTCTTCTCATACATGGGGGGGGGGGGGGGGGGGTGAAGCCCCCTAGCCCCTGCTCCGTCGCTAAACTTTATCCGGCCCAATGTTGGAAAAAAAATTTTTCGCCCTTTAATTTTTTACTTTTTTCCGATTATACAGTTCGCCATTTTCAATTAAAGGATTTGCAGGTGAGAGAAATATGGACTTTTTTTTCTTTTAAGGTCGTTTTCGGTCACAACTGATTTATCAAGGAACGTCTCCATAGAGCACTACCCTCAAGCCCTTCTAAAATTTATAGCGCTAGGGTAGTGCAAGTAATCTTGGACCTTCAGGTATTCAGAACAATGTTCTTCTTCAATCATACCACGTGTAAAATTGCTTCATATGGCCAGCAGGATCAAAACCTTTATGATACACTTACTAAATCGCTCCCAATGCATCATGGGCAATAGTTGCATCATCCACTTGTTTCTGCAAACTCTCTTGGGACTCGAGTTACTCGAAAGAAAATACCCAAGCCAACTTAGCAAGCATATGAGTAACAGAAAATCATCTTGTTATGGGTTTTATAAACGGGACTTAACTGAGATTCAATTCAACCAACCCAGAAGTTCGTTTAATAGTCACAAGTATTCCTTAATGGCTATTGCTACGGCCTCTTCATAACGCTCTCTTCAATATGAGGGACAGTGATACACATTTCATGAGGTTGTAGCCAGACTACAGCAGCTGCTCTCTTACTGGTTTAGCATGTCTTTCCAGACCTTGTTTATAATTTTACGCCTTTTATTTCTATTGTGTATCGATTCCAATACAGAAATAAAATGGTAGAGAGCAGGTAGTACTAACTTTTTGTTGGTATAATTGCACCTCGTCCATTGTCACACTTATTTGAGCAGGAATTGTTGCATTATTATCCACGGAGCTTGCACTAAAGACGTAGTGCGGAAAAACGGGCCTACTATGTACATTAAAATTCGTGATAAAACACTACTTAGTGAATAAATAAAAAGTTAGAGAATTGTTAATTGACCCCCAGCAGAGTATACCTTTGTAAAGTAACAGCTAATGCAGAGGAAAAGAGGATATCAAACGTATGTTATCTTGTTACAGAGCAAAAGATCTCTTCTCTTGCTATCCATATGAGAATAAACGAATACACCTAATCAATACTTGGTACAAGACATCCTCGTGGTCGAAAGTGGACCTTGGCCAACCAACGATAGCCTTTCTCGTTCCAGACCTTACGTTGGTTTATATTGTCCAGAGATTCGTTGAAATTACTAAACATGGTTTCCTCTGACTGCCTCACCTCACCTTCGAACTAAGCATGTGTATGACCCATTATATTGAATGCAGTCAGAGTCTTGTGGTTCGTTCTTCTTTCTTAAATTGCAATGTGTCTAGGCACCTCGCCAATCACGTTCGAACGGAAGGCTAAAACAGAACATGGTATCACACCACCACCGCCATGATTCTGGGGGGCCTAACTTTTTGAAATCACCTACGATTTTGGGAAAAAAGTGGGGGCACGTGTATTTCTGGGGGACCTGAATAATGTCACCCAATTATGGGGGGGACCTGACACAAAGAGTTGATAATTTCCACAAGCACAGTGTTTTGTGTGTGGCCTTCTGCACAAAACAGAATATCAAGAGATTTCTCAATGTTACCCAACCAACAATTAAAGTACACTTTTTTGACTGATTGGGTCACTGAGGAACATGATTGCTTTTTCACTGCGTGGACTGTCACAATCAACTACAGTCCAAAGTTAGCATGCACTAAGGAGGAATTGATCCCTAAATTTGACAGATTGTGGCCTGTCTTCAATTGAAGTTAGGGACAATTCATATGCCTGCCTGATGCGATGCATAACATTTTGCAGCGACATAATCTGCAGCAGTTGTTATCCTCATTTCACATTTAAAGTCATAATTTAACTAAATCACTTTCTTCTTTGTCTAATTTTCCTCTTTACCAATCGGTTTTTTCACTGAAAAGTCCTTTTTGGATGTCCCACGTCACGCACATCACCACTTGTGCCTGGTTGTAGCTTTGAACATTCACCATTCCTGCTATTTTTCTGCAACCAAGGGTGCATGACGGTTTCTCTCACTTGTCCACGGAATCTGCTATCCATCAGATTCCGCTACTATTCCTTTGGCTCTGGTCTCTATCATTTGATCTTAAATAGTTATTATTGATGCCGTTTTTCCTGAAGATACGCGACTTTAAAATTAACTATAGCTTTTTTTATTCAGATGTGCGTATACTTCATTTGTATGTTTTTCCTCGTGTACATGTCTGATCCTTCTATATGCACTCTTCCCTTTATCATGCTCTTTAACCTTTTCCTCATATTCCCCGCTATCCCTCTTTTTGTTCTCCATCAATCTTTATCGCCTGATCGTAAAATTCAACATAAGTGTTGATCTTATCATTATTATTCCTGCTATAACTATTCTTACTCTTTGAAATGCTATTTATTATTATTAATTAATGGCGGATATATTATCGTAAATAAATCAGTACCGTAGGCAGGGGGATGCTTGGTATGCTTAGAATCCTTTAGCAGTGGACTTCAAGGTAAAATAGCATCCCCTAGTTCATGGTCGTCTGTCCCAGAGTTTTGAAATGTCTCAGAGCAATTCTCAGACTTGTTGAATACTCTGCTCCATATATCTTTTCCAAGATATCAAATCTGCACACCTAGATCTGTTCATGTCTTGTCCCTTAATGTTAGGCCCCTCAAAAGGATTCTAAAATGATTCTAAATTGCAGAGATATATCGACAAATGTCACACCAAACTTAAAAGGGTTCACCGATTTTCCAAAAGGGCTTACACAAAAACTTACGTTTATTGGTGAAGCATGCTCTACGTTTATTGATGAAGCATGCCTTAAAATACGCTCATAGGTAATAAGCATGCCCTACAGAGATAGTATGGCTACGGCACTGAAATAAATCAATTACAATCGGTGGAATAGCAATTCAAAGCCGATCGTTTCTGTCAATGTTAAGTAATTTGAATTTACCTAGCATAGAGTATCTCTTTCTAAAAGATGGCACTTTTCCAGTAAGATCCACCTATTACATATTTTATAACAGAAACAAGGAATGGCTTAATATGGAATGGCCTAATACTTTCATTATGGTAAGAAGTATATACCATGCCTTTTCCAGTATGCCTCTTTGTAAGGAATTATTGAGAATGTAATTTTCTCGAGACAATGATAAATTGAGGTTTATTATTGAAATTGTGCTTTTAAAATATCATCATCATTATTATCATTGCCATTGAAGATTTTTTTGAAAAAAGGATAGTATAAACACCATTGCGATTATTTGGCGAGAAACAATAACTGTGGGCACTGAGTCATAGTAAAATTATTTGTAATCAAAGTTATACGTGATTATTATCCTAGTCAGAATAAAGTTACCTATAAACTTCAAATGACTTTATTTGTTACCATAAAACATACTGCATTAAATTTAAATTACATATGTTATTGTACTTATACTTAAATGCCTTCTTTGTATCTTTTATGAAACTGATGAGTTGGAAACACGAACACTCGCCTTAAGCCTTACATTTGAAGCCTTAATTTGTAAAGTATGTTCCTTTCAACAAGATAAATTAGATTATACTCACTCTGCAGATAGTACTGTTTCGCCCTTTGTGGGCTCATCGGTGCGGCACAGAGTGAAGAGATATATATACACATATATATATATCCATAGTTTGTAATCATTTCATTTCACTGAGAACGGCAAAACCGAAACGTGCCGAAACGTCGTGTTCATATTTAAAATTTTACGCAACGAAATCGCTGTCCTTTACTGTCTTAAGGAAACTCTAAAAAGGACGGGCAATGTTCAGAGAACATGAACGGGTTGTAGTAAAGCTTGCAAACACGAACTGTGGCATAAACGTCAAAGTTTTAACGGGGTATAAAGGGGAGATGTCCCCGTTTGGATGCAAAAGGTACAGTTATTATGTACTTTGTAGATTAAACACATAGATTAAACACAAGTAATAAATCGATCTAACACTATGCACGGCAACACTAACGCGCGAGTAGACCTTGAGTGCCCCCCCCCCCCCAAAAAAAACCCCACAACATCATCAGAAATGTTAACACTAAAACAGGCAAACTAGTTACCTCGATGTGCCAGTGCGCATGCCAGTTCACTACCAAGAAAACCTCCTCCAATAATTGCTACTGACTCAACACCCCTTGTCACTTTGTCGAGTTTTCGGAAATCTGCAACCTAACGAGACGAGTAAGGCACAATACATGCAATTACCACTTTATAAACATTTCTTCTTAGTTTGTTGGCTCGATATATATCGATAAAGTTGATCTGGTAAAGGTCTGCGACATCGGGTGGCAGTACCTACCACGCAATTATTCGGCTGAGAATTTTAAAGCTTTTTCATAATACTATCCCTTTATTAAAATACTTTCTTTCAGGGCAATGGCTCTTTGGCGGGGCGAGGAAATGGCCTACAAAGCTAAACCTATGGAGTTCAAAGTGGAATCAATTGAGTGTCAGGTAAGGCAACTGAGTTATGTTAACGATGCTTTGCTGGAAAAACCCTGTTCCGTTAGACAACTAATAGTGCTGCTATATGACGATGTAGTGATGTCCATAAACGGCATGGCATCATAAAGTTCTCCATACCACAAGTTGAAAGAACATGACGACTTCAAAACAGTACAACCGTACAACACCGGGTGATGCGGAGCCATTTTCCAATGAATGTCGTAGCTTTAGTCTGACCAACAGCCCAGCTACTGAAGAGGAGGGTTTGATAAACGGGAAAAGCGTTCACCCATGCAGAGAGGGCAGTTTTCGATCGGGTTTTTCTTCATGTGATAAGAGCGATTTATGGCATCCACGACTCACATTACTGCGGAGGGGAATAATTCTCTTAAGCATGCCGAGCAAGATGAAATAAAAATGCCATTTTCAGTCGCAGATATCTGCATTTGACGTCCCATAGTAGTCTTCTATTTTCAATGGTGATGATATGTATTCGTTATAGCTATCTGGTAAGAATAAAGTTAGTGGCATTAACGAAGGAACAAACAGCGTTAGTTATGCTACAGTCTGACGTGGTCTGCCAGAAGGCGATCGGGTCTAACTTTTCTCAAAGACTTCATAAAACTTAGCGAGAATGAAAACGAGGTTTTCAAAACGGATTTCCTCATCGTTTATCAGGCCTTCTTCTTTACTATTGGAGGTGTTTACCAGGCTAGTGGCTGATGTTGATAAAGAAACTAATTTAAGTGGTCCTACAGCAGCAGAAACTGTGAATCTAGTAGGTATGAGGTCATGTTTGCGTGCCTAAGGAGCCTGTTCTTGTCATAGTCTCAGATTGTACGCTTAGCTCACTCGGTTATGCTTACTCAAATTGTAGGCCTATATTATATGAGAATATAAACATAAACATATTGAAACGCTGGTGTATAGTTTTGATATTTTATAAATATAGACATAGATTCACATCGTAATTAACGTTTTAATGTTATCTTCAATATATAAACAGAGGAAATATACGAGTTACAACTTACCAATTAATATGAGGATGAATTATCTGGAAATGTCGACAAATAGTTTTTTTCTATGTGAGTATGATGTATATCCATACAGACAGACATCCATATATTCATATACATGTACATATGTAGATAGATAGATAGATAGATAGATAGATAGATAGATAGATAGATAGATAGATAGATAGATAGATAAATAGATAGATAAATAGATAGATTGATTTTATATTTATACATACATAAGACTGAAAATTTTACAATGGCAAATTAAAATATATAAAACTAAAATGCTATCCATCTGTCTATCTGTCTCTCTATTTGACAGCATTAACCTATGCGTAAAAATATTATGTTAATCCCATCTTTTCAGTTTGAAGATGGTATCAAAACAGATAAAATCATCATAAGTAATCCGATGATAATACTGGCAAATCTCACCATAATCTCATCAACGTACAGCAAGCTAAAGCATTCCTAAATAATCCAAGTCGATCCTAATTAATATCAAATAATCCCAAGTAATCTCCAGTAATGTGTAATGTACCCCCAGTTCCAATTAAGTAATTATCAATTAATGTAAGTAAGCTCGTATTTTGTACTTACTTGACCCTCTCTAAAAGTTGCTGAAAAAGTAGCAGCGAAAGTGGGGTACGGGCTTGAGCCCCTCTACCTTTATTTACATGATTATGGTCACACGCTTTTCTACCCCACCTTATAGTGCTTGGACGAACTTGCAAAAGCTGCTCACAAGGTAAAGATTGAAGGAAATTTCTGTGAAGGATTTTTCAGTAAAAAAGTAAGGACTGAACATATTATGATAGGCTTGCTTAACTTAGTGAGTCCGAAGACCCATGAAACAGCCTGAGCGTTCCAGACCCGTCTGATCCTTCCAGAGACAGATACCTTACTCCATCAACGGTTCACCATGCGTTGATCCTCTTCAGTGTTCTGTTGCCAGTTGATTCCAAGCCTTCAATTTTCTTTCACCCGCATTGAATCCAGTGGAGAATCTAATTGTCAGATTGCAACTTAGGGTAATCTTGATGCGTGATGCAACCATCTGAGGCGGTGTTAGCACATGAAACGTGATACTGGGGTTTTTCCTGATCTTTCTCTTACCACTCATCTCGAGTAAAATCCCTCCGTTTTTCGGGATCTTCTTTCCATATCCGTCCGTCCAAAAGGCGCCCAATTTTTTTCCCGGTTGACTTTGAAATTGCAGTTATCGCTTCCGTATAGCCGTTTTGACAAAAGATTTGATTTGTGAAAGCTTGAAAGCTGAAATTTTAGTGAAAACTCTCTGCTATTCCATTTTACTGTAGAATCTATTGAAATTTCACTCTCAATTATCGATAAGCCAGTCATTTTAACTTATCTGCCAAGAGTACGATAAATTATTCTGTCAAATGACTCACATAATTAGGATGTAGGACGCTGAACGTCTTACATATTCCACACCGTGCACTACCCCGACGGAGACTTGCTCCTGTGGACAAAGGTTATCGTATTTTCTACGAGTTTCCCGGTTTTTTCCCACCACAACGTAAATGTAGCCACCTGGCTTTATAGACAGCGGCGACTTAGGATGAATTTCTTTGATCACAAGGATTTGCTGTACTTATGAAACCTGTTTTGGCAATGCCTCAATATTTTGCTACTCTTTAAATTTCATCATATATTTCCTCAAATATGTAGAAAATTTAAGAGATTCAAAATGTCAGAAAATGGTAAATTTTTACTTCCCTTTTACTCCTGCTCTTTGTTACCCGATTGCCCCCTCCCCCATAGTTGATTTCTGAACAATTTTCCAATCTCTCTGTCCTTATTCCAGCCCCCTGGCTATAAGATATCTTTGGGTATGCCTTAGACAAGACCTTCCCCATCTCAATATCAACAACAAATGACTGCCCCAGCCACTCCATAACCGATTTAGTCTCCAACCATTTTGAAACCTACTCCATGACCGATCTACTTCGAAACGGTCGTGACAACCATTTTCAAAACGGTTCTGCCAGTCTGAACCGATTTAAGGCCTAGAACCAATTTCAAAACCGATTTGAAAATGGTTGTAAGCACCAGTGTGAACATGGCTATAGTTTAGCCACTAAACATTGAAAAATTGGCATCAGTTTAACAAAAATTCCAATTTTTAGGTTAGTAAGGGTGGGGGTAGGTACGGAAAGAGATTTGAAGGGTGCATTAGGGATACATTTAGGGGTGAGATCGGAACTTAAAGACAATGTAGTGAAAAAAGGCACAGCAAAATACATTGAGCTGCTCTAAACACATAATATAAGCACAGTGAAGGAAACTTTTAACATTTTACCCTGGAATTGCAACTTTACAATAAAATACTTTTGAAAATTAAATATAGACATCATTGCATTTTGACAATAAAACAGCACCACAAACAGCACAAATCATGAAAACCAAACAGGACCACAATCATGAACATGAAGCTCAGCCTGAAGTGCCAGACACACCATATTTGGCCAGGACAACTCACAGCCATAAAATATGTGGGGTCAATATGAATTGGACGTTACCATGAGCACTCGTAGAAACCAGGTATCTGTAGTTAACTGCACTTCAACATTTTCAAATTTAGGTGTGCAGGTTCGATATCTTGGAAACAATATATGGAGCAAGGTATTCAACAAGTCTGAGAAATCCTCTGACACTAAAAACGTCTCAAAATTCTAGGACAGACGACCATGAACTAGGAGATACTTCCACTTCTAGAGGATGCTAAACATACCAAGCATCCCCCTGGCTATGGTACTGACATGTAAATCCTGGGCACAACACATGGTTGCACATTATTCTAATTGGACACAACTTGCTAACACACTGGGCGTTCACTGCATACAATAAACAAACTTTATTTTCACTATTTGCAAAACTGGACAACAAAACTTGAGGGAAAAAGGAAGGTGGATATTAAAATGCAGCTATAACAGAATTGGGTTGGTTTACCATACCTTTGAAAGTACATCCACTTTAGGTGCATGGTATTCATCAGTTCCAGATTCCTGAATTTCAGAGTTCCAAAGTAAAAAGTTAAAGGAAAACGTTAATACGAAAAACAAACCTTTTTGAACATTACACTAAAATGTACGTGCATTGAATGCCAAACATATATGACAGATCTTTCAATGCAATGGAGAACAGTTGTATCATACTTCATAGTTTGACACAATAATAAACATCCTATTAGTCTGATACTTGCACTTTTTTATCAAGTGTATATATAGGAGGATGATAACAGTGTACATTCACATAAGTTATAAAATCAAGCAAGTACATAGATAAATAAACAATTAGCCGTTTGTGAAACGAAAGTGACTGTGAATTAATCATCGGTAAATTAAAGAGTAACCGTGAATGTACCATTGCTTTCTTTAATGGCTGCTATGTATCGGAAATGCTGTCTTACGATCATGGGAGAACAGAGACTTCCATTTATTCAGAGAGAAGCGTTCTTTCTGTGTTTGAAAAGGGTGGTGAGATTCGACCTATTAAAGAAAAAATGTGTTGCAAGTGGGCTAATCCCAGCACTGAAGAGCATGAACACTTATTATCGACATATGGACAGTTAAAGCCATTTGGTCAAACTTTCAGACAGTTAATGATGCTCCATGTTTGCTTTCAAATCAAATCCTTACAACCATTCGTAGAAACACTAGACATCATTTACTTGTTAATAGCTTAACGTTGCCCATTTCCTCATGATCAGGGAAATTGTTCAGCCAAGATTGGAAAGCATACCAACTACAACTAGGACAGGTGAGACATTTAGTTTCCGTGTATTGTGAAAACAGAGCTGTCTGTGATTCAGTCAACTAAGGTACTTCTCACCTGAGTTACGCTGCATTTTATTTGCGCGGCATATTATTTGCGCAGCATTTTGTTTGCGCAGCATTTTATTTGTATCGCACGAGGCTCACGTCTATCGAAAACGACGACCAAACTACGCAAATGTTGTTCAACGGTTTTTCAAGTCTACTCTTGCGTAGTTATGTATACTTGCTGAAGTACTTGATCCTGCGGCCAACAATTTACTGAACTTTTCATCTTATAAACCACTCAATTATTGAAGATTCAGTGAGTTATTTTAGAATTCTTGGACATTTTAAGTTTTAGCTATTGATTCGCGCGGACCCCTACAAAGTTTGATGATCGACATCTTGCAAAGCAAAACTAACAATCGGAGTTTTCAGCTCCAATGATAATAGAAACTAGGAAACCCTTTGGCATAAGGCGTTTGAAGGCTGTAATACCAGATTTATTAATACCACATCATGCAACCTATTTGATTTTTGCTTTACACTTTTGATAAGTACATTATTTTTTGTACCGTGAAGCATACTCATTTCAAACCGAGAACCTTAAGTAGGTTACGTCTTTTATCCCCTACCTGCTTTGTAGGAAAATTTCAAATGAATCCAATTTTTCAAACCTTGCTTTTCGATTAGCTATAGCCGTTACGCAATATCTCTTGTTACCGTAGCATTATTAATGACAGTGCTACGTAAGACATTGTCTTATCAACCAGAATTGAAACAACGATTAAGCAGATCGTCATCAGCTTCAGTGATAAGCCATTTATCCTGTATTTTAGGTCCCTTATTTTGTGAAATATTCAAGTTTCTAACATTAGCTTGTGGTGAATGTTTCGTTAAAAGTTACATGATTTGATGCTAGCAGCTTCTGTGTGGTATGTTTGCACAAAAAGAATTTTTCAAGATTGTCTTATTTATACTATCAAATGGACAATATTGACAGAAACAACAAACTTGTGTTTTACCTTAGATTATTTGGTAATGTTCGTATCGTTAACCCTCATTCACAACATCTGGCCCTCTTTACAGCATGTTATAATTCGATGTATTCTTACAGTAAGGGTCGGGTCATAAGATCATTTATATGAAAAATCGTTATAATTTTTGCAAAGCAAGCTCATAGGATCAGCTTTCAGTATATAACTATAAACATTGAAACATTTGTTACGTATGGATTTATTTAGTGCAAAACCCGAATAGTGAAGTAGACCCATCGAAGGATGCTGATGGTACAATGTTTGAACAACTCGTTCTTTGCACGAGCCATTCTGATGAGGGTGCAACGAGACCGGTCAATGGCATTTCACTAACGATTCCGTTAGTGAATATTATATATAAATTGTGTAGTACCAGGAATCTTTTCCAGTTATTCCAAAGTTAACAAGATCTTTCTCAGTAACCAAATCCTTTATAGCAAGTACTTTATTCACAACTGACTGTGGGTGAAAAATACAAATGTGGGTACATTTATCTTCTCTTCATTTCTTATTCACTTACTTACTACGCGCCACATTAACAATAGCAGGCGTTCAAGTTGGGATCTTTCCGAGTGGTCTTCTTGTATTCAACCTTTCTGTTATTTTGGTTGAAATTTGTTCCACTTGAGTTACAGACTCTCACAAATCGCGTCTTGGCTCCTGATAATGAGCATCTCAAATGTTACAACCTATTATTTGAAGTTTACCCACTTAGTTGACAATTATTTTTATACAATATACAACAATCTGCCATAAGACCGGTAAGGCAGTGAAATTTTGCCTCAGTTTACAACTGATGATGGAACAAGCACGAAGGTGAAAATATGGCCAGTGCAAGATGTGGCCCCTACGAAAAACGATTTATTGGCAACTTCATTGTATTAACAGCTCTGCCCCTGGGAAGTTAATGAAAAAGTATAATGAGAGCTTAAAAAACTATATATATCAATATATATATATAAAATGACTTAAAATGCCTTGAGGCGAGCTACAAGCTTTCAGTTAAAAAACCTTTATCAAGTAAACAGATTTGGAACCGTTGATAAAACTTAAATAGGAAAATGAACAAAGACATACATCAAAGTCCACTGATAATATGCTACAAAGAAAAGAAATAACGCTATCCGAATAAGTGTGGCTGAAATTGGAACTTCTTTGTCAAGGATCTTTTGGGATCTGGAAACAAGCACTAGTAAGTTTACTAGTTATGTTTTAGTAACGAGTGAGGGCGTGAAGGTTTTGAGTGCGAGCCACTACTTCTGAGACCGATCCCACTGGAAGCCTCATCTGACACGCATCAACCTGTGCGGAGGTGTGAGTCCCCAGGACTCTCCATGCCTGTGAAGCTGCTCACACTGCTGTAGGTGTGGCTAAAGGGGATGGCAAATCGAGTCCCTGGAACCCCCGACCCCGGCACCCATGATTGATGCGTGAAAGTTCCTACCGCAGGATGCTAGAAGTAGTTGCTTTCTAAATTAGGGTTAAGTCTCTCTCGTTGAGACCGTTTGGTGCAAACGTTTGCAACTTGTATTGCCAAAATGCTTCCTTTTCACGTAATGTCGTCTCACTGTCGGACGAGTCGACGAGGGAAAACTGCCAATCTGATTGTCCCTTGTGATCAAACGCGTTAAAAGTGCGCTTGAAAATTGGCTTGGGGTACGTTAGTTGTGTTCATTGTTTCTTGTTTTCTGGCAAAGTTTCTGAAGGCCGACTTGTAATTATAAACTCTAGTTATAAATGCTGTTTTAGTGCTCCCTACATATTGAACACCGCATGTTTTAAATTAGGTAAACTACCAACTTAGAATTGCAGAATGGTACATTAAAACGAGTACATCCTTGTTTTGCGAATCTTTATATCGCTCCTCATAGAGTATTTCATTCCAGCTTTTATTCTTCGCGCGCGTAATTTGTTGTTCTGTCTTTTTTTGGTGTATAACAAACTTGTGGCTAGAAGATTCTAAAGATTTCTGGTCACGGAAAGTCCCCAACGATAATAGAAATCAATAAACCCCTACTGATAAAGTTGGCAGGGATAGCATTAAAAAGGTTCAGAAGACCTTGTTTCCATAATGGTCCCTTAAATAAACATGCTAATACTGTATTCAGCATTTAAAGTAATACTTTTTATAAAGTCGCCAAAACTATGTGTATCTTCAATATATTTTTATCTTTGTCTTGTCCATGTATATGTCTGTATAATATCCATATTCATATCCATAACAATTTCTGTTTCTTTACATCTGCCTACCTCTCCTAAAGAAATAATTTTCAACTTTTATTAATAATCGGTTTTCACGGCTAACGACTATAAGCTTAAGTTCTGAAACAAGTCATCATTAGTAAATTATTCAATGGAAAATATGAAACAAACAATCTTAAAGCTCCATTCTCGTCTTTACCAGTATCAAACTCTGTTCTGTACATCAGAGAGTAATTCAGGGAGACTTGTGCAAATATTCAATGGCAAAATGTTAAACTGACCTCTCACTCTTGAAAATGCATGCTGACGAGAAAAAGGTTTTAATTGTATATTGATTTTGCTATTTTGTGCTTTAAATAAATTTAGATGGTAAGGACTGTCTAGGGTGCCTTGCTCAGATTATCAAAATGTCACTTTATTACAAACTAAATACTATTAAGTAGTTTTAATCCAAGCCTTTATCCGTCATCAATATCTCAGATTAAGAACATAAAATAATAAAAAGAATGTTTTCTCAACGAGTCCCGTAATCACACTTTATAAAATTTCATCTTTCATGTGTTAAGAAGCACAATCATCCTAAGGTTTATTAAACGTAACCATATAAGTTTTGCCTAGCTTGTTTCATGTGTGCGGGTGTGGGTGTGGGGTTTAATGTGGGGGCATAGATGAGGTTTTAGCAACCTTTTGTACTTTCGAGTAAATCAGGAAGGAAACAAAACATCCTTTTCCATGCTACAGTACACTCAGCTGGGTATGGTAAGATGGCAACATGACCTAATATATGAGTATATTAGCATAGATCTCTTATAAATCTGTTTCTAAGTTTCTTGACTTCCGTATATGCAGTTTGATGAAATGCATTTATTCCTTTTTGCTCCCGTCTTCGTAGATAGTTATGAGTTCATAACAGAGTATTTTAATTAGGATGAAACTCATCTAAATACGCCAAACACCAAACTAGCGTAATTCCAAGAGTAATTTAATGATGGTACGTTGTCTGAGGCATTGTATTATTATTCTAAAGCTTTTTGCCAGGCACTGCCATTTATAATTGTCTCGTTTAAAATAGTAGGACTTGAAACATAAATTGTTATATTCTAATACGATTAACAAGTACATAGGTATTTAGATGAAACCAATAAGTGTCGTTTAGTGTAAGTAGATAAAGAGGTGTAAAGTAATTTAAAGAGTTTTTTTCTTCACTACCAAAATTACGCACTTTATTCCCACCTCGTAAAATCAAAGTAAGCAGTCATAAGCGTAATATCTTGCTCATTGTCAGAAACAGGAGTTTGTTTACAATTTTCCCGCCTACAATAACAACGGTGGTACTAACGCATGTTATGTTATCCTAATCTGTTTTATTCCAATTGACATATATCGCTACAAAGTATCTTGTCGAGTGTTTGATATAATCAGTGCCCAGTGAAAAGCTTTACAGTGTTAAGCCTCCAAGTATAACAAACGGTAACTTTACTTTATGTAACATACCCTCTTAAATATGCTACCAACCGGGGAAATAAGCTTTTGATCCATCCTTTACAAATAGAAAGTCCTTTCGTTTTATAAATGGCAGTGATCTCGCTCCATCGCAGCTCTCGATTTGTGACACCCAATAACATCGTGTAGTCTGCACGAAACCAACTACTCATATTGGTCGAATAGAGGAAACGTCGTCCGACGTTTCAGAAAAAGTAAATTGAATTCATATCTGCAATTGATTTACCAGGCGGAAATTGTAATTTACTTATGAACAGCAACGCCCAGCAAAGAATGCGCATATGAAACATATTGAAGATTTTTTTGACAAATAAGACGATTTATTAAATAACCAAGCTCTCGATGTATTTCCGATGCATTTCATTTTCAGTGTATAGGGAACTTGACAAGGTATACGACTTTTAAGGACCTAGTGGCCTAACTAAACAAACTACATAATAACAAAGATAAAATAAATGAGCTTCATAGGAGAAATTAGAAAAGTGGAAGGGATAATGAAATCATTGTTCCATTCAAAGTCGGCGTAAGTTTGGCGAGGAGAAGGCTTTCTTTGATAACGAGAGTGAACTCGGAAGAAGTAGGAGCTTTGAATATGACAGCAGATCCAAAAAAGGGTGAGAGCATGGCGTTCTTTACTAGTAGAACAAAATGGGTGAGAGTGTTAAAGAGAGTGAGAGTGAGAGCGAATGTTAGAAAACGGTGGAGTTGACCAAAGATCCCAAGTAAGGTTCCCAAGTGATCAGCTAGGCGGCTTTGAAATCGGCGAGTCGTCTTACCCAAATACTTTGCGCTACTGCGACGACACTGAAATTCATAAACGACCCCAGATCGCAATAACTAATAAATCTTGTCCTTTACTCGGAAAAATGTCTAGAGGCGACGGGGGGCTGGGAATGAGGGTGGGAGGTGAAAATAAAATGTACATTATTAAGATGCGGAAAAGCAGACGTAATAAGCCTATTGACCCGTTTCTTTATTTCTGAAGAATGTCAATCCGTGAAGGGTGGCAAAATACTTCTGTTACATTTGGGAACAGATGAAACTACCTTTCAAGGCATAAATAACTTGCTAAAAGCAACATTAAAACATGAATTAATAAATGTAGTGGGATAACCATTACAAGTAAGATTACGAAAGTTTAAAAGTTGAACATTAAAATGATCAAATATTGAAATAGTCGTTTACTAAAGTAAAAATAAGACCTTTCTTGTGAAACATGACGAGAATTGAATTCAATTTGCCTAAACGTCGAATGGCGTCGTCTGGTGTCGGATGAGAGCGTACAACTTCGAAACGGACCAGCGTAACAGGCGTAAGAGGAAATACCGGGTTTTACTCCCATCAGTTGCGTCACACAGTTTTTGGTCGGTTCAAAGCAGATGTATGTGACCAGGCCTTAAGACAGAGTTGGAGTACGTCCATCCACTGTGTGACGATACATTTGCAGGGGCGGTTTATTTTAGGCAGCTTCTCCAAAGGTTCCAGGAATAATTGCACAAGGCCCGTAATCAAACAGTTTGAATGAAAATATTTGGCATCTCGTACAATAATTTGATGGTAATGTGGTGTATAATCAAACCCTCCTTTTAAAATCTACTGTATACGTGATCAGTCTCTTTAAAAACTTTTGGAAACTTTCTTTGGGCGACTTGTTAGAGTGGTAACGGTCGTCAAGTTGTAACGCTTAAAGGCCCGGTCACATCGCCAACGACACCGATACCTATAACGCCAACCATAAATGGTTTTCTGAGCAATCATACCTCCAACGATGCATATTGTTGGACAAAGCACGTGCTAGTACAAATTAATTAACAAAATTAAACAGAAAATATGTAAGTTACTTTAGAGAATAACATATCAGTAATTAAAAACAAAGAAATAAATAAAAAACAAAGAAACCCCTATGGATAAAGTTGGCAGGGATGGCATTAAAACGTTTCAAAACACTTTGTGTCCGTTATGGTCCCTTTATGGCTGTAATGGTTCTAATTGTTATCCTCCTGTTTGTTATTATTATTTTTCACAAACGGATAATCTTACAAAAGTAAGACTCGGCGTGATCATATTCAAGGATAGTACAATGCCCCTCTTAGAAACTTTGACGTTTCAACATTTTGCAAAAATGGGGATAATTGAGACGTAAACAGCCCATGTTCGTTAAACATATGCGCATGAGTGAGTGGATACAAGCATATTCCAATTAAATTTGATGTAGGGTAAGAGCGGGAGCTGGCACGGAACGTTTTGGACTTGACATGACCCCCTTCCCCTTCGGAAAATCCTGCCTACATCCATGGTAAGGTCGGCACACAGCATCTGGCCTCTTTGGGCTTTCATCTCCCGACTGCCGGTCTCACAGAGCCTTAACAACGACACCGTATACAAAGCATTAAAAGTAAACCTTCAAGTGGCATGGGGCAAAGCGAAGGATAATAGAATTTGACGACGTTACTTCACCTTCGTCCCCCGAAGTTTGCTTAAGGCTCTCAATGGATACGGGCTCCTTGCACCAGTAGCTTGATCAATACAAATCATCTGACATCTGACGCTTTTCCCAGTGACCTGATAAATGAGAAACAGAATAGTATTGTACAGAATAGATGGCTCTAAAGTAAATTCTTTATTTGACAAACATCACTGGGATAAACCATGACGAAGCTATGAAATTCGCACTGTACCTCATTTGATCACCAAGACAATTTCTCCCGCGTCATACCCTGACCTTCCATGCAGCGATCAAATTTGAAAACCAAATACCACGAATTGAAAATTGAGAAATATGATATTGATTCCAAGCAATGAAATCAATGTCACTGACCGATTATCAAATTTCATGGTTGGTCAAGTTTTGCAATTTTATCAGGATGTATCGTGACTGATGGAGTGGTCTAGTAAATTCAAACTGTCCCTTCCACAACGGATGATTACCGTCCGCGGAGAAGTCCTTCCCCCACGTTCACATAATGCCCTATACAAATTATTAATCAAAATAAAAAATCGAAAGCTAAGTACGTGATTTGTTACAAACATTGAACAGAACGAGGTTACAAATAAAGTAGGAATGGAGTAAGGCGTTTACCGATTGTTGTTTCTCGGTTATTTACCAAAATAGATCAGTTTTTCGTCTAAGGGTATTGGGGGCCTCTGAATCAAACACGTTGTGCTTGAGTTTTGCCGCCAAAAATATTTTGTTAATGACTTTTCTCTGTTTTAGTAGCGTCGTCATTTAGGTCTGCAGTTGCTCGTTCTGTTCAAATTATTTATTCCTGTGCCCATACGAGTGACGGCATTTTATTGTTTTCTTCATAAAGTTAAAAACTTTAAACGGTCCGTGCTTGGAAGTTGGGTTGGAAAAAGGGGAGGTGTCGTTCAATCATTTATTTACTGGATACCATATATATATATACATGGTTTCGACCCCCCATGAGTCTGGGGGGACCTAACTTTTTGAAATCTCTTATTTTATGGGTGGACCTACGATTTTGGAAAAAAAGTGGGGGGACCTGAACTTCTGGGGGGACCTGACTAATGTCACCCAATTCTGGGGGTTTATTGCAAACATGTAGGTGTAGTTCGTAGTGGCTGGAAGACGTTAAGAATGTCAGAAGCCATCAGCTGTGCAACTGTTAGTCCTTTTCCAGAGTTGGATCCCTTTCAGCAAGGACTTCGCATCTAAATACTATGTTATGGATAGGTTGTGATGTGTGTGTTGTGTTTGGTTCTTTTTCTTTTCTTGCTCTCTTTTACTAAAACTTTTTAAACAAGTTCCCTTTGAAAAAACTGCGTGTTTTACTCTGACTCGCCCTCCTTCATAGTCGATCCTTGCAAATATTTAGCACTAAATAGCGTTAATTATAGCATATAGAAAACGGAATTTCGTGTTACATTTGGAACTAATTGCCTGGATTGTTATTTTAGTGTATTATTAGTTTTAAATAATAAGGTAATGAGTTGAAGATATGTTAGGAAGAGAATTATCAGCCACCGTGGCCTACCTCATTGGAGTCCCCGCTGCTTATCAGGGGACTGGTATGAAACACCGGTGTTCACGTTGAAGAACAGATACTCCGTAAATTTTGGCATTGATGTTTGTAAGTTGAACACTGGCACATCGATACTTTTTACAATGTGACATGTCGACTGATAAATTGCTAGGTGCAACGGGAGGTGACCATCATCCATCCACCCTAGTTTCCTATCAGGGTCCTGTCAGGTACCCCTAACAGGGAGAACAAATTGAAGACTGTTTACTCAAACCATGGAAACTTTTAACGTTGAAATCTGGGTTTTAAACTCCTATACGAAAATCTCCGATTCAGTTCTCTGGTCTGTGGGGTTCCACTAATATTGGTTCTCCTTAACGAAGTGGATGGGGAGCGGTTCAACTATTAAGGAGTTACGTCATAAATCTATTGTCCCTTTATTCACTGACCATTAGAGCAGGTTCTTTTTGTGCGTCATGAGCCCATACAAACATTTTTCGAGAATGCGTGTGTATTATCGTAGATTAATGGTACAAAATACCAAGTTTAGTCATAAGAAGAGGGCACGTAAAATTGTCGTTATAAAATGACTAGAGTAAATCATGATATCTTACTTAAATGACATGTATTTTACTTGTATTATGTATGAACTGGAATTGTACAAAAATTATCTCAGTCGGTGCGATCTCTATGCAAGAAATGACAAGTTAGTAATAATATGGCAATAATGAGAAGTTTTGAAGAGATTCGTTTTACGCTTTTTTGCTGGTACGAATGATATTCGTGTAAATATCTGAAATTTGGGAGGAGAAAAAATGATAATGGTGATAAACATATAGAATATGCTAAAAGGTGTTGATGATGTCGATGGTTAGAAGAGCTATGTAATTAGAGAAGCAGTTAGTGCATTGACAGATGATAAGAGTAAAAATTGAAATTCTAAGACTAGACTATGATTTGGAAATTTATGAAAGCAACCCACAGAGCTTACACGAAAGAAAGGAAGTGAGAAGAAAATATTCTGAATCGTCCTCAACTTTTCCATAGAACATAAAATCTAATGCTATAACTAAAACATATGGTCGAGTTTGAAATAAGAAGTGTCAAGCAAAGGAACGTCAAGCATGACATACCAGCTAAAATGTGTGGCTAATTTAGCAGTTTAAAGGTAGATATTAGTTTTCAAATTGGCTGATATTGTGACAGATATTAATCACCCATTTTTGCCCTAATTCAGGGGTTCACTTTTGCTCGAATTTGATTTCCCAGAACTTTGGGCCATGGGCACACATGACGATAGCAAAATTCTTAATAAAACTTGCTCTCATTCCTGGCGATCACTTTAAGCCTTAATTTGTTGATTTAGGTGCGTAATCGTTATCAATGGAAAACAATACTAGAATATATTTTGTGCACCACTGTGCTGAGCCTGGACAACAGCGAGTTTTATTTCTGTTCCTACAAAGCATACACTGGGACTTTTTTGAAGCCATTATACCACGTTTCAACTTTTTATTTCTGTCTGTGGCTTTGTCAACACTCAGCATCATCATAGAAATGTCTTCATCAACGGTCTTCTATCATTTCAAGGCTTATATATTGAACACAGAGACATTTGCAGATTTTTCATCATATCTAAGGAAGGGCGAAATTGATCTTTAAATAGTCCATGTCTTCATGCATGAAATAGGCTACATTGTAGGTAAAAGGAACATATGAGACATAACGTTGTTGTCGTAAGTGTTAGCAGCTAAAGCAGCAACTTGGACACAGGGGACTGAGCACACGGTCCATCACTTCTCAGAAAAATTGGTTATAAGACTTTGTAATGTCTAATAAAAATCTTGGACTTGGAGCTCTAGTCTAGATGAGTTAATGTTATTGTAGACACCATCAACTGTGATCAACTCAGTAAAATATTCAAAGAACCATATTTTCGTAAGCTCTTGTTATTTTAAGTTTCATGTCATACATGAAGCTATGCCAATTGAAAATTCTTTTCTTTTCTACATCACTCACCTTAAATTATTAATAGGTGTAATGAGTTCATTGACAGGATTAACAGCAAAAATTGTTGTAATTTTCAAGATATTTAACAGTTTCAATTAAAACTGCTTTTTATAAACTACTTTTTATTTCCCCAGTTTGAAATTGCTGATCACAACTTTGGGTATCCTGTTCCAGATAGTTCAGCAGTTAGTTAGCTAGTGCTAAACAGCATATTGTAGGAAACATTCAAATAGAAAAAAAATATGCAAAAAATCAACCATAAATCACTTGTGTAGTAAAGCTGCTTATATAAAAATTGTGGAGTAAAAATTTAATTTCTTTTCACACGTATGAGCACATCTCAAAGATCGCTGGAAAGAATTATGCAACAAGGGACCGACTTTGATAAACTAACAAATATCAGGATTAAAGGTTTTACTTGTCTTTTAGTTCAGAGCAACTAAGTTGTTCCTTAAAATTTTACCTGAAAAGCCAATGTGCGGATAGTTTTCAGGAGGACGCATTTATAGGAGATCTCGTTGCCACTTAACATTTTCACCAAAACAAGTCCCGTGATTAAGAGGCTGTTTACAGCTTACCCATTTACAAATAGCAAAGAGTAAAAACCCAATTGCAATTCGTCGTTTCACTGGGCCTTTTCAACAAAACACTTATAGCTTAAACAAAAATCAAGGGATGCAAAAAGAAAGTTAATGGCGTACTTAAAAATCAAATAGGCTTTCTAAAAAAAACGGGTAAAACGCCAAGAAGAAAACTGCCATTTGGACAACGTTTCGCCTTTTGACAAGACATCCTCATCTTTCATGTACACTGAAATGGTAGTCTTTTCCCGAACACAGTTACGTATAAAGTTCTGTCATTCTTTTATTGACCCTATTCTAACGTTTTACTTAGTGAATCCCTTTCTTCATTTTATGACCAGTGTCTGGGACAAACTTGCGCAAAATAATGATCAAACGAATTTTTGAATATTTTATTACAAACAAGCTTTCATAGTAAAATATTTTGTCAAACAAGGTAGATGTCAAAAAGATACTAAAAATACTTTTGGTTTTTCATCGCTTCAGCGTTGTGGGTAACTCGGATTTGTTGATAGCATTTCATTAAACCTTGGTTTACGTTTTAGAATGGCAATTTTTGGCAAAATAAAGCCGAATACATTAGTTAAGAACGAACAGACATGAAAGTATGGCATACATACGTAGCATCTATTTAAGGCATCAAATCGCTACCTTGAGCACTTCAGTGTTTGAAAACTGTTGTTGTCATAAATGGGCATAAGTTGTCAATTGAATGAGATAAATTATAATTCCAGCAAATCAAAAGGTAAAATGAAGTAAAACGTGAGGTCGATAACCGGGAAGCATGACCAATTTTCGTAAAGAGAAAAAACGTAAATTATAAGACTGGAGGGACAAGTAACCTATAAATTGCATTTTCTGGGAATAGGTGGAAATTGTCCGGGGGGGCAATTATCCTAGGTGGGAATTGTCCTGGAGGAGTTGCCCGGGGAGCAATTATCCTGATTGGGAATTGTCGGGGGGGTAATTGTCCAGGGGACAATTGTCTCGGGGGCAATTGTCCGGGGCGAATTGTCCAGGGGCGGAATTGTCCAGGGGGGAATTGTCCAGGGGGGAATTGTCCTGTTCCAATCTCTAAGTACCCTGCACTTTTAGGTTGATGGTAATCTCTCGATCAGAGACCCACGATGGACAGTGAGCCCAGTTTTAAAACTACCCTAATCAAATAGAAAAGCAACCGAACAGGCTAACTATTAAATAATGGGCAGCTTGGGTGTCCAAGGCCAACGCCCCTCAGTTTTGGCATCGAGCAGAAAAGCAAGCTATCGGGAGGGCTCAACCGCCCAGTAGTACTACCTCTCACGGATCATGGAAAGAATCTGCCATCACTGAACACAAATGCTACATCCATTCCTTGCCAAAGGCTAAAAAGTGGTTTAGGTTGGTGGCATTACCCTAGATGTACTTTTTTAAAAAATAAGTAATAAATAAAAAGTTCTAGTAAATGACTTTTTTTATTCGAACTATTCATACAACTAAAATAAATAGAAGCTTGCTTAAGAGTTTACGGCTATGCACCGTAGCATTTTTTATTCTGGTAGCCACTCGCTACGTGGCCGTACCATGTCATTACGGCTGGAGACTGGATCGATCTTGTTGCAGTAGATATACCACTTACACCTTATATCTACCTCCATCCCATTACAGGCTCGTCTTACGTAGTCGGATGGATTGATGGAATCAATTTTCGTATTGACTTTTTCCATTCCATAGAATGATTGGCCTGATTAACATGACCTATAACTGGGAATTAATACTGTTGGATTTGCGATGTTTTGCAAGTGTAGTAGCTAGTGCTTGCGTTGATTCACTTATATAACTTTAGGCTTAAAATTTTATTTCTTTAAGAATACTTTATGGATACTGCGCAGTCGCAACCTGTATATTGACGTCTCAGAACTCAGCAATGTCCAATGATCGATGCTATTAGTTTAAAAACATTCTTAGTTCAAAAACTGTGTTACACTGGAGTGATACCAGGTTGGAAATGATAAAAAGTTTAAAAAAATCTGTCGAGCCTTAAACCGAAAATGTCTTAGGGGTAATGAGGCTAAAGCAATTTACAGTATTCCTACAGAACGAAAAGGTTGTATTTCTATTCGCATTAAGCTAGTTACCATGTGAGAATACTTGCCGAAGCCCTTAGCCAAGGGTAACATTAGGGGAATGCCTCTTCTGATACATATTTTCTTTCTATGATAAAATCTTCCCTTCTTGTTAAACATGATGATCATCGGGCTGTACGAATTGCCGCATTTATTGAACCCAACCAAATAATACCGGATGTGAACAAATTCTATGTGTCACCCTAACTGCATTTTCGCACTTGCAACTGTTGCTTAACAAAACGCCAAGTATTTCTAATAAGTTTCCCTTCAAAATTGCTTCTCGTTAAAAAATTCTCCTTGCGCTCGTCTACCATGAACAGGTTTAAAAGGGTACAACACTAAATTTCCGGAAAACGTTGGTCTCAAACCTTTGATATTCCGCCAGAAGAAAAAGTCCTCAAAAACGATTTGGTTAAAGCTGCGTATGAAGAGGAGGAGCTTTTAAGAAGACAGAAATTATTTCCCAAAGTCTGACGTCGCGAATTTCATGTCCCCAATCCAATGCCACAACGGACATGTTTCGAACGTCAAAAAGGCCTTGTAGCCGCTCCGCTTACTGATATGGCGTACAACGTATCCTATAATCGAAGAATTACTGATAAGAAAGACCCCTGATCAGCAGTGGGCCCTACATTGAAACTCCCCTAAATAAACAGAATAAACCCCAAACAGGTTAACTAATAAATAAAAGGGCAGCTGGGGCGTCCAAGGGCAACGCCCCTCAATTTAGGCTATCGGGCAGAGAAGCAAGCCATGAAACAGGCTCAACCGCCAAGTAGGACCGCCTCTTACGGACCATGGAAAGAACTCGCCGTTAATGAGAAAAGATACAATACATGATCCTAGCCAAATCACCGACAAGCGATACTGGCACACCTCATAGAGAGCATAATCAACTTAATACAAGAGCGTATTTCTTCTATATGTTGCAGCTCTATGGCCTACCTACTTTCGTCACAGACGTGACTATATACGTCGGCCGCACATCCTGAAGATTTGCTGACACAAATGTATGCTATATTTTCGTTCAGCAACCAACTACTAAAAACCCGGCATCTCGGCTTTCAAAATACGAAATAATATTCACAACCGCACCAAAGAAAACGCCAATATTTCACTCCAAATTCTGAATGGCTCATTTCAAAGTTGAATCATCCATTTTTCCTAACCTATTGCCATCATTCGCACTTTAATGGGCGTCGCACAAAATACATTTTCTGCACAAGAATGATCTTCCTGTTGTACGAAATATTTCTAATTTTATGAACTTGCCGGGTACGAACGACCAACTCGAGATCCTGCTCGATTTGTTACTTCAGAAAAGGATGTCATGCAAAGATGTATGTACCTCTTTCCTTGTGCGTAACACAGGCTACACTTTAACAGTAGCCTGTTCTTTAACATTATCTAACGTCCTCCATATCTTATCACTCGGATACACCATGCCAAATAGCTATTGACAGGTAGACCGACCTTTCAGAAACCCGGTACCCGAAATACGCACTGCAGACCATGAGTAGTAAAATGGGATACAGGCCTTTAAAAAACATGGTACCCGAAATACGCACTGCAGACCATGAGTAGCAAAATGGGATTTAAGCCTTTTGAACACGGCACTCGAAAAACGTACTGCAGACCATGAGTAGCAAAATGGGATATAGGCCTTTAAAAAACATGGTACCCGAAATACGCACTGCAGACCACGAGTAGCAAAATGGGATACAGGCCTTTAAAAAACATGGTACCCGAAATACGCACTGCAAACCATGTGTAGCAAAATGGGATATAGGCCTTTAAAAAAACACGGTACCCGAAATACACACTGCAGACCATGAGTAGCAAAATGGGATACAGGCCTTTAAGAGTTCGCCTCTTATTATTCTTGCAAATTCGTAATAAAGCTACACGTGTAGCTTCTACGATTTTAAATTAGAAACTGTTGAAAAATATCTACTTGTTTGCTCTGATGAGTACAAGTCTTTGCGGAAGAAACACTTGAAAGGAATGCTTAGAATTCGACAACAGATGACACTATTTCTAAAAGTAATTACTGAAACTGCAGATTCACTAATAACAATGACCATTTGTTGGGGTCGCTCTTAAGATTCAATTGAATTACATACTTTACATTACAAATAATTGATTACAGATCATTGGTCTTTATTTCAACACTTTATCTGCGATGATCTGTCAGGTTTACAGTTTGGAGGTTGGGAAACTACCTTACAAAAGGAATACTTCAGACTCTTTGGAAGTCCCTAACGCCTTTTTGCTTGGCAAAAGTTAACTTGAGTAACTAAGCAAGAATTTAAAGTAGCTTTGAAATGAAGATATATTTCTCTTTCATTCTTTCGTATGCTGCTTGAAGTAATGGGTACATATTGTCGAGGCGCTTACACACGTGTAACATTACGTTAACAAACATTGCATAATTGGTACAAAGTGATTTGTTATTATTCTATGGGAGAAGATGTTCAATTGACCTGACACTTGCTAGATCGTTCTGATTGTATAGATAGGATTGCCTCATTTGCTTCTAACAGCAATGTAGTCATTTCATTATTTGACACAGACCTTTAATCTTGCAGTGTCCCAAATTTATTTCACCTTTTCCAGAAGACAATGGAAATAGGTAATAGTTTACTAAAGAGCTCCATTTGTTGCAATGTTTCTTTTAGAATAATATGTAATATTCTTAATGCACTTGTTTGTTTTGTTTGACTATTTACAGTTGTATTTGTACAAATATTTGCGTTATGTATTACAGTACGCCAAATAATTATACTTCTGAATTTATATACTTGTTAGCGAAATTGTCGCCTTGGCTCCCCTAAAATGATTGTGGCTTTAAGTAAAACCTTTAGACTCCGTTTTGAACTCCAAAATAATGATTATTTGATGCCATTTTAAAAATACATTGTTACGTTGAATATGCAATCATGCACTACAAGAATCAACCCTCCGTCGTGTTTATGATTGACCCGAAATCAATTACAAGTATGTAGATTTTATCTAGACTGATTTGTTTTTATTAATTTATTAATTTATTAATCATTACCTGGAGTCGTCTGCGCCGCCTTCTTAGTGATATTTATTAGCTGCAAATGATTTGAAAGCTTCTCATTTCCCTTTATTACTTACCTTTTTAAAGCTTAAATATTTCTGAATATTTTCTTGTGTATCAGATAATAAAGGCCATATCTGTAAGTGATCGGTTTTATGTTCACTTCTGATTGGAAGGGGAAAGTAAAGGATGATGTAAAAGATTTTTATTGCTGCTATTCTTTATTTTATGCAATAATTATAATTGAGTAACATATAATGTTCTTTCTCCCTAAAGTTAAGCGAAGTCCACTTCCTTCATATAATGTCATGTCTATGCTAGTTAACTTTAAAGGCGCTTTACAAATGACATTTACCTCGCAGCTCAGGCTTGCCGTTAACAACTTTTTGTACCACTCCCAAGGAGTGTAAACAAATTGCTGACATATCCGGCGGTTTTGTCCATCATAGCCGCGTTTCAGTCTTGGTGCGGTGGAGTGCAACAGGGTTTATCATGGTCAAGGATATTACAGCACTATCCGACTTCCAACCTTTTAATCGCTTAGCCGTGATTTTTTTGCTCACTAATTTCGCTGCCCGGATAGTTACAGCATGTAATTGCGCGTACAAGTCAATACATAGGTTACAGCACATATATACATAACCTATAATTGGTGACCCCGACGTGATATGCAGTTAACTAAATCACAACACTCTCACATAAAATCGTGATCAGAGCTATTCTTTGTTAGTGTATTCTAAATCGCGAGCAGCATTTCCTGCATAAGGTCCGCTTGTGCAAACGTGTGATGTCTTCCTCTATGCATGCCGCTCAGACTAAACTGACGTTTAGAAGTCTCTCAATCAAAGACTCCTGACGAGCAGTGGGCCAAGCGGTGCAACTAGAACTTTTTGAGGGCAGGGGAGCATTATCAGAACTAGGGCAAAATTTCTCATATAAATATTCTTATTAAGAGGCAAAGTCGTAGGAGTTCGTTTTATTGAAAATCAATCTGTTTTCTACACTCTAAGTCTAATATACCTTTTTCCCTACCCACAATTAACAGCCTAATTTCTAGCAAAAAATACATTAGATTCATAACATAAAAATTTTAGAATCGACTTGAGAACTATTTGAGGCTCAAAACGCTCGTCAGCACGTCTTCTGTCTCTGTAGCTGTGCGTGCTTTGTCCAACAAAA